>JBAJHW010000001.1:299690499-300897582 GCA_037013535.1 Intellagama lesueurii | reverse complement strand
TGGCAAATTAAATGATTGCTCTGATTGGTCTTGGGGAAGGACTAGTCTGGAGGCTGTGTCAAGAGGGGGAATGATGATAGCTGCATCAGCTGGCAGATCTCCTCAAGACAGCCAAGCATTTCAAGGAAAGAAAGTTTATCTGTGGTCTCATCTGAACTGGTCTGCATTTTGTACTGAGGATTCTGGACATAAAAGGAAGCACACTGTATGACCTTGGAGGAAATGATTTCATTGAACAAGTCCCACAGTGCACCAGAACAGAGCTTGGGAGTAACAAAAAGAAAAACCTTGATAGTCAAGGTAGCTATCTTTTGGAGTTAATTTTAATGAAGGTGTAATGAAGTCACAATTCAAAAGTAAATGAACAAGTAGGGTCACTGTGGCTTTACTTGTATATCAAGTAGTGCATTCTAGCTATTTCACAATGCAAGGTGTTTTTAGACAGGAATTCTTCAAGATTGATGCCTTTTTCTTCTGGGTGCTACAACCCCTCCATCACACACACATAAGTAAGAAAAGGTAACGAGCAGCATAAATAACACAGTAAGTTGAGTTTTCACACACTGTATTGAGAAACAACAACAGATCACTGGTTTTTAAGAGGAAACAAATGGAAATGGATTACGTTTTAAAAACATACAGTATATGTTCTGCTCTGGAATAAGCATGTTGAGGAAAGAAAGAGAAGAGGTGATGTACCTGAAGGTGCATGTCCACGATTCTGTGGTGTGCAGCCCACTTCCACAGCTGCTCCGAAGAGTGTCCCAGACTAGGAGAGGAGCTTATAGTATAAAATTTGTCAAAGGGAAACAACAACAATAAGCAGCACCCTTTCCCCTTGTATTCCATAGCAATCAATATACAGTACCTGATATGCATACTGCCCTGATACCAGAAAGAATAAATTAATTGAGAGGTGGGGGAGGATTCTTAGGTATTCTGAACTGTTAATTGAGCCATATTTTCTAAAGCTAAAAACCCAGACCTACATACAAAACATATGTTATTTTCTCCTTCTGTGCCTGTGCCAGTCTCTCTTAAGAGTCCCAAACAAAATCAAGAATATTATTCTTGTTTTAGTCAAGGGTAAAAAAACTACGTTATAGTGAGTTATAGTTAGAACTGATGCTTCCTTAAGAGGCTATATTTGTAGGTTCCTCCAGATGCCATGTTTGCCAGCTCTGCCAGTTGCAGATTAGCTTGCTTTTGTTTGGTGAAAAAGTAGCACCTCTGTAGCTAGTGACAGAAAGTCTTTAATATGGGGAGCAGTGATGTAGAACAGATGCCCATTAACAGGCACTTACTGAAATCTCCAGGAACAGAGAACAACATCTAACTTTGAAAACAAAAAACCTAACTCAATATGTCCAAAATTATCCTGACCTCCCAGGAGGTGATGGGGACCCAACTGTTCTTTCCAGTGTTGTCACAAACCAAAAGCATTCCTTTTTCTTCCTTCCAAAATGGTGGCTAGCACTGAAGGAGTCCCAGGGTGTGTCTACATTGCAAAAGACCATGTGCTGTCAGAGTTGAAACAGTAAAAATCAATTCATTTTTCCATGACTACACAACGTAAAGCCCATAATTTTTCAGTAGCATTCATGTTTTTCTGTTCAGCTGTTGTGGGCTGTTTGTTTTGTACCAATTCAGCTGATACCACTTTTTTCCCTTTTTTGGCAATGTACAATCCCCTGTCTTAGTTTAGTGGGGAGTCAGGGGCATGTCCCACAGTGATGTTGACAATGACATCTCCAGTGGGATACAGGATGCCATTACAGTGGGATAATCCCCTTCAAGTGAGTGCCTGAGGTCTTCCTATGAATAACAACAATAACCATAATCTTAGAACTGCATAGCTGGAAAGGATCCAATGGATCATTAGGTCCCGCCCCTGTCAAGAAAGCACAGTAGGGAATGGAACACCCAACGTCTGGCTTCACAGCCAGAGACCTAAACTACTTAGCTATCCAGCAGGGTTCCCCCCCCCCTACTTTTTAAAAAATATATCTATTAGGTCTAGCACTATGACACATCAATGCTGGACTCCTAAGGTTGACTCCATTGCTGGCCCAGCAGAAGTCACTTTAGAGGAGAGTCCCCTTTCCATCTTCCAGCCCGGATGGGAAGGCCTTGCTGGGGCACAGAGGAGTTAGTTAATGTTTCTTGCCATTTTTAACAACTTTTTGTGGATTTCTTTTCTTCTACCCCCCCCCACAAGTGCCCCCCCGCGAGTGCCGTTGCGCGCATGCGCGCGAGCGCATTCCACCCCTGCGAGCGCGCTGTGTGCAGGCATGTGAGCGCCCCCACGAGCGTGACGTGTGCATGTGCACGAGCGAGCTCCAACCCCCTGCAGGCGCGCCACGCCCCCCAACCGGTCCGCGGTTGGGAAAAGGTTGGGGACCACTGGTCTAAGTAGTACATTGCAGGGATATGAATATTATACCTCAACACTATTTGTAAATACAAGTGTTACCATTTTCATATGGAAAATGGGGATCAGTTCTTCTCAACATATGCACTTAAAGCCCTGATGGCTGACAGGCACAGTAGCAGAGCTGAGAGGATGGATAAACGGAGAATAATGAAGAGAAGAGGATGCTATTATTTAAGTGGGTCTGTGATCAAAGATGAAATAGAACTGATAGGGAAGTGCTGTGTGGACTCTTGCAACTGGGTAATTTATTTTATTGGTGTGGACAGCTAGAGTGATGTCATAGTGGAAGCACCAGGAACCTGGTTTAGAAAAACTACAAAGCAAATCAATTTAATCTGGTTTCCCTTCCTTGTTTAGTATCACCTTCCATTTCCTTTCTATAGAGGCAATGCACAGCAAAAGGAATCATGTGGGTATTGAAATGCCCTCTACCAGTACACTTCCCTATGGTATGTACAACTGGTCACACGGAGGATCATATATGCACCTGGAAGAATGGCCATTGTAGCAACATCCATAGACTGGTTTTAGATACCACATCAGTGGAAAAACAGTTTTATCAATCCAAACAATTACAGTGTTGGCTTTCAAGCCAAATGACTGAATACTATATATTACAGATAACTCACCATTACAGGAGGAAATTCCATAAATGCAGAAGCTGTCTGATTGCCTCAGTAAGAGTTTTTCACATTTCCCTTAGCCTGCAAATTAGTTTCCTTCATTTTTGATTGCTCATTAGAAGGTACGCACAGGTTTCATTTGCAAGTACAATAGCTCAGTCATAAGGTCTATCTGTAATGTGTCTCTAGAACAATAATGGGTTTCAGTTTCTAATGATGAACCATCTGTAATTTGGCCCTCAGTAAACAAGTGCAACCCAGGCTGGACATGATAAAGGCAAGGGAGACCCCCCCCCAAAAAAAGTAGAAGAAACATAATCACAATGGCAAAGGCCAGGTGGTTCTGCTTGGGAAGCAACTGCAATGTTCTTCCTTCTGAATAGCAGACCAGACCTGATCTCCACATCTTTGTAGGTTAAGTCTTCATTGCATCTTTTGATCTCTTGAGGTCCATGAAGCTCACACTTTCTTCCTCTATGCTGTGCCCTCTGCACATACAAAAGCTAAATATCTGCCTTACCATCTCCAGATTTAGGATCCATGGCATAAGGAGTCCTAGTGCCTTGGCCAACATACAGGAAACTGAAAAAGCAAGGATCCTTTTTACAAAGTTTGTTATTGGTTATATAACTCATAAGCATAGAAAGAGATGGAAATGTGATGTAAAATTGTGTTCAAAACATGTTCTGCTTCCCATGGGATCAAGATATACTACACAGGAGCAACATTCTGGCAAACATATCTTTTATGAATGCAAGTTTGATGTGAATTCACTTTTAAACAGCAGAGGTTCTGCAAGTAGAATGGCTTTCGTGGAATCTGGTCTTGGCCTCTCTTCTTTACTCCTCTTCTAAAGACAATGACTTCCCAAATGTTTTCAGTCCTATAATCCTAGTTCTTTTTATGTGGTCATGACTTCTTGTGAGCTGGAAGGTGTTTATATTGCTAGAGGATGTTATACAATTTCCAAAGTGATAACATTTTGTGTTTCTGATCAACAGTAAGAGGAAACATTTGAAGCAGAAAATTGAGGAAGCTTTGAACTCAGAAGAACTCACAAACATCCAGAGTGGTGGGGATTCTCAGGCTGAAATGACAGATGATAGAATATCGAGATTTGTAGTTTATGAGTCAACACAGTTCAAATTTAGAAATCTAAATTAGAGATGGGGGGTTTTGTATTTGTATACGAATACAAATATCCCCGCACAGGTGGAAATAACAACTGTCCACTCACGATTTCGCCGCTGCCGCTGGCTCCACAGCAGCTTCCTATCTTGCTGTTCTCCGCAATGGATTAGCCACTCTCCGAGCTAGCAGAGAGGCTTGTCATCCCGCCTCCTGCCAGGACTGGGTAATCGATTGCAGACAGTGGTGCGATAGGATGCCTCCACGGAGCTGGCGGCAGCGGCGAAATTGTGAGTGGACAGTCCGGCCCCATGGGGCCGGACCCTCATTATTTTCACCTGTGCGGGGATATTCGTATTTGTATACAAATACGAATACCCTTCTCTCTAATCTAAATGTCTAATTGGAGAGTGAAAAAATTCCTGTAGAAAAGTAATAATAATAAGAAAGCCTCAAAATGACCCAGCTGTAACTATGAGATGAATGGAACTGATTATTGTGAGTTTACTCCCAACACGTTCCATATGCGTTGTCTCCGACGCATTTTTGGTATCACCTAACAGGACAAAGTTCCAAATAGAGTAGTCCTAGAACGAGCTGGAATTTTTAGCATGTATACATTACTGAAACAGCGACGTCTACGTTGGCTTGGGCATGTTGTGAGAATGGCTGATGGTCGGATTCCAAAAGATCTCCTGTATGGAGAATTAGTGCAGGGAAATCGCCCCAGGGGGAGACCACAGCTGCGATACAAGGATATCTGCAAGCGGGATCTGAAGGCCCTAGGAATGGACCTCAACAGATGGGAAACCCTGACATCGGAGCGTTCATCCTGGAGGCAGGCGGTGCATCACGGCCTCTCCCAATTTGAAGAGACCCTTGTCCAGCAGGCCGAGGCCAAGAGGCAGTCCCGGAAGCAGCAAAATCAGGGAGCTGGGCAGGGGACAGATTGTATTTGTCTTCAGTGTGGAAGGGATTGTCACTCTCGAATTGGCCTTCTCAGCCACACTAGACGCTGTTCCTAGTCCTCCATACAGAGCACGTTACCATAGTCTCTCGAGACTGAAGGATGCCTAAGTAAGTACTCCCAGAAATCAGAAAATAACAAGGCTGTTCTAGCAAACCAAAGACTGTGATAATCTGGTCTTGAAAATCTGCATGTATTAAACTCACTAATGATCCTAGAATTCAGCTGCTTAGACAGGAAGCTGAGCCAGGTCATTCATACAACATAAGATTTTGAATTTTCCCCATGTTACTTGTAGCTCACAGAGATCGAGATGGTAGAGCTTGCATGACTATCCAAAAATCCATTATTAAGGAGTTGAGAAATATGGAAAAGCTGTGTTTACATTTAGTGTTACATCATCTAGTGTTGCATATGGATGCTTAAAGAGCTCCCTTAATACAATACTGCTGTGCTTAGCACTGTGGATGTGTTCATAGAAAATTGAGCACTAACCAAATCAACACTGAATGGAGCAGTTTAACATAGTTTCTTGTGAGACAGGTGAAAAATCAACAGAAATACTCTACTTGAACAGTGGAACAATAATGCTATTTAATGAAACATTTTTAATACTGTACAGTACACCACTTCTTGCTGTTTCCATTATCATTAGCTGGCTTAAGTGCATTTTCCTTTGAGTTTGATCATCCACCCAAAAATTAAGTCTTTCTTCAAGCAAATGACTTCTTGAACAAGTTAACTTTTTGCTACAATTTTGAGATCATGGTTCCAGAAGCTTTTACCTATCTTTATCTCTTTTAATTATGGTTTATATCAGGGATGTTGTAATGTTCAAAGAAACACCCACATCAGCTTGGTGCTGATCAGCTTCCAAACATCTCAAAATGTGCAATATCAAGTACAAAGAAATGCTTAGATGTATCAATATTGCTTATGGGCTTCCTTCCAGCCTTGACAGCTCACAGTACAAGCACTACAAAATGAGCCTTGGGACTTCTAAGTGCCACAAAATTGCCACTGGATCATTTGCCTTGCTTCCAAACACCACAAAATGGCCACCAGAGCAATTATGATATAAAGAAACAGTGCTGTGTGGAGCTGTGCTAAGCAGGATATTATTGTATATTATTGTGCAATTAAAATAATTAACAAGTACCTAAACAGAAAAATCTATATTTAATTAAATACATACCGTGCTTTAGTACAACTGCAATATAAGAACATAAGAAGATCCATGCTGGGACGTACCAGAAATCTATCTTATCCATCTTTTTATTCCCATAGAGGCCAACACATGCCTACAGGAAGGCTATAAGCAAGACATGAGAGCAGACATGCTTTCTCCCCTCTATTCTCCAGGAGCTATTTTCGAGAAGTACACTATTTCACACTGGTTAGCCATCATGACTAGTAGCCAGCGATAGGCCTATTTTCAACAAATGTGACAACTTCCTATTTCAATCTACCCCAAATGATAACTATGACTCAGAGGCCAAAATCCTATTCATTCACGTAGTAAATCACACTGGAGTAGGCCCATTGAATCAATGGGAATTTGGTGGGTCAACTCCTATGTAAGTTCCATTGATTCAAATGGGCAGTTAGTTACTTCCTTTAGTATAGGCAGTTAGAGGAGGCCCATCTGAATCAATGAAACTTGCACTATTTTAAATAAGCACATCCTTTTATCTATCCTGTGTCCCATGTTCCACTGTTACAAAAGATGAACAAAGACTTCTTCCTAGTCACTTTCTTCATGACTCACATATCTGTATCCACTGTTATTTGGTACCCGTTCATATTTTTCCTATGGTAAAATATCCCAGACACTGTAAGCTTCCTGTGGAGGAGACTTGTTCCATTCCCTAATACATTTTGATTGCTTCTTCTGTACCACTTCTGGCTTTATCAAGTCCTTTTGAAGGTGAGTCATTTTGAAGGTGCAGTGAGCAGATCTGTACATAGAATTCAATTAGTGATCACAATATACTGTATATTTCTGTAAAGACATCTTGAATTGGCAGTTTTGTTTTCATTACATTTCTCTGTGATGTCCCACTGTGAAAAATTTGCCCTTTTTCACAATAGGCATGTGAAGGGTTGACACTTTTATTGAACTATACATCATAACTTCAATATCTTTTTTTTTTTTTTTTTTTTGCAGCTCGCTGGTAGTTCAAACATCATCAGTGCACAACTGTTTAAACTTGTTTACATTGAACCACTTTGCTATTGGAATGCCTCTTTCCATAGATTTGCCTCTGAAAATCCAGATTTCCCTAGTTTGTCATGTCCCTTTGGAGATTCTTGTTGTCCATTTTTGTTTCAAAGACACTGAATAATCAGTATGGAACTTAGGTGAACACATAACTCACCTCTCACTGACCTCAACACAGATCATTAGGGGTCATCATCATCACTATTTATAGGTATACACTGTTGCCTAAATCCAAAGCAGAAGGGAAACCCTGGTAGCTCAAACATCATCAGTGTGCAACTTTTGTAAGCTCTGCTCCAGCAGCTCCCCATTGAATGACCAATTGTGTGACCAATCTCACAATGTACATGTTGGAGTTGGGGAAGTGTTTGTTTGTTTGTTAATTTTATATACAGCCCCATTAGTACAATTCACTACTTTTGTGATTTCCCTCCTCCCCTCCATTTACGTAACAAGATACTAGTAAGATACTAGACTGTGTCTACAGCCCTCCATTGTCATAGCAGACCATTTAATCCTATTCTCTGCTTTCTGTTCTCTAACCAATTGAAGATCCACAAGAGGGCTTCTCAACTTGCTCCATGACTATTAAATTTGATTAGAAGACTTTGGTCAAGACCTTCGTCAAAAGTCCTTTCAAAACTTTTTCAAAGTCCTCATAATCCATGCCTACACAGTTGCTGATATTCCCAAATAACTGAAGATTTGAGCAAGACTTAGCTTTTCAGAACCATGCTGATTCTTCTGACAAGAGTTGTCCTTCTACAGTATATGTTTTTAGTTTGATTGTTAACAGTGTTTCTACTATAAAACAGTGTTTCCACTATAAATAATCTGACCTGCAATTTTCCACATTCCCTTTGTAAATATTGATATTATAATCACCATTTTCAGGATCTCTAGTACAGAGACCAATCTTAGGGATGTGCTACGTATTTTTGTTAGAAGAGCAGCAATTTCATACTAGAGCTTTAAAAGAGCAGTGGTGTGGCACTAAATTTGGAAGTAAAGGTGCTCATCATGACTGTCCCCATAGCCAATCCCAGCCTTATAAGGACAGTCCAAAAATGCAGACTTCTGGACTGGTCCATGTCAAAATATAGGGAACAGGTCTTTGCTCAAGTAAATGGCTCTTAATCCTCATTTCACACGCTAGCAAGGTTATGCTCAAAATCCTCCAAGGCAGGCTTCAGCAGTATGTGGACCGAGAACTCCCAGAAGTACAAGCTGGATTTCGAAGGGGCAGAGGAACTAGAGACCAAATTGCTAACATGCGCTGGATTATGGAGAAAGCCAGAGAGTTCCAGAAAAACATCTACTTCTGCTTCATTGACTACGCAAAAGCCTTTGACTGTGTGGACCACAGCAAACTATGGCAAGTTCTTAAAGAAATGGGAGTGCCTGACCACCTTGTCTATCTCCTGAGAAATCTATATGTGGGACAGGAAGCAACAGTTAGAACTGGATATGGAACAACTGATGGGTTCAAAATTGGGAAAGGAGTACGACAAGGCTGTATATTGTCTCCCTGCTTATTTAACTTATATGCAGAATACATCATGCGAAAGGCCGGACTGGAGGAATCCCAAACCGGAATTAAGATTGCCGGAAGAAATATCAACAACCTCAGATATGCAGATGATACCACTCTGATGGCAGAAAGTGAGGAGGAATTAAAGAACCTCTTAATGAGGGTGAAAGAGGAGAGCGCCAAAAATGGTCTGAAGCGCAACATCAAAAAAACGAAGATCATGGCCACTGGTCCCATCACCTCCTGGCAAATAGAAGGGGAAGATATGGAGGCAGTGACAGATTTTACTTTCCTGGGCTCCATGATCACTGCAGATGGTGACAGCAGCCACGAAATTAAAAGACTCCTGCTTCTTGGGAGGAAAGCGATGACGAACCTAGACAACATCTTAAAAAGCAGAGACATCACCTTGCCGACAAAGGTCCGCATAGTCAAAGCTATGGTTTTTCCAGTAGCGATGTATGGAAGTGAGAGCTGGACCATAAAGAAGACTGACCGCCGAAGAATTGATGCTTTTGAATTGTGGTGCTGGAGGAGACTCTTGAGAGTCCCCTGGACTGCAAGGAGAACAAACCTATCCATTTTGAAGGAAATCAACCCTGAGTGCTCACTGGAAGGACAGATTCTGAAGCTGAGGCTCCAATCCTTTGGCCATCTCATGAGAAGAGAAGACTCCCTGGAAAAGACCCTGATGTTGGGAAAGTGTGAAGGCAAGAGGAGAAGGGGACGACAGAGGACGAGATGGTTGGACAGTGTCATCGAAGCTACCAACATGAATTTGACCCAACTCCGGGAGGCAGTGGAAGACAGGAGGGCCTGGCGTGCTCTGGTCCATGGGGTCACGAAGAGTCGGACATGACTTAACGACTAAACAACAACAACAATCCTCATTCACAACCAACCGTTAAATACTTTGCATTACAACCTCTAATAGTTTGCCTCGTTTCCATTATAACTGTTCTTTTTTCCTGAGCACAATGTCATAACTCACAGAAGGGATGTGCTCTTAAAGGTACAGCCACAATTTCACAAGGGCAGTTTTGCTTCTGAACTCTTTAAGTGTATTTTTAAAAATAGTTTGTTAGTGTTGAATATGCAGAGTGTGGAGTGCACAGACAGCACATTAAGCAACTTTTAATGTTAAATGTTTGTTTAAAATGCTTAGTTGAAGGAGGAAAACTATTATATGCAATCACAGATATTATTTAATGTTCTCATGACAAAATAAATATTCAGGTAGCATTTCACAACACATCTCTTTCCAACATAGAAATTATCAGCTTGGAGAAGAAGCATGATTTATTAAATGGCCCAGATACATGTCTTGGTTGCATATGATTTGAATTACTGCAACATGCTGTGTGTGTGGTCGTCTTCAAAGTTTTGGAACTTTAATTGGCTCTGGTTCAGCTATAGCCAAGACTTTGACTGGAGCTATTTATAGGGAGTGTATGATTTCTCATTACAACAGCAACATTGGTTGGCAATCTGTTTTGGCGCCTCATCTGAGGTGCTAGCTGCAATCAGTACAACCTAAGACAAAGCTAATTGAAAGACTGCTTTCTCCTGCACAAGCCTCCATGGGCACTGATGTCTTCTGAAGAGACCCATTTCTCTGTCCCAACAACATCTGATGGAGCTGCAAAATTATTCTTTCCTGAGCTGTCACACCATGTTGGTTCTGTATGCAGAAGAGTGCGTACCTGTATTTATTATACACATAATGGAAGCAAGATATTTAGGATCAGTAAGAAAGATATAGACATTCCTGTGTAATAAGAAGATAAAGTATTATTGTGGCCACTCTGATTTTCCCTGAATTTTTAAATTATATTTCCTCCCTCTTGTCTGCTCTAACTGGCATAACTGCCTCCTGTCCTATTAACCAACTACACACACACCCATCCAACGTTCTCTTTCCACCTGTCCACCGACACAAAATTTTCTAACAGCTGGTCCACACTGTGGTATATGCCCTGGTCATTCTGGGATTGCTTTGGGTTGTTCTGGTATTTTTTGTGGCACATTGAATAAATTATACTGGTATTGGTGTCCCCATATGGGAAAGGTATTTGTTGCTAGATGTACTGGGAGGAACACTCTCAGTACCACTTGTCCACAAATATCTGGAATTGCTCCCAACACAGAGTATCCTCTCCTTTTGTCTCTCTTCTCCACCCTCTCTTCATCTACCTACCTCACTTTCTCCTCCTTTTCTTTCTTGTTTATCCTCTCCATTTTCTCAACCTTTACATTTGCACTACAATTTTTAACAATTTTATTTTATTTCTTATTTTTCGCTTTTGTGCTCTGGTGCAAAAGTTGCAACATTAAATAAAAATAAAAATGCAGAAGACATGGACATCTAAGATCTTTTCTGCCCCCTCTTAAGTGACTTCACTTTTTCTTTCCTCCCCTCCTTGTTTTACCCAACCACTCTTCTAGTATATTTTCCCCACTGTGTAGTTGCGTCCTAACACACTCTCATAGTACCTTGGCAACACTATCTTTATCACAAGTCATGATGCTGTCCCCGCATAAGCCATAAGTCTTGCATAAAAGACTGCAGTTAATGGACAGGGATGGCAAAACTCCATGTCATCACCTATCCCAGTTCCCATGCTTTTCCCGTGAAATACACTTGTTGGCCAGAAAGGGATTAGAAGTGTCCCTTCCATTGAAAGCTGCCATGGTCTTCATGAACAAGATGTCTACATTAGGAAATTTAAAGCAGGGATGAACAAAATGTAGCCCTCCAAATGTTGGACCACAATTCCTAGTAGCCCTACCAGCATAGCCAATTATGAGGAATGTTGGGAGTTGCAATTCAGTGATATCTGGATATCACGTTTTGTTGTACCCCCACTAAAGGCATCTCAGGAAGAAAGTTTTGTTACAGATTTAACAAACACTTGCTTGTCTTGCTTGTACTTCCTGGAAGCAACTGTCTACCTAACCTGAAGTTATGTAATGTACATGGTTTGCATTCTTATTCCACACATAGTAAGCATCATCTTCTCAAGGATCTTGTCCTTATCCTTCAGTAATGCAAACTATAAAATACCCATTATAACTGTGCAAACAGAGGACAAAATTACATCTATTGGAGAAGTACCAACTGTGGCATCCAAGTCAGAGTAGATCCAAGAAATACTACTG
Organism: Intellagama lesueurii; assembly: GCA_037013535.1. Classification (NCBI taxonomy): domain Eukaryota; kingdom Metazoa; phylum Chordata; class Lepidosauria; order Squamata; family Agamidae; genus Intellagama; species Intellagama lesueurii. The sequence continues at coordinate 300,885,519 of JBAJHW010000001.1, read as the reverse complement.
ACAAAGTCTGGACTCAGGGGGCTACTAAGTAATCTATGCTTTCTTTTTTAGGGCTAGATTTCCTAAACAAGCTGCATTGGATGGCTCTGGTTAAACATGGTAACATATTAGTGAGCAATGCACCTGGGTTGGGGGAGAAGATTAGAATACATACAGATCTTCAAAGTATGTAATCATGACATATTTCCAGAGGTATTTTTGCATGTTTCTTTAGGTCACTAAAATAAATACTAATTGCAGTATCAATCAAACACAGTACTCTTTCCCAAAAAAATCTTTGTACAATGTCTCTATGGTTTTTCTCTTAGGAAATCTGACCCCAGTTACACTAAACAGAATTATCTTGTTTTTAATTATTGCTCCAAATGAACTAGAGAGCAGCACAAGCCTCTTTTTCACATTGGAGGCATTGTATCATCCCCCCGCCGCCCCAAACTGCCAGACAGAACCCTGTCTCCAGGTAAGATTACATTATGAATGCATAATCCCAGCATGGCTTGTTCCATCGCCTGGAGCAGCGGAATTGTAAAGACAGCTGCTCCATTCAAGATGTTTAAGGGAAAACTAGATGGTAAGTTATGTCCCATCATAAAATTCATGCCAGCCTGGTAATGGAGTCAGAAGAGACAAAAACAACAAGGCCCATTAAACAAAACCAAAAACACAGTTAAGTGGGAAATATGTTCCAGCAGGAGAGAAAAAAAATATAATTGTCTTTCAAATTCCTGTCAGTGGCAATTGGTGTCCTAGTCAGGCAGCCTGTCCTCACTCACTTCCTGTGTGACTCTTACAGGTTTTGGTTAAGCTACTCCAGTGCAGTTGATGTTCCCAAAATCCCAGGCTTTACTACTGCTATAATTCACTTCTATTTTTGTCAGCCGTTACAGCCTATCCTACCATTGTGTAGAGGAAGACAGCAGGTTTAGATTGCCGCAAATGGGCAACAATTTGTTAGTTGTTTAATTTCTTTTTACTGTATCTCATATGTTGCAATGGGATTTCTGCAGCCAAACAGCTCTGCTGTTGAACTAATCCTGTCCAAATGAAAAACTATGGAGACATGTTATTATTATGTGCTGTCAAGTTGCTTCCCATTGTGACCTCCCCAAAGTCCTATAGTCAAGAGCCCTGCTCAGTTCTTCCAAATTCAAGGCCACGTCTCCCTTTATTGAGTCAATACACATCTTCTTTGGTCTTCCGCTTTTCCTGCTGCTTTCCACTTTTCCCGGCATTATTGCCTTTTCCAGTAGGTCTTGTCTTTCTGTTCTGTGCTCAAAGTACAATAGCTTTGGTTCAGTAATTTTTGCTCCTGGGTGAGTTTCACTTTGATTTGATCTAGTATTGACTTTTTCGTCTTTCTGGTGGTCGATGGTATCCATAAAGCTCTCCTCCGATTTTATCATACTTCCATTTTCCTGAATCACATCTGTGGGCAGTAGATCCCTCAAAATACTGTATAATCAATGAAGTCCAGTGGTTCATACCAGGGAGAGTAAATGGAGTTGTGCATTTAAAACTACACGCGTTTAACAATACATTAGCACACACCTTTTCCCTACAAAGTCACTTTGATTCGCTCCATCCAAAGTCAAGCCACCGATAGCTAACACTAGACCTGATGACAAGATACATGAACACCCCCTCATCTTCCAACCAACCAGATGCTATTTGCCAGAATCCTACTGTTGATTTACACTTGGGTAAAGCAAATTACATACATCTTAGTGGCAAATTACTGCTCATTAACAAGGTTCTGGTTTCCCAGGAATGCAACCAGCACCTCATTAAAGAACAGCAATTTGCCAACAAGACTTATGTGATTTCCCTTACTCGAGAGTAAACTCACAGCAGGATTCTATTAAAAAAAACACATTTTAAGTGAGTTAGATTTAACTTACAGTGAGAAAAATTCAATGCAGTAGGGTACAACAATCCATTTAAAAAACCCCAGTCAATGGCTATTCACTCAGTTAACACTTGCCTGAAGAGAAAAGTCTTAAAGATACTGTAAACAAACCCAAATAAAAATGAAGAAACATAGTATTATTTAGTACTAGTTTAGTTACCCTGTTAGGATTTATGTCACTCCATCAATAGTTTCTCTTGCTGTGTACCAGACATATGTGTTGCCCCCCTTGGCCCTCGGCCCTGATTTGGTCCATGTCTGAATGAGGGCACTGAAATCAGGACCTGCTTTTAGAGATACTCCAACCTGGTCTGTGTCTGTGCTGGTATTTGTGCATTATCAGATCCCTGTGAAAAATACATTACTGCTGAAGGGAAACATAATTGGTTACAACTTCAGGATGGGAGAAGCTACACACAGCACTACTATAATTATTTCTGATAAAATTATTTCCCTACTTACAAGCCAGAGACTAGAAAAAGAGAAGGGAGACACTGTGGGCATTAACCAGGGATGTGCCATTTGTGCTTTTTAAAAAAACTACAAATGCTGTAATTCTCCATCCTAGGAGTTCCACCTGACAGACAAACACCTACAGATATGTAACTCATCTGGAGAAAGACCTAGGCTAGAAGTCTTCATAGCCTAGCCGAGGCGTAGCTGTGACTAGCTTCCTCTTAGTTTTCCTAACATCATCCACTCTAGTGTTCCTGATGACCATGTATGTGGTGTGAAAGCTAGATAGTAAAGAAAGCTGACGGGGAAAAGGGGGTTCATTTGGAATAAGGTGCTGGAAGAGAACTATGTGGATATCCTGGACTGCCAGAAAGAGGAACAAGTGGGTCTAGATCAAATCAAGCCTGAACTATCTCTGGAGGAAAAATGTTGAAACTGAAGCTCTCCTATTTTGGGCATATCATGAGAAGGCAGGATTCTCCAAAAATGTCCTGAGAAAGGGTAAAGGCAGCAGGAAAAGAGGAAGAACAAATAGGAGATGGATTGGAACCACAGGCTTAGTTACAGAGCTTATAGATCGCCTGATTTGAAACACTACCTAGAGAAGTTTATGTAAGTTAAACAAAGCATTTGTTGTTGTTGTTTAGTCGTTAAGTCGTGTCCGACTCTTCGTGACCCCATGGACCAGAGCACGCCAGGCCCTCCTGTCTTCCACTGCCTCCCGGAGTTTGGTCAAACAAAGCATACAATCAAACTAAAATGATAAAAAAAGAAAACACAAAACAAATGCAACAGCATAAGGGCAATGATTGAACCTTGGGGGACCCCATAACATACGGTCCAGGGAGACAATATTACTTCCCCCAGCTGAACTTTCTATATAAGGCCATCAAGGAAGGACTGGAGCCAACTGGTTAGCCACCACCCTCTCGATCAACTTGTCCATAAAGGGAATATTAGCAATGGGTCTAAAGTTGTTCATATCATCCATTAACAAGTTGTTTGTTTGTTTGTCTGTCCAGAATGGGATTTACAATGGGCTTGAGTTTACAAGAGCTGAGTAGGGCTGTTGAGGACAGGATATGTTGGAGATCTCTCATTCAAAGCTTCACCATAAGTCATAGGTGACTTGATGGCACGTAACAAGAACAAGAACAATTTCTGAGTAGAAAACTGGATCGGCTAAGCTGACACAATTTTCTATGCTTTTATTTAATCTATATTTTATATGCAAGAAAAGTATCACTCCAAAAAAGTAACTATAAAAAGTAAGATTAGAAAAAGATATTTCAGCCACATTCTAAAATGTAAATAATGTAAAATCTAAATAATTTAATTTATAGTTTTAAGCAACTGTTACTTTGACACACAGAAGGAGGTCTCTTACCCAAAAATTATGCCAGCACAAAAATCATGTAATTCATGGTGTCTCTTTCTCCTCTCTTCTTCTTAATGTCTGAAATGGGTTGTATGTATTTAATTCTCTGGTATCAAAATAGTGCCGTTTGTCTGCTTTTGATACTAATTTCTATCTATAACATCACACTACTCTTGGCACCAAGGTGCTTGTGCAGTAACAATTTCTAAACAAATCTTCTACAGTGCTTGCTGTTAATCAAAATATCTTGCCTGCATTAAACATTATCTGTCCTTGGCTGATGTTTTGCTTCACTAGCAGATGTATAAACATCATTATCAAAGACTTTAATCTAAACTAGCAGGTTATCTCTATGTGCTTACTAGCCATGTAATTTAAGAAAATACAAATGTTACATGCTTATCTTTTTAGCAAACTAGGCAGATTCATGAAAATACAACAAAACTACTGGAAAATATTCACTGTCATCTAGTGGAGACCTGGAGTCTTTTCATTTCCATCAGTCGACTTTGATATTTCCTCTCTTTGCAGATGAAAAGACAAAAAAAGTTCTTAGTTGTTTTCTTTCAGCCCATTTTATTCATTTTTTATCAAAGAGGAAAACGTAGAATAGTGTTTCTTCTTATCCTTTCATTGTAAGGTTTAGGAAGTCAAAGCTGCATAGCACTGCAGCATCAGTCTTCTGTAGAAAATGGTGATTCATAAATTCAACTTGTCTCTGTTTCTGGAACTGCTAGATTATAATCTTCTTGTTTTGTTGGTTCAGGTTTGTTTCATTTATCTCCTTGCAGTTTCATTGATGACCTGTCCAAACGGGGAATTTGGAGCGGTCTGGTCTGCGCTTAAAAGGTTCTTATCTTCAGTGTGATTTATTTTATCTCTCACTTGAGTGATCTTAGTTTATTCTCCTGTGAGAAGGGTCCACACAGGACTTTGGGTTGCCAGTTTACTCACAAGTAAGGAGACAACAGTGACAGTAGCCAAGGACAATGGCAGTGCGAAGGGGAAATATTGGGGTGAGGGTTGGGGAGACAGAAGTCAAGTAACCCCCTTTCCCCCCCCCCACCTTTCTCCTCAGCTAGGGTTCTGCTGGGGCTGTGTTGTCTTGTGGAGGCAGAGCCCATGGAGTCAACATAGTGTCCTTCTCTGCCTTTTCTTGTGGCCATCATTCAGGAGGCCGTGGTGACTTTCCTTTTTTCATTATTGTTAAATAAAGTAAGTGGCATAGCAAAACAGCAATGAATCAACCTAGCATGGTATTAGAATTGTGCTGCATCAGTCAGGGAAATATTAAAAAGAAAGAAGACAAAAAGAGAAAAGGGGGTTTCACTGTTCTCCCTTTTAATGTCATAACCCACCTAAAATGTTACAGGATTGCCACCTCAAATAAAGCTGTCCGGAGCTCCATTTGGGTGCGAAATAACCATCCACACAGGCTACAATGGGATAATTAGGAGTGTGTTAAGTCTTACCAAAAAAACCTGAAGCCCCTAGTGCTGTGCCAGAAAAGAGTGGGACAGCTCTTAAAGGGGCAGGATGGATGGACTTTAAGTAGAAACATATGCAGACACCGTAATTTAGTTTAAACAAACTGTAACAACAGTGATCCAAACAGCAGTCTATATACCCATCTGAACAGGCCCTGAGTTAGTCTCTGATTGTTCTTTATACTGGGATAGATTGTCAGTTGTTAGTTCATTAGATAAATCTCAGAAGAGGACCCATTTCAGTCGGGTTTCAGGCCACGTTATGGCACAGAAACGGCACTGGTCGCACTGTTGGATGACCTGTTGAGGGATGGGTTGAGGCTGAACCCGGACAAGACGGAGGTCTTGAGGGTGGGAGGTCCCTCCATCGGCGGTTTGGGCGACTCCCTTTCTTTTGGGGGGACGACCCTTACCGCAAAGAGTGAGGTTCGCAGCTTGGGGATACATCTGGACCCGGCGCTTACCATGGAAACCCAGGTGGCGTCCGTGGCCCGTTCCGCCTATTTCCATCTATGGCGGATTGCCCAGCTGCGACCATATCTTGATGGGGAGGCCCTCACTACTCTTGTCCATGCGCTCGTAATCTCGAGATTAGACCATTGTAATGCGCTCTACGTGGGGCTGCCTTTGAGATTGATGCGGAAACTTCAAATGGTGCAGAATGTGGCAGCCAGGCTTCTTAGTGGGGTGAAGAAATTTCAGCATATCTCTCCCACTCTGGCTGCCTTGCATTGGCTGCCCATTCGTTTCCGCATTGACTTCAAAGTGTTAATGATGACGTATAAAGCCCTAAACGGTTTGGGACCTCGATACTTGGCAGATCGTCTTCTCCCACCTAGATCTACCCGAATCACCCGGAATAGCCAGCAGGGACGGCTGAGGGGCCTAACGCCGAGAGAGGCCCGGAAAGAAAGAACAAGAAACTGGGCCTTCTCGGCAGTGGCCCCTCGGCTATGGAACAGTCTCCCAACAGAGATTCGTCTGGCACCCTCGCTGGGCGTTTTTAAAACTCATTTGAAAACTTGGTTTTTCAGGCAGGCCTTCCCTCCAGTCAATAACTGATCTTTACTCTTATCATCTTGGTACTGATTTAATTTAATATAAGTGTTAAAATTATGATGTTTTAAATCTTTTATGTCTTATGATGTTTTTATTATGTATGTAAGCCGCCCCGAGTAGACTTTGTCTAGGGGGGTGGGGTAAAAATCTAATAAAGATAAAGATAAAGATAAAGATAATTCTTCAAAGAGTTGTTTTTCAATTGAGGCAGAATTACAGTTTAATTAGGTTTGCTATGTAACTATTCTTTTAAACTTCTGAGCATATTATTCTTTGTCTTTAATAACTTTTCTTGGGGAAAAGTTATTTTCCAAAGTCCATGCATTCTTTTTTTTCCTTTTTTAAAATTTTATTACTAAAATTACAGTAACACAATAATAAAAGAAGATAAAACAAACAAAAAACAACTAAAGCTACACACACTGACATACTCTAGTGCTCCCTTCACCACTTGAGACAGTCTCTCTATTAACATATCAAATGTTATAATTAATTACTTGTTTGTTTTTAGTTGTTGGATTATTGCCTCGTTTCTCTCCAGAAATACAATGAGTCTTCACCGGGAGTAAAGCCTTTCCCTTTCTCAAATATATGTAACAAGAATCATTTCCATAAGTCTCTAAAGTCATTCATGCACAATACTCCTTTTCTCATTTTAAGCTCACAAGTTAGTTTATCATTAATAGCCATATTCCACATTTCCTTATACCAGTCTTTCATATTGAGATGGCTATCAGATCTCCAGTTCTTTGCTATAATCACGCGTGCCACTGTCATCTTAATAACAATTAATTCCTTTTCTTCCCATCTTAATTGGTTACTACTAACCATATTCAGTAATCTTTGAAGACATTTGTACATCCTTACCCTAAATGTCATTTATCTCTTTAAAAATTAGTGGTGACTCCTTTTTTCTCTTTTTCACAAGACCCTCACATATGAAAATATGTTCCCATTCTTAGCGTAGGAGTTCATGGAAGTATGCTAGGTTCAGAAATTATCCAAAATATTTCAACTGTCCATTTCTGAACTTCCTATGCTTCCTATGAGTGTGAATGCCACTGCCTCCACCCAGGACAGTATCATCGGCAAGGGTTTCCATGAACTACAGGTTGTCTGAACTGCCTGAACTAGAATTTATTTTCTTGCAACAGGAGAGCGGGGTATAAAATACAGATGGATGCCAGCTATACCCCATTTTGCAAAACCTTCCAAGGGTTGAATTCCTGTCACTCACTTGTCAAAGAGTTCAGTCTCTCCCCAACCCTTAGTTTCTGTCACTGGGGTTGGGGGGTTCTCAACCCATGTAAGGCGCTGGCACTTCTAGACAACCCTGAGACACCCCACTTCCTTCAGGGAGGGCTTGTAGTGCCAGGTGATCAGAAATGCTGACAGGTCCCTGGTCCTTCTTGATGCTGCCACTGGTACTCTCCAGAATGCTTGCACCTCCAACATCGAATTTACATTGGGGTGAGGGCCAGTTATCTGCCTGTTGCCACAATCTCTACAGGGTTGGTGAGACAAGCAGACTGGTGGGGGGTGCCTCCCTCTCACCCCTCCCCTAAGCTACTGGAGTATCTACCCAGAATCCTGTCCAAGGGTCTGGAGCACACATGCACTCCACATCCCTGGTGGCACACAGGACTGGATTGAGCTCCTTCTCTGCTTCACCCCACTATTCATTAGTGGAGTCCAATGAGTCCCCCATGTAATTTTCTTGCCCTTCCTCCTCTTTTATCCCCAGCTTCCAGCTCCTCACCTAGGTATGCTACATCTTCTCTCTCCTCTTCACTTTCACTTCTCACCTGTCCTCCTGGGTCTGTGCCCTCCTGAGTCCTGGGGTCTCCTACAGGCTTTCCTGAGGGGGTGGGGTGGGGAAAGGCAGCCCACCAGTAGTGCCATCATCACAACCTCCCTCAAAAGGAGTTATTTATATAAAAAAGACAGGTGTTATGATCCAAAATATTGAAGAGGCACCACCAAAAAGATGTCCCACTAGGAAAGTGAATCAATTTCCAAATGAGCCAATTGTTTGAAGAATATTTGTTCCCCATGTGGCTGCTTTGTGTAGGATCATTGCAGCAGAGCATCCCAAGGAATTGTATCATAAAAATGGGTTAAGAAGAGTTGAAATTAGGAAGTCAATTGTTGTAGGTTAACTGAACTGAAACCTTTCTCCACAATTATTGGTATTTATGGTACCCTTCTTGCCATGATTCAGTGAAGTCTTCTAGCTGTATCTTATTTTCAGCAAGTACTGAAAGAACTTTCAGAGGTTCTGGAAACTGCAGCTCTTCAAGGTTACAGTTTCAAATAAGAACAGTACTCCTTATTTCATCAGTTAGAGGGAATACTAGATCTTGCAATTCTATTTATTTCTTTACTGTTATTAAATACAGCATTCCCACTGTTAGTGAACATTGATCTCTTATTTTAACTCTAATCAAATATGTTTGGATTCTTTTACTAAATGATTAATTTTGGTATACAAGAAATGTTGTGTAACATCCTTGTCTCTTAAAGAATTAATTTGTGACTTTGATTTTTCCCCCAGATATAAGTGGCCGATAACTTAGAGCTTTTATTACTAAACCCAAAATATTTTTATTAGTATATTGCAAATCCCTAGCTATTTTATTAATTTTCATTAATTTAAGTTCTGATCTTTTCTGCTATAAGTGCTTGCAGAACTGCCTGTTGCTTTATGTTTGTTGTTCCAGTAACTGTATATCAGCAACTAAAGATCTAACTTTCACAGATTCTTTTTTATATGGTTTAACATACTAATACAGTGACCTCTTACAACAGCTTTAAAAATATCCCAAATAACAGTCAACCCTCGACTTACGAACTTAATCCGTTCCGGAAGGACGTTCTTAAGTCGAAAAGTTCGTAAGTCGAATCAGCATTTCCCATAGGAGTGCATTGAAAACCAATTAATCCGTTCCGGCTGTTTTTGGTTCTTAGGTCGAGGGGCGGTTTGTAAGTCGAAGCATTAGTTCCCATAGGAACTAATGCAAAACCGGTTAATCCATTCCTACCACTAGGGGCAGAATTTTTTCTTTTTTTTCCTTTTAACCTAAGATGACTTAGGTTAAAAAAAAAAGGAAAGGAAAGAGGGAGGGAAGGAGGGAACAGACACCTTTTCAACAGAACACCTTGAAAGTTCAAATTTCACACTTTTCCCACCTCCCGCGCCTTTTTTTCGGTTCGTAACTCGAAGCAAAGTTCGCAAGTCGAGGCTATATTTTTCTATCAGAGCGGTTCGTAAGTCGAAATGTTCGTAACTAGGGCCGTTCGTAAGTCGAGGGTTGACTGTACTTGCAATTGACATATTAGGAGTAGACCTATCTTTTATAAAGTTTTCAATTATATTATTTAATTTATTTCTTATTGATTGGTTTCTAATATTGGATTTAACAAACATTAAAAGCTGCAAATAGAGAGATGAAACTTAAGTAAAACCGGAGCATGATCTGATCCTGAAATGGCCTTTATTTTGGCTTTTGATATTGAATGTATCTATTTAAATTTTTTACCCCGCCTTTCTCCTTAAAATCCTTAACTGTTGGGAAATTAAAATATAATCCAAGTGTAAATATGAATTAAAGCATTTAGAATAGAAGAGTAGTCCCTAACACCCATATTTAATTCTCTCGAAGCATCGAGCAGTTGTAAATCACCTAGAATATTGGACAAGAAAGGTGTATGCAAGTGGTTATCTCTACAACTATCCAAATGGCTGAAAATGCAGTCCAGATGCCCCAGTAAAACAATTGATATTTCCCTAAACATTGAAGAATTTGCAGAGTTTCCTTTAGAAACTGAGTTTGGTTTGAATTTGGACCATGAATTGAACCAATTGTGGTCAGTATGACTTTCAATAAATATAAAGCACCCTTCACTGTCCTGTATAGAATGTCTAAAATTGAATTCTAATCATGAATTGAGATCAATAAGAACTTTAAGTACCTTAGATGAGCTGCTGTGAAAGCAGATCTAATTTGGTATAATATAGTAATGTTGAAGGAGTTTTCCTTATGCTGTGTTTCTTGCAGTAGCAATATGGCAAGTTATCTTTCTTAATAATATTCTGAATGCTACATCTGTTCACACAAGAACTCATCCCATTAACATTAAAAGTTAAAATCTTAAATGACCCCATCATGAACAACCTCAAACTACCTTTAAAAAATGGTAAAATATAACAAAAATTAATACAAGAGAAAAAGGAGAAAAACAGAAAAAATAGATTAAAAAGAAAAAAGAATAAGAATAAAAAGAAAAAGAAAAAGAAAGAAGAAATAAAATATAAAAGAAAATTTAAAATCCCAAATCAAAATTAAAATTGAAAATTAACTTAATTATATCTTGATTTTCAATGTACTATTGAAGATCATTGAAGTATGGATTCAGTACTGAGTGAGGCTCCTTCTCTCTGAGTATCAAAGTTGTTGCTCAGTGTTGGATTTAGAACTGTATCCTTTATCAAGAGAGAACTGGAATTTAAGTTGCTAATGTTCAGGGGCTATGCAGTGTTCTTCTCCAAATTATAAGAACAATGTGGTTTGGTGCTTTCTTGAACTTGAGATGACTGTACATTTGGTATTGGCACAGTCTTATATATCCTGTTATTAATGAGGAGTAAATTAAATTAAGTAATTTAAGGGGCTCAGTCACTGAATGTAAATTGTGTAATGATCCCTTAATATCTCCAATACGGGTGCGGTGTTTGATTGCTCTTCTCCAAACCATGCTCTGAAAGAGTTAAATGACTGAAGTGTCAAAGCTGCATCATTGGGTATTATGTGGGCCATCTAAAACTGTCCCTTTTTTCACAGCAACAGTAAATAAAGTTGTTGTTTTACTAATTGCAGTTTCAGGAGCTGTACTTCCAAGGTCAGAAGGAGCAGCTATAACATAAATATTTCCCAACAACAGTGGCCATATTGATTGGCTGATATTCCAAAGCAGGATAAGAAATGCTGCATCATGATAATCATGAAAAGAATTGTTGGTTGATCAAAAGTCAATCAAACTCTTATCACTTACATTGATTTTTAGATAGATGTTCAACTTTGACATTCTTCAGATTGCAATAATCAGCTGAGAGAGTGATGGATCCTACTTTTCTTTTTCTTTTTATACTTATCATGTCCTGCTTAACTGATTTTGTGTAATGTCTAAGGCAATAGTTCTCAACCTTGGTCTACAACTCCCAGAAATCCTGGCCTGCACATCTGGTGGTGAAGACTTCTGGGAATTTTAGTCTAAGAAAATCTGGGGAATCAAGGTTGGGAACCACTAGTCTAAGGCAACTTGGCTTTGCTGTAGCTGGTATACTCTTCCACGCCTGTTCTCTCCCTGCTATGGCTATAGTTTCCCAACAAATGACTATTTGGATCCCTGCCTGACTAGGAGGTAGGGGATCACTCATTGAGATATTCAGAACACCCTGTTTTGGTTAGTTGTGGCTCAGAGGAACATTTTCAACCTTCTCATTGGAATCCTTGAAATCTCATTCCAGTGACTTGATTGAAATTTAATCGAGCTGATAAAAAAATAACCAAAATCCTATCTCCTGTCAAAAAGCACTTCCCAAATAAGAATGCATAATTAATCTTTTATGGGATCTTGGCAAGATTCTCTCTTTTTATTATAAATATATTTTTGTCAATGAAGCATTTAATCCTCTACTTTTTTGAAGGGAAGGAAGGGGCTCTGCCATTGGATAGGAATCAGTCAGAAAATCATTCACTGACTGGCTGGGAGTCACAGTCCAATACCATATACTATTTGGAGAGAAAAGAATGGTAAGGTCAAAGATAGTATATCATCTATCCAAACTTGTTTTACAGGCTTGGTTGCTGGACATAAGCTGGTAGTAGAGTTATTTCTTGCACGTTTGTTCCTCCACTCTGTTTTCTTCTTCCCCATGAGAAATTGTCACGATCAGTCTCCACTGTGGGAGTGAATCTCAAACTTTCAGAGAGAGGGCTAAAGTCAAATAAATCTAGTCTGGTAGAACCATGAATCAGAGCACAATCAGACTGATTAATATGACTGAAGTCTAATTGACTAAAGAGGGTAACAATAATAGTCTCAAATTAACAGACTCTCCACAGGAGCTGTTGTCCAAGGAAGCCATCTTGCAGAACATCTCTGATGAAGTACTTATCTTCTTGGTTTTTAATATGTTGATCTTATATTATGGCAATGTTTTAAGTATTACCTGCAAAGATATGCACCTAATGCAAATACTGTACAGAATTTCCCTGTCCTGGTAGATGGTGTCCCAATGTATATTGAGGATATGCTCTGAGATTGCTTCTCATCCATTATCCATAATTCAAATCATGGAGAAGAACAACCTGCTGGAAATACTTTTTTCCTCAGTGAAACTTCAGTTTGGAGCTGAACTACAAGTGTAATGCACACTGACAGACCAAAGCTGTCTCATTGGATTAGTGGCCAAATGAACTTCCTCCTAGACCACAGATGGAGGATCCAGGAAAGGCTCATTAGGAGGATTAGTTGAGATAAGGATGGTTTATGGAAAAAGAAAGGGAAAGCCTTTGGAAAGGATGGGGATGAGGAACCAAGATTCAGGAAAAAGTTGAGGTAGAAAAGGCTTCTTATCTGAGGGTGCAGTGGCCTTTTTTGTTCCATTGACACCACTAAGGTTTCCTGCTTTCTAATTGGTCCTGGATCCTTCTTCCCCAGCTGTCAAGCAAAAGATGGCTTTTCATTGGTGCATAACATGGTGGAGTCAAAACCGTTGGAGACTTCTATGTTGTTGATGTGACCCTATGCACTGTATCTCTGTATAAGGAACATCCCAGGCTCATGGAGTAACAAATGAGTCTAGGATGTTTCCAGGGATCAACATCTTGTATCCATTTTCATACTGGTCCATTGCCTGGGGCCCAAAGAAGCAGAATGGAGTTTTTTCTCCTGCATCACATTTTGCAGAAAGAGTCTCTTGCTCTATATGGGAGCCAAGTTTGTATCTGAGCCATCTTCTTGTCTCCATTTCTGGCATGTTCCATTTTTGAGACCCATGTTCTTGACATCTAGATGCTTCAGGTTAAGGCATGAGTAACAACCATCACCACCTGAATCCAGTGTAGTCATGGTATTGGTCCAGTCACTTGGCGTTCACATAAATGTATGTTTACCCTGTAGTGTGTGCTTAGCATTGCTGCCACAAAGGCAACATCGCTGGAATCACATGCTGATTAATGCTGTGTGCAGATGCAGCCAGTGTTACCAGAACAACTGTTGAAAGAAACTCCGTATAGTGTACTGAACAGAATATCCAATAATGTAAAACTCAATACAATAGATGTATTAAATGTGTCTAACATAAAGAATGTAATTGTTTATAACTCCACCATCAAGTAATATATAACAAATAGTACAGAACAACTGTAAAATATTGTATACAAATCCATACATGCTGTATATACTACTACATGCTACACAGTAAGAATCCAAGTTTAACTATGAAGCATACATGGTGTATTCATATATCAAATATCTTTGTTTAGTTCCTGATAATGCTTGAAATAATGGCAGTCTCAATGAGCTCATTTGATATATGAATACACCATGTCTGCTTCATCATTATCCAAAAAACACAGTCAGGTGTGCATGCCAAACTCCTTGATTGGGGTCAAAAGCTAGCTTATGGTTGCAATCTTTTAGTGGTCTAATGAACATATCAGCCACCCTTCTCTTCAGAAAGAAGAGACTGAAATTGTTAAACATTTCCAATACCTTGGTTCAATCATTTGGTAAAATATAGACTGCAGCCAAGAAATCAGAACAAGACAGAGACATGGAAGGGTTATGAAGGAACCAGAAAAGATCCATTGGAGACCAATGCCAAGATCATTCGTATTATGATTTTCCTGATCATCATGTGCAGATGTAAATATTGAACAATGAAGAAAGCTGATGGGGCGGGGGAATTACTCAGTCCAAATATAATGTTGAAGCAGAGTTTTACATCTATCATGTCCCACCAAAATGACAAATGAGTAGGTTCTAGAGCAAACCAAGCCTGAACACTCATACAAAGTATAATAATGACTAAATTGAAGCTGTCGTACTTTAGGCATGTTAGGACAAGACTCATGGGGAAAAGACTTTAATGCTGGGGAAAGTTGAAGGCAGAAAGAAAAGAGGAAGACCAAACATGATGTGGCTTGACTCAGTAAAAGAAGGCACAGCCTTGAGCTTGCATGACCTAAGGAGGGCTTGCAAGGACAGGACCTTTTGGAACCAGTAATGCATAAGACGCTGTTAAGGTGCTACACTCAATATGCCAGCAAGTTTGGAAAACTCAGCAGTGGCCAGAGGATTGGAAAAGATCAGTCTACATCCCAATCCCAAAGAAGGGCAGTGCCAAAGAATGCTCCAACTACCGTACAATTGCACTCATTTCACACGCTAGCAAGGTTATGCTCAAAATCCTACAACGTAGGCTTCAGCAGTATGTGGACCGAGAACTCCCAGAAGTACAAGCTGGATTTCGAAGGGGCGGAGGAACTAGAGACCAAATTGCTAATAGGCACTGGATTATGGAGAAAGCCAGAGAGTTCCAGAAAAACATCTATTTCTGCTTCATTGACTATGCAAAAGCCTTTGACTGTGTCGACCACAAGAAACTATGGCAAGTTCTTAAAGAAATGGGGGTGCCTGACCACCTTATCTATCTCCTGAGAAATCTATATGTGGGACAGGAAGCAACAGTTAGAACTGGATATGGAACAACTGATTGGTTCAAAATTGGGAAAGGAGTACGACAAGGCTCCATTCTTGTATTGTCCCCCTGCTTATTTAACTTATATGCAGAATACATAATGCGAAAGGCAGGACTGGAGGAATCCCAAGCCGGAATTAAGATTGCCGGAAGAAATATCAACAACCTCAGATATGCAGATGATCCCACTCTGATGGCAGAAAGTGAGGAGGAATTAAAGAACCTCTTAATGAGGGTGAAAGAGGAGAGCGCCAAAAATGGTCTGAAGCGCAACATCAAAAAAACGAAGATCATGGCCACTGGTCCCATCACCTCCTGGCAAATAGAAGGGGAAGATATGGAGGCAGTGACAGATTTTACTTTCTTGGGCTCCATGATCACTGCAGATGGTGACAGCAGCCACGAAATTAAAAGACGCTTGCTTCTTGGGAGGAAAGCGATGACGAACCTAGACAGCATCTTAAAAAGCAGAGACATCACCTTGCCGACAAAGGTCCGCATAGTCAAAGCTATGGTTTTTCCAGTAGCGATGTATGGAAGTGAGAGCTGGACCATAAAGAAGGCTGACCGCCGAAGAATTGATGCTTTTGAATTGTGGTGCTGGAGGAGACTCTTGAGAGTCCCCTGGACTGCAAAGAGAACAAACCTATCCATTCTGAAGGAAATCAACCCTGAGTGTTCACTGGAAGGACAGATCCTGAAGCTGAGGCTCCAATACTTTGGCCATCTCATGAGAAGAGAAGACTCCCTGGAAAAGACCCTGATGTTGGGAAAGTGTGAAGGCAAGAGGAGAAGGGGACGACAGAGGACAAGATGGTTGGACAGTGTCACCGAAGCTACCAACATGAATTTGACCCAACTCTGGGAGGCAGTGGAAGACAGGAGGGCCTGGCGTGTTCTGGTCCATGTGGTCACGAAGAGTCGGACACGACTTAACGACTAAACAACAACAATGCATAAGAGTTGCTATAAATTGTACACACCGTAAGGGCACCTACTAAAACCAAATCAGGGCCCGTGTGTCTCTGAGGATATCAGCTGCTGAAGAATGTAGGGTGCTGGTGCCCTCATCACCTGCAAGGCAGCCTCCCTACAGGCAACTGACTGGGCACTGTATGACCTGATGGTTGGGCCCAACAAGTTTCTGGCCTGACCAAGGGGAACATTTTTTGGTCCCGTTCTCCTCCATACTCTGCCACCTCGGGGTTGGGCTCTCTCCCGGGTGAGGGCTAAGGAGGGAAGCCACAAGCGGGGACTGGCTTCCCAATGAACAAGAACATTCTAACATTGCCATTGCACGACATGCACACGGAGATGTTAGACCGCATTCTGCTCCCAGCCAGGTGTAGCGGTAACACTGCGCCTCCACACTGTCAGGGGCAGCCGAGGTAAGGGCAACCGCCCCGCCGCCTTCCTCTAACTTATAGGGTCAGGCCGTAAAAGACACACAGGCCCCGCCGCCGGGAGAGGAAGACAAAGTATCCCCTCTCCTTCTATCTGGAGGCGCGGCGCGTCCCTCCCTCCCTCCCCGCTGGCTCGAGGAAATGTTTTAGCCATTTCCGAAAGAACTCGGAGGTATAGCAGACCAAATCCTGACGGTGGGCGCTGAGGGGCGTAGTCCATGGAGAAATCTATCCTGAGGACCTGGCGGGACGAGAGGAGAGGGGGAGGCGACTTGGCGACAGGTTGGGGCCAGGCGGGATGTGGCGGGGGTGGGGGGGGGGAGGAAGCGAAGGCGGGCGGGCGGCCCGCTCTCTCTCTCTCGCTCGCTCGCTCTCTCTCTCTCTCTTTTTTTTTTTAATTTGCCTCAGCTCCACACCGCCTGCTGAGGCAACCACCTCTTCCTCGTCTGGGAGGGGACGTAACGGCCGGCTCTATTAATGGCAGGGCTGCCCCGCCGTCACTTCTGTCGCCACGGAGCGCCCTCTCGGGAACAGCATGCAATGCTCACTGAGCGGCCTGGTGGTGTCCCTCAGCTGCCTGCAGGTGGCCTTAGGGCTACTGCACTTGGCGCTAAACAGGCGCCATCCCATGCGCTACGGGAAGCACGACGATTACAAGAAACAGCAGGAGGAGCAGCGGCCAGGGCGGGAGAAAGCCGAGGGAAAGGACTCTTCGGAGAAGCCGCCGCCGCCGCCGCCACCGGCTGAGGACAGCGGACACCTGCCCGCCCGCTGCGCCTGGTTCCTACAAGAGCTGCCCGCTTGCCTGGTGCCCGCGCTCCTGCTGGCCTGGCGCCACCCGCCACGCTTGGCGCCTCTCGGCTGCAAGCTGCTGGCCGGCATGTTCTGCGCCCACTACTTCTACAGGTAAAGCGTGAGGGACCGTTGCCTGAGAGAGGGAGGCGGGAAGCGGCTGCTCCGACAGCCACTCCCCCCTTACCTGGGATCTCCCAGTTCTGCGTTTTCCGGCTAAGCGAAATGATTCTCACGATGTTGAAGGCGGTGGTTTCCTGCTCCTTTTTTACTCTAGAGGAGTCGCATTCTTAGCCGGGTGAAGCAACTTTGGGGTTGGCGGCGGGTTTGGCGGGGAGAACACTGCAACTCTTTGCCAGGGAATGGAGAGGCTACCTGGTGGGGCCGCGGACTTATTTTTGCAAACGACCAGAAACTTTGAAATTTCTCTGAAGTAAATCTCAGGGTATTCTCTGGGTCTCGAGTATAATCACATATTTATCTCCATTCAAACTAAGTCCCACTACGTTTTTTCAGACTTGCTGGCAGGTAAGTGCGTATAGGACTGTAGCCAAAATACAATTCCTGAATCTTGCCGGGTTGAACTCGGAGGGCATACTTCCAAAATAATACCAGCCAAGCACCGCTGCCAAAAAGGTATGTATGAATGAAGTTCCTCTCTGTAAACGTCACTAACAAAATAGCCTGCGGTGGAGACAACTGTTATACGCCTTTTTGTCTAGGAATTAGGGTAGACTCCTGAAGACTTCCTACACAGAAGTAAACCCCATTGAGTTCAGTGAGACTTACTCCCAGGAGTGAGTGTGTTTGATTGCAACCAAACTCTCCTTGAATTGACAGACATGGGATTTTCAGACTTGTGTCACTCTTACTTCTAAGAGCCCATGCATAGGACCTGCCTGTGAATTTTACCTCCGCCCTCCTGCTCTGCTGTCTCTTACAATGTATTCTCTCAAAATTTCACCTTCTGTATAGCTTTTTTTAATGCATAGTGGGAGAGGTGGTGAATTAAAACAGCTAGAGCAGCCTGCTTTCTCAGGTGCACTGAGACCACCAGCATGAGAAAGTTTTGCTGCTGTTGTCATCGACATTTTGTTGATGTTGATAACTGTCACCCAATTACCGTGTTTCCCCGAAAATAAGACAGTGTCTTATATTAATTTTTGCTCCAAAAATGCATTAGGGCTTATTTTCAGGGGATGTTTTATTTTTTTCATGTACAACCATCTACATTTATTCAAATACAGTCATGTCATCTTCTTCTGGTTGCTGCCCAATGGTGGAGGGCGGGGTTTCACTTAACTGGGGCTTATTTTTGAGGTAGGGCTTATATTACGAGCATCCTGAAAAAAATCATACGAGGGCTTATTTTCAGGTTAGGTCTTATTTTCAGGGAAACAGGGTGCATACCTAGCTCTTCTCCAACAGACTCTCTTCTTCATCACCTCAAGACTTTTATCTCCTGCTCTCTTAATCTATTTTACCAGATTTTTATAACACCACATGCTGAGGAATATAGATGTAAATACTCGAAAAGAGCATTTCAGAGATGCATCTGAATTTCTACTAAGGATTATGTCAGATTTCCTAGACAGTGTGTTCCATATAGGCAGTGACTTAAATCTGGAGGCCAGACTTTATATTATAGGGCATAATATACATTATATGGCAAATCCATGATAATATATTCTAACATTTTCATTTTCACTTTAACACAACCACACTGAACTGTAAAATCTTTCTTATAGATGTTATTACAGCAGTTGTACTGAAAAAACACTTTGTGGAATTTTCCAGATCTGAAACACAGCTCTGAAGCTTGTTTTAGCCCTATCAAGGCTGTGTGTGTGTGTGTGTGTGTGAGAGAGAGAGAGAGAGAGAGAGAGAACACAATCCACAGAAGTCATGTGGGAGGGGGAGCTGGATTATTAAAATACACTACTATAGTGCCATCATAGAGTTAGTATTACATTCCAGGTTTGGAATTGGCTTTGCACAGAGCAAACAGAAGAAAAATCTGTTAATGTGTTAGTGGTTCTCTGTAAATGTCACATTAAATTTCATTAAAAAGATGTTGAGGATGGTTTTAATCATATTATTAACATTTTACTGTTGACAAGAGTAGGGCATCTGTTCCTGATAACTTTTTCATTAGCTTTTAGAAGATGCGGCAAGTAACACAAAACTATATAAAGATATGACATTTGTGTTTGGCTTTTAAAGATTAAAACTGATGATGACTGGCAAACTCATCCAATGAAGTGAAAGGAATAAAATTCTACAAAAATACAACTTTAATTAAAATCAGGCTGTGTGAGGAAGCAGAAAACAACAACCCTGTGAACTTAAAACCAAGGAATCTTAAAATGGGATGAAATATTAGTTTGGTTGATGAAGGTACTGCCTTCTACAGTGCATCAGAAGAGAAAGGCTGCCAGGTAAGCTAAGCAGAGCTTGGGGCTTCTCCCAGATGTTCTTGCCTACCTGCAGGTATCGAGGCCTTTTGAAGACATTGCTGCTTTCACAGTGAGTGCCAAAAACACTGCAGGGATCCTTGGAGTCGGGGCTTTGCGTAGGTGTGAAGTTACGTGACTTTGAAACTGTTTAGCTGCATAGTCCCACCTATGTTCAAAATTTTTGAGTGGAAACTTTTTCTAATGCTTTTTTACCTTTCTTATTGCATCATAATAGAGTGGGTAAAATGCTACCTAAGTTTCCAGAATTCCTGACCAGAATCCTGTTGGTGTTTGCATAAGATATTCAAGTCTTGCCACTGTTAATTGACAAGGTGTCAGGGCACATCTCAGTTGCATGTTTTGGAATGCAACTAAGACCTGCCCCATCACCTCTTTAATTAGTTGCAGTTAGCTGTGGTAAGTTACATAAACTTCACATGAGCGTCAGTAAGAGTCTGGCCTCTATTCCATGTCATATGACATACCCTATAATAGCCCTAGAATGATACTAAGAACTGAAGCATTTTTTAAAGTTTTAAAATCAAGTGGTGTCTGCTACGACTGGTGGGATGGTGGGTGGGTTTTTGGGGTAGAATGCCAGCAAAAGCAGTGATCCTCCTTCTCATCCACTCAGCAACACAAAAACAGTTCTTTGCAGGCACATATCCTTGTTCCAGTTTTACATTTGTATGAAAAGAAGTTGAATCAAATGGTTATGGTCATGAGTGTATTCCAAATCCAGAGATTTCCATATGGACTGCTGCATAGAAATGGGTGGAATTGAAATCTACTTATGAGCTGAGCCATTTGATAGTAACAGCAATAGCAGTAATCAAGCCGCAGCATCTGTACAGCAACAGAACACTCTTTACAGGCACACACTTCTGTTAGATGCTGGGACATCCAGGTCAACATTCACATAAGGAAATCAAATGAAATGGCTAAGACCGTGATTGCAAATTTGGGGTTGGTTGGGGGACACACAGGCCTACATTTACTCCTGGCATTTATTTAAAAGCACATTATTCTGTTCCAACAACCATTTTCATTGCACATGGGAAGAAAGAGAATGACATGACATGAGCACATTCCAAAACTATGCTTTTATGTGTGGTAGCAGTAGTAATAATAGTAGCACCAGCAGAATTAAAGCCATGATACATGCACATTGTATCCCATATCTACCCTTGAATATGTGGTAATAGTAGCAGCAGCAAGAGGATACTGATAACAATCCAGATAGCAACAATAGGACAATCTATCCTAAATCCACCCCTTTGTATGTGGTAGTAGCGGTAGCAGCAAAATGATGATGATAATAATACTGCCCATGGCACAGATTTGCATAGCAATAGTAGTTCAAAAAGCAATGCATTCCAAATCCACCTCTTTGCATGCATTCGTAGCAGCAATTTCTGTTAGATTTAATAGAAATTGCCTAGAATAGGTAAAGATAAAGGTTCCCCTAGCAGAACGCCTTCTCCCACCTAGATCTACTCGAGTCACTCGTTAAAGCCAGGAAAGACGGCTGAGGGGGCCTAACGCCGAGGGAGGCCTGGAAAGAAAGAACAAGAAACCGGGCCTTCTTGGCAGTGGCCCCTCGACTCTGGAACAGTCTTCCATCAGAGATCTGTCTGGCACCCTCGCTGGGTGTTTTTAAGAGCCAACTAAAGACTTGGCTCTTTAGGCAGGCCTTCCCTCCTGTCAATACTTGACTTACTTTTTATTTTAATTTCTGTTTATATTTTCCATCTTGAATGATACTAATATTATTGATTTAAATTGTTGTTTTAATTGTTTTTATGATATTTTTATTGTAAGCCGCCCAGAGTAGACGTGGTCTAAATGGGCGGGATATAAATCTAATAAATAAATAAATAAATAAATAAATTGACATTTAGTCCAGTCGTGTCCGACTCTAGGGTGCAGTGCTCATCCCTGTTTCCAAGCCATAGAGCCAGCGTTTGTCCGAAGACAGTTTCCGTGGTCACGTGGCCAGCGCGACTAGACACGGAATGCTGTTACCTTCCCACCGAGGTGGTACCTATTTATCTACTCACATTTTTACATGCTTTCGAACTGCTAGGTTGGCAGGAGCTGGGACAAGCGACAGGAGCTCACTCCGTCACGTGGATTCGATCTTAAAACTGCTGGTCTTCTGACCTTGCAGCACAGAGGCTTCTGCGGTTTAACCCGCAGCGCCACCACGTCCCTGGCATACTAGAATACTTGTGCATTAATTAGATCACTGCATCTGGCTTGTGTGTTCTCTTTCTCTCTCTCTGTCAAACACAAATATGTGGTTCCTGTGTTACATTCAGTCAGTTTAGGAGGCAAAGAAGTAAAGTGAGCTGAGGTGTGGGGAATTATTCTTCTCCTGCTTCTAGACTGAACACAGTGCCTAAGATGTGTATGGGGTGAGAGAGAAACAGAAGACTGAGGGGAGATATAACACTTTTCAAATAGTTTAGAGGAGGGGCAGAATCTGTTTTTGATCATCCCAGAGTGCAGGACACATAATAATGGACTCAAGCTACAGGAAGCCAGATTTAGCCTGAATATCAGGGGGGGGAAATCTTAACTGTTAGAGCAGTACAACAATGGAACAAATGACCTTGGGAGAGGGCGAGTGCTCGCTGGAGGCATTCAAGAGAAGAATGGACAATCATCTGTCAGACCTGCTTTGATTTGGATTCCTGCATTGAGCAGAGGATTGGACTCAATGGCCTTATAGGCCCCTTTCAACTCAATTATTCTATAGTTTTATGAAATGTTTTAGAGGAAAAAAAAGCAGTAGCATCAGGAAAGACTGGTAGCATCAAATGGAAGAAGCTCTGGCGGATCTCCTAGACATGGAAAAATCCCAGATGAGTCAAGAAATTGACCAAGTATATAGAATTAACTCAAGCTATGCAAGAAAGAATAAGACTGTGAGACAGGAGGCGAGAGGGATATCCCACTCGCTGGAGACCCGTCCCTCCTCCATACCGAAGAGAAGGAAATACAAACACAACCTACCCCAGCACCCACAAAGATAGAGCAGCGAGGGACAGAAACAGACGGGCTAGGAAAAGAGATACAAAGAATGACTTTAGGAAGGGCTCAGGGAGAAACGGCGGGGAAAGAGCAGAAGAAGAGGGTGGAGTTTGAGGCAGGGACAGCGGAGATAAAAAGGAAGGATGAGCAGTTACCAGGAGGCTGGGAATGGGTATGGATGGAGGATCCCTGGACTGGGGCATGGGAGAGGTTAAGAGTGCCCAAGGAAGAGGCAAATTATAGGAGGAGAAGAGAGATCCCGCCCAGACCATCATATTGGGGAGAAGCCGAGGCAAGAGAGTGGAGAAGGAGGCTGAGAGACACTTGTTATGGACACTTGTTATTTATTAATTACTCCAATAAATATTTCACCTGTTTTGAAACAACAAAAATCTGCTGATTTCTTAGAAACAAGTAAGGAGTCAAAGGTCGAACTCTCACAAAGACCCCAAGGGATGTACATATAGTTTTCTTGGGGAGGAAAATTAAAGAAGATATTTTGAGGAAGCTAAGAGACAACACATTAAAGATTCAAGATAAGGAGATTGTAATTTTGAAACAGATTCCATGGAAAATTCGAGATATTAGAAAACAATATTTCTTTCTGGCGAATAAATTAAATGAGAAGAACATAAATTTTAGATGGCTGGTACCAGAAGGAATTTTGGTGAACTGGCAGTCAAGAAGATTTAGGCTAGATAGCTTTGACAAAGCTAGAGATTTTTATGAGAAATATATAGCCACAGGGGAAGAACAAAGTTGTTCAACAGAGATGGAAGAAGAGAGGCGGATGAGAGCATTTGTAGCCATGAAAGGGGAGGAACACAAAGACTGCTCAACAACCTACCAGATAGTACAACGAGGGACACAAAGTGATTTGGATTCCGAGGCTACTGAAAAGAGGAAAACTAGAGCAGTCAATCCAACTTATAAGTAAACATGGAGACAACAACAGGAATATTTTCAATTAATATAAATGGATTGAATTCCCCAAATAAAAGATGAAAAACTTTCTTAAAACTTCAAAAAGAAAAGGCGGATGTAATTGTCCTTCAGGAAACCCACATCAAAGAAAAAAATTGTAAACTATTAGAATGCCCTAAATTAGGTAACCTCTTCTACTCATGTGATCAAAAACAAAAGAAAAGGGGAGTTGCTGTTTATGTGAAAACTTCCAAAGAATCAAAATTTATCTACGCAGATCAAGAGGGAAGAATCCTAATGGTGGAAACAGAAGTCAACAATAGAAAAACATTGTTAGTTGCTATATATGCTCCAAATGAAGCACAAGAAACGTTCTATAAAAGACTTTATAATCTTTTGATGGAGAAAAACTATCAAAATATTTGCCTAATTGGAGATTTTAATGCTATAGTTGATCAAACAAAGGATTATAAAAAGAACCACAAAGGGAAAAGCAAAAGAAGGATATTACCTAAAATATTTTTCCAAATGGCAGAAGAGTTGGTGTTGGAAGATAGCTGGCGTGGACATAATGGAGAAAAACTACAATATACATTTTACTCGAACCGACATAGATCTTGGTCTAGAATTGACATGATATGGACAACGATGGATTTGAGGTCAGGAATTGACAAATTGAATATACAAACAAGCACATGGGTGGATCACAATCCACTTAAAATTGTTTGGAAAGAAAGGAGAAAACAAAAGGGAAGATGGACCCTTAACACGGCAATTTTGAAAGAGCAAGAATTCATAGATAAAGCTAAAAAAGAAATGCAACATTACTTTAAAGAAAACAAAATACAGTGGTGCCTCGCAAGACGAATTTAATTGGTTCCGCGGTCAATGCCGTCTTGCGAAAAATTCGTCTTGCGAGGCGCGTTTTCCCATAGGAATGCATTGAAATCTAATTAATGCGTTCCTATGGGGGGAAAAAAATTAAAAGTCACTTACCAGGTAGGGAGCTGGGGAAGTACCATCGGAGGACTGGCGGGGGGGTCCCCTCACCGCGATCGCCGGCTTTGGAGGTCCCCCGCCGGTCCTCTGATGGTGCAGGAAAAGCCTCCGAAGTGCTCTGAAGCCGGCGCGCGCGGTTGTGGGGCACCCCCGCCAGTGTTCCGATGGCTTTCTCTGCACTATCGGAACACTGGCGGGGGTGCCCCGCAACCGCGCGCGCCGGCTTCAGAGCACTTCGGAGGCTTTTCCTGCACCATCCGAGGACTCGCGGGGGTGCTGGGCTAGCCTCTGCAAGCGCCGCTCGCCGGCTTTGGGGGTCCCCCGGGGCTTACCTTGCACCATCCCAGGACTCGCGGGGGTCCCTCCACGCGGTGATGGGCATTTGCAGAGGTTTGCCCGGCACCATTTTTGAAGTTCCCGCCCTTTCCCCCTGCCTTGGGCTAGCCTCGGAAGGTAAAAAGGCTTTCTTTTTTTTCTTTTTAACCTTCCGAGGCTTGCCGAAGGCAGGGGGAAAGGGCGGGGAAAGGGCGGTAAAAAGGCTTTCTTCCCCCCCCCCTTTTTCCGTTCGGAGCCTTACCGAAGCGGGGAAAGGGTGCAATCTTCAAAAATGGTGCTGGACGACAACAACAACAACAAAATAAAAATAAAAATAAAACCGCAACATTCGTCTTGCGGAAAATGGCCATAGGAACAATCGTCTTGCGAGGCACAAAAACCCTAGCCAGACCCATTCGTCTAGCGAGTTTTTCGTGCCGCGAGACGTTCGTCTAGTGAGGCACCACTGTACAGCATTCTTCATTACAGGTGATATGGGATGCAGCTAAGGCAGTATTCCGTGGCTTTGCGATTTCATATATAATTAAAAGAAATAAAATGAGAAAACAAGGATACGACAACATGAAAGAAGAACATAAAAGATTGGAATTAGAACTTCAAAATAACCCTAATAACAAAGTGGTGAAAAAGGAAATGGAATTGCTGAAACATAAATTGAACCTTATGGATACAGAAGAAATGGCACAACAGATAAAAGCTACAAAACAATTTTTTTTTGAAAATGCAAATAAGCCAGGAAGATGGCTAGCATATAAACTGAAGAAACAGAGAGAAAAGAGACAAATAAATAGATTAAAAGATATAAAGGGTACTTTACAAACTCAAAAAAGTCAAATACATAGTATTATAGTGGACTTTTACACCAACCTCTATAAAGCACAAGTAACAAACAGGAAGAAGATAAAGGACTATTTGGAAAAAGCAAATCTTCCCAAACTACCTGAAGAAGCTAAAAAGATAATAAATGCAGAAATAACATTGCTGGAAATTATGGAAAGTATAAATAAACAAAAAAAAATAAATGAGAAAACCCCAGGCCCAGATGGACTCCCCGCCGAATATTATAAAACATTTCCAGAGGAATTAGCGGGACCTCTGAAAAATGTTTGCAATCAAACACTTAAAGAAGCAAAGATTCCAAAATCTTGGTCAGAGGCAAATATTACACTAATACCTAAGGAAGAAGCTGATTTGACTCAAATAGGAAACTATAGGCCAATTTCTCTTCTTAATGTGGATTATAAAATATTTGCGTCCATTATGGCGGAAAGACTTTAAAAATATCTTACGCAATTTATACATGTAGACCAAAATGGCTTTCTCCCAAAAAGGCAATTGAAGAATAATATAAGAACTATAGTAGACATTTTAGAATATTATGAAGCACACCCGGAAAAACAAATGGCTCTCCTATTTTTGGACGCGCAAAAAGCTTTTGATAACTTAAATTAGGAATATATGAAGAAACAATTTGAGATGATGGATTTTGGAGAAAACTTCTTTAGTATGATAGGGACAATTTATACAAATCAACCAGCAAGAATAATCGTTAATGGAGAAGTAGCAGGAAATATTGAGATTGCTAAAGGAACAAGGCAAGGATGTCCACTTTCCCCGTTGCTGTTCATCTTTTCATTGGAAATATTAAACAGAGAAATTAGACAGAATCAAGGAATACAAGCAACAAGGATTAAAGACGAAGTTTATAAACTTCAAGCTTTCGCAGATGACCTGGTTTTTATTTTAGAAGACCCATTAAAATCAGCCCCAATTTTACTTCAGCAAATTGAAGAATTTGGCGAGGTAGCTGGATTGAGAATCAATAGAGAGAAGACAAAATTCTTAACTAAAAATTTAACCCAAAAACAAAAAAAGCCAGCTCATCTTAAATACAAACATTCAAACAGCAAAGAAAGTAAAGTATTTGGGAATTTGCTTGACAGCTAGATGTTCTTCATTGAAAGAAGATAACTATGTGAAATTGCTTTCACAGATTAAGCAAGACTTGGAAAGGTGGGAGAAGCTTCTACTCTCTTTTCTAGGAAAAATCGCAACGGTTAAAATGAATATCCTCCCAAAACTACTCTTTTTCTTCCAGAATTTACCAATTAAGACAGAGCAAAAGTTTTTTGAAGAATTAAACAGTCTAGTTTCAAAGTTCATATGGCAGAAGAAGAAACCGAGAATTAAACACAAATTACTACAAGACGCTAAAGAAAGGGGAGGATTTGGCTTGCCAAATTGGAACTTATATTATCAGGCAAGCGCATTAACGTGGATTAGGGAATGGATAAAGCTAAAAAATAAGAGAGTACTATACTTAGAGGGACACAATCTGCAAGTAGGATGGCATGCGTTTTTATGGTACGGAAGGACTAAAACTCATAAATATTTTGAAAGAAATATATTAAGAAATTCTCTTTTAAGGATTTGGGAAAAAGTTAAATCTAAAATATATGTGAAAATACCTAGATGGGTCTCACCAATGGAAGCGTTCACATACCCAAATTTGCTAAACTTCGAAAAAAATAACTACTTATAATGAGCTTTTGAATTCTGAGGGACTTTTGAGGACAAAAATTCAATTAGAGAACCAAGGACTAATCTTTTCATGGTGGCCTCAAATGCAGAATGCCTACTCCCACCAAGGTCTACCCGGATCACCCGTGCGAGTCAGGAGGTGAGGCTGAGGAGCTTGACGCTGAGGGAGGCCCGTAGGGAAAGAACAAGAAATCAGGCCTTCTCGGCGGTGGCTCCTCGCCTCTGGAATAATCTTCCTCCGGAGATTCGTGCCGCCCCTATGCTGGGTATCTTTAAAAATCAATTAAAAACATGGATGTTTATACAGGCCTTCCCTCCAGTCAATACCTGATCTTTTTACCTTTTCTATTTATCTTTATTTTTTGTTTTATAATTGTTATGGAAATTGTTTTTGTAATAATTTTGTGATTTTATCTGTTGTTTTATGTTGTTTGGAAGCCGCCTAGAGTGGTCGCAAGACCAGATAGGCGGGGTATAAATAAAATTAATAATAATAATAATAATAATAATAATAATAATAATAATAATAATAATAATAATAATAATAATAATAATAATAATAATAATAATAATAATAATAATAATTACAATCAATTTATAATCAAGATAAGAAGCCACAAGGTTTTTATAAAGAATATACAACATTTGACAAAATATTACTTACTATAGAAGAAAAACAAATTCAAAAATTGTATAAATTTTTACTGCAATGGGATACACAAGATGAAGAAGTTAAAGATACAATGTTAAAATGGTCTAAAAACTTTGGCTATAATATGTAATTAGAAAAATGGCAACAACTTAGGACAAAAAATTATAAGTTAACATTAGCACTTCCTACAAAGAAAATTTATATAAAATGTTTTATAGATGGCAATTGTCACCAGCTAGACTTGCAAAAATGTTCCCAAATATGTCAAACAAGTGTTGGAAATGTAAAAATCATGAAGGAAGTTATTATCATGTATGGTGGACTTGTGATAGAGCAAAAAATTATTGGGCTAAAATCCACATGTGGATTAAGCAAATGTCAAAACAGGAAATAGAATTTAAACCGGAAATATTTTTGTTAGGACTACTACCAAATACTGTAGATATACAAAGCTATTATTTAATACTACATGTTTTGACAGCAGCTAGGTTAATATGGGCACAGGTCTGGAAAGATGAAAATCCACCAAATGATGATATGATCATTTAAAAAATATTAGAAAGTGCAGAAATGGATAGATTAACTAAGAGGCTAAAGGGACAAGAAGAATCATCTTTTTATTTAAGCTGGAATTTATTTTATAATTGGTGGAAAGTAAAAGTCCTGCAGTAAAGGAACAGAAAATGAATAAAAAGTGAGATGTCATGGACAGGATCTCATCAGAAGAATTATTCCAATATACTGTACAAGATTTCTTTTATGTTGAGCCTTAGACTTTTTAATTTTATTTTATTTTTGCATTTACATTATCTTTGTTTATTGTTCGACGGTTAGAGATTCTTACACTTTATGCTTACTGTTTAAATGCACATTGTGTTATATACCTATGTTTTTAAATCCTTTGTTGGAAAATTAAAAAAAAATTAAAAAGGGAGAGAACGAGAAGGAGCCTTAACACACACACAAAAGGAAAGACTGGTAGCAGGCAGACAGGAGAGCTGACAAAATAGCTGCATGATCAAGAAAGACTGGTTCCTTCAAGGCTTTGATTGGTCACAGCATACTTAGAAGATGCTTCTCTATTTTTAATTCTAAATGGACAAGGAGGTGTAGATTGCAACAACTGTACTCATACACCCAAATGCACCATTCTGATTGGGGGCTGCCAGTATGTGTGGCAGCTGTTCTGTTTTATGCATCCAGGCTGGATGCATAAAAGACATAAAATGCATCCAAGACATAAAAGTTCTCTGAATGTTTGGTTAGCTGTTTTGTCAACAGGGTTTGACAAGAGTAGAGTTTTGTCAACAGAGAGTTTACTTGGGAGATGCTATTCTCGTTGTAGAGAGGGAAGAAAGTTTGTGCTTTACAGAGAGATGGAAAGCTGGCTGTAGATTTAAAGTATGTCATTAAAATATCAGTTGTTCCTCCTAGAGGCCGCCCATGTATCCATCTAATTGCATTTGTTTTACCAGAATGTCTTTGCTTCAGAGTACAACTCATTACAACTCGTCAGTGTAATGTTTCCCTAGCATGTTTTGCATGCTAGTGGCACATTTGGTATTTAGCAACTATAGCAGGGTTGCTGCCAAATCTTAGCAATTCTTTTAGCATAGGATTGTGCCCGCATTTATCTTAATACATGAGATTAAGGTTGCAGCTTGAATTTGATAGGGATGCTAAACTAGTTGCAGAATGCAAAATCATAATACAGCCTTTCCCACCTTGGCATGCTCCATATGTGTTGGTTTATAATTTCCATCTTTCCCAGCCAGCATTGCTACTGAGAATTGTAGTACTGTAAAACTGGAGGTCACCAGACTGGGGATGAGTATGTGTATAATCCAGTCAGAACACATTTGTTTTTCATGGCACTTCAGTGTACATCATTAACTTCATGGTCCCCTAGTTAGTAGCTCCGAGCTGTCAGTCTTTTTGCAAAGTGTGCTGCCTTCCTTTTATCCTCTTGGTCTCCTGGCCCACAGCCTTTCCTGATCCCTCTATGAATAAAAAAACTGAAGTCTAAAACAAGAGACTGTCTCAGCATAGTTTTAGTCTTTTTATTGATGATTTTAATTTTATTTCCTTTTTGGACTGTAAACCGCCCAGACTAGATTCATCTAGATGGGCGGTATAAAAGCCAGATAGATAGATAGATAGATAGATAGATAGATAGATAGATAGATAGATAGATAGATAGATAGATAGATAGATAGATAGATAGATAGATTTACTGAAAGTAAAAATATCTAATTGCAATTAGAGGCACATTACACAACAGGACACGACACAAGGCAATCTGATCATACATTGTTAAGCGTTTTATAGCCTTGATACAAAGTTGTCTATGCCCTTTTGCAGTTTTGATGTTCCAGGAGTATGGTGGAGCACTGACGTTGTGGCCAACCCTTGCCCAATATCATGCAGCAGTTCCTCTATTTCAGTACATTTCTCATCACATGGTATCTCTCCCTGGCTGTCATCTTTGACCTCTGGGAGGCCTCCTGTCTTGAACCAAAGTTTGCAGTCTGTATCAGGCCTACATGCTATTTCCATCCTATCCTGCTACTTTCATTCTATGTGTTGTTTTCCTCACACCTCCAAGTGTTCCTTGTTGCTGGTGTCAGCCTCCCTCAGCCAACATACCCTCTAATTTTCAACGCCACTGGGTTGCTGCACCACTCACACATGCAACTTTGTCCCTTCATGCACACACAATTCTACCACCCCATGTGCGGGGTTCCATCACGACCGCAACCAAAGAAGCTGAGATCGCTGCACAGAGGAGGAAGAAACCTGTGCGGAGGGAGGTGGAAATGAACATGCGCCTTAGAGGGAACCTTGCCCTCAGCTTAAACTCATTCCTGGTGTGTGGCTCATTGTCTGGTGGACCTGCAGCTCTGGTGCCTCCTAGGGCCATTGAAGGTCACTCTCCTGCAAATGATGTAAATGGGCTGGGTTTTGCTCCCTCTCTTTTGTTTCCAAGAGTCAATAGTGGGGCCATCAGAGCCTTTCCTGTCTTTGTGGGAGGTGCAGGAGTCAGTCTGGACAGGATATCCTCTTTGGCCCTGTCACAAAGCTTCACTGAAATAAACACAGATTCCCTTCTTTTGAATGGGTCCATTCAAACAAATTTCCTAAACTGACTGTGCCCCCTCCCTGTAACAGAGGCCAAGTACCCCAAAGTCTTATTCACAAACAATACATATGTTATATTCTCATGCAAATACACTACATGCTGTGTAACTCAGCAACATAGATGTGTAAGTTAAATAGAACACTGTGTCCAGTTCATGGCACCACAGGTTTAGAAGGATATGAACAAACTTGAACATGTCCAGAGGAGAGTGTCCAGACTGGTAGAGTTGAAACCCAGGCCCTATGAAAAAAGAGCCAAGGAGCTTGGTTTGTTTAGACGGCTTCAAATATTTGAAGGTCTCTAATGGGGAAGATGAGAGGCAGTGCTGTGTAGTGGATAGAGTGTCAAACTGGAACTCAGGAAATCTGGGTTCCAAATGGAAGGACCCAAAAT
Organism: Intellagama lesueurii; assembly: GCA_037013535.1. Taxonomy (NCBI): domain Eukaryota; kingdom Metazoa; phylum Chordata; class Lepidosauria; order Squamata; family Agamidae; genus Intellagama; species Intellagama lesueurii. The sequence goes on along the minus strand of JBAJHW010000001.1, from coordinate 300,853,795 downwards.
AAATGGGCTCAAATTAAAGAACAGAAGTTTCTCTTGAAAAAAAGGAAGAACTTCTTAACAGTAAGAGATGTTCAGCAATGAAAAGGGGTTGCCTTGGAAGATGGTGAACTCTCATTCATTGGAGATCTTTAAACAGAGATTGGGTGACTGTCAGGGATGTTTTAGCTGTAGATTTAGGGCTGGACTCTGACTCTTAGGGATCCTTCCAGGTCTACAATTCTGTAATTCTATGACCTGTTTTAACAACTGTGTATCTGGGGTGGGTCAGTGGGTCCTTATTCTTTGTTGAATGCTATGTATTCTCCATCATTCCTCATAAACTGAGCCTGACATAAACTGTTTGTTCTCTACTTATTTTGTTTCAGGATGCTAATAAATCTTGTTGAAAAGGCTATTGTATTTGTCTGTCCCTTCTCAGGATGGCTAGTGTGCTGATATCTCAATAACAGTGCAAGCCTATTGCATTCTTTCTTTCTTCAGAAAAGTAGGTTGGTGAGAGGATAGCATGGCAATGGACATAAGAATTAAATGATTGTAAAATTAATAACTAATTAAATTTTATACTCATAAAGAATCCTGGACATCCTATAAATGCCTGATGGACAGAAACTTCTGTCTTTTAAAACTTGCACTTATATATTTTGGCAAAAAGTCTTCCAAAACCACACCCACATAATCTGTAAATATTAGTTTCTAGATATTCAGTTACCAAACTGCTTCTTATCACTCATCCTGTAAAACATATCCACATACATCAGCATTTTTATTTTAGGTACTTTTAAAATTAATATTCAGGATAACATTTCATGCATCTGATGAAGTGGACTTTAGTCCATGAAAGCTTATGCTATAGTGGTTGTAGTCAAGTAGTGTATTGCATAAGGTAGTCAAGTAGTGTATTGCATAAGGCTGATGATGTAATAAGTGGTGGCCATTTTGGGGGGAGTTACCAGCTCTTGCTTATGGAGGACAAAATAACATGTGACTGCAGTGTTAGTCTGAATACAAGGACCAAAGTCCAAGAGACTAATGATAATAGAAATAGAATTGATTCTTAATAAATCAGTTTTTTAAAACACAACTTTTACATAAAATCTCAATGAGACATTTATGTTCCATTTTTAATATGCAAAACAGTCTTTGTTTTATTCTCCCTGTAATTAAGACTATATAATAAATCTTGGAACTTTCTATTCCATAACAGAGACTCAACTGTTTGAAGTTCATAATTTGGTTAAGTCATTTTGTCACATCTTTCATTACATTGGCAGATACATAACATACTTTATGGCAATAGGAACAAGCTGATCTACATAAAAATTCTGTGGTTGTTTTCTACAAAGATAGCATGGGATGTTCTGCCACAAGAGGGATGCATTGCATGTTATATCTGCCCCCCACACCCATTCAAGTACTACAATAGCAATTCTTAGTTTGCTAGGCGAAAAGAAGTGGTGAAGTCATCATGGCTAGTTACAGTGAAATGGTGAAGCAAGTAGTAGTGGTTATTTCATACTTTTTCTTTCAGGAGGTTAGCTTAGCTCACAGGTAAGCATTATGGGTTTAGCAATGGGGCAGAAGCATTGAATTGGGACTGCAAGGAGATTAGAACTGTTAACTTCAGTTTTCAATCAAGTGTGGTTTGGTCTTACATGTGAATCACAAACTGTGGGTAGTGTAACCTATGATTTAATGAAATAAACTGGGATCATTAACCCTAATTTAAAGTTGGCTTGTATCAATAAACCAAAGCTGACAGTACCCACAGGATGTCCAGGTTGAAACAGAATGACAAATTCTGACTCATATGTTTAAAATTGAAGGAAATTTTTCTGAACTCCCTCTCATAACTGCACTAAAGGATGAGAAGACAATGAGAGAAGAATATAAACCTAAGGCTCAGGCATGTAATGCTTAATCATGGGGCTTCATACAAAGGTGAAGAACCCATGGACCTTCATATGTTGGATTCTGATTTCCCTCAGCTCCAGCCAGCATGAGCAATAGTCAGGTATGATGGAGTTTTAATTTAACAGATGTTAGTGAGTTAGACAGAACGACAGGTCAGGAATTTGATTCCTCACTGTGCTTCTCAGAAGAGGACCCATCTTGTGTAACCTTGGCCAAGCTGTACGATCCCAGGCTGCCACCAAAAGAAAGGAGTGGTAAACTACTTCTGAGTACAGTGGTGCCTCGCAAGACGATTGCCTCGCCGGACGAAAAACTCGCTAGACGAATGGGTCCGGCGAGGTTTTTGGTGCCTCACAAGACGATTGTTCCTATGGCGGTTTTCCGCAAGACGAATGTTGCCGTTCAGAGGCTAGCCGAGCACCATTTTTGAAGATCCCGCCCCTTTCCCCTGCCTTCAGCAAGCCTCCGAATGGAAAAAGGAAAAGAAAAAAAAAGAAAGCCTTTTTACATTCGGAGCCTTACCGAAGGCAGGGGGAAAGGGCGCGATCTTCAAAAATGGTGCTGGGCTAGCCTCTGCAAGCGCCCATTGCCGCGTGGAGGGACCCCCGCGAGTCCTCGGATGGTGCAGGGAAAGCCTCCGAAGGGCTCCGAAGCCGGCGTGCGCAGTTGCGGGGGACCCCCGCCAGTGCTCCGATAGCTTCCCCAGCACCATCGGAGCACTGGCGGAGGTCCCCCGCAACCGCGCGCGCCGGCTTCGAAGCCCTACAGAGGCTTTCCCTGCACCATCCGGGGACTCGCGGGGGTCCCTCCACATGGCGATGGGCACTTGCAGAGGCTTGCCAAGCACCATTTTTTAAGTTCCCGCCCTTTTCCCCCTGCCTTTGGCAAGCCTCGGAACGTAAAAAGGCTTTCTTTTTTTTTTCTTTTTCCGTTCCGAGGCTTGCCGAAGGCAGGGGAAAAGGGTGCGATCTTCAAAAATGGTGCTTGGCAAGCCTCTGCAAGTGCCCATCGCCGCGTGGAGGGACCCCCGCGAGTCCTCGGATGGTGCAAGGGAAGCCCCGGGGGACCCCCAAAGCCGGCGATCGCGGCGAGGGGACCCCCCCCCGCCTGTCCTCCGATGGTGCTTCCCCAGCTCCCTACCTGGTAAGTGACTTTTTAAAAAAAATTTCCCCATAGGAACACATTAATTAAATTTCAATGCATTCCTATGGGAAAACGCATTTCGCAAGACGAGTTTTTCGCAAGACGGCATTGACCGCGGAACGAATTAAAGTCGTCTTGCGAGGCACCACTGTACTATATATCTAGGAAACTCTGGGGATGGTTACCGTAAGTTGAAATCATCTTGAAGGCACATATTATTATATGTTCCCCTCTCCTGGTTAATATTACTTGGACATGCAATACAGTCATTTTGACGTATTTCACAAGTTCAGGTATTAAGACTATGACTACTACCCCTTCAGGTTTTTTTAAAAAAGGAAAATATGAATAGCTTTAGTGCCATTGATTTTAGTGTGATTGAAGTAACCTGTTGTGGTGCTCCCTCCACCTCCCTCTACCCAGTGACTGCCACTTCCAAAGGTCATCCATCCCCAACTCCCTAGGAGTTTATGTTTTACTTATAAATAGGGACTTCTTTCCCTTAGGGCAGCAGTCCCCAACCTTTTTGGGACCGCAGACCGGCTGAGCCTCCGAGGAAGATGGGGGCTCCCTGCAGGTGCGCGCACTCTCTCGGGCGCATGCGTGAAGTGGTGGGGGAGTGCCCGCCTGCCCACCAGCGCCAGCCTGAGCGCTCCCCCACCCCTTCGCACATGCGCAGGGGTGCCTGCATGACCGCCCGCCCGCCCACCCCTTCGCATGGGCACTCGGGCGCATGCTTGAAGGGGTGGGGGAGCGCTCACACCGGCGCTGGCATGCGCGCACATGCGCAAAGCAGCTGTGGGGAGGGGAGTGCGTGCGGGGGGGCAGGAGGTCTGTCTTCGCGGCCCGGTCCAGCTCAGGCCACGGACCAGGGGTTGACGACCTCTGCCTTAGGGTATCCCTTTTACCCAAACCAGACGAACAGACAGTGTTCCCTTTTCATTGCTTCTTAAATACTGCCACAGCAAAGGACTTAAATTTTTAAAAATGAGTAAGAACACTTTTGGTGAAATAATCACAGCCTATGTTATTTTGGTAATGCAACCCTGACTGTGTGTCAGTGTTGGCCAGTGGTATATTGCATGATCTCTCCTTCAGTGCTCCCCTAGTGGAGGAGGCCGAGAAAGAGGATGACAATAGCTGTGCCTTTATCCCCATCACTGCCACCCACTTGTTGGCTGACTATATGAATAATACCTAGCATCTGAGGGTCCTTGTGGCCGAGGCACCATGTGTGGAGAAGTTGTGTACAGGCAGTGTTTTGGCCAGCCCTCCCCATAATGCCTTGGTCTCAAGCACCCATGGGGCCAAGGCATTACTCACATAACCTAACAAGGAATACTCAGGGTATGCCGATGGTTAGCATCAGGGGCAGAAGGTTGATTATGGCAACAGCCAGCTCAGGCAGCAAAGAGTGGCTGGCAGCAGCAGTGGCAGCATCTCTGTGACTGCTCCCAGCACTCCGTTCTGCCACTTCAATCTGGCTAATGGCTGGGCCAGCCTTCCTCCAGGATCTGATGCATCATAGCTTTGAATATACCTGTTGCTGAGGTCATGTGAGTGCAAAGGTGAAATTGCCCTTTTGTTCTACTTTGACTAAGCACTTAGTTGGCCAATATAGGAAAGAGGATGGTGGAGTAGACAGCCAGAGCTCTTCCAAAATACACAAGCTACAGAGAAGCCTTGCTGAGCTAGATGTAGGCTGTGGGTTTAAAGCCAAGAGAAGACTATCTTTGGTTTAAAATCCTTGGAAAGAAGTATATTGGAAGCAAAATGTGTAGCACTCATATATAGCCAACTTGCCTTCCCTAGCTTTATGGGCTAGACTATAATTGCTGGCTGGGGAAAATGAGATTTGAAACCAAGCACATCTCACAAGCACCAAATTGATAAAAGGCTTCTGTATGACTTGCATTATCAGATATAATTGGTTCTTGGAACATCTTGACAGTTTAGAGCTGCTTCTGAATAGATGCATTGCAATTTGTTAAAACATTAGGCTACTCTCTGCTGGAATTAACTAAAATATTTCCATTAATAAATAGCCTTGTAGTATATAAAAAAAGAATTTATATGTATATTGCTAGGCTAGCAGAATAATTTACATTCTCTTGAAATGTATCATCATGTATCTTAGGTTGCAACTACATTGACAAATACTTTGGGATTTGTTCCACAATTAGCATGGGTGGATTTAAAAATATTTTTTAATTATCACATGACGCAACAGCCATTGCAAATCAGATTGGCTCATTTTGCTTCCAATTCAGGCTTTCCCCCCAGCCATTGGGGGCTTCAACTTTTTAAAGATAGAACAATTCGAACAGTGCGTTCCCTGTGTGATTGTTTCATTCTACAAAAGGATGGGGGTATGGCTTTAGGTGGTGTTATTGTGACATGTTAAGCTGGGGTGTGATGTTCTGGACAGTGGGAACGCTCACCCCTGCAACCTTTCTCCCTAGTTGTCCTGAAGTATTTTTTCCCCAAACAAACTACCAAGTTTTGTGCTAGATTACCTTATCACTTCATTGATACATTAGCACTAGATCACTTCAGCACAGAAAAAAAATATGAAAGGAGAGCAAAGGATTGCCAGGTAGGCAGTATCAAAGGAAGGGGGACTGTGAGCTGTGGGCATGTATCAAATTGCATCAGACTGAGGGCCAGTGTGGACACTGGCACTGAAACAATCTTCGTCTGATCACCTAAACTGAAATCAACCATTAAAAAGATTGTGAATCAAGCTGCAGCATAGTCTCACCTTTAGCCTTTTGTTTCTTTCATACAGTAGGGAAACTATTACTGGGGTTAAGAAACTATATCCAGAATCTTATGGCTGATTTATGCTTGCCTAAGAGGATTCCCAATGTGGTGTCATGGATAGAGTGATGAGCTAGGACACAGTTCAAATCCTCAAGGCCATGGATGAGTAGAACTAGTAAAACCTCTCCTTAAATATCTTACTTCCCTTCAAAGCTCTATTAGGGTCACTATTAGTCAGTTCTGACTTGACGGCACAGAACACACACAAGAGAAAGCATTTAAAACTTGGCAGCAGATTGCCGCTCATTAATGGCACATGTCCAGGAACACAACCAGCACCTTCTTAATGAACTGCAATTTGGCATCAAGGCTTGGGCAATTCCTTACACAAATAAAAACTGGTAATAGAATTCTGGCCACTTGTTGTTGTTTAGTCGTTAAGTTGTGTCCGACTCTTCGTGACCCCATGGACCAGAGCACGCCAGGCCCTCCTGTCTTCCACTGCCTCCCAGAGTTGGGTCAAATTCATGTTGGTAGCTTCGATGACACTGTCCAACCATCTCATCCTCTGTCATCCCCTTCTCCTCTTGCCCTCACACTTTCCCAACATCAGGGTTTTTTCCAGGGAGTCTTCTCTTCTCATGAGATGGCCAAAGTATTGGAGCCTCAGCTTCAGGATCTGTCCTTCCAGTGAGCACTCAGGGTTGATTTCCTTCAAAATGGATAGGTTTGTTCTCTTTGCAGTCCAGGGGACTCTCAAGAGTCTCCTCCAGCACCACAATTCAAAAGCATCAATTCTTCGGCGGTCGGCCTTCTTTACGGTCCAGCTCTCACTTCCATACATCGCTACTGGAAAAACCATAGCTTTGACTATGTGGACCTTTGTCGGCAAGGTGATGTCTCTGCTTTTTAAGATGCTGTCAAGGTTTGTCATCGCTTTCCTCCCAAGAAGCAGGTGTCTTTTAATTTTGTGGCTGCTATCACCATCTGCAGTGATCATGGAGCCCAAGAAAGTAAAATCTGTCACTGCCTCCATATCTTCCCCTTCTATTTGCCAGGAGGTGATGGGACCAGTGGCCATGATCGTCGTTTTTTTGATGTTGAGCTTCAGACCATTTTTTGCACTCTCCTCTTTCACCCTCATTAAGAGGTTCTTTAATTCCTCCTCACTTTCTGTCATCAGAGTGGTATCATCTGCATATCTGAGGTTGTTGATATTTCTTCGGCAATCTTAATTCCGGTTTGGGATTCATCCAGTCCTGCCTTTCGCATGACCACTAGGTGGCCACTAGGTGGCATCAAATGCCTTTCTAGCCCCTTAGCTTCCTGCCTCTTAATACACGCAGGAGATTTAAATATTTGCCCTGAAAGAAAGCTTTCCTGCAGGACATCAGAAGTATCTTCAAACCTCACTATTTGTACTATATTGTTGTTATGTGCTGTCAAGTCACCTGTGTCTTACATCCCACCTTCTTTCTTATAAGCTCTCCTCCCAGCGCTGTATCCTCACAACATGCCTGTGAGGTAAGTCAGACAGAAGTCACCTTGTGAGCCTTTATGGTTCAATGAGGATTAGAACTTGGATCCCTGAAGTCCTAGTCCAGCACACTTTCTACACATAATTGAACTTAAGTCCTGAAAGGATGCTTGGAACCTGTCACTGCTCAGAGTATTGGAGTAAGCAAGGTCCCTATCGAGCTACGTTTCCATACTGATAATCTTCCGGCATTTTGTTCTACAAACCAATGTGTTTTCTTCCTGGCGGAATATCTAGTTGCTGTTGTTCTGGCTGCAATCCTGCTCTCTTTGGCCTGGGAACTGATTTATTTTCCTTTTGAAAGGCTGCCAAATTTATTTCCTTCGTTGACCTTTGTTTCCTTCTCTGCAACATAAATAGTTAATCTGGCAATTTTGGAAGACCTACTTCACTCCTTCTTGTAAGACCCACATACCTAAATTGAGCTGCTATTAGGAGCTTTGTTGTGTTGGGCCACCATGTGTTGATTTGTTTCCGATTGCTCATCATTAAAGATGAAATATTGTGCAGCAATAATGTCTGTGAACTGCTGTCTCCATTGGGTTACCACAGATAGTGTGTCATATGTTTCATTAGTGGGCAGATGGAAATGTAGTCCTTCCTTGGGTGTAAGAAGCGCTTGGAGAAAATAGGCAACTGTTAGGCCTTAGATCCTGTGGGACAAAATCCAACAGGAGATGTATACCTGTAAATCATGGATGGATTTCCATTACCAGGGAAAGTTGGACATATTTCCCAGACCAGAAATATGATAAGAAGCTCCTGTCTAAGAATTATACATCATGCACACCAGATAGCAATGCTTAGAAAAATTGCTATATTTTTATTGGATTACAACTTCCAGCATCCCCCAGCCAGCATGGTCATTGACTAGATTTGGGTTTCTGCGAATTGCCATCCAAAAAAGCAAGTAACACTTCCAAGCTCTGCTATGGAGTCCTTCTCACAACATGAATTTGTCAGTGTACTTCTACGGTTTTAGTGTGAAGCGCCTCCTAATTTTTTTTAGCAAACAGTTCTGTTCCTACTTACGTGCAACATGTGCTGAAAAGAAGTGGATGTGCTTCCCTGCGTACCCTGCTTCTACTTATGATGTGAGCAGAAGCAAAAAGAAAGTGACTAGAATCAGGACTAGATGTTGATGTTAAAATAACATGAAGCTGTTGCAAATGATTATTCTTCAGACCCCAATGAAAATGTGACCAAAGCAAAAATGAGGGATAAAGAGATTAAAAACTTCTGTAATGGGTGCACTTGTTATCATGTTATTATTAATAATAATATTGTGGATATTTGTGTGTATCTTTTTGACCTTGATGTTTTGATCTTGATGTGTTGCATTTTTCTCTCCCTCAGGACATTCATCTACTCATTCCTCATAAGAGGCAGGCCTTTCCCACTGAAAGTGCTGTTCTTTGGTATACTGTTCTGTACATATAATGGCTTCCTTCAAGGTTACTACATGATTTACTGTACAGAATACCCAGATGACTGGTGTAACAACCTAAGATTTACATCAGGTAATTATGTGAGGAGATGTTGAGCAGCTGGCAGTCCAGTTCAGTTGAGCTCTGCCAAAAATGTCAAATCTGAATGTTGGATTGAGGCTGAGGGGAAAATACTTGTCTAACTGTCCATGTTATGATTTATTTATTTATTTAAAATATTGTTTACCTCACCTTTCTCAAGGTGGCTCACATAATTAAAAACACAATATTAAAAGCTAAAAACAGTTTTGTTGTTGTTTAGTCGTTTAGTCGTGTCCGACTCTTCGTGACCCCATGGACCAGAGCACGCCAGGCCCTCCTGTCTTTCACTGCCTCCCGGAGTTGGGTCAAATTCATGTTGGTAGCTTTGGTGACACTGTCCAACCATCTCGTCCTCTGTCGTCCCCTTCTCCTCTTACCCTCACACTTTCCCAACATCAGGGTCTTTTCCAGGGAGTCTTCTCTTCTCATGAGATGGCCAAAGTATTGGAGCCTCAGCTTCAGGATCTGTCCTTCCAGTGAGCACTCAGGGTTGATTTCCTTTAGAATGGATAGGTTTGTTCTCCTTGCAGTCCAGGGGACTCTCAAGAGCCTCCTCCAGCACCACAATTCAAAAGCATCAATTCTTCGGCGGTCAGCTTTCTTTATGGTCCAGCTCTCGCTTCCATACATCACTACAGGAAAAACCATAGCTTTGACTATGCGGACTTTTGTCGGCAAGGTGATGTCTCTGCTTTTTAAGATGCTGTCAAGGTTTCTCATCGCTTTCCTCCCAAGAAGCAGGCGTCTTTTAATTTCGTGGCTGCTGTCACCATTTGCAGTGATCATGGAGCCCAAGAAAGTAAAATCTGTCACTGCCTCCATATCTTCCCCTTCTATTTGCCAGGAGGTGATGGGACCAGTGGCCATGATCTTCGTTTTTTTGATGTTGAGCTTCATACTATTTTTTGCGCTCTCCTCTTTCACCCTCAATAAGAGGTTCTTTAATTCCTCCTCACTTTCTGCCATCAGAGTGGTATCATCTGCATATCTGAGGTTGTTGATATTTCTTCGGCAATCTTAATTCCGGTTTAGGATTCCTCCAGTCCGGCCTTTCGCATGATGTATTTTTTATATAAGTTAAATAAGCAGGGAGACAATATACAGCCTTGTCGTACTCCTTTCCCAATTTTGAACCAATCAGTTGTTCCATATCCATTTCTAACTGTTGCTTCCTGTCCCACGTATAGGTTTCTCAGGAGATAGATAAGGTGGTCAGGCACTCCCATTTTTTTAAGGACTTGCCATAGTTTGCTGTGGTCCACACAGTCAAAGGCTTTTGCATAGTCAATGAAGCAGAAGTAGATGTTTTTCTGGAACTCTCTGGCTTTCTCCATAATCCAGTGCATGTTAGCAATTTGGTCTCTAGTTCCTCTGCCCCTTCGAAATCCAGCTTGTACTTCTGGGAGTTCTCGGTCCACATACTGCTGAAGCCTGCCTTGGAGGATTTTGAGCATAACCTTTCTAGTGTGTGAAATGAGTGCAATTGTACGGTAGTTGGAGCATTCTTTGGCACTGCCCTTCTTTGGGATTGGGATGTAGACTGATCTTTTCCAATCCTCTGGCCACTGCTGAGTTTTCCAAATTTGCTGGCATATTGAGTGTAGCACCTTAACAGCGTCATCTTTTAAGATTTTAAATAGTTCAACTGGAATGCCATCACCTCCACTGGCCTTGTTGTTTGCCATGCTTTCTAAGGCCCACTTGACTTCGCTCTCCAGGATGTCTGGCTCAAGGTCAGCAACCACACTATCTGGGTTGTCCGGTATATCCAAATCTTTCTGGTATAATTCCTCTGTGTATTCTTGCCACCTCTTCTTGATGTCTTCTGCTTCTGTTAGGTCCCTACCATTTTTGTCCTTTATCATGTCCATCTTTGCACAAAATTTTCCTTTAATATCTCCAATTTTCTTGAACAGATCTCTGGTTTTTCCCTTTCTATTATTTTCCTCTATTTCTTTGCACTGTTCATTTAAAAACAGTAGATTTTTTAAATATTAAAGAAGAATTAATAACATATTAAAATGTTAGGTAAAAGTATTACCAAAAACAGATTTAGAAGCAACAAAATATAAACATCCCATTTATTGTCTCCTAGATAATCAGTCACTAAGGATAAGACATATTTGAATAACAAAACCAAGAAAGAACATTTGAAAATCTCCCAGTCTTTTTTTTCTTAAACTACAACATAAACATAAAATACATAAACCAAAATACAGTACAAATCGACTGTGTTCCCCACTACCATAGTCTCCCAGTCTTTAGAGTGTCAAAAGATGCTTGATTTCCCATTACATATTAGCATAGCTACTACATCGGTAAAAAAATAAAATATACAGGGAATAATTTTTATACTCATAAACATCAGTCTCTAGAGAGACTCATCTGCATGTATGAGACTTATCAATGGATGTTTACTTAGGTTGTGACTACACAGCATATTACATCTGAATTCCAAGGTCCTTATCACATACCACAGAAACTTATTTTATTTTGTCTGGGTTGTTTCTGTTTTGTTCATAATTTTTTTAAAAAAAATCTTTTTCTCATCTGGAGGAGATCTCGCACTAATCTTGTATGTCAATACTAGTGATCCAGCACTAACCTCATATATTTAATTTTAAAAAACACACAGGACAATTGAGAGAAATAAGGCAGGGCCAGGTGTTCCCATGGTGCCGAACATCATACTCCAACTGCCTATGTCACCTGAAACACCACCCACAGACACCCCCGTTTTTACACAAGCAAATCAGCTAAGCACATGAGGAAAAGTCTGTTCAAATTGTTCCAGCTTGAAAAAAGTAGAACCACCCAGCAGCAAACAGACAAGCTGCATTGGGAGCAAAAAAGGCCAGACCAATTTGAATCAGCCTTTGCATTATGTGATCAGGAAAAAATCCTTTGAATCGACCCATACTATAACTGCAGCAAAATATGATAGCGTAGTCATAGCCTCAGTTTGCTTCTAGCTTTCCTGTAACTCTCCTTGTATATGTCTCTACTGTTATTACTATCACTAGTGCAACAGCAACAAGAACAGTAATATATTATATATAAATGCCTGAATCCAGCTGGCAGACCCAGCTGCACTAGCGCCTTTGGATCAATGGGATTTACATAAGAGTTATCTCACCATTCCACGCTTAATTCCGTGCTGAGATTAGTATTTGAAAGTAGGCTAAAGTTCCTTCATTTCTATGGAGTAAAGTTAAGACCTGGTTATTTGGGCAGGCTTTCCCTCCTGCCGTATCTTAAATTCTATATTTTTGCCATCTTGGATTTATGTATATGTTTATTGGTCTAACTGTTTTTAAATTTGTAATGCCGCCCAGAGTAGACCTTTGGTGTAGATGGGCGGGGTAGAAAAATAATAAAATAAATAAAATAAATAAAAAATAAATAAGCAGTGTACGGATAGCAAAAGGTAAGACAGTTCAAATGTGCAGGCTTGTAATCTAATTGACACAAAAGGAGAAAAAGAATAGAAAAGAGAAAATAAAGTTGGAAGAAAAAAGTAAGCTCTGGAATAGCAACTCTGTTGTCTTCTAGAGGATGGATCCAGGCCAGTCTCAATCGTAAATCTGTTATGTTCTCGAACTGGAGGGCAACATAAGCTTCCTGTAGCTGTGCCATCACTGGATGCTGTTTGGTGCCATTTTGGCTTCCCCATGATGTCCTTCTTGGAAGCCAGAGGGCAACTTCCTGATGAGGCCAGAATCTGCTAATTTATACTTATTTAAACAAGATAGCTGTTTGAAGATAGGTGTGAAATCAATATTTAAACCATCCAAGATATAAACATTACATTTTCTGCATTTAGGACTCATGTTGTTTCTGTTTGGCTTGGGAATCAATATCCACAGTGACCATGTTTTACGCCAGCTAAGAAAACCTGGAGAGTTCACTTACAAAATTCCACAAGGTATGTGGTTCTTCTCCCAATTTCCCAGAAATATCGACTGACTTATGTTTCTCTTGCCCCATGCGAGTCTGTCCCTACACCTTCAAAAACCTTCAAAAAGGTGAGGAATGAAAGACGACACTGCCTGCTACCAGTCAGGAATCCCTATCATTAGGTTCCTTGCCATCATTGGAAGTGGTTAATAATCAGAGTGCTGGCTGGATAGCTTAGTGGTTCAGGTATCTGGCTGCAGAGCCGGAGGTTGGGAATTCAATTTCCCATGGTGCCTCCTGTCAGTAGAGCCAGCCTGTGTGGCCTCGGGCAAGCTGCACAGTCCCAGGGTGCTTCTAGAAGAAGAGAATGGTAAACAACTTCTGAGTATATTCTCTATCTGGAAAACCCTGAAAAGGGTGACCATAGATCAGAATTGACTTGACGGCACATGATTATTATTTAATAATCAGAGTAATGAGGTCATTGTGGGAAATTGAGAATGATTTGATTTCTAGGATGGTTAATCTGAGCATTGAATGTAGAACTGGGAAAGACGAAACTGTACGGAGGCATGCTGAAACCCAAACAAGGCAAGCATCCAAAGAAATGGAGTGCCCATAAAGGAGATTCTCCTGTTTAAAAACTACTCCTTCCTCATGTGGAGCATAACTGGCATTTATGGGGGGAGGGGGGCTAGCATTCTGCTGTTCTTCCTCCTCTTCCTCATGTTTTCCTTATTCAAGTTTTAGGACACTTAGTTTTGCTTTTATTCTTTGCCTTCTTCTCTATGGCCCCTTCCTTCAGGATCACTGATATGATGGAGGCAGAATCAATTACATTTATATCCTGCCTTTCCTCCAGTGAGCTCAAGATATCGTATATGGCTTTCCTTATCCCCACTTTATTCTTGCCACAGCCCTGTGAGCTAAGTCAAGCAAAAAAAGAATACAAGGGGACCCAGGTTGCCCTGTGAGTTTTTCAGCAAGCACTAAAGCATTGTTCTCTCAAACCCTAGTTCAGCAGTCTAATCACTATACCACACTGGCATAATGGGAATGTTTCTCATACACGGAGGCAATGGACAATCTGGACCAGGGATGGGCCTAGAGTAGATCAGATTCTGTTTGTAGACCTCTGGGGGATTTGAGGTAAATTACCCAGTGTTTCTAATTCTCAACTATCTAAAAGTAACCCCAGTTTTAAAGCATTTTCTTCTTAATTGCTTTGATGAAAAAGAATATTTGGGAAGAAACAAGAGGAGACATTTATATAAAAAGATGTGTGAGTTTGGTCCTAGCAAAAAAATGCCTGCTCCTTAATTCTTAGCACATACCTGTCTTACTCAGCCACCTTTTTGCACCAATTATAGTGCGCTTCAAGTTTCTAATAAAAAACAGTATATTTCCTGGGTTTTAAGTTGATGTTTCTCTGAGAAATGAATATGTTATTCTCTGTCACATTAATGCTTAGTTTTTCTCTAGCTCTTACTTTCAAATAATAAACATCTTGCACGGTAATTGTTCACTAGGGTTGATCTAGGCAGCATTTCTACTATGATTGGTGGAAAGCAAAGGAAGCTTGTGGGAGAGGTTGCTGAACTTTCTCTCACCTTATCTTACCCTGGCTTGGTCTTTGTAACAAAAATAAAAACAAGCCAAGAAATCAGAAGAAGACTAAGACTTGGAAAGGCAGCAATGAAGGAATTAGAAAAGATCATCAAGTGTAAGGATGTGTCACTGAAGACTAAAACCAAGACAATTCACACTCTTGTGTTCCTGATCACCACGTATTGGTGTAAAAGCTGGGGGGTGGGGGAAGACGGGGGGAGAGAAAGCTAACAGGGAAAAATTGATTTGTTTGAAATATGGTGCTGGAGAAGAGCTTTGTAGATACCCCTGACTGCTAGAAACATGAACAAGTGTGTCCTAGATAAAATTAAACCTGAACTATCTCTGGAAGCAAAAAAAAATGAATCAACTGAGGCTGTCATAGTTTGGACACATCAGGAGAAGGCAAGATTCTCTGGAAAAGACAATATTGCTGGGAAAGATTGAAGGCAGAAGGAAAAGAGAAAGACCAAATGTAAGATGGATTGACTCCCTAAAAGAACCACAGGCTTGAGTTTAATGAGCAGAGTAGGGCTGTTGAGGGCAGGACATTTTGGAGATCCCTCATTCATAGCTAGGTGGCAAACAGATGGCTCATAAAAACAATAGCACCATAGTATCACCTCAAGATGAAGTTTGGAATTTATTTTGTGCCAACACAACTGCCACTCCTTTGTAAAAGTATATTTGAGGAAACACTGTCTATCCTGACCTTGAAATCTGATGTTATTATTGTGATCTGCTTTGAGAACCATTGTGGCTGAAAAGCAGCATACCGTTTTGGATTCAATTTGTTGTTTTTTGTTTTTTAAGGAGGAGGAAGAGAAGCTGAAGAGAAAGAAAAAGAAAAGCAGAGCAGCTGCAATGCTCCGTGGATTGCAGTCTTTTCTCTGATTTAGTTGGTTACGTTTTCTGGGGAGGAGGCACATAGTCTCTCAGGTTGTAATCTTGTATGGGCTATATAGGATATGAGAGTTGACTTTCACTGTTCAGATGTGTTTATACAAGTTGTCTCTTGTGCAGGAGGATTGTTTGACTATGTATCGGGAGCAAATTTCTTTGGAGAGATACTGGAATGGTTTGGCTATGCAATAGCGACCTGGTCCCTACCTGCTTTTACCTTTGCCATTTTTACACTCTGCTGCATTGGACCACGTGCTGTCCACCACCACAGGTATTCTGTTGGTTATTATATTTTTATTGTTTGCATAGCACAAGCCCATATTCAATGAAAACAATTGTTTCTTAGAGTTGGCTTGAGATTTGTTATTTGCAGACCAAATATTGCATCAAGTGGTAAGCATGTATGGGGTGGCTTTCAAACTACAAAGTTAGAAATTTCATACTGTTTCACATGTTGAAACACATGTCTTGAAAGCAACACATTGCAGGAGACAGTTACGTGCTGCATGCAAATGTACGTAGCTAAGTCTTGATTTGAAAAAAATGCAAGAGAGAAAAAAAATCTGAGAATTGGTATGGGCCTGGTTGAAAAAAAAATCAGGAGAAAAAAATCCAAGAATTGGGTGTGGGCTTTAATTATTTTTTAATTTGATTTTTCTGTATTCCAGATCTCTCCCTCCCTCTCCCTCTCCAATATACACACGCACTCACAAATGTTTAAAAATTACATTTTTTATAAATACATGTTTGTTATATGAAAAGGGAGGTACTTGGGGACAGGTGGGTTAGACCTCTTACCTGCCCATCTTTTCTGCTGTTTTAGCATACAGCTTCTTAAGTTCACTTCTATGGTACAGTCACTTCTGGAGGAAATAAATTGCTTATAAACATGATTAGTCCATTTCATATATCACAGCCCATCATAGTTGGCATAAAGCAGACCGTGGCTTCTGATTCTCTTTTGATAGCCAGCCACACACGAACCATGCTTTGTCATTTCGGACATCACATAAAACCACCCTTCTGCTGCCTTAAGATATGTTGGATTACAACATCTAGAATCCCTGAGCCACCTCGTGACTGGATTGTTCTGGGAGCTGTCATTCAACACTTCTGGAAGGCACCAGGCTTCCAAAAATCCACTGGAGATTCCATTCTGAATCTCTTTAAAAAGCAACCATGTGAGATGTGAAAAAAAGAGATTCAACTTTCTTAAAGAAATCTGCATAAGACTATTGTCTAATATTATAATTCTGGGTAATTTCTTAAAATGTTGTATTTATTTTCTTTCAGGTACTACATTAAGACATTCACCAGCTATCCAAGGTCAAGAAAAGCCTTGATTCCTTTTATATTCTAGAAAACAATTATCTGGATTTTAATTTGCTTTTTATTTGAGGGGAGGGGTTGTTGTGTGTCTGCTTGTTGTCTAACATTGACTTTATTATTGTTAAGTGTAAAATGCCATTGTGAGCTTCAAAGAGAAAGAATCTGGCATTGTGTAATGTAGCCATGCACAGAGAGTTTTTGCAGTAGGAAGTATTTGTCCCTTAATTACAAATGGGCAATGTCTTGGAGTCAGACTACAAGCAACAGAAACTTCCCTTCCCAATGTTCTTTAAACAGACAGACAAAAAAGTAGGCCTAGGAAGCTGGAGTCTTCAGCATAGCATCAGCAGTATGATGAGACGCTGAGAGCATAATCAGATGGGGAAATAGCTCACATTTTGGACTGCTTGTCATGGTCCAGTGTGAACTATTTTCCAGTGATCCCATGATGCACAATTGCTCACAAACCAGCCTGACCCTGATAAAGGCCCAAGTATTTTTTCTTCAGCAGCAGGTCTATTCTTTTTGGAGGTTGGACTGGTGTGATTCCTGCACATACAGACGGGTCAATTTAAGGGAGATCATTCCCAGCAAAGTGACTCTTTCCGGTGTGACCTGATGTAATCCCTTAATCCTTAACCTTCTTCCATTCCTCTGCTCAGAATCATGCTCTCACTAATTGCTTTTCTTCCTGCAGGAAAAAGAGATGATAGTCCTGTATCTTCTCTCCTGTCAGCAAGAAAGTAGCTTGCAATCTGCCTTATAAACTAGAACTGGCAACCACAAGCCACAAAGATACACTTAAGGGAAAGCAGAACTGGCCTCAGATTGCTCTTGATTGGCATCTTGCTCCAGCAAGGTCAACTGAGGATGTATATGATCCTCTCAGGCTCCACCCTCTTCTTGAATTGTGGAGTGCCTTAAAGAAGTTGTCCTCTAGTCTGGAGAGTTGTCACCTCTTACCTTTTTACCTTGTCACTGCTGGTGAGGAGCCCCTAAGGAGTATGAGACCTCTTGTATAAAGTGACTTATAGCCTGTGAGGACTCTGGTTCAACAGAGACTGCTGTTACTGAAAGTCCTATTTCAGGGTTCTTTGGCTCATTTAGTTTGTGTCTAACAGGCCCCCTCTTGGCTTACTGTCAGGACGTGGAAGTGGCTCTTATGCCTCTGTGGCTTCTGTTAGTGGTTCAGGTGATCCAACTACTTCTTACACACAATTTGGAAATGCTACCCTTTTGGATAACAGCCACCAGAATCTGCCAGCCAGCAAGGCCATGACAATTGCAGGATTTGGGAATCAGCCCAAAAAATAACTTTTAGGGGCTCTGCTTCTATTCTTCTGTGCTGGATTCTATTTGCTGTTCAGGATCACAACAGGAGCTCAGGAAAGTTACTTTTTGGACTACAACTTCCATAATCCCAAATCTGTCATGGCAGTTGGTGATGCTGATGGGGCAGAGTCTGGAAGTTGTAGCCCAAGAAAGCAACTTTTTCAAACTCTTATCACAAGAAAATGTGGGATTTTTACCACAAAATAAGAGGAAGGAAAAAGATTAAGCAGTCTTCACCAATACTCCCATTCCAGCTGTTTGCTCCTGGGTTTTGAAGTTGTATTTCCTTGGGGAAAAACAACAGAAGAAGCAATGTTGAGAGGGAGGAATAATAAATGAATTGGGTCTTCAACATATGTAGAAAAGCTGCAGTCAAGAAGTTGTGCAGAAATGGGTTTCTTACTGCCAACATATCAAAAGCTGCTGCTCAATGGTCTTGCTTTTGGTTTGGATGGATGACTGATGTTCCATCACAGACTGCCTGCATTTATTAGTGCAGGAACAATTACAATTAAGAATAATCAGTCAGGAAAAAATCTGGCTGTTCTTATTTTATTCTATGCTCCTATGAAACTCCTATTATCCTCCTGTATTCTTCTCTATAAAGACCAAGAGACCATTCAATGGAAAAAGTTGTACTTGATTCCATGACATTTTGATGATGTGAAGTGTTCCTTTCCCCACTTATCTTGTTGCTAAAACTAATTATGAATAAGAATAGTTTGCTGTATTCTTAAAATATACAAGTAATTTAACTGGATGTGTCATTTCCTTGTATAATGTGGTCTGTGAATTGAATATATGAAATCAAATAAATAGCGGAGTGGTGAATGAACTTGTTGCAAACTTAGATTTTTAGTCATACTAAAATCCTGGACTAATAGAGCATTGTGATAGCATCTTAGATTGTATGATGCGGGAGTTTTTATTCATGATCTGCTCTAAATTAGCCTCTCATTGTTTGGGATTGTGTAAATTTATCATATTTAAACGCATGCTTTTGCTTATATTTAAAATAAACCAAATAGTATAGTCAGACAAAATAGTAACTACAATAAATCACTCTATATATATATATAATTGAGAAAGAAGCATTACTCTGTAAATTCTTTCCATTTGTGTACAGGAAAGATATTTGTGTACAGGAAAGACACCTCAAAACCATAATACATTGCCATAGGTTGGAAAAGACTTGACAGCACATAACAATTAAGTGTTGATACTATGCATGGGGGGCATTTTTATAATTACAATTCTCAAAATAGACAAAAGGTCCAAAATAGGTAAATATGTAAATATCATAGCAAGGTATTTTGGCTGCCACCTTCTTTGATTGCTCTGAATAAAAGTGTGCTGCATTCAACATGGTAGTTGTGGAATACAGAGCCTGGAATATTCCAGTGTTAGTTGACCATGTTAGGTATTGTCCCCTAGGGCCAGACCATGACATACGAGGGCGCCAAGTCTGTAACAATCTCAAAATTCTTCCTTTTTTCCTAGTGTTAGAGTTTGATATTTCTATCCCAATCACTAACTGGTCCTGATGTTTTGCATTAAAGTAGCCACTGCTCATTCCAATAGCCTTGTCAAGATTGCAGAGGGCTCCTAAAGGTGTTTGTTTGTTTTTTGCTTGCATACTCTAGAGTCTAGATGGCATCATGGACACCTGTACTCAATGATATAAACTTGATGGCAGAACCTGCAAGTGAGGTTCTGTTTATATACTAGGTCCTGTCAGTCAGGGTACTCTTAAAGGTGATTGTGTTTCTAAAATACAAAACGTGGTGCCGCATTTATACTCACAAGAGGTATAATCTAGAATTAGGGTTGTCAAGCTTCAACCTTTGGCCCTGAAATTTTGGTTTGGTGGTTCATGCTCTGGATCTCAGGCTTTGGCCCTGAAATCTAAGGGAATGGGATATTACTGACCTGGCAACTTTAGTGGTTCTCAGGGGCTTCATTCTGGCAAACTGCAAATTGTCAGGTTTACTCTTGTCTAGAGAGGTGGTTTTGCATTCATATACAAATGCTACTGGCACAGGTGGTCGGCTTGATGAACACCCACCCCCAGACCCCAGCAGACCACTTACCGTACGGCATGCGTGGCCCATGTCATCTTCTGCACCTGAATCGCGGCAGTAGCTCAGCTGCCACACCCCCGCCTCCCTGCTCACCCAGCCACTCTGACTGGGGCACAGACGACGATGCGGCCATGCGCACCACGAAGTAAGTTGTCCAGCGGGGTCTAGGTCTGGGTGTTCATTAAGCCGGCAACCCATCTCTACTCTTGTCCCACCTGTCATATGGAAAACATGTTCCTTTTCTTTTTAGTAATGGGCTTGCTTTCCACTGTGCAACTACTTCACAGAACTACTTCATTGGCCTTCATATTCCTTACTGTGTCTCCACATTGTCAGTCTGGTTCACACACGCAGCATTTTGCAACTGTTACTGAATGACCTTGCCCCATGGCATCATAAGGATGCACATGCCTATGACATCACAAAGGCTTTATTCTGACTTAGGGTTTGGCTCTAAAATCTCAGAGAATGGAATGTTGCTGACCTGGCAGTCCTATTCAGAATTCCTGGCTGGTGGTTTGAAGACCGTAAACTCTGTAAATTTGGAGCCTTTCAGAAAGCTTGTTGACGGCTTTTGCAAATAACTTTGAAAATACATAGATTTTGAAAGATCTATGTGCACAACACTATATTGTTTTATGTGGGTGGATGCCTTGCAACAACAATTCTAGTTCATAATTCTAGTTCTTCACAGTGAAACACGGACATTAGAAACACAGGCCAAAATCAAAGGATGTTCCACACATCCTCCCCTCCTTTACAACTGTTGACTATGTCTAAGTAGAGCAAAGACCAGCCATATGTGGCTATATGCAGCTCCCTCTGATCATCTTTGCAGATCTTGCCAACCACCATAAAATTACAACAATTCCACCCTGAAATATGGTGCAAGGGGAGTACACACTTTGAATCTCATGAGAATGTTGCTACCAGTGGGTTGCTGCAGGCAACATCAGAGTAGGCACTACTGGGAAACAAGGTGCACACTCCCTACTTGTCATGTTTCTCATTGGTGATTTACAGGCAGTAGTAATTAAGACAATGGCAGTAGGAGGTTGATACTCCCTGATGGACTCCAGAAAGTGGGGCAAGGCACCTCCACACCCTCAGGAAACTGTCCATCCCTAAAGCAGAGAGGGAGCTGTTCCATATCTTAAAAATACTGCTGCTTTAAATCAGTTCAGACCATCAATCGACACTTAACATCAAGCAACACAGCAAAATAAATGTATTTCCTGCTATTACAATGTTTTCCCTTTCAGAGCTTTGTGTGTGAGCAAATTAAGCCATGCTTACCTCAAAAGCAAGCTAATTACAATATGCAGTGTGAGACAAGCTCATGTTATAATAAACCGATGTTTTCTATCTCTCAGGTAAGCTCTCTTATCTCACTGTGTCATCTAGTTTGAGCCTCAGTGGTTCTGTGGAGTTTCAGAAGGAAGTTGTTCACTGCCCCATTTATAGATGCCAGAGATTGAACTTGGGACAATTTGCTTGCAGAGCATGCACTCTACCACTGAACAATGGCTTACAATGATCAATGTGTTGCTGTGAGACCAGCTAATTATTATACAAATCACAACAGCTTTACATTTGTCTGTCTTCTCTCCTTGTGCTTTGTTCTTTCACTACATTCCTATTCTTCTGTGGGGTTTTTTCTGTGGAACTCCAGATACAGAGCTGACGCCCAGCTATTCGGCTTGTGCCTTTATACTGTGCCCTAATGCAGAGCTGGGGAGTGTGCAACTGTCCGTTTACTGTAGAAGTATCATATCTATCATCCTTCACCATTGCCTATGCTGGCTAGGCTAGAGGGGGGGCTGTGGGCCAACAATACTTGAAGGGCCAATCCTACTCCGATGTTGCACATGCAATCTGTCAAACCATTGCTCTTGGAGGAAAGGTTGAAGAGAAAACTTACCCAAAAAATTATCCAGAAGAATGAATGTAACATCGTGGATTGATTCAGACATTGAAACTCATCCACCCAGAACAGCCCTTGTGAATGCTGTTTCCCCAAAGACAAAGCAAGTCTGATCCAATGTAGGCACACTAATGAAAAATTCCACTCCCTGGTGGTGATCAGTGCTTTCAGATTATGACAGGAGTGAACACCAGGCCGCAGTATTTCTGTTCTGCGGATGCTCTAGGGCAGATTTTAGGATATCAGTTTAGTAGGCATCCTTCAGTCTCGAGAGACTATGGTAACGTGCTCTGTATGGAGGTCTTGGAACAGCATCTAGTGTGGCTGAGAAGGCCAATTCGAGAGTGACAATCCCTTCCACACTGAAGACAAATACAATCTGTCCCCTGTCCAGCTCCCTGATTTTGCTGCTTTCGGGACTGCCTCTTCGCCTCGGCCTGCTGGACAAGGGTCTCTTCAAATTGGGAGAGGCCGTGATGCAACGCCTGCCTCCAGGCTGAACGCTCAGATGTCAAGGTTTCCCATCTGTTGAGGTCCATTCCTAAGGCCTTCAGATCCTGCTTGCAGATATCTTTGTATCGCAGCTGTGGTCTCCCTCTGGGGCAATTTCCCTGCACTAATTCTCCATACAGGAGATCTTCTGGAATCCAACCATCAGCCATTCTCACGACATGCCCAAGCCAACGTAGACATCACTGTTTCAGTAATGTATACATGCTAAAAATTCCAGCTTGTTCTAGGACTACTCTATTTGAAACTTTGTCCTGCCAGGTGATACCAAAAATGCGTCGGAGACAACGCATATGGAACGTGTTCAGCTTTCTCTCCTGCCGTGCACAAAGGGTCCAGGACTCACTGCAGTACAGGAGTGTGCTCAGGACACAGGCTCTATAGACCTGGATCTTGGTATATGCCGTCAGCTTCTTATTAAGCCATACTCTCTTTGTGAGTCTAGAGAACATGGTAGCTGCTTTGCCAATGCGTTTATCCAGCTCGAAATCTAGGGAGAGAGTGTCAGAGATAGTTGAGCCAAGGTATACAAAGTCATGAACAACCTCCAATTCTTGCGTGGAGATGGTAATAGAGGGAGGTGAGTCCACGCCCTGGCCCATGACTTGTGTTTTCTTCAGGCTGATTGTTAGTCCAAAGTCTTGGCAGGCCTTCCTAAAACGATTCATGTGTTGTTGGAGGTCTTCAGCAGAGTGGGCAACAATGGCTGCATCATCAGCGAAGAGGAAGTCCCGCATGCATTTCAGTTGGACTTTGGTCTTCGCTCTCATTATTAATATTTTATTTTTAAACTACTAGGAATAGGGTAGGGAATACAAAAGGTAAAAGGAAGTGGAAGGGATGGAAAAAGGGGTTTTAAGGATAGGAGAACACAGAATATACAATCATCCAATCTATTCATATTAAGTATACAAGCATCCAATCTATTCATTTTTCAATGAAAAATCAACTTTCTACTTTTTTTTTAACTGTTTGATTACCCTCTAGCTGTCAACTTACAATTTTGTTTTAGTTTAAATCTAAGTTACTCCAACACTATCAGGAAACTGAGACCAATTGTAAAATACATCCCCTCTTTCAATTTCCTTCTGTCTTGGACATACATTCAGCACGCCTGAAAAAGTATCCATTTCAATCACTTCCCAAATTTTCTCATTACGTTTCTTTTGTTTCCATGACTCTGTTTTCTTCCAGTTTTTGGAAGAGAAGGATGAATCCAGGACAGTACTCCAATTTTTAACATCACATTTTCTGATTGTAGCTAAATAGCTCCCTGGGTAACTCTCAATCCCATCTATGTTACCTGGCATCGCACTCAATAAAAACAGTTCTGGATTTAGTACAGTTTCCTTTAACATTTGTTTAACATCTGATGATTTCTCTTTCATCAAATCTTCCATCTGGTTAAGACGCTCATTTACCTGCTGAAATCCTGTTATTATTATCATTTGCATGGTAACCTGCCATTCTTTATCTGGCAAAGTCCCCAACAGTTGATATTTAAATTTTTCGGGGGTCATTTCCATCTTTCCAATGAGTATGGTCTGTATAAATACTAAATACTTCCTCCCCTCCTTACCCAGATATTATAGTATATAAATCAACTTTTAGTCCAACAATTTAAATTACAACCGTGGCAGTATTATCAGAGTCCCACACAGTCCAGCCAAAAAAAGAGTCCAGACTAAACAGCAGATACAGGAAGTCAATCTCTCCAATAGATATCATTATAATCCGTCAAGCTCCAGTCCTGGTTTTCCTAGCTCCTCAGTCCATTCGGTTGCATTCGTCCACAGTCCGTTTTCTTGCTTCCAAAAGTTTATTCCTCCTTCTAAAGCCCAGCAAGGTTCTGTTATTCCTAGCTCCTCAATCCAGCCAATTGCGTTGGTGATTCACAGTCTGTTTTCTTCCTTCCAAAAGCTTATTCCTTCTTCTCCAAAAACCCAGCAAAATTTCGTTATCAGGATCCCACACAGTCTAGGGAGAAAGATCCAGGCTAAACAGCATTCACAAAATTTCAGTCCGTTAAAGCCTGTCCAGTGGTATTTTCTCTGGGATTTTTTCCAGAAACACAAGATTTTTCCATCTCACTGTCTCTCTGTTCGACCTTGAGCCAGCCTGCTGTTTGAGAGTCAGGAGCAGGCTGGCAAGCAAGACTCGCCGCTCCTTATCTTCTTTCGTTCAGGTATTTTCACTCTAATTTCTTTTCCTTCTTAATGAGGTTATTCATAAATCAAAGGCTTCAACTTACTTTGTTATTGTATATTTTCAGTCATATTTCTTGTTCTTCTCTCCTCGGAGGGTGGGGGTGGAGTTACTCACAGCTATTCTGCCCAAAATGGCTCCCGTCTCCAATCTGTGCTCGGGTGAATTTTCAGAGGGAAGAAAAATCAGGTTGCTGCCCAAACTTCTTCCTTCTGGGGCTCACCAACTGCTTCGGAGAGACCTCTCCTGATCTCCCCTTCGATCCCTCATTTCTAGAGGGACCCCAGACCGGGCGGTTCCAGCTTTTCCCGGGAGCTGTTCCCGGTGGCTGCTGGCTGCGCCGCGACAAAACTCCGCCCCGGTCTTCGCTCTCAATCTAGAGAGATTAAAGAGCTTTCCATCTGATCTAGTCCGGAGATAGACACCTTCTGTTGCAGTTCCAAAGGCATGCTTCAGCATGACAGCAAAAAAGATCCCAAACAGGGTCGGCGCGAGGATACAGCCCTGTTTTACTCCACTTCGGATGTCAAAGGGATCTGATGTTGAGCCATCAAAAACTACAGTGCCCTTCATTTCCTCATGAAAGGACCTGATGATGTTAAGGAGTCGAGGTGGACATCCAATCTTGGGAAGTATTTTAAAAAGGCCGTCCCTGCTGACCAAATCAAAGGCCTTTGTGAGATCTATGAAGGCCACAAAGAGTGGCTGTTGTTGTTCCCTACATTTCTCCTACAACTGTCTGAGGGAAAATACCATGTCAGTGGTGGATCTATGAGCTCGAAATCCACACTGTGATTCTGGATAGACTCTGTCTGCAAGCACCTGGAGTCTCTTCAGCACAACACGGGCAGGCAGCTTCCCTACAACGTGGAGAAGAGAGATGCCACGGTAGTTATTGCAGTCGCCCCTGTCGCCTTTGTTCTTATACAATGTGACGATGTTTGCATCCTTCATGTCCTGTGGTACTCCACCTTCCCTCCAGCAAAGACAAAAGATTTCATACAGCTTGGTGGTGATGATCTCTTTACAGCACTTCAGCACTTCAATAGGGATGTTATCCTTCCCAGGTGCCTTGCCAGAGGCGAGGGAATCCAAGGCCGCTTTTATTTCTGCTAACGTTGATTTGCTGTCCAACTCTTCCAAGACAGGCAGGCACTTGATGTTATTTAATGCTTCTTCGGTTACTACATTCTCTCTGGAATATAGCTCAGAGTAGTGCTGCACCCAGCGTTCCATCTGCTGTGCTCGGTCCTGGATGATCACGCCTGGAGCAGACTTCAAAGGAGCAGATTTCTTCTGTATTGGACCTAAAGCCTGCTTGATACCATCATACATTCCCTTGATGTTACCTGTGTCCGCTGCTGTCTGTATCTGAGAGCAGAGCTGAAGCCAATAATCGTTGGAACATCTCCTGGCAGCCTGTTGGACTTTGCTATGAGCAGCTCGAAGAGCCTGCAAGTTGTACTCACTAGGACCGGCTTTGTATGCTGCTAGAGCTCTCCTCTTATCCTCGATGGCTGGCATCAACTCCTCCAAATGGGCTTCGAACCAGTCTGCCATCTTTTTGGTCTTCTTGCCAAATGTGGACAAGGCAGTGTTATAAACAGCGTTCTTGAAATGTTCTCATCGTTCAGGTGCATTTGCATCAGCTGGGCCTGGAAGGGTTTCCTCAAGCGCTTGGGCAAATTCCTTCACTTTTCTTTGATCCCGAGTCTTGCTGATGTCAATATGTGGTCTTCCTTCCTTTTTCGTGTAATACAATCTCTTTGTTCGCTGTTTTACTCTACTACACACCAGGGAGTGATCACTATCACAATCAGCACTCTGGTAGCTGCGTGTGATCGTAATACTAGGAAGGCTAGACCATCTAGTGAGGATCAAATCGAGCTGATGCCAATGCTTAGATCTTGGATGTCTCCAGGAAACTCTGTGTTGAGGCTTCGTATTAAAGAACGTGGTGCTGACACAAAGACCATAATAACAGCAGAACTCCAGCAAGCGTTGGCTATTTTCGTTCATCTTCCCAATGCCAAAACGGCCTAGACAGGTGGGCCAAGAATTTTGATCAGCACCAACTCTAGCGTTAAAGTCTCCGAGAATGAACAGCAGGTCTCTCTCAGGGACTTTTTTGACAGTAGCTGCCAGATGGTCATAGAATTTGTCTTTGACTTCTGTTGTGGACGAAAGTGTTGGTGCATATGCACTAATGAGGGTGACCGGTCCCACTGATGAGTGGAGCTGCAGAGACAGGATTCTTTCACTCCCTGCAGTAGGTGGAACAATGGATCTCAGCAGAGTATTTCTGACCGCAAAGCCAACACCATATTCCCTGGTCTCATTCAATGGTTTTCCCTTCCAGAAGAATGAGAAGTTTTTTTCTTTGACAGATCCCATGTCTGGCAATCTCGTCTCTTGCAGGGCAACAATGTCCATCTGCAGTCTACTCAGTTCCATGTCGATGACAGCTGTCTTGCACACATCGTCTATTTCCTGCAGGTCATCAGAAAAGCCAGGGGTCATTGTCCGAACATTCCAGGTGCCCAACTTTAGGGCAGAAGTTTTCTTATGATTGTTGCATGGTGCAGGGTTATCGATCTGCTTGTCGGCTTTCACCCTACCTAGTGAGGTGCAATGACCTCTCCCACCGTCGGAAGTAGCCCCTGGTGTCATGCTCTACGCCAATCGAGCAAAGACTTATAACCAGTAACTGCTACTTCCCGTGTTATTTCGACACTGTATGTGAAGCTGGAGTGTCCTCTCCAGAGCACGAAGCCTGGGTAAAATAATATGGAGGATAGGCTGTTACCCAAGCAGCAAATCCCCCCTCTCCACGTCACTGAAATAGTCCAATGGAAAGGCAAGAGCCAATACAACTGGTTCCAGCGATGTCACAGGAGTTGCCAGAACGACACGAACTGCCTCTGGGACTCTGGCTCTGGATTTTGCCTCGAGGTTAACTCCTGAAGCCTTTTCCATCAGTGGATACAGCCACAAGGCAGTGGAGGTTTGAAATCGGAGTTTTCCTTCTCCTAGATAGGCTGCCTTCCAAAGCTGACGAGCCCCACCTACCCGGCCTGCTCCCTAATAGTGCGGAAGTACGATCCTACCCCTAAAACATTCCTGCCCCCCAGGTGTATGCAATGCTATTTGGCTTTCCTATTTACCAGATTAGAGTCAAAAACAGAACCAGAGAATTTAACGGCACACGCTTCTGCTCGCACTCATTTTAAGCCAAAACCCCACCCCCTCAGACCATGCGGTCAGGGAGAACAAAGGTCAGCCTAGAAGAAAAGACCTCACCAAATAAAATGTCCCCCAAGCACAGTTCACTGATATCAGTTCACTGCTGTGCATATAAAGGAATGTCAGGCATCTGGGCAGGCATTCGTATTTGTTTTTCTAAAATAAATGGTATTGGGCATATTAGTAAAACATTTGAAACATAGGAGAGGCATCTCTCATGTGAATAATCCCTTCTGCCTCACTGAAGCTACACCTTCCAAGACAAGAACTGTATGTACCTTCAGTAAACAAACTAGCTGAACTATCAGGTGCAGTGAAGCTGTCTTCAGTCAATTGCTCAGAAAGAGCAAACATAGTCAAAATCTCCCAAGACTGGCCTTTTGTTTTTCTTTCTTTTTTCTTTCTTTCCTTACAAGCAGCACAAATTTGCAGAAAGCATTTGAGTCTGTTGCTATTCCAGTGGGCAAGTAAGCTGCAAGTTGAAAAGTGATTCAGGAGTAGCTCATGGATCAAATGGGGAGAGGCAATCCAGATAATAAGCAACCTAGCACGTGATCTGTGATGGTCCTGCCCATCTGCAGGAGACTTAGGCTTCTAGCAATGCTGGCAAAAGGCACCTCAAATAGTAACATACCTATGGCAGCATGAGCTTTGGAAGATTAAGCCTACCACTGCTATAATGTCAATGCTATAAAGGCTTAACAGTGTTAACATGTGAGCAAAATCCTGGGTTCATCCAGCAAAGGTAGTATAAAGTTGGGTGAGTTATTTATTCATGGATGTTATTTCATACTGAACTTACAATTTTTAAAGATGCCGAAGGACTGTTTGCTGTCTTGCAGCAATTGTTCTACTGGGCTTCTTCTTTGGATATTGATGCTATCATTCGATGGAGCACCTTTCCTATGTCGTGTTACCAAGAATCTCAGGATACCATTTTTTCACCTCTGGAGACACAGAACTGTATGTTCAGAAGCATTATAAGACCTTGTGAACAATCCTTCATGCAGCTGTTTTATGTATTTTTATTATACTGTATAGCTGTTTCACTATACTACCCTTCTACTCAAGAGCTCAGTGGTATTATCTGTTCTATTTCATCTTCGCACAAGTCCTGGGCTAAGACAAATTTGCTTGTGGTGGCTGTGTGTGGCTGAAACCTTCCTCTCTCAGGTCCTAGCCCAATCACCTTACTGCATGGGCTGGAAGCAGTAACATTGCTAGACTCAAGTGAAGTCATATAGTGATACCTATTCTATTATGTGACCAAGATGGCCATTGGATAGCTGAACCAACACTTTGACAGGAGCAGCTGTGCTAAACTGAAACTCCTTTCAGCCAAAAAGTGTTAAAATTTAACTATCCTTGCCCTATCTGATCGAATGTTTGTGCCACTGTTGTAGCTCCAATCCTGGTCTAGCAGAGGTCTGGAAGTAATGTAACTCCTCCCTCAGTCCACCCCTTCTCTGGCTCCTTTGTTGGCAGATCTTAGTCAACAACCAGCACAGCACTCTGGAGGCAGATCTCTTGACGTCTGCTGGCAGAAGACATCTCTGCTGCAAAAGGGGATTTCTACTGGGAGAAGAGCCTTGTGCATAATCTTAACTTCATAGAGCCAGTACATTATTGAGTTAGGATGCATTATGTTAACCTATCCTTCTCAGCCCCATCTCCTGCTACAGGCATAGTAAGGATTGCAAGAAAATAGCCTAACAAATTTTCTATGAAAGCCTCTTGTCACCTTGCAGGTGAAATGGCAATTTTTGCTAATTCTTCCTTTTTATATAGTCTCACCTCTGTTCCAGAAGGCCAGACTTTTCAGAACGCACAGCGAATAGCTTGAAGAAGGAGAATTGGCAAAAGCCATCTCCCTTATTTTTTCCAGCACAAGCAAACTCTCAGATCAAGTATCTGCATGTCAAGCACTATACAAATTATAAATATTAACAAAATGTCATCAACATATTTTGTGACACATTTATATTCCACTTTTTCCAATATTTAAAAATTGCAATTTCTTAGGAACAAAACTATAACATCATTAACCAGAGAGATAGAACTAGTAAGTTAAAACCAAAACCTGATATGCCACATATAAACAAAGACCAGTTATTTATTTATTGCAAACATTTCTAATTATCAAATAGCCTTGAGAAGACATTTCTTGAACTCTTATGTTAAATGTATAAACTTAATGAAGGCCAGGGTGGAGAGACAAATGGTGTAATCAGACAGACCATAAGAACTGCCGTTATATCAATTCTGCCATTATTTAAATCATTTTATAAATTTCTGTTCACATGATATCCAGGTAAAATCAATTCATTTGGCCAACTGATTGGTTTTGTTCAACCTTGCCAGTATAGGATTTCAAAAATTATCCAATCCCTGAATCGCTTCTATCCAGATCAGTTTGGCCTGCATGAACATTACTGTCGATTTACTCGCCACTCACTTGTGTTTTTGGTGCCATGAGCACTGTATGGCCACCATGCTTGCTCCCTTAAAAAACATTTTTTTTAAATGCTAAGCAATGTATCGGTATTCTCTCCCCCAAGAGTTGACTGCTGCATTACTTCGTTGTAATATTCATCCTCGCTTGTCCCTTCCCTTGTCAACATGGAGTAACACCCCACCTAGTGTCCTTTGAGGAACAAAGTGCCCTAAAACCAAAAATTTGCCAAGGGAAACCTTCCATTATGAAACATCTTCCAATATTGCTTTCGAAAAAAT
Organism: Intellagama lesueurii; assembly: GCA_037013535.1. Classification (NCBI taxonomy): domain Eukaryota; kingdom Metazoa; phylum Chordata; class Lepidosauria; order Squamata; family Agamidae; genus Intellagama; species Intellagama lesueurii. Next base: position 300,823,147 of record JBAJHW010000001.1, on the reverse strand, counting down.
TTTCACATGAATTCATATGCTGCTTTAGCAATATATCATTTAGGTATTTTCATTTTTTAAAAAGCAATTTTAGAGCAATATGCTCCTGAAACAGAATGGAAAATAAGTTGATTTCAGTGGGACAGCACATGTAGCCTACAAAGTCTGTTCAAAGTTCAAGAAATGTATTGAAAGAAAAGACAGCTGTGTAATTTATAGATCATATGACTATACAGAAAGATATATCAGTATAAATGAAGCAGGAAATTGAAACAATTCAAATGGCCCGTGTTATTAGGCCCAAAGAGAGAACCTGGTGTGGAAGAAATTACTTGAGGGGGGAAGAAGATGATAGTGCGACCAGCAGCACAGTTAACATGTGGGTCAGCACCTGAATATCAGAATGGTTAACAGAGCACATTTCACCCTTTGAAAAGAAATTGCATCCGCACTTCTTATTCTAGTAAAATAGGAAGGATTATGTTTATGAGAGAAACACATTGAGACAGAAAGGACAAAAAGAATCCTAGTTTCAGCTAACCAAACAGCAGCAAGCCATGGATTCTCCCTTGTTTTAAAAAAACAACAAAAAACAAAAAAGCAAGATGTCTCCTCTATCTTCTCCCAGAGAAGGGCAAGAAGGAAATGTGGGAATGACAAAAGTGACATCAGCAACTCTAAGAGTGTCAGTTCATGTTGAAGAAATGTGAACATAGGACAGAGCAAGACAAAGAACATTCCAGGAAACCTGAGGAGGGTCTCCTCTCTTCACTTTTCCACATACAAAGACATACATCTTAGCTTAAACTGAGTTGTATCTAGCCATCTCCAATAAGAGATAATAGTAAGAGTAAGGGCACTAGGAGGAGGGTGGGATGTACCGGTTTTTAACATGGGATGAGTACTGGGCTGAGAGAGTACTAAGCTGGACAGAGGTTAAAAAGCAAGATGAAAAAGGCTTTGGGGTGGGGAAAGACATATAGACCACTATGTGTGTAACCAACCCTGAGCAAAGGTATCGATGTGCAGGTTCTCTTTGCCAACAGAAATTCAAGAGACAATGATAACTCAATTCACTACCATGTAATTTGAACGGTGGTTTAGCTTGTTTCGTGAGGAAATGTGTTTATTTAAGGGTGGGAAAGAAGATAAAAGATTTCCATAGTCCAATTCCAACATTTATCTGCTACACCCTTGGTTCTGTTGTGTCACACTACAGGCCTACCTAGTCCAACATCCTGTTTCCCACATAGGCCAACTAGATATCTCTAAGAAGTTCACAAGAAGGATACAAAGTGTAGGTGAAGAAATATTAGAGGAAACAGTTTATGCCCATTGGCTACATCTAAAACCACCTTGACCTTGTGTGTGTATGTATGTATCTATACTGTGTTTCCCTGAAAATAAGAAAGGGTCTTATATTAATTTTGCTCCAAAAATGCATTAGGGCTTTTTTTCAGTGGATGTTTTAATTTTTTCATGTACAACAATCCACATTTATTCAAATACAGTCGTGTCATCTTCTGGTTGCTGCACAATGCTGCACAATGGTGGAGGACGGGATTTCAATTAACTGGGGCTTATTTTGGGCGTAGAGCATGACGCCAGGGGCTACTTCTGATGGTGGGAGAGGTAATTGCACCTCACTAGGTAGATACCGCCCGCCTTAAGCTGGGCAGCCCCCAGCCAGTAAGGTGCTACCTCGCCACGGTCTGTTAACCTCACGGGGGTGCGTGGGGTTTAGGGTAAAAGCCGACAAGCAGATCGATAACCCTGCACCATGCAACAATCATAAGAAAACTTCTGCCCTAAAGCTGGGCACCTGGAATGTACGGACAATGACCCCTGGCTTTTCTGACCACGGCTTTTCTGACGACCTGCAGGAAATAGACGATGTGCGCAAGACAGCTGTCATCGACATGGAACTGAGCAGACTGCAGATGGACATTGTTGCCCTGCAAGAGACGAGATTGCCAGACTCGGGATCTGTCAAAGAAAAAAACTTCTCATTCTTCTGGCAGGGAAAACCATTGAATGAGACCAGGGAATATGGTGTTGGCTTTGCAGTCAGAAATACTCTTCTGAGATCCATTGTTCCACCTACTGTGGGGAGTGAAAGAATCCTATCTCTGCAGCTCCACTCATCAGCGGGACCGGTCACCCTCATTAGTGCATATGCACCAACACTGTCATCCACTTCAGAAGTGAAAGATAAATTCTACGACGATCTGGCAGCTACTATCAAAAAAGTCCCTGAAAGAGAGGCACTGTTCATTCTCGGAGACTTTAACGCTAGAGTTGGTGCTGATCACACTTCTTGGCCCACTTGTCTAGGCCGTTTTGGCATTGGAAAGATGAACGAAAATGGCCAACGCTTGCTGGAGTTTTGCTGTTATTATGGTCTTTGCATCAGCAACACATTCTTTAATACGAAGCCTCAACACAGAGTTTCCTGGAGACATCCAAGATCCAAGCATTGGCATCAGCTCGATTTGATCCTCACTAGACGTTCTAGCCTTCCTAGTATTACGATCACACGCAGCTACCAGAGTGCTGATTGCGATACTGATCACTCCCTGGTGTGTAGTAGAGTAAAACTGCGAACAAAGAGATTATATCACACGAAAAAGGAAGGAAGACCACGTATTGACATCAGCAAGACTTGCGATCAAAGAAAAGTGGAGGAATTTGCCCAAGCGCTTGAGGAAACCCTTCCAGGCCCGGCTGATGCAAATGCACCTGAACGATGGGAACATTTTAAGAACGCTGTGTATAACACCGCCTTGTCCACATTTGGCAAGAAGACCAAAAAGACGGCCGACTGGTTCGAAGCCCATTCGGAGGAGCTGATGCCAGCCATCGAGGATAGGAGGAGAGCTCTAGCAGCATACAAAGCTTGTCCTAGCAAGTACAACTTGCAAGCTCTTCGAGCTGCTCGTAGCCAAGTCCAACAGGTTGCCAGGAGATGTTCCAACGATTATTGGCTTCAGCTCTGCTCTCAGATACAGACAGCAGCGGACACAGGTAACATCAAAGGAATGTATGACGGTATCAGGCAGGCTTTAGGTCCAATACAGAAGAAATCTGCTCCCTTGAAGTCTGCTACAGGCATGATCATCCAGGACCGAGCACTGCAGATGGACCGCTGGGTGCAACACTACTCTGAGCTGTATTCCAGAGAGAATGTAGTAACCGAAGAAGCATTAAATAACATTGAGTGCCTGCCTGTCTTGGAAGAGTTGGACAGCGAACCAACCTTAGCAGAAATAAAAGCGGCCTTGGATTCCCTCGCAGTGAGTCCTGGACCCTTTGTGCACGGCAGGAGAGGAAGCTGAACACATTCCATATGCGTTGCCTCCGACGCATTTTTGGTATCACCTGGCAGGACAAAGTTCCAAATAGAGTAGTCATAGAACGAGCTGGAATCTTTAGCATGTATACATTACTGAAACAGCGACGCTACGTTGGCTTGGGCATGTCGTGAGAATGGCTGATGGTCGGATTCCAAAAGATCTTCTGTCTGGAGAATTAGTGCAGGGAAATCGCCCCAGAGGGAGACCACAGCTGCGATACAAGGACATATGCAAGTGGGATTTGAAGGCCTTAGGAATGGACCTCAACAGATGGGAAACCCTGACATCTGAGCGTTCAGCCTGGAGGCAGGCGTTGCATCACGGCCTCTCCCATTTTGAAGAGACCCTTGTCCAGCAGACCGAGGCAAAGAGGCAGTCACGGAAGCAGCAAAATCAGGGAGCTGGACAGGGGACAGATTGTATTTGTCTTCAGTGTGGAAGGGATTGTCACTCTCGAATTGGCCTTCTCAGCCACACTAGACGCTGTTCCAAGTCCTCGATACAGAGCACGTTACCATAGTCTTTCGAGACTGAAGGATGCCTGCAAGATTTTGGGGGTAGGGCTTATATTATGAGCACTCTGAAAAATCATACTAGGGCTTATTTTCAGGTTTGGGCTTATTTTCAAGGAAACAGGGTAGATACATATATACACACACAAGCTCAAGGTGGTACAGATATGTATATGTGTGAGTATACATACATGCACAATATACACACATACACATACAGTATATGATAGTTGTTGAAATCCTGTTGTAATAGCATAGCAAGTCATATTAGAGTAAGCCTATTGGATCAGTGGGAACTCGTTTCTTTTATTCAAATGGACTCACTCTGGTTGTGACTTACTTTAGGCCTGTTTGAACCAGTGGAACCTACAGAGGAGTTGATTCACCTAATCCCCACCAATTCAACAGTCCTACTCTAGTGCAGATTACTATGCTAAACAACAGGATTTCAGCCATTATGACAATGCCTATATAATGAATATTATGTACATTTATTGATAGGTTGATTGATTAAACATTCTACATAAATCTCTCTTCCATGAATTTGTCTAATTCATACTTAATTAGATAAATTTGGTAGTCATAACTATGGCAATTAAGTCCATTCATTATAATGCATAGTGTGAGGAAGCAAAATGCCTTTTGAAAAATAAATTCAGGCTGGCCTTTCAGAAGCTACATTCACTTTCCACACTTACTAGTTCTGACACCAATTAGGTTTCTGTTTTTAGTAGGTTCTGCAAAGCCCTTTTCAATTTCTATTAAATTATTCCTACTCTACTGGAGAACAGTAGAATTCCTGTTACGCTGTTTCTGGCTCATTAAACCTGTAATTGCTTTGGTTTTGATGTCAGTAACCATTTATCAAGTGGGATGTGGTGGCGCTGCGGGTTAAACCGCAGAAGCCTCTGTGCTGCAAGGTCAAAGACCAGCAGTTGTAAGATCAAATCCACGCGACGGAGTGAGCTCCCGTCGCTTGTCCCAGCTCCTGCCAACCTAGCAGTTCGAAAGCATGTAAATGCAGTAGATAAATAGGTACCACCTCAGTGGGAAGGTAACGGCGTTCCGTGTTTAGTCGCTCTGGCCATGTGACCACAGAAACTGTCTTCGGACAAACGCTGGCTCTATGGCTTGGAAACGGGGATGAGCACTGCGCCCTAGAGTCGGACACGACTGGACTAAATGTCAAGGGGAACCTTTACCTTTAACTTTACCTAACCATTTATCAATGACTGAATATTTAATAAACAGATGCGCAGAGCCTTTAAACAAAACATACGCACACTGATTACACATTACTAAACATATATATTACTGACCATCAAGGCAGAATAGCTGGTGGTAAGGAAAATCAACACAGATAGATATCATGGGATTGTATAATTAACAGTCCTGTGAAAGTGTTAGTTCAAGAAGACTGAGCTGTATCACCATGTTAAGATAAATAAGTTCTGCATAAACAAGACATGGGCATAGGCTACATTAGATGGGTAGGAGGGAAATTGTGATTTATCTGGAGAGTACCAGGTTAGGAAAAGCTGTTCAAATTTTACAAAAACACTTGTACTTTTAGTACAAACCAGGGTAAGGAAAGTTTTGTATGAAATGCCATTGACCCACAGGAAACATCAGACAGGTGCCAGAACATAGACATGAGTGGTATAAGCATACTTGGCATCCCTAAATGAACCCCATTTTCAGGTAAACATGCCTTCAAAGCAAAGCTGAGTTTAGTTAACACTGATGGATCCAAATTCTGAATGTATGACAAAAAGAGGAGCTGAAATAGCAACAATGGAGTGATTCACCGGTACCTGTGGAAAACTCTCCTACTTGCTCAGGGCAGGACACTCATTTCTCCCCAATCTCCAAAATCCCACCCTCTATGCCCTTTGTAAAGATGATATTGAGGACTTGGGGTCTATCTGGAGCAGAGCAGGATATTGCACAGAGAGATGCAGTAGGCAAGGGGAACAGGCAGAGCCTAAGCAGAGGGTCCCTGCATCCCAGCTGGGCTTACTCCTCCATTTCCTCTGTTGGGAGAGGCAGGTCTTGCTGAGATGCTTGAGCTTCAGACATGGTTAGAGTGGCCAGGGGCAAAGACAGCTGCATGTCCATGGGCACGGCACCCTCAGAGCAGGTCCTCAAGGTACAAGAGGGCACCGTTCTTCTTGCTGGTTGGCAGTGCCCAACAGCACCTCCTGCAGGTGCACCTCCTGCTCACACAACAATGCCACCCAGCGCAGGAAGATCAGCTGCCCCAATGGCACCCACGGCCCAGCCTCGGGGGGTGTGTGTGTGGAGAGGATGCGGAGGAGGGTGGCGTGCCTGTCAAAGGGTCCCGCGGCTCTTCCCCAGGTGCCGTGATGGGCTGTTGGGGCAGAACATGGTGCACAAAGCAGTTAAGTACTGTCTGCCTGCTGTCCAGCCCCCATGGCTCACTGACCAGGAGCACCACCTGCGTGCACTGCACAACTGCCCTGGGCCAGCCTTGCCCTTGCAGCCCCAATGGATCCCTGCTGGCTGCTGCTGCTGCTCTAGCTACTCCATCCCCTTTTCATGTGGGCCCCTACAGACAGTGGGCCCTGGGCAAATGCCCACTTTGCCCTCTGAAAAAAGCAGCCCTGGGCTTAGCCATGATATTTGCTAGTAAGACATCATGGGAATTGCTGTCCAACCATCAAGGAGGCATCAGGATGGGGAAGGTTAGTTTGGGCCCCCAGATATTCTTGGACTAAAACTCCCAGAAGCCTGCACCACTAGCTGTACTGGCCAGGATTTCTGGGAGTTGTAGTCCAAGAATACCCGGGGACCCAAGTTTGGGAACCACTGGCTTAGGATATAAGTGGAGATTCCTGCAGAAAATGAGACACATTCAGCCAAAGGAGTTACTTCCTCCAAAGGATGATATAATTTGTGTGCTTGGCAAGGGAACAAAGGATAGACTGCAGGCATGTATGTTCATCAGGGCAGGGAACTCTTTTAGTTTCAAAATCTACATGTGGTACTGGGTGACAGGCCGAGGGCCACCTGCACGTGTAAATGTGCATATATCGTCAGGCATGTGCATTCACACGCAATTCCTCCCATATATCCCCCTGACCATGCAAGGATCGATATGTTTACATTTCCCTTCCCTGCTTACTGAGATCTAGGCAAGGGACATATGGAGGACATTAAAGAGGGATTACAACTTAAATTCGCAACAAGAAACTTTATTGAGCATGCTCAGAGAAAATTACTCATTTGTGTTCAGCTCTGTACCAAAAACATATACAATGTACTGAGGTATGTGAATAATTGTTCTGAATAATCAGTGTCAATAAGAGGACAGTTTGTTTGCTTTTGTTCTTTTGCCTTCTTCTATATTTGAGCACATAGACTTGAAAGCAATCCTTATAAAGCTATCCATATACCAATGCATAACACAGGATGTATAATATACAACATGGGGGCGGGGGAGCAAAAATCTGCTAAAATAAAAGACCTTAATTTACATTAAGGCCTACTTTTAAATTTAAATTGACACACTCTTCATCCAAGGTAGTAGAGTTATATTTACTTTCTAACAGGTTATGTAGCATACAGTTTATTAGCTCCCTTGGAACAGTGTACTTGAAAACACTGAAACAAAAAGATAATATATACATAACTGTCAGACTTACTTTATGCAGAGAATGCTAAGACATCTTTCTGTTCTACTGTGCGTTGTCTAATAAATGTTCTTTGTTTCACTGAAAACAAACTATAGTCAGGAAGCTGATGCTTGAGAAAATGAATTATGACTTGGAGGTGGGCATGCAGGGCCTCTCACACAGATTAACCCTATTTCATATCACTACATTGGATTATCATTGCATGAAAGTGCAGTGATGTTATTGTGCAGCAGAGCAAATTAACATTCTACAAGGTAATTCTAAAAATGGGGGCAGCTCAAACAAAAAAAAATTAACTTTGAAACTCAACTTTGGATCAGCATCAAATTTGGCACAGATGTACCAGTTTGCTCTTGATCCCTGCCAGATTTGGGGATCTTTTGGCAAAGGACTTTCCAGTTAAGATTTTTTTTTAAAGTAAAACTGTTTTACTGCCCATGTAAAAACAAGCAACATTAAACATCAACAGATTTAAAACAGATCAGATTAATTGAAAAGACCAGTCTTCTTATCTTGACTGGGAATAGTTGGCTTCATCCACTTTTTAAATTTTTTTGGAAGGAATCCAGGGTGCAGGGGTTGAAATACTGATCCTCAAAAAAGGCCCTTCAAAGGAGTAAAACAATGCCTTTGTTATAAACTGAGCATGCTATAAACAGACTTACCAGCAAGAGCATTCCAAAGTAGATAGATGGTTGCACCTTCATGGGCCAGGAAGGGAGAAGTTTGAAGGGCAATGAAAGGTTACAGAAACAGTCAAAAACAGGTTTTCTTTGAAGAGTTAAAAAAAACAGGCTTGTTTTAAAGAAAGTAATGGCCTGGCAGTCCTCCAGAAATGGACATTTTGCCATTCATCTCCAGGGAATTATCATACGATTTTGTAAGGGATATTCAAAGTATTTCTGCATTACATTTCAAAGGAATCCAGGCTGTACGGGATGAAATACTGATCCTTTAAAAAGGCCTATCAGGAAGGTAATGCATTCACTTTGTTAAAAGACTGAGCATGCCTGGCATAGGCATACCAGCAAGAGCACTGCAAACGGACATTATGCCAAGCATATCCAGGGAATTAGTATACAATTGTGTAAGGCATAGACAAAGTATTTCTGCATTATAAAAGCACAAACTGTTGTTTTTGTGTCAGCCTTGAGTGCTTTCTGTAAACATTATCTCAGGATTTCTGAGACCACGCTCCTGACACAAGTCTTCAAAGGTGAAATCTGCTCCATGTGTGAGGCAATCTGAAATGTTGACCCTATCAGTCAGGACTCAGTTAGCATACTCTCAGGAGGAGAACTTTTAAAGTTCTTCCTGGCCAATCAGGCATTAATGCTGGCAAAGGGATTCTGTGTCAGGTTGTAAAACTTTTTAAAAAGAAATGTTAAAAATAATAAAGAACAAATATTCAGAAGCCCAACTGTTTAAGTTGGGAAATACTATAGTTTGTTTGTTTTTGCTTTATGGCTGGGAATGGTTTTACTCGATGTTAGCAGAGCTTTGGTGCCTATTTTCTGTCAGAGTTTCAACCATTCCACTTGTCACTATACAATTGTCTATTAATTAAGAAAAAAATTCCAAAGATACTATGTGCCATCAAGTCACTTCTGATGTATGGTGACTATGAGTTAATTATCTTTAAAATATGATATAATTAACAGCTCTACTCAGATCTTGCAAACCAACGGCTCATATTAGATTGTTTTCTCTTCCTACTGCTCCCCTCCAGCAATATTTTATTTTCCAGTAAGCTCTGCTCAAGTCTTGCAAACTAACCTGTGTCTTCTTTTCTGAGACAATCTGTCTCATATTAGGTGTTCCACTCTTCCTACTGCGTGCGCGTGCACGCACGCACACCACTTTTCCCAGCAATATTGTCATTTCTGGTCAGTTCTGCATTTTCATTATATGTGCATTGTAGGGTAGCTTCAGTTGACTCATTTTTGCTCTAGTGAGAGTTCAGGCTTGACTTCATTAAACACCCATTTTTCTGTTTTTCTGGCTGTCTTTCATATCTGTATGGCTCTCCTCTGATACTACATTTCAAATGGGTCTTGCCCGTCTTTCTTCACTGTCTTTCTCTCACATAATATGGATTATTTTGACCTTGATTTAAAGTGACAGTCTTTGCTATCTCCCAGCTCGTTTTTTTAATTTTATTTCAAAAGGTGGTGGGACATCTTTTAGAAAATATGCACACAACACGTTCCTAGAGCTTTAGGTTCAATATACCCTTTCTTCCTCAGGTTGCCCATTCCAAAGAAAGGGTTTGGAAATTAAAACATAGCTTTCTATTCTGCGGAGCAGAACATTAGTTTACCTAAGAGATTAAAGGAGTTTGTGTGTTTCTCTTATGTACTGTACTTACTCATACCTTTGCTTCACCATTTCATTAAGTCCAAAATAGTCCTTCAAAATATTTTGGCTCAGGGGGATTACAGCCTCATCCAAGCTGTTCTTGCTCCTGCCTTCTTCCAGCAACCACAGTACAAATTGTGTGCTCACCTTCTGGGACCCTCTAGTATTGGATAATTTTACACGAGGGAAGCCTCTGTTGGAATTTGTGTGTAGTATATGTATACTTAAACGTTTGTTTTTAAAAGGCAGGAAATTCAGTTCGGGGGGGGGGGGAACCCTCCGGTTTATGAATGTAGGGTATTATGCTTCTGTGTCCATGATCCAAAACACCAGGAAATGGTGTTTCAAAACCAGGAAATGGCCCAGTATTGCCTCACAATATCGTGCCTGCGTTGTCAGCAGGAAAAAGGATGCCAAGCTTTACAAAGCAAAGGGCAGCCTGAATGTTGACAACACCAATGGCACCAGTCAAGATTGTCTACAGCAGGGGTCCCCAACCCCCGGCCCGCTGCTGGTCCATGGCCTTGGCAGGACTGGGCTGCGGTGACGGATCTCGCAACCCCCCCGCACGCACTCCCCCCCCCGCACGCCCAGTCCGCCCACCCGCATGCACACGTGCGCAAGTGTGCCCCACTCACCTGCAAGTGTGCCACGCCCACCCACGAGCGCACCACACCCACCTGCGCATGTGCGTGAGCGTGCCACGCCCACCTGCGAGCAGGGGTTGCCCCCCCCACAGACCCTGCCCCCCAACGGGTCCGCGGTTCGGAAAAGTTTGGGGACCACTGGTCTACAAGATACCGTCTTCTGTTCACTACTAGAGATGGGGGTATATGTATATAAATACCCCCGCACAGCTGGACTTAATGAGTCCCCTGCTGCTGCCAGCTCTTCTCTCCCTTCTAGTCGTTCGAAGCTTGCAGTCGGCTATCCACTCCTGGCAGAAGGAGGGAAGACGGGTCTCCCTGCCAGGCTGACGAGTGGATAGCCGACTGCAAGCTTCGAACGACTAGAAGGGAGAGCGGAGCTGAAGGCGGACGTGTGAGTGGACGGCTGTTATGTCCAGCTGTGCGGGGGTATTCGTATTCATGAATACAAATACCCCCATCTCTGTTCACTACCATTCACACTTGTGGATAAATAGCCATAACAATTGCTTTGTGCTGAGGTAAGAAATGGTTAGCAGATGAAAAAAAGGAATCAGCTTCTGGGATTTCCATTGATTGGTGTCACTTTATGAAGACATGTGGAATCCTTACTTGGCAAAACAAGGTATATTTCATACTTAACAATATTGACTCACAACTGTATGCAGGTGTGTTTATGTCGAGGAATATGCTTATACATTTATAGATAGCCCTACATCACAACTGCTTTGTTGAAAAAAATGAAGTGAAGAGGAAGAGAGCCATGTATGTTGCCTTAGATTAAAGGCAGAATATAAATGAGATAAGTTTTAAATTGTAAATTAAATTAAAACTTATAAATGCAGTTTTAAATTTATAATTATACTCCTCCCATCTCCTTTACCTTAACATTTGAGTAGACACCCAGGGTTGATAGATTGCAGTCTCAGGGTTTAAATTTTTAATTAAAATTGTAGCTTGCAGTTTGTCTAAATTGGTGATTGTTTGTGTGTGGCATACAAATGTTGCTTACAGGTATTTATCTGACAGTAAATCTCACTGAATTCAGTGAGGCCAAATTTTTCTTAGAACATTTGCCCTAAATATATAAGGGGATGTGGTGGTGCTGCGGGTTAAACCGCAGAAGCCTCTGTGCTGCAAGGTCAGAAGACCAGCAGCCGTAAGATCGGATCCACATGACGGAGTGAGCTCCAGCTCCTGCCAACCTAGCAGTTCGAAAGCATATAAAAATGCGAGTAGATAAATAGGTACCACCTCGGTGGGAAGGTAATGGCGTTCCGTGTCTAGTCACGCTGGCCACGTGACCACGGAAACTGTCTTTAGACAAACGTTGGCTCTACAGCTTGGAGACGGGGATGAGCACCGTGCCCTAGAGTCGGACACGACTGGACTAAATGTCAAGGGGAACCTTTACCTTTATATAAGGCTGAGTTTTAGATAAAATGTTTAATTATTTTTTTTGGTTTGGTAACCCTGTGCAATTGACTGCCAACACAAAGCTAACTTTACTAGTAGCGAACTCAAAAGCTTTTGTGACCTTTTGGCGGTTGTTTATAATAGTGGGCTTTGTCAAAATCTACTGCTTTGGTATTTAAAAAAAAAAAACCCATTAGCACGTGGCTTTGAATCCCTCCCCATAGCATCTTTCTTCCCATATGAAGTGGCACTCAAGTCTTTTAAGATGCCACCACGTGTTCCCTATTTTATTTTTCCCATACGTAGTGGGGGGGTAGGTAAACCGATTTTTGTCGTAGCCGCGGTTGTTTTAAAAGGGGGGGGGGAGACCTGTAAGGAGCAGTAGATGCTAACGTAACGTGTGGTTTCCACCTCATCACGTATTTGGTTTACCCATACTGTATTTCTTGACGGGTAAAGCAGGCAGAAGGAGCCGACTACACTTTACCCTCAACAGTTTGGGCTCGTGGGAACAGCGTTAATACGGCCAACTACAATAGGAAAATACTATACCGATTTATCGTTTTGTCGTTAGTCTGCATTGTACAAAGGTTTTCGCGTGTGGCTACTCCTAAATGGACCCCATAAAAGTTACCTTTCGGACAATAACGCCCAAGTATTATAGGTAAAAATAAAACAAAAGAACAAATAAAAAAGACAAAAACGTGGTGACATCTTAAGAACTTTTTTTTTTAATGTAAGCTTTCGTGGACAAGACAGCACGGCTGTTTGACAGCGGAAAATATCTTTTACAAAGTCTGCTTTATTGCACACCAAAAGCCAACTAACCGCCACCCACCTTTCTTCTAAATCTGAAAACAAACTTAAAGCGTAAAGCTTTTAACCGCCCTCAACCGGCGGCTTCGCAGTTGCGTGGGAAAGCATTGCGCCTTGGGACGTGTAGTTTTTCGAAATCTACGTCCGGGTATTTTCCGGTTCTCCTTCCTAGTCAGGCTTTGACGCACAACTAAAGGGAGGAAGAAATTTAAAAATTCCCGCGACGACTGGGATTTGTTCTCGCGAGAGTTGGTCTCTTTTCCCTTCACCCCCCCTCCTCCCTCCCTGCCGGTGAGTGATCGTGGGTGGGGGGGAGAGGCGGCGGCGGCGGCGGCGGGTGTTGCTGCGCAGACAGATTATACCGAGCGAGTGCGACGGTAGCGGAAGATTGAGCAGGCGCGGCCGGGGGGAGCGCGCCGGCCTCCTCCTTTCCTTCCCTGCTTCAACCGCTGCGGCCGAAGCCATGTCGCCGCGCTGAGCCGAAGCCGAGCGAGGCAGGCGGTGACACCCGCCTCAGCAGCAGGTACGACACGGCGGAGGCGAGTCTGCCGAGCAAGTGGGTTAGGCTCGCTTCGCTTCCCGACTAGGCCCGGTTTTAGGTTGGCGGAGAGAGCGAGGCCTGAAGGAGGCCCCCGCCGAGGCTCCTTATATAAGCGTCCACCCCCCCCCCACCCGTGCCACACGCGGCTCTGCCGCCTGCCTGCCTCCCTCCTCCTCCTCCTCCTCCTTCGGGACGGTCTTCCCGTGTGCACGGCCGGCCTCGCTCCTTATCCTCGTCAACCCGCCACATACGCGTGTGTCTGCACACACGACCGCCGCCCGACCGCCCACCCTTTAAAGCGAAATGGAGGGGGGAGCCCTTGCCTCGCCTCCCAGCGCGGGGAACCGGGCGGGCCAGGCGGCAGTTGCCGGGCTAGGGAAAACGTGCTGAGCCGGGAGTCGAAAGCCTCCCCGGTGGTTCGCGGGGGGGGGGTGGGGGGGTGTCGGGTGGCGCGAAGATCGCGGTCGCCCGGGGCCGCCGGACTCTGGCCTGTTTTTAAGGCGGAGGGCGGGTTGCGGGGTTGGGGTTTGCAGGGGAATCGCTGGCGGCGATGGTTTCCCAACAAACGACGCGACAAGCCGGCGGTAGCGAACGGCCACAATGGTGGGAGGAACAGCCATGTTCCAGGGCCGGCGTGAGGAACGGATCTGCCGCCCGCTGGGATTCGAGCTCCCGAGGGCTTGGCGACTGGGGCGCGTTGCTGGTAGAGGAGCTTGCTTCCAGGGGCGGGGGGGGGGGAGATAGGGAGGGCCTTTCCATTTCCTAGTGCTGCCTATTCAAGACGAAACCCCGTCGGAATGAATCGGCTCGGTTCTCACTGGCTGGCCATCATGGGATACTGATGGGAATGGGCTGGCCTGTCTGTGCAACACCTTGACAGGGTAGAATCCGATGGTCGTCGGTCGTGTGGGCTTGAACATTTCTTCTGCAGCGGGCAGGTGACATGTGTGGTTGTTGCTCTGGTTTAAACCCACCCGCCCACAACTTCATGCAAGTAGGCGTTAACCAAGCAGGGAGAGGGGTTGTGCTGGAATCTCTCTACCTGATGCACGATTTTCATTGTTTTTCTTTCTGCTTGCATAGGCGACTAGTTGAAAATGTTTTCCCTCTCACTGTTTGTATCTTTTGAGTCAGAAAATCTTTGTTATTTCATCTCTGGCCTAGTTCATCTGCACACATCTCAGTTTATTAAGCCAAGATAAGTTGTTTCTCATTTGTGGTTTCTTTTCCTCTTTTCTCAACACACTGTGACTCACCAATTCCTGGGTTAATTAACCTTGGTTTCCAGGTCAGTCCAAACTGGGAGTCTGTGATCACCATGACTGGAAAAATGCAAGTTCTTAAAGCAGCATCAAACCATGGTTTCTTCCTGTCTTGTACTAATCCAGGTCATCACACAAATCCAAGTCAGGAAATGATGATTATTTAAGCAGCAGGCTGACAGTGGAGGATCAAAGAGGTGGAGGATTGAGCATGTGGGAGCTGGATCTGTGTGTGATCTCAGCTTCAGTGCCATATGAAATAAGGATAATGTTCTTAAGCACTTCAGACACGTGGGGTAGACAGTTAAATTTTAAGTAACATATTTTTCAAATAAGATTTAACTGCACAATCTTAGGCAGGTCATCTCAAAAGTAGCTCCCACAGAGAGAGAGATGGGGTTGCACCCTAATTTAGGATAGTGGTCTGTCCTTAGTTATGCAATTTTTTGGGAAGATATTCTGTGTGATGTCTTTTAGGATTTTAAGAATGAATTTGAGAAATATCTTTCAGTGCTTTGAGGTATCAGTGGATGGAAGTTTGTGAAATGATTTCATTTAAAAAGGAAATTTAGCCACAGGACATCAGAAGACAAAACCTGATTGCAAACCAGTGTGGCAAATTAGAAGAGAGTTTCATAAAAAGCACTGAACATTTGAGTGGTGATCATATTAATGCAAATGGTTTCCAAATTGGCAACCAGTGACACCACGCTGCATCCAAGTATGGTTATAGATTATTGGTATCCTGCATTTGGTGGTTTGATCATGTGAGCGGGAACCATGTACCAGCTTACATTATATTTGTTGTTGTTTAGTCGTTAAGTCGTGTCCCAGGCCCTCCTGTCTTCCACTGCCTCCCGGAGTTGGGTCAAATTCATGTTAGTAGCTTCGATGACACTGTCCAACCATCTTGTCCTCTGTCTTCCCCTTCTCCTCTTGCCTTCAAACTTTCACTTTCCCAACATCAGGGTCTTTTCCAGGGAGTCTTCTCTTCTCATGAGATGGCCAAAGTATTGGAGCCTCAGCTTCAAAGTATTGGAGCCTCAGCTTCCTGAAGCTGAGGCTCCAATACATTATATAGGAAAACATTAAACTAAATAAACTAAATGTCTTGTGAATGTTTGACAATCAAATAATTACTATGCAATATTGTATTGAAGTCCTGTAACTTTCTAGCACCTGTCTCTGTGTGCGTTTTGAGGGTATACATATCTGACAGATCTGTAGAGTAGCTGGCATGTAAAATAAGGCATCAAACAATAAGTAGGCAGTTGATACTGAGGCGAAAGCAATTGAAATCAAGCAGTAGAATATGAAAGAGGCCACTGGTGGTGGGGGAAATAGGAAACTTTCAAGGAGACCTATATAATTTTTAAATACACTGAGAGAGTGGGAGAAATACTGCATGCAGTCTTTTCAATTAAAGTTAAATAAATTAAAACACAACCTGCGTAAGCAGATAAGTTTACAAAATTGAGATCTGTGTAATGTGCTCACTAGGAGATTTTATTAATGTCCATTTTGAGATTTCTGGTGTTAGGAAATGTGGTAGAATAAAAAGGGTTTTATCTAAGTTTTATTTTTAATTTTTTGGTATTCTTTTTAATGTTCTTATCTGCTGTTTGCAAGTAGTTGAATATTTTATTTTGCTGGCAAAAATAAATTTAGAAGGGCAGCCTGCACATTTTCACTAGAAAACCTTTGACTTCCTCAAAACTGCTGTTGAAAATATTGAGTTTTTTATTTACTGGATCCTGGTGATTAAAAAAAAAACCTTGCTGTGTGCTGTAATCATAAGTTCCTTTTAATAGGAAAAAGGAGAAACATGGATGTACTCTGGGAACAAGTCTAGAATTCCAGTCATCAGGAAGTATTGGTCATACCCAGCCCTTGAGCTGAGTGAAATAGTGAGTCAGTTTAACAGGAATTAGACACCATGATCTCCTAACACAGAGCATTACCCTGTCTGCATTTATTTCTTGTCCTGCATTTTTGTACAAGCACTTGTCCTGCTTCTATGCAAGCACTTGGTAGCTGATATAGCTTGGTAGGTTGCAGCACCTTGCTGTGCTGCAGCCTACCAAGCTATACCAGGCCCCAAGGATTTTGAATCCCAATTATGTTTACCAGGAGAGGGACTGAATAAGATTACTGAGAGTTTGTGTGGCTGGTGAGGTCTTAGTAAGCTGCATGATCCCAAAACACCTCTAGAAGGTGGGACTGGTAAACCACTTCTTAATATTTTATGTCTAGAAAATGGTAGAAGGAATCAACTTGATGGCATATAATTATTCTTATAAGCACCTGGATATCTGTATTTGCTTGTTTAGTGAAGTAGTTCCTCAGATGTTCATACTGTTGTTTAGATCCTTGGATAGACATACTGCTACTTTTAATGACTTAGTTTCATGGTCTTCAAGTTAACCTTTGAATTCTTTAAATTAGTAGCTATTACTATGATGAGGTTTTGTTGTTGCAAGATTTCTGGAAATTTGGTTGTGGTAGACTTTAAATCTCTAAATTAGAGTGGCTCTCCAGATGTTTGTGGTCAGCACCTATCAGCCCTAGGTAGCTTAGGCAATCGTGAGGTATTATGAGCAGGGCTTGAAAAATGCACTCGTCCACTCGTCTGTGACGAGTGAAAAATGCTGCTTGACGAGTCATAGCTCCCTCCCTGCCTGCCTCCTTCCCCTCCGCCTGTCTCTCTCTAATCCTGCAGTCCTCCCCTCCCATAGCAAAAGGAAAACTGCCCTCTTCTAGCGAGAAGAGAGTTCGAGCGGTACATAGAGACATAGCTCTGCAGGAGAATGTAGAGTAGTCCCATGCTGGAGAATATGGAGATTCCCTGCTCCCAATTTCAACCGAACGAGGACACATCCTGGGGTGGGAGGGAACTGTGGCTCCTTAAGAGGCTGGGTGCTTTTGCTTTCAGTTTTATTTTTTCTGGAGAAATTCAAAAGAAAGGCATTCAAAATACAAGCTTCATGACCCCACAGGCACGCAGGTAATAAAGCAACCCAAGTCTGAGGGTATAAATCAGTGATTCCCAATCCCAATAAATTGCAAGGCTATAGTTCGGTCATGCTGACTGGTGAAATTTTTGACTGACTGCTGAGACATTTTAAATTTTTTCAAGCCCTGATTATGAGAATTACAGTCCATTAATGTCTGGAGGGTCACAGTTGCCTACTCTTGCTTTGAAAAAAAAAAAAGCTGTCACTGTTAAGCTTTTTGGGGGGGTCCATTTTTTTTTAGTGATAGTGATAATTGTTTGTGGGACTGAGGAGTGGTAGAAGAGAGGGGAACTTCAGAAATGAGCTGTGTGACTTTGAAGCCTGTAAAGTGGTAATCCGTTTTTCCCTTAGTTGATGTGAGAAAGTAAATTGTTTGTATCATATATTGTGATGTAAAGCATACGTTTAAGGGAAACAGAGGGGTGCATTGAGGAGTATGAACAGGTAACTATTAGAAAAAGTCATTTTTAATGGTTTGCCGGCTGAACAATATTGTGAAGAAAAAAGGTTTCTTTAGGATTAATTAAATTTAACTGCTCATAATATCTCTGATGTGTTTTTAAATAACTAGCTGCCAAAGGATGGATAACAACGTCTGGCCACTTCACACAGGGATACCCTGAAGGTGAAAGGTTGTAACACGCTACAAATTAGTGATTTGGTAATCTTCATTAGGTGGTGGACTGATTTTATAGGATTTGGATCTTGGACTTATAACTGATAAGGTTTCATTTTGATTGAAATTCTACCAGCCGCATGTTTTTAAGGGTAAGAATGTTGCAATTTAATTTTAGTATAGCCTAACCTTGTATTTTTATACTCAGAAGAGAGGCCTGTTGAGTTTTCTGGACTGTGCATATGCATACGATTGCAGTCTTAATAATATGCAATCTCTTCCCCCATTCCGTGTATGGTTAAACATGCTGATATGCATAACTGCCTACTTAGATGATCTTCATGTGATTCGATCAGATAACACTATTATAGTAGTGTGAAGATTCCTTATTGCTTTTTTAAAAAGCATGTGTTGTTACTTAGACAGTAAGTTCTCATGATTTATTATGAGAGCACTGTAGTTGTCAGCTCAGTTGGGGATGTCTGTATTCCGAGCTTTGCTAGCTCTAATGCACTGGCCAAGATCCTGTTCTGTAAAAGACTGTGTAACAGTGATAATGTCACTGGCAGGTAAGAGTTTCAAGAAATAGAGTCCTGCTTCTGTCCCACAGTTTGCCTGAGTCGCATGTAATCAGTCTCATTCTGCAGGAGTCATGTGAGTCCTGGAATGGACGTAGGAAATGTTTATTTACCAACAATCTCTCCTAGAATATATTTCTGGCAGGGTAAGATTTTCAGTAATTAAAAGAGCTCCTGCTTGCATCCCAGAGCTCACATGGCTCATGCACAGTGAGATTAGTGGTACACAGGGTGAGTGAACACAGGATACAAACAGGAAGTCTTTAATTACAGAAAAATCTCATTGTTGTTGATGTTATCACCCTTATACAGGCATAATTTATGAATGATCAATATGTTAAAAAATATAATAATAAATGACTTCCAATTCTTGTCCTTTTGCAGTTTTTGTTGTGTGTAGTTTCCAGTGTACTCCTGTTACTGTGTAGGTAACAGTGTAGGTGTAGGGGTAGAAATGCAGTTAGGAAATCATTTTTTCATACTGTTGTACAAAACAAATCCAAACAGTGACTCTGGTAGTGTAAATTTGGGGTTGTCCTTGCCATAAGCAACATTCTTTCAGAACATTACCTTGGTCCTTGAGTTCGCTTCCAGACAACTTGGTATTTCCTTCACCATTCAGTATGACTCTTTAGGTATATAAATTTGTGTGTTTGCAAGCTAGCGTGGTATATAACAAGCCCTCAGGCATTAATGTTCTTCCCTGATTGGTACCCTTTTCCACATGTTGTTAGAGCCACAGCAGCTTGTATGTTTCGAAAGTCATAGCAGTGTCTTTGCTGTCCAGTTTACATTAGTGACTAAACTACTGACAGTTTGATCTAGAGACCCACTCAATTATGATACATTGACAAATACCTTTAGTGTACCTATTTTCATTTAGTTTAATTTTTAAAGATGGGTGCATATTTAAAGTTACCTAAACTAGAAAAAGAGATTTAGAGGAAATGGATATTAATGGGGGGAAGGACTCATGATTGGTCCTGGAAGTATGGTTTTACAGGGGTTTGAGGCCTTCCTGGAAGGCCAAACTCAGAAAATGATGTTAGGGGGATCTTATTTGACACCTGGGCCATTGGCTCGTGGGGTTCCCATGGTTCAGTTCTGTCCTCTATGCTATTTAACATTTATATGGAACCGCTGGAAGAAGTTGTTCATCAGTTTGCTAATGACACCCAATTATATACAGTGGTGCCTCGCTAGACGATTGCCTCGCAGGACGAGGAAATCGCTAGACGGTGGCTTTTTGCGATCGCCAATACGCTTCGCAAAACGATGGTCTCCTATGGGGGATTTTCGCTAGACGACGAGGTTTCCCCATTGGAATGCACCGACTAGTGGTCAAAAGCTGTCAGTGCATTCCAACGGGGACCCGCGCTCGCTAGATGAGGTTTCCCTATGGGAGATTTTCGCAAGACGACGAGTTTTCCCTTGGAACGCATTGAAGAGATTTCAATGCATTCCAATGGGGAAACGTGGTTCGCTAGACGATGTTTTCGCAAGACAGCGATCTTCGCGGAACGGATTAACATCGTCTAGCGAGGCACCACTGTATCTCATTTCCATCTGATTCCAAGAAAGCTGTTCTGGGCCTAGACTGGTGTCCATTGTCAGGAATAGACTGGACTGGATGAGAGCAAGCAAACTGAAACCTAATTCAGACAAGTCAGAGGTGCTCCTGGTCAGTCAAAAGGCAGACCAGCTATAGATTCAGCCTGTACTGGATGAGGCTACACTACCCCTGAAATGTGAGGTCCACACCTTGAGTTTGTTCCTGCATTCAGCCTTGAGCCTGGATGCACACATCTCAGAAGTGGCCAGGAGTTCACTTGCACAGTTAAAGTGTGCCAGCTGCACCTGTTCCTTGAGATGTCTGATCTGGCTATAGTGACACACTAAGGAGTGTGTCACTATGGGGCTGCATTTGAGTAGTTTTTTGGAAACTTCAGCTGATTCAAAATGCTGCATCCAGGCTGCTGACTGCCACTGGTGACGGAGTGTTTAACTCCCTTATTACAGTAGCTTCATTGGCTGCCAGTTTGTTTCCACATCCAATTCAAAATGCTGGTCAGGACCTATGAAGCCCCATGCGGCTTGGGTCCAGGTTGTCTGAAGGGTAATATCACCCTATATGAGTTTCCTCAGTGTTTAGAATTTTCTGGGGTGGCCTTTCTCAGTCTCACAATCCTGATACAGTTGTTTGGTGAGGACATGAAAGAGGACCTTCTCAGTGACTGCTCCCAGGGTTTGGAATGCACTGCCCTGAGATGCCAGCTCAGCCCCGCAGTCATCCATTGCTGGGCAAAGGACTTATTTTTCAGACAATATTTAAGCAATATGTGTGGGGGCGGGGCGGGTAGGAATGCTGCATCTATTATTGAACTCAGAGATTTTAAACATGTTTTTAGAATTATTTTTAACACTGGTTTTTAATGCTATATGTTTAATTGTTGTTTAGTGTTGTTTCTTATGGTGTATTTAATGACAATTATAGTTTAATTGACAGTGAGATAGATGCCTTGGTTCCCCTATGGAGAGAAAGGTGGCATATAAATAAAATAGAAATTAAATAAGTCTTGCGGGGCTAGTTTTGGGGAATTATGAAAGCTGGTAACAAAGGCCTCCTTAACTTTAGTGATGGAGGATTGAGGACATAGACCTCATGGCTTAATCTGGTAAAGACATATGCCAGTTGAGGACATTCTACAGAGTCAGCAGTCAGAGTGAACTCAATAGAACCATTCACAGCCTGTTAGCTATGCACCTGTGCTTAAACACTTGCATAATTTGGCATGTTTACTTCTCTTGAAAACAGTAGAGCCAGTAAGCCTGCAGTCTTAAACTAGGTTTAAAAGTGAAGTTGGGGTTGCAATCTATATTTTTAAAAAATAATATGTTTCTCTGTGTAAGTTAACTTTGCATAACACAGGAGTAGACAGAATAGAGGTATCAAGATATTATTAGACTGGAGCTCTCAGCATTCCTCATCATTAGCTGTGCTTACAGAAGCTGAAGTCCAACCCATCTAACTGGTTCCTTCACATTGACTCCTCTGTTGAGAGAGTTAGATTTCACATAGAAATGTCTTGTTAGCAAGGTGAAATTGCCCACCAAGACTTGTGTGATTTTTCGTAACACAAGGGTAAATTGGCAATGGGTTTCTGTCCATTGTCTCTTATCCCTACAGTTTCTTTTCTCAAGTCAATATACTGCAGTTCCTCCGGACTTTGCCACACATTCCAGATGCTCAACAGGTGTTGGTCATTGAAGAGGCATATTATGCAGAATAAGCCAACATGCAAACTTACTTGACAGTAAAGTATGGGTGTCATTAGTTTGTAGTACAACCGCCTTGCCCTGTGGGTATTGTTATAGCTGTAATAATTTACCAGAACTGGCAACTTGCTGAATAAGCTTTCTGTTGTGTATCTACAGTGAAGCATGCGAGACCTAACAGCTCACGTAACTAGCAGTCTGCTGCAGTTTCCAGAGGTGACTGTACAAGCTCTGGGAGAGGATGAGATAACAATAGACTGTGTACTTCATGGGAAATTCACTGGAGGTAAATTTCTGAAACTTAATTTTTTTTTACCTATTACAAGGCTTCTAATACTAATGCATGGTTCTAGTAAAGAAGGACGTTGAGTGTAAATAGCAAATTGCATAATTAGACCCATGTAGGTAGCAATTTTCTTGAATATTTAGTTCAGTTGTTTAGCAGTTGGCCACTTCTGTAGATCCAGGTGCAGGAGCTGAGCCGAATATTGCAGTGACTTCGTAGAAACCAAAGTTAAATTCTGGCAAGGTGGCGGTCCCAATACTGGGAAATGCTAGAAAAAGATGTTTTCTGGACAGGGTCACAAGAAATGCACAACTTGAAATGCATCTTGACCCTGGTTTAGCACATAAATTCTCAGGTGGTATCAGTTGCCTGGATATATCTTCACAAGCTTTGCAAGCAAACCAGCTGCAGACATATGTTCCAAGCCTTCACACTACTATCGTCTCATTAGATTACTACAACACACTCAGTGCTGACCTACTTTGGAATACTGGCACTAACTCTTGATGCTGGACTCCTTTGTTAATGGTATTGTTCTTACAGAATTGTTTCATTCTGTACATAACCAAACTGAGTTTGTGATTCGGTTCTGTAAATGATAAAGTGGAGGGGGGAGAAATATAGCTGGCAACATTCCTTAATTTGTTGAGCTTTAAGGAATTGTCCTTTTAATGGTGTAAGCCACCTTGGGTCTTTTTAAGGAGAAAGGTGAGGTAAAAATATTTTAAATTAATAGATAAATAAACAGTAAAAAGTAGATTCTAAGGCCAGTATCCTATTGTTAATCCCAAAGAAGAGTAGACCCATTAAATCAATTGCTGGATGGTAAGTCAGTACTTATGCATACCCCACAGAGTCATTGGGTCTACTCCAGTGGAGAATAGCAATGGCCTACGGGTGTAGATAGCTTACATTTTCTTTACCTTGTACTTCTGACTTAGTTCTTAAGTAGTGAAATTTTATTTTTTTAATTGAAAAAGTTAATCTTCATTATCCATCCATCTTTGCTGACACCTGTAGTTTGTGGATTTTATGACTATCAGTATAAAAGGTTTCAATTGTGTTATATTCTTCAGAAAATGTAATATTTACCTTGCATTTCAAATCATGGTTAGGAGCACTGGATGTTAACTAAAGTTTTCTATATCGTATACATTTACAGTGTAACATCTGTCAAGAGCAGATATAGGGTCTACTATGTTACATTAAGATTAGTGCATCATGTTACTTATGTACCTGAGCCAATATAACCCAGAAGTGAAGTTTCCCATCTCCTGGCAATAGACATTTGTTTCTAAGCCTTTACTTGTAATTCAGCCCACCTTACCTTTACTCCATTATCCTTCTGGATTTCATTCTCTAAAGCAGCAGTCCCCAACTATTTTGGGACCGTGGACCAGTTGCGGGGCAAGCTCCGGGTGCGGGGGGGGGGTGGAGATCCGTCTCGGAGGCCCAGTTCCGGGAAGCCCACGGACCGGGGGTTGGGGACCCCTGCTCTAAAGAACATAGAAGCTGGTTCTGCAGCCCACCAGGAAAAGTTTCTTGTGTTTGACATTTCTAGCATTTAGGTGCATATGTCCAGTAAGGAGCTTTTAGAAGTTAATATTTTTGTGAGGGAAACCACAGTCCTTTAGAAGTTAATTGGGGATAGGGCAGTGATGGCTAACCTTTCTGAGCCCAAGCGCCCAAACTGGAGAAAAAAAATCAAAAACCCAGCGGGCGGCGGCAGAAGTGGAGGCGGCGGAAGCAGAAGTGGCGGTGGAAGGGGGAATCCCGAGCACGGAGGTGCCTCCAGACCCCACTCCGGATCCACCTCCAGTTGTGCCCAACCCCCCTGCTCCAGATCCTGGCCCGCCGCCTGTCGGAGCACTAGCACCATGGCTGCAGCCGCCCCCTCAGTTTTGGCTGCCAGGGGTAGCGATCCGGCGACTTATGGCTCGCATGCCCGCAGCGAGGGCTCTGCGTGCCAGTTGTGGCATGCATGCCATAGGTTCACGATCGCTGGGATAGGGTGTTAATAATCCTTGGTATGTTTATCCAGTGATTTCTGGTGATTATTCAGGAATTGGTTTTTCAGTAAACAATCAAAACTCAGAGAAAAACCATGAATCCAAAATTCAGTATTGATATAAACAGGCTGCTAAAATCATCAGTGTACAAATAACTTTCAAGCAGGGTGGATTTGATTTAAATGCCGATTTAAATTTTAAAAATTGGATTTTTTTTTGACAATTTAAAGTAAAAAATCTATTTTTTTATTTAAATTGTAATTTAAAGCAATTTGACTTTTAAAAATCACTGATTTTTATCCACCTTGCTTTCAGGTTTTCTAATACAACTTTACTGACTACCATATTTTGCCTACTTCATATGTATATCTCTCCTCTTCTAGGACGAAGTGGTCTGGCTTGCCTAGCATGTGGGTCTCAACTTGAGGTAGTAAATGCTGTCAATGGAGAACGGTTATCTGCATATCGTTTCAGTGGATTGAATGAGCAACCTCCCACTATCCTTGCAGTGAAGGAATTTTCATGGCAGAGGAGAACTGGACTACTGATTGGCTTGGAAGAAACTGAAGGGAGTGTTCTTTGTTTATATGACCTTGGAATATCAAGAGTGGTTAAGGCTGTTGTTCTTCCTGGAAGGGTACATAAAAAACTTTTAAATTTGAAAAGCAAGTCTTACCCTCTGTATGCTTCAAATACTGTTTTTCATTTTGATTTTTTATGTTTGCAGCAACCCAGTTGTTTTATTTTGCCATTGCCCCTTTATCACAGTCCATTGTGGCCCCTAAATCATCTCTTCTGAGAGGCAGGCATTCCTCAAGAGCAGTGTGGATTCCCTACTCCTGCAGCCCCCATGCTGTTGTTGATTCTTTGGATTAGCTTTTCATGCACTGCATTTGTGCAGAGTGGGCTGGGGAGACAATTGCCTGGTGTGACAATTGTTTATACAAGTAATCCCAATGTATTATTCTGGATTCTTTTTTTACTTATGGTAGTAATTCTCCACCATGCCCTATCTTTGCCTAGATAAGAGTTGAAAACAGATATTAGATCAGGGTGGAAGTCTCTTAAGCTTCCTGGTTAAAAAGCCCCAACCTATGCCAAATTAAAACATCAAGTTATATTATCTAGTGTGTACACAGTCATTTGTGGATCAAATTTGTTCAACCTCATCATAAATATATTTTGCATTCTTGGCGTTTGGGCTGATAAAGCCAGTATATTGAGACTTTTTGCACAGAGAACTCGGTGGTGAAGTTATGGAGCATGAAGATTCCTATTGTTGACAATAGAAAAATCTGCAACCATATGGTGCTTTCCTATTTTCATAACCAATTATGAGAGCCATGGTTACAGACCTCTAATCTCCTGAAGTATTAGATGCTTTGTTTTAATGTTATATAAAAGCACATTGTGAGTTTTAATTTTCAGAGACCTGTCATAGTTCCATAAAAATGATTGTGCTTATTTAGGCTCATGGTTTTAGCTCATGATTCAAGTAAATATTAAAGGAAGGCTAAACATATACAAAAGCATCAGTGTGGAGCAGAGAAAGAAATGGAGAAGCATACCAAATCCAGTAGGGGTGGTATGAACTTCATTTCAAGGCAAATCAGATATTTTTGGTGTTGTCCGGAGGAGAAGTTAATCCCACATCTATTACAATTGGTATATTTTTGGTGTGTGTGTGTGTGTGTGTTGGCAGAAATAACCAGTGAATACCTGATTTAATCCACTGAACTGTTCCTCTATTATAGAATGAATGCAAGTATTTCTTGGCTGCAGTACTCAGGCTTAACTGTTAAATCTCCTTTTACTTCTCCAACCATGTCTGCTTCCTCAACCATACCTTTCTGAATTCTGGCTAGATGCAAAACATTTGTGCAAACATCATGTTGTGACTTCAACTCATTGCTAAATGGGCTACAATATTTCATATCTGGTTTGCTCAGTATGGTGAAATGATTGGTTTGTAGTACATTCTTCTAACATGTGGCACATACTGTTGTTGTTGTTGTTTAGTCGTGTCTGACTCTCCGTGACCCCATGGACCGGAGCACGCCAGGCCCTCCTGTCTTCCACTGCCTCCCGGAGTTGGGTCAAATTCATGTTGGTAGCTTCGATGACACTGTCCAACCATCTCATCCTCTGTCGTCCCCTTCTCCTCTTGCCCTCACACTTTCCCAACATCAGGGTCCTTTCCAGGGAGTCTTCTCTTCTCATGAGATGGCCAAAGTATTGGAGCCTCAGCTTCAGGATCTGTCCTTCCAGTGAGCACTCAGGGTTGATTTCCTTCAAAATGGATAGGTTTGTTCTCTTTGCAGTCCAGGGGACTCTCAAGAGTCTCCTCCAGCACCACAATTCAAAAGCATCAATTCTTCGGCAGTCAGCTTTCTTTATGGTCCAGCTCTCGCTTCCATACATCACTACAGGAAAAACCATAGCTTTGACTATGCGTACTTTTGTTGGCAAGGTGATGTCTCTGCTTTTTAAGATGCTGTCTAGGTTTGTCATCGCTTTCCTCCCAAGAAGCAGGTGTCTTTTAATTTCGTGGCTGCTGTCACCATCTGCAGTGATCATGGAGCCCAAGAAAGTAAACTCTGTCACTGCCTCCATATCTTCCCCTTCTATTTGCCAGGAGGCACATACTGTACTGTAATGCAAAAGACAGGAGTATTAACTTCTCACTTCACGGAAAATCGTACACAGCCTCATTAGATACATGTTCTCTTATGTACTGCTTTTGATATTGGGTTTGCTAAAACAGTAGTTGACTCTCCCAGCTACTGAAAAGAAGGTGGGGGAGTTTCTAATTTATGTATCAGATTTTTACCTTGCTTTCTATAGGACTGCCTTCAGACCAGTTTAGTCAAGAGAAATTTCAAAAAGTTAATATAAAACTAGGGTGGATTTGATTTAAATCAATTTACATCACAATTTAAATCAATTTGATTTTTAAAAAATCATTGATTTTTATCCACCCTGGTAAAAACTAAGCTAGCAAAACATATAGAAATATCACTCATCAAATTTTCTTCAGATGCAAATATTTAATAAGTGCACTGGGAAATCTCTTTTTTTGTTCAGTCTTTCATTTTCCTTTTAATTAGTAATCTCAATAGTATCCTAAATTATAATGATAAAAATAAAATTATGATTAGAAGATTATAGGGAAAAATCTGCTGTTTCTTAGCTTAGCAAAACTCTCTTCTTCCTGTGGGAACATAACTGCCTTTAAATGATGAACAAAAGTTCCTTTAATGGGGAGGTAAAACAAAAGCAGCAGATGAAAAGTTTGAGAGAAAGGGGAACTGTTCTGTTTTTGGATTTGAGTTCAGTGAAAAATTAACATTCACAGTATGAACTCCAGATGGAGCCAAGCTGCACTGACCTCTCCAAATTATGTGAGAGAAAATCTTTTTGTGTACACATAGGTATGCATTCCAATTTAAAGATGGAGATAGTAATTTGCTATAGTACAGTATGCTTTGTTTCCCTTGTGTTTCATAATATAGTGAGTTTTTTAAAGTGCCTGAATTGTGTCCTAAAATAAGGTGCTGGGGTTGCATTAATGAGGAATCTGGTTTTTTTTATCAGTGATATATGCTTGCTTTATGGTTTCAAACAGTAAAAATAAAATGTAGTTTTTTCCTGTAGGTCACTGCCATAGAACCCATAATTAACCATGGAGGAGCCAGCTTGACAACCCAACACTTACACCAGAGTCTCAGGTGGCTGTTTGGTGTGGCTGCTGTGGTTACAGATGTTGGACATGTCCTCTTGATAGATCTTTGTCTGGATGATTTGTCATGTAGCCAAAATGAAATAGAGGCATCAGGTAAATTTTGTTCCTTTTTCTCTGTAATGATGCATGCTGGTTGAAAAATGAGTAAAATTTTCAAGACCATACGTTCACCATTTTACATATTTCTGGAGAACATAAATTGCACATATAACACAGCTAGAACATATTTATTGTTAAGACAAGAGTTAAACATCTTTTCATCCTCAATATGATGACTGGCTTTGGTCTGATATTCAATAAAGTGTTTGTTATTATTTTGACTTACATACTAACCCATAGTGTTAGAACACTCTCTGAGCATAACTCTCTGAGCAGTTTACAACATAATTATGTGAGGTACACTTTGCCTCCCAGCAAGCTGGATACTCATTTTTCCAACCTTGAAAGAAAGGAACGAAGGAATGCTGAATCAACATGGAGCCAATTCCTGAATCTGTTGGGATTGAACTCAGATAGTGAACAGAGGTTTGACTGCAGTACTGCAGTTTAACCACTGCACCATATGATCTAGTGCTGTCTCTAATCTGTATTGGCACTTAAAAGCATCTAGGAATCTTAGTGGTGTATTTCTGTGTGTATGTTCAACCAACAGAATGGACACTGCTGATAGAAAGTACCATCATAGATTGCCTTTCCACACCTCTTAAATCTGCACCAGCAGATTGGTGGGTCCTCTGGAACAGTTTTTGGTTGGGCATAGAATGGTGGGTGCATGATGAGGAGTGAAATTATTTTTCAAGTGAAAGTCTATGTGTTTATATGACATTTAGTGCATTTTGGGAAGGGGGCATTCATAAATTTGACTGGCTTAATAAACAGTCATATACATTATGTTATTACTGTGCTGAAAATTATGTCAAAATTGTGGGGTACAATCTAGCTCATTCTCCTTTTTATTTGAAACATTTGTTTATGTATAAAGTTTCTTTGGTGCTGTCATGTATTTTGATCCTTCAGTTTGTAATAAGTGCTTGTGCAGGCATTTGAATAGGAAATATGTTGATTCATATGTAAAACTTCTATAACGTGACCTGTTAAGTAGTTTTAACTGCTTTTGAACTAGGGATATGAATTGATCTGAGAACGAAACAAAAATGTGTTTATTGACTAATACATTAGTTTTTAATTGCTCTGAAACTGAGACACTGTTGGGCTAATGAATGAAAGCAGTTCAAATGAATGGAAAACAAAATCTGTAAAAACCATTTGAATGGAAACAAATGGGAGGGGAACCCTTGCACAGTTCCGCTTTGAACTGCCTTTTTATGCCCAATTAACTCTTTGATCTAAACCAGGGGTCTCCAAACTTTTCAGCGGGAGGGCCACATATATGCTCCACACTTTTGAGGGCCGAAGGAAGACGCGCGTGCCTGCATGTCCGCCCGCCGAGCCGGATAAAAAGGCAAGGCAGGCAAGATGTGGCCCATGGGCTGTAGTTTGGAGACCCCTGATCTAAAGGTTTAAAAAAAAAAAAAAAAAGCTATTCAGCTTGAGACTGAATTTATTTTTCACCCTGCTATGTTCACAGATCTAGAAGTTATCACTGGAATTCTTCCTGAAATCCCCAAAATAAGGGAGTCTGTGACAAGGAAAAGTCGACATCTTTGTTTCCAATTATTAAGCCCCTCAGGAATTGCTGTGACAACTCTTTCATACATACACAGGAGTAACCAGTTAGTAGTGGGGTTTTCTGATGGATATCTTTCACTGTGGAACATGAAAAGCTTGAAGAAAGAGTAAGTTTATTTACATGAGAAGTGAAGCATTTCATTCACTAAAATAAATGTAAAGGCAGCATTTGAGTGGTATGGTAATTATAGAAGCTCTTTAATGCTTTAGTGAAGTACAGAAAATATGTTTGTTACATTAGCCTTTTCCTAAATGGTAATTAGGACTAGAAATATCTCAAGTTTATCAGATATGTGAAACACACTATTTTGCTTAACAGTACCTTTATAGGTGAAGCTAAAGTAATTATGTTCTATTCCTTTTGTCACCTTAACATGTAGACAGACCTTTGTAATGCTTAAGTAGGTTTAGACAAATGTAAAGATGATGATGGCTGAGATCTAGAGTTCTTGTGAGTGGAACTCTATTCTCAAATGCTCTCACTGGAAGAAAAAGAGGCGGAAGTCACTTCCACTGATTTAACTTCTCCAGCATTCTGAATCTCTGTTTCAGGATGGTTGGTAGTGTCCTCTAGAAATAAGTGGAAGATAGTGAAGGGTCAGAAATGTGGACTGACCAAGATCATTCCTGTTCCCTTCAGCGACAAATGGAAGATGTTTTCCTGCAGCATTCTTTCTAGTGATCTAAATATAGCTTGATACCCACCTATAATGCAAACATTGAATGTGTAATTCTATTAGGTTACCTCAATGAAGCTATCCAATATTCAATGCTCTTTCTAAATAACAGATTACTCTAGTAATGATTTTTAATGTATGTGTTGCTAAGACATAACAGCTTAAATCCTATTGGTGTAACTATGCATGTGGAAGGCTGATGGCATTATCAGTAAGGGTGATTTTTGGAAATTAAAAACTTCCTACTTCAGTTGCATGGTTCCCACAGTTCTCATGTAAGCTTTTGATCTTGTGGGAACCATGGGAGCTGGGGAGTAAGGAAGAGGAAGTCTTTCATTACAGAAAATTGCTACCACCAGTAAAATCATTCTAGCAGCAATGATACTGTGTAAATAAACCATTTGCAGGCAGGCGGGATGCCAATAACATCTCAGGCAAGAAATTGTTACCAGTAAATCAGAATATTTAGGAGTAGCCCACAAGGTTTTGTGTTGGTGTTGCAAATTTCTGATGACCTGAATTAATACAGTAGTACAGTAGTATTTATTGTTATCACTAATAGTACCAAGTTGGCATGAATTTCAAAGTGCATTCTATGGTTCGAATATGGAATAAAGAATTGTCAACTGGATTAGCGTCCATTGCTGAATGGCAAACATTTTAGTTACAAACAAAAACAAAAAGCCACATATTGTAGCATCTTAAAGACCAACAGATTTATTTCAGTATGAACATTTGTATATTACAATCTATTTTCTCAGACATGTGGAATAGAATTTTGAAGCCCCAGGTTTCTGTACACGGTGTACATGGTTGTGAGGGTCAAGGACTGAACATACATGTCTACAGCATGCAGTCTCCTATGAAATCACTTTACAGATCTTGCTTTATCTCTTCCTTCTCCCCATATTTAGATACCACTCACAGTTAGAAGGAGGTAGAATTCCTGTATATGCTGTTACTTTTCAAGAGCCTGAAAATGATCCTCGCAATTGTTGTTACTTATGGGCTGTTCAGTCAACACAAGAAAGGTGGGTTACAACCATTTGACAAATTTGCAGAAGTATAGCTTGCTATTCTAAATATTGTTAACTGTGTTTCAAGTAAATCTTAACTGATGCTGTTTTCATGAATCTCTGTACTTTTGCTGTTGCCTTAACAGGCTTGGTCCATAGACCTTGTATTCTCGTATGTAACCCTCTAGCTGGAATGGAATGCTTTACCAAGTAGTCTGAAACTGAATTCCAGATTTAGGCTCTCAATGATTATCAAAAGTTGATTAATTTTTTTAACTGTGTTTCATTTATTTGCTGTTTACCGATGAAGGAAGGGTATTCCCCATCTCCTGCCTTATCTGCTCCAGAGGAATGGGGAGCTGTTCAGAGCAGCATGGTAGTAACACCATTTGACTGTGTCTCTGAATCTTGTATAAAACGTTTTTCTTAGGAGTGTATACTTCATCTGGTTAATTAAGGCTTCTATACTTAAAATATTTATCAAGACAGCTAATTTTGGAAGTGAATTTTCAGTGGTTAAAATGCTAGATATTTGTAATACAGATTTGGTTTTTTTACTTGCACAAGGATGTGCAAGGATTTCCAGTTGGGTTAGTAGAATCAATAGATACTTAAAGTTGGGACAGCATAGAGACCAACTATTGAAACTAACATGGGAGATGTTCTTGGTTAGTTTTCTGCTGGTTTGTTGTTGTTGTTGGAACTTCTGCAACTAGAGAGAAGGCATTGTTCTTTGTAGTGGACTCTGTGAATGCACACAAATGGGTTTATCCTGCGCCTGCGCAGGACGTTCGGAACTTTCTAGAGCTTAGAAAAAAGCCAGACAATTAGTCTCCCCCCCCCGAGGGTATATAGGCTCCGCCTCCTCCACCTTCCTTAGTTCCTCTTTTTCCGCCGTTAGGGTAGGACGTAGGAACACTAGAGCGTGCTAAGGAAAGTATTCCTTCTATTTACCTTGCAGTTTTCTTCTTTTCTTCTTTTAAGACGCCAGAACTGCCTTCTCATTTAAGTTTTTTCCTCGTTCTGCGTCTTCCCTCTCCCCTTCCCCCCTGGATTCCCCCCTTTTTTTTATTATTTATTTTTTATGGCCTCTCGGGGCTTCAAACAGTGCTTATTTTGTTTGGGGGAATCCCACCTTATTCAGGCGTGTGCCGCTTGTAAAAGCTTTTCCAAACAAGCTCTTAAACTGCGGTCTCAACGCCTTCGGGCCTTTCTCTACGAAAGAACCCTCAAGCCTGCTATGGAGGTTCCTCTTACCACCTCCCCGAGCCCTCCTCGTGTGGAGACACCTAAAGCAGGCGCCACTGCCTTTGATTCTCCGCAGCCTACCTTGAGTTCTGCGTCTTCTAAGCAGAAGGACTCCTCTAGACCGCCTAAGCCAGCGTCCACCAAGGCTTCCAGGTCGGCTGTACCTTCAAAGAAAAAGAATGACAAAACGAAATCTCAGAAAGTGGCAAAACCACCCAAATCGTCAACTTTGTCTCTTCCTGCGCCTCCTATATTACTCGAGGAGTCTTCTAGAGACGACATTGGGCAATCGGATATGGAGGAGCGGATCATTCCTCCGGCCCAGGCTGCTCACGATATCATGAGCATGTCTCCGTCGTCAGGCCATTTTGCGGCTGAGGTTTTTCCCAGCGCGGCCATTGCCCATACTAGCCCGAGATCTTCCGGGCGGGCTGATACTGACTCGCATTCAGAACAGGAGCTGCCGTCTCGCACTCCTAGAAAGCGGAAGGAGAAGCGTAAGCATACCTCTCCATACCAACCTCAACATCCTGCGGACCAATACCGTCCTCAAATGCCGGCACAGTATGGTCCTCCTTTTTTCGGTCCATACCAGCCCTACCCATATCAAGGATACGGTTATCCGCCTGACTTCAGGGGACAGGCTTACCCCTCCTCAGCTTGGTACCCTTCTTCGGTCCCAACTCCTGAGAATCTACAGCAGCAACAGAGGCATGTTCCTACACCCCAAATTGCTACTTCCCGCAAGAGGAAGACACCGATGGCACCTTCTGCGCCTCTAAAACGGTCTAAACGTCCCGCAGGGCGATCTACGGTACAGACTGCGACGATGTACTCTGGCCCAGAGGGCCATGATACAGACCCTTTCTCTCCTTCGGTACACTCTGATGCCGAACCAATACCGAGAGACACGGTACCAATATCGCACCGTCCCTCCTCATTGGTGTCTGAATCGTCCCATGACAATTCTTCAGCTTCTTCGGAATCTGATGTACCTGATGGTGGTGCTCCGAGTACTTCTTCTCAATACCCATTGGAAGACTACTCGTCTTATGCTCAACTTATATTGCGCATGGCTAAGATTTTACACCTAGATGCGCAACTTCCTGAGCAACAAACAGACCTTGTCTTCCACGATATGGAACAGGACAAGTCATCTCCTCCCAGTCTTAGCCTCATTCCAGCACTTCTTGACTTGGTAAAGGCTTCGTGGGATAAGTCGCCTGCGACTCTCCAAATCCCTAGAAAAATCGACCACCATTACAAGACCCACGGTTCCGACTCGGATTTCCTGACCAAGCATCCTATGCCTAATTCTATTGTGGTCGAGGCTACCCAGTATAGATCCCGCAGTAGGTCCTCTGTTACACCTGTCAACAAAGACGGCAGAAAAAATGACGCCCTGGGCAAAAAACTTTATTCCCTTGCGGCTCTACTGATTAAGATTTCGAACTACCAAGCCGCGATGGGTGCTTATCAAAAGCACCTATGGGATAAAATTATCCCCGTTTTACAAAACCTTCCTGAGCCATCCAAGACCGAACTCCTCAACGTCTACGAGGAGGCTAACACCCTTACAAGACAGCAGCGAGTAGCAGCAAAGCATACAGCTGAAATTGCGTCCAAATCCATGCTTACAGCAGTAGCAGTCCGTCGCCATGCCTGGCTCGGAGCGGCTAACATACTGGACGATACAAAGACCAAAATCGAGGATCTTCCCTTTGATGCGGATGGCCTCTTTAATTCCAAAACTGATGATATTATGGAAAACATCCATAAAATGCGGAAGACCGCGAAGTCCTACATACCATACCAACCGTATCGGTATCAGAGACCTACTTACAAAAAACCTGCTTACCAAGCATCTTCCCAGTACCAACCATTTCGGTATGGTAGACAGCAGCAACATGATAGGACCTTCCAGTCATCTCAGTCCAACCCTTCGACTTTCAAGCAGCAACAATACCAAGGACACAAGCAGTCCTTTCGTAAACCTCAGCGCAGGGGTAAGCAATACAACTAACTACTCCTCTTACCGGACTAGACTCTTTCCATTTCTCTCTGAATGGAAACATATTACGACTGACAAATGGGTCCTATCCATTATTGAGAAGGGTTATTCTATAGAATTCTTCCAACTTCCTCCATCGAATATTCCTAAGACCACCCCCTTCTCGGTGGCTCTACAGGAGGAAATTTCATCCCTCCTAAACAAGGGGGCGATTGTCAAGACCCCACATGCTGATCTACATGGGGGTTTCTTCTCACGGTACTTTGCTGTCCCTAAAAAGGATGGAGGTATCAGGCCCATCATGGACCTCAGAGAACTCAATCAGTTTATCATTTACAGGAAGTTTCGAATGTTAACACTCGACTCCATTCTTCCTCTTCTCTCACAGGGAAGTTGGTTCGTCACCATCGACCTCAAAGACGCTTATTTTCACGTCTCCATTCACCCTTCTCATCAACGGTATCTACGGTTCCGGTTCCACCGCACAACCTACCAGTTTGCTGCCCTTCCATTTGGGCTCTCCACGGCCCCTCGGACATTTACCAAGTGCATGGCCCCTGTAGTGGCTCACCTTCGCACCAAGGGAATAAAACTCTTCCCTTATATCGACGATTGGCTCCTGGTAGCATCATCCTACCACGAAGCCGTCGCTGCTACAACTACCACTCTCGCGACCTTAAACAAGCTAGGTCTAGTGATCAATCAGGAAAAATCTCTTTTGGTACCATCCCAGCTGGTCAATTACATAGGAGCAACGCTAGACGCGACCCGAGCACGGGCATTCCTGCCCTATCAAAGAATCCAAAAGATTCGAGACGCAATACGACGGTTTCCACCTCTGGCTACTGTCACCGCTTTCGACGTTCAGCATCTACTGGGCCTCATGTCATCCACGACGGCAGTCGTCCTTCATGCCAAGCTCGAAATGCGTCTGCTCCAGTCCTGGTTCCTGGGCGAGTTCGATCCTTTAACGGACTCCCCACGGAAAAAGTTGCAGGTCCCGTCACATGTAGCGAAACGTCTCATCTGGTGGACGATTCCGCGCAACTTGTCCGAAGGGAAACCCTTCCAACCTCCTTTCCTGTCCATACAGGTCACGACCGACGCAAGCCCTTCTGGCTGGGGCGCCCACTGCCAAGAGCTCAGGATTCACGGCTTATGGACACCGAGAGAAAGGTCTCTCCATATGAACCAGCTCGAATTGCTCGCCATCATGAAGGCTTTTCGAGCCTTTCTTCCGCGTATAAAGGGACAATCTGTGCAGCTTGTCACCGACAATACCACAGCTATGCACTATGTCAACCGACAAGGTGGGACTCGATCCCTACCGCTTCTCCATCTTACCATGCGATTTTGGGACTGGTGCCGTACCCATCGCATTTTTCCACAAGCGATTCATATTGCTTCAGAGGACAACTATCTAGCGGACCACCTCAGCCGGCTCCGTACCAGGACGCACGAATGGTCCCTAGACGAGACGATTTTTCAAGACCTATGCCGACGATGGGGTCAACCCACCATAGACCTCTTTGCATCTCACCGCAACGCCAAATGCCGCAAGTTCTGCTCACGAGCGGGCAGGGACACCGCGTCACTCGGAGACGCTTTCCTCATCCCGTGGTCCGGAGAACTCACTTATCTGTTTCCTCCCATACCAATGCTCCTCAGGACAATAGTCCGGATCATTCAGTACCGAGCGGACGCAATTCTCATCGCTCCGTGGTGGCCGCGGCAACCCTGGTTTGCCCACCTTCAAGGAATAACGGAGGAAATATTCCACTTACCTCTAATACCGTCCTTGCTATCCCAGAACGACGGGGCCCTTCTCCATCCAGATGTCCGATCTCTTCACCTGACGGCGTGGAGGATAACCCCGAATTCCGTGCGATCCTAGACCGCTCTCGAAAGCCGTCGACCTTTCGCCTGTACCGTAACAAATGGAAATCTTTTACGAAATTCGTTCAGTCCAAGGGACTCCAATCAGTCCCAGTTACACTCTCAACCTTACTTACCTTCATACTGCATCTGTTCAATCTCGGACTCGCGCACTCCACCATTAAAGTATATATCTCCGCGATCGTTGCTCATCAGCCATCTCACTCTAGCTCCGCCAGACTGTTCTCCCACCTCACGGTTAAAAGATTCCTTAAGGGCCTGCAGAACATCAGGCCGCCCTCTTCACCCATTGTACCTCAATGGTCGCTTCCACTTGTCCTGGATGCGCTTACCAAGCCTCCATTTGAACCCATGGCAACCTGTAATGAGAAATTGCTTTCTCTCAAGACTTCCTTTTTAGTGGCCATAACCTCTGCCAAAAGGGCTAGTGAACTGTCAGCTCTTAGGTCTGACCCTCCATACCTACAAATGCATCCCGATAAGGTTACTCTGTACTTGGATGTCTCATTTCTTCCCAAGGTTGTATCAGACTTCCACTTGAATCAACCGCTGATACTTCCTACATTTTTTCCATCGCCGTCCACTCCAATCGAGCGCAAGCTCCATACTCTGGACGTCAGGCGGGCTATTGCCTTCTACTTGGATAGAACCAAGCACTTCAGACGCTCTTTTCGTCTCTTTGTGTGCTACCATGGACATAACAAGGGTGCTCCTGCATCCTCTCAGACAATATCGAGATGGATCGTGCAATCCATACAAATGGCTTACCAGCTTGCAAACAAACCGGTGCCGGACCAGCTTAAGGCTCACTCCACCAGAGCCATATCTACGTCCACCGCTCTTCATCGCGGTGTTCATATTCAAAACATCTGTAAAGCGGCTACTTGGTCCAATCCTCTGACGTTCGCGAAGCACTACCGCCTCGATGTCAGAGCGAAAAATGATGCTGCCTTTGGAAGGGCGATACTGTCATCCCTGATACCGTGACGGCCCTCCATCCGGTGAGTCAGCTTGCTAATCACCCATTTGTGTGCATTCACAGAGTCCACTACAAAGAAAGTTAGGTTACCTACCTGTAACCATGGTTCTTGTAGTGGTTCTCTGTGAATTCACACATCCCTCCCTTCCTCCCCGCTGTCCGTCACGATAACAGGTCACTATACCTACTCTCTAGTAACGGCGGACATAGGGGAACTAAGGAAGGTGGAGGAGGCGGAGCCTATATACCCTCGGGGGGGGGAGACTAATTGTCTGGCTTTTTTCTAAGCTCTAGAAAGTTCCGAACGTCCTGCGCAGGCGCAGGATAAACCCATTTGTGTGAATTCACAGAGAACCACTACAAGAACCATGGTTACAGGTAGGTAACCTAACTTTTAGTGATGACCCTCTGTGCTGTAGGTCAGAGGTCGTCAACCCCCGGTCCGCGGCCCATTGCCGGTCCGTGGCTTGAGCCCGACCGGGCCGTGAAGACAGACCTCCCGCCGCCGCCCCCACTCCCCTCCCCATAGCTGTTTTGCGCACGCGTGCCAGCGCCGGCATGAGTGCTCCCTCACCCCTTCACGCAAGCGCGCGCGCAAAGCAGCTGTGGGGAGGGGAGTGCGTGCAGGGGCGGCGGGAGGTCTGTCTTTGCGGCCCGGCGGCAGCGGCGTGTGGCCAAGAGCCAGGAGGCCGAGCATGGCCGGGTGCTCCGGCTGCTGGCCTCCCGGTGGCGCCGGCAGCAGGTGGGGGTGGCCAAGAGCCAGGAGGTGGCCAAGGGGTGGGCGTGCGGGTGGGCAGGAGCTCCTGCGCATGCACGAAGCGGTGGGGGAACGCACGTGCGCCTATGGCGCACGCACCCCCAACCACTTCGCGAGTGCGGCGGAGAGCGTGAGCGCGAGCGGCCGCCCCACCTCCCTCAGAGGCTCCGCCGGTCCGTATGCGGTAGTATAGCTGCAATGAAATAACATTTTTAAAGCTATGTTTAAATCCTTATATTTGTAATACCTCATATTTGTAACACACTAAATGTTGCTTGACAAAATA
This sequence comes from Intellagama lesueurii, assembly GCA_037013535.1. Lineage (NCBI taxonomy): Eukaryota > Metazoa > Chordata > Lepidosauria > Squamata > Agamidae > Intellagama > Intellagama lesueurii. The sequence goes on along the minus strand of JBAJHW010000001.1, from coordinate 300,784,527 downwards.
CAAAGATGGTTAAACTTTGTAATTAAGTTTTATTGCGTTCTTCTTCTAGTGAAGGGGATATTGTTAGTTTGCATCTACTGCAGTTGGCCTTCAGTGACAGACGGCGCCTGGCATCAGGACAAGTAATGTATGAGGTAAAGTATTCATGCATATTAAAACACAGTACTTGTTATGATGTTTATCTAAGAGCTGCTACAGAGCTGCTGGTCAGTATGCAACTAATTTTAACACTTTAGCTGGAATCCTAATGGTTAATAACACTGGCATAAGTGCAGTGGCACAAACTGCAGTAGCACATGGTCACAGATTAATGGGTGCTGCTTGTAATGCCCTGTTGTTCACCAACCCATTCAACTAGTACATGGTGAGGGTTATAAACAGTGACTTTTTCCATGGGGCAATTTGCCACTGGTTTTGCAAACTAATAGGATTCTGGCCATTAGATTTTAAAATCATTTGGCATGATTAATAGTGAAGGCTAAACTGGAATTGAGCATATTTGTTTTAATAAATTAATTTGGGTATCTTTAAACACCTTAATGTATTGTTGAGTCAGTTTATTTCTATTGTGTGTATATGTATATATGTATGCACACAGAAGCAAATACTTCAGAAGTAGAGTGTTGTTAATGGAGCTAAATAGAGTGATGCACAGTAACAACTGCCCTTCTTTTCATCCAGCTATAGGTCCCCCGTGTCTTCCCAATCTATCCTGGGATTCCCAGTCCTCTATCTAGAGCATGTTTTCAGGGTACAGGAAGAGGGGACTTTAGTATGCCACTGGTGGCCTTTCTGCTTCTGCACTGTTAAACACAGTTCATGTTTTACTACATTTGCCCTTTATTATTTATTTAAAATATTTTTACCCTGCATTTCTCCTTGAAAAGGACCCAAGGTGACTTACATAATTAAAAGACAATATTTAAAGATAGAAACAATAAATATATACATACTAAAAGGGATCAAACTAATAACATACTAAAAACAGTAAAAAGAAAAGCCACACACAAAAATACATTCAAAGCATTAAGGCACAACATTCTGTTTAAAAACGTCACTTGGGCAGCCAGTCACTAATGGAAAACTTGCCTGAAGAAAAAGACCTCTGTCTGCTTGCAGAAGGACAGCAAAGATGGAGGCAGCTTAACCTTCTGTGTAAGGGAGTTCCAAAGTCTCGGGCAGCAATAGAGAAGACCCTCTCCCATGTTCCCACCAAACACACCTGTGAAGGTGGTAGGACCGAGAAAAAGGCAGGCTCATAAAGGGAGACACGGTCCTTGGAATAGCTTGGACCCAAGCCGTTTAGGGCTTTATAGGCTTATGCAGTTCATCCAACCTATGGAATATTGAGTGGTCTTGCAACACCCAATTTGCATACCTGAAAAATGAAATGAAATTTGTGTCTAAGACAGCAGTATGTAATAGGACTGAAAAAGAGGTGCCAGGTACAAATTTAAAGTTGCCATTATAATGTTGATGTAGATTTAAAGTTGGTATTAAATTTATAACGAAGTTCATAACTCCTGTGGATACTACTATCCTAAGGGCTAATTCATATGTTGCACACTTTTGATGACAAATTTTTGATGAATACTCGCAGTAGCTTTCAGTGTCTCAAAACCAGTATAGCAGAGCATAGCACATTTGTGTGGTCATTATGATGGTTATCTTGGTAAATAAGGCTGTTCATGTGATGAATAACTTTCAGAGTAGGAACCATCTTGTAAAAGAGGCCTGCAGAAGCGGACCCTGTAGCCTCTGTGTGGAGGCTGTAATATTTGAGTTCTTTTTACTGTGTAATGTGACATAGACTTTTCCTGTATGCAAAAGCTAGTAGGACAGAATCTGATTTTTCCCCCTTTTACCTACCTACCTACCTACCTACCTACCTACCTACCTACCTACCTACCTCATGGTAAAAGGAAAAAAATAGGAAAAAATGATTTGTATAGTGTTCGCTGTTATCCACGGTTTTCAGTATACGGGTCCTACTTTACGGTTCATTATGGTTTTGTGGCCATATCTTTAGCCTGTAGCTGCACAAATTGAAGATTCCCAAATTCGCAGCAGTGGGACTTCCACAGGCTGCACAAAGTGATAATGACTACTAAGCATATGCACAGCAAAAACTTTAGTTTTCTGTTCTTTTGGGGGTCCCCCTGTTGGTTTTCCTTTGTTTCTACCTCAGCCTGTGTTTGACTCTAATGCAGGGGTCCTCAACCCCCGGTCCGCAGCCTGCTGCCAGTCCGTGGCCTTCGCAGGACCGGGCCACTGAGACAGATCTCCCACCCCCCCCGCACGCACTCCCCCCACACATGCATGCACGGCCCGCCCGCACGGGTGCCCCGCTCGTGCGCGAGCGTGCCCCGCTCACCCGCAACCGTGCCACGACTATCCACGCATGTGCACGAGTGTGCCCCACTCACCTGAGAGTGCGCCATGCTATCCGCGTGAGCGCGCCACCCCAACCGTTCCACGGTTCAGAAAAGGTTGGGGACCACTGCTCTAATGGACCTGTGTCTTTTCAGGTCCTTTTGTTTCATTTTCATTTTGATCATGCTAAAGTTCTACCTTTTAAAAGCAAAAACTAGAGAAAGGCGAGGTAATAGAGAGAGACTCAAATCAGTCTACCGAAAGTGGCCAACAGTACATGATTCTGCAAGCAGACAAAGACCTTTCTCTTTAGACTGGCTTTCCCTTAGTGACTCGCTGTCTGAGAGGGTTTTTTAAAATGGACTGTTGTGCCTTGTTACATTTACATGTGTTTTTAGTATTAATTTAATTTACTGTTTTTAATATATGTGTTCAATTCTTTTTTAATATTTGTAAACTTACTGTTTTACTTTTAAATGTTGTCTTTTTAATGATGTAAGCTGGCTTGGTTGCCTTTTTAGGAGAAAGGTGGGGCAAATTTTTTTTTAAAAAAATGATCATCACACATGTGCAGGTGGCACTAATTTATATTCACCATCATCAGGCAATAGTACACATGAGAAAGAAAAAACATTATCATCTGAAATTACTATGTATGTATGTATGTATGTATGTATGTATGTATGTATGTATTTATGTATGTAAACCAGGGGTCCCCAACCGTTTTGGGACCACGGACCAGTTGGGGGTGTGTGGGCTCCGTGCGCGGCGGCAGGGGCACCCCCGCGCTCGCGGGGGGCGTGTCTCGCTCGCGGAGGGGTGTGTCACCCATGAGCACGACACGCCCCTCATGCGTGCGTGGGGGGGGCGGAGATCTGTCTCCGCAGCCCAGTTCAAGGAAGCCCGCGGACCGGGGGTTGGGGACCCCTGATGTAGAACACTTTATTAAATCAAGCAATGTAAAACAAGCAGACAGGACTCCACCACCGCTATATACAGGGGATTAAAAGCAAAATAAAAAGCAGAGCTACCTCTTCTGCCCCTCAAAGTAATAAAAAGAAGCAACCTAATAAAGGGGAAATACAGTAATATCCCCACCACCACCATAGTATATGTATGTATGAATCTTGGGGGGCGGGCGGTTATAGTGCCTCAAGCATTCTGGCTAACTTAGAAGGAATGTTCAACCTTTATTTGTTTCTTCCTTCCAGGCTCAATTCTTCAAATGCTTTCTAGTTTGCTGCTTGTTTTAATATCATGTCTCTTCATGAAGTGATTTTTTCTGCTTTTTGTTTGTTTGTTTGTTTAATGCCTCTGTAATTTTTTTAAACCTTTGGCTTCTAGTCACACAGTACTGTGACAACTCAAGAATAATCTGCCTACCCTGTTTCCCTGAAAATAAGACCTAACCTGAAAATAAGCTCTGGTATGATTTTTCAGGATGCTCGTAATATAAGCCCTACCCCAAAAATAAGCCTCAGTTAAGTGAACCCCCGCCCTCCATTGTGCAGCAACCAGAAGAAGATGACATGACTGCATTTGAATAAATGTAGATTGTTGTACATGAAAAAATAAAACATCCCCTGAAAATAAGCCCTAATGCGTTTTTTGGAGCAAAAATTAATATAAGACCCTGTCTTATTTTCGGGGAAACACGGTAACAAATTGAACCGAGTTTACCATGTCTGTTGGAACCTAAAAACAAGGCATACATCTTGCTTTTGAATCAGCACCTCCAGTGTTTCATTTGTATTAATTTATTTTTAATTGTTGAGTTTTCTTTTGGATTGCCTGCCTATCCTTGATGTTGGTTATTTTAGTGACTTTTTCAGGGAGTGTTGATCGGGAAAAGTTATATCTATTTAAATCCAGATAGAAATGATTTTTCTTTCCAGAAGTAGTTACATTTATGTTTGCTTAAATGATAGATAAGTGAAGTTGACTATCATATTTTAAAGCAGTTTTCCTTGACAACCAAAAAATTAAATAGTTTCTAATGCTACCTGACAGCATTTAGCAAAATTTCCTCTATTCATCTAGTTAATACCAACAGAATGTTTGTGCTGATATCTGTCAGTACCTTAGTAAGAAGAAAATGTTTAGTACATTTTCTGTATTTCTGTTATAATCATACATAGCATAATGTGTTTTGCCTGTAAAAGAATGTGTGTAATCCAGGCATCACATCCTCAACAGAATACACTGATCAACTGCTTTAACAAGATTATATCTAAGTAGGATTGTCACTGCTGCCTTGGATGGCTTATTCTATTGCAAGAATCTTATAGTAAGGCAGGTTTTCCTCATGGTTAAGTGGAAGTACCCTGTCCAGACCTCAGTGGACTCTGCAGGAGTTGGGTCACAGCCTTGCTGTCTGCCACCTACCAGGTGGGTGGAGGAAGCTGGCCTCCCACCTCTGCTCTAATGCAGTATTGAATGTTATTATTCTATATTATAGTTTAAAATATTTTTGTGCGGATTGAATATTAAATTTAAGCTTTCCTATTTTATTAAACTTGAGCTTCTTACAATCTGATTAATCTTTCTGCTGCATGCTAATTTAAATGCAAGGAGGTTACACTGCAAGGCTTCTGGAATTGCTAAAACAGTAGGATATCTATGAGTTTAAAAAAACCCACTTAATTCAATAGAGGCAGGTGATTTCTTTAATATAATCTCTGTTTCTCCTCAGGGGTTGGAATACTGCGAAGAAAGATACAGTTTAGACCTCACTGGTGGAGTTTTTTCCTTAAGAGGACAGACCAGCAACACCAAATTAATTGGTTGTCAAACTGTAGAAAAATTCCGAAGCCATGTTGACAGAGAAGATAGCATTAATGAAAGTAAGTATAGAGCACATTTTAAACATTTACTATTTTAGCTAGGAATGAGAATTGATTATCTAAAACTTAGTTCTCCACTGAAGATTCTGCATTCAAAACATATTTTTGCATAAATGTTTGTTAACTTTATAATCTATCCAAGTTCTGTGTCAAAATGGTGTTTTCTGTGCATTTTCAGTTAGAAACACCCACATACATAGTCTAGAATTTTAATTTGGAGCATAGAAGCAATTTTAAAAATATTACTTCAGGCTAGAATATCTGGGAGGAAAACATGTAGCTTCTATTTAAAGAGATAAAGAGGCTTCTATCATATTGGTTTAAATAGTGGTAATAAAATTAGAGCAGCTGCTTTGCAATATTTATGAATCAATTATTTACTTGCGTGAAAGTATTAGAGAGCCCTGAATAGGTGTACAAATATCAGTTGCATACTAGTCCAGAACATGCCATTCCATTGAAGTATATACACAGACAAAAAGATGTCACACAGAGAACAGTTAATGAATGACCTCTGGTTTTCATGCTAATTCTTATGTAAGAATATTTAACATGTGAATTTTCTAGTCCATCATCTGTTTAATCCCTAACTGAGACTATTTAGAACAGCGGTCCCCAACGTTTTTAGCCCCGTGGACCGGCTGGGGAAGGCGGGCACCCCCCTGCGCTCATGCGCATGCATGAAGGAGTGTGCGCGCATGCGCAAAGGAGCGGGGTGGCGCTCAGGGGGCACTCGTGTGCATGCGTGAAGGGGTGGGGGAGCGCTCATGTGGGTGCAGGCGCAAACGGGCTGTGTGGGGGGGAGGTCTGTCTCCGCGGTCCGGCTCAGGCCACAGACCAGCACTGGGCTGCGGACCGGGGGTTGGGGACCTCTGGTTTCGAAGACTGTAAAATTCAGCTCACACCTGGTGGTTAGGAAGGGAACAACCAGAGAACTTACAATAACATCCCATTGTCTGACTGTGTGGAAAAGCAGAGCTCTGAGTGTAGTTTCTTGGAGATTAGCCAGTGATGGGAAAAATCATAATGTAAGATTTTTAAGCATCGATCTGTATGAAATGGAAGTGAGGCGCTTGAGGCATTGCACTCAGATCACTCTTATTAACACTTTAGTGTTTCAAGCAGTTGTCTGTAAGTGTGGAACAAACGTGTCCCAGCTGCTCAGATTGATATCCCAGTTTGTATGACATGTGTACACTTCAAATGTTACAAGATATGGGCTGAAATCCTGTACTGAATTGCAACTAGATTAGGCCCATTGACTCAGTGGAATTTATAGAAGAGTTGGTTCACCAAATCCCCACGGATTCAGTGGGCATTCTCTGGCTGCAACTCACTGCTGGATTTCAGTCTAATTGCTGTATGATATGAAAAATCTCAGAAGCACCTGACTGTCCCATAACAGGAGACAACAAGTGGATATATCTGTATCACTTTTTCTGGCCTATGTATAGGCTCTCCGTTACTGTTAACAAAAGACAGATTCCTTTCAGCTGGCTTTTTATATTAAATATGGATTTAATATGGCTGATGTTCATTAAATAAAATTGCTCTTGATCATGTCCTACTCCACAGCAGCCAGAAACAAAAGGCACTCACTTAATCATTCTCTCTTCTCAGGATGGTTGTAAACATTGCCTAAGGAGAACAAAACACAGTTTAAACATATTTTCTCTTAACACAAAAAGGAAGCAACTAATTTGGTTCACCTTCGCTCTTTATAATCAAAGCTGGTTCATATCCGTATAATGTTGATGGAATAACATTTGTGGTTTAGACAACATTGACAAGAAATCACATTAAAGGATTACCTGATCCCTACAAGTAGAGATAATTAAACACTGGAGGGATTTTTGTTAAGTCATTTATTACTTAACTTACTAGAGGCAGGATCTCCATGAAGATATGGAGGTGGTATTCATTAGGAAGGTACTTAGATATGGGTAAGCCTTCAAGGTTTCAGGAATGCAATCAGTGAGAAAATAATGTAGAATTCCTTCATGGGATGAATATTTTCATATTTAAACATCCTTACAATTAACATCCTTACAGTCATGGCCAAAAATATTGGCACCCTTGCAATTCTGTCAGAAAATGCAACCCTTCTCTCAGAAAATGGTTGCAATTACAAATGTTGTGGTACGCACATGTTCATTTCTTTGGTTTGCATTGGAACAACACAAAAAAACAGAGAAGAAAAGTCAAATCCGATAGAGTCCCACACAGAAACCCAAAAATGCACTGGCCAAAATTATTGGCACCCTTAACTTAATATTTGGTAGCACCCCATTTGGAAAAATATAACTGAAATCAATTGCTTCCTGTAACCATGAATGAGTTTCTTACACCTCTCTACTGGAATTTTGGACCACTCTTCTTTTGCAAACTGCTCCAGGGCCTTCAGATTTGAATGACGCCTTCTCCCAACTGCTGTTTTGAGATCTCTCCACAGGTGTTCTATGGGATTCAGATCTGGACTCATTGCTGGCCATTTCAGAACTCTCCAGCACTTTGTTTGTAACCATTTCTGAGTGCTTTTTGAAGTGTGTTTCGGGTCATTGTCATACTGGAAGACCCATGACCTCTGGTGGAGACGCAGCTTTCTGATACTGGCCACTACGCTGCGCCCCCAAATTCTTTGGTAATCATCAGATTTCATGATACCGTTCACACAGTCAAGGCATCCAGTGCCAGAAGCAGCAAAGCCAACCCCAAAACATCTTTGAACCTCCACCATATTTGACTGTAGGGACTGTGTTCTTTTCTTTGAATGCCTCATTTCTTTTTCTGTAAACAGTGCCATGATGTCCTTTACCAAAAAGCTCTACTTTTGTCTCACCTGTCCACAGTACGTTTTCCCGGAAGGATTGTGGTTTTGTCACATACGTTTTGGCATACTCCAGTCTTGCTTTTTTATGCCTTTGTGTCAGCAGTGGTGTCCTCCTGGGTCTCCTACCATAGCGTCCCTTTTCATTCAGATGGTGACGGAGAGTGCGAGCTGACACTGTTGTACCCTGTGTCTGCAGATCAGCTTGAATTTATTGGGAAGTTAATCTGGGTTCTGTATCCACCATTCGAACAACCCTTCGTTGTAATTTTTCAGTAATTTTGCTCTTCCGTCCACATCGAGGGAGGTTAGCTGCAGTGCCATGGGCTGTAAACCTCTTGACGATATTGCGCACAGTGGACACAGGAACATTAAGATTTCTGGAGATGGACTTGTAGCCTTGAGATTGTTGATGTTTTTCCACAATTTTTTCTCTCAAATCCACAGACAACTCTTTACACTTCATTCTTTTCTCCATGCTCAGTGTCACACACAACACAAAGGTTGAGTCAACTTTTCTCCATCTTAACTGGTTGCAAGTGTGATTACTATATTGCCCACACCTCTTACTTGCGACAGGTGTGTCTAAATACAAATTAAAGGAGCATCACATGCTTGAAAAGCAATTATTTCTTACAGTTTAGACGGTGCCAATAATTTTGGCCAGTGCATTTTTGGGTTTCTGTGTGGGATTGTATCAGATTTGACTTTTCTTCTCTTTTTCTGTGTTGTTCCAACGCAAACCAAAGAAATGAGCATGTGTGTACCACAACATTTGCAACTGCAGCAATTTTCTGACAGAATTGCAAGGGTGCTAATATTTTTGGCCATGACTGTATATTGCAAGATAATCTTTTTGATAAAGAAACTAATTGGCAGCAGACTTCCATGTGCCATAAAAGCACAGAAAATTGTGATTAATTAATTCTACCTGCATTTTTCTGCCAGGAAGATGGAAAGGCATCTTTTGGATTTTGCCTCATTTGTAAAAATACGCCGAACAGCAAAATATCTTCATTCATAAAATACATTAAGTTCTATAAACCTTGACTTCAGTGTGTGAGGGAACTGTTTGCAACTCTGCTCCAAGCAGCAGCATATCTTGAAGTGACTGTGTTGTTGTAACCCTCATTTTCCACAAAAAAAATTGTGCCAGAAGGAAAAAAATGGTAAATCTCCTGTGAATATTGTATACCTAGAAAATCCTGGAAAGGGTTGCCATAAATCAGAATTGATGACACATTATGCAGAAAGTTAGGAAACTAGACAACTGGAAGAAACACAGTCCTTTTTTTATATGGTATAATATTGGCCTGCAACTTTGCCTAAAACCCTAAATCGTTTGTCTTTGGTCCCTGATCCAAAATTAAATTTTGCTTCTTGGAAGCACATCTGTAGCAAACAGCTAGATGGCTCAGTGTTCTATATAACTAGCAAATGTACAGTTTTCTACCATTATATTAAACCTCAAGAATATTTGTTTTAAAAGGACTGTTTGCAGAAAACTAGAGGAAGTCTGGTGTGTATTGATGTCTGTTGTTGTTATTATGTGCGTTCAAGTTGGAATTGGCTTATAGTGACCCTAAAAAGGATTTCAGGGTAAGTGAAATATTTAAGGAGTAGTTTTACCAGTTCTCCTTCCCCAGTGAGTTTCCATGGCTGAGCAGAGATTTGAACCCAGACCTCCTGAGTCCTAGTCCATAATTCTGTCCACTACACCACACTGTATTTTAGGTGTATTGATGTTTACATAAATGAAGTTTGGATTGAGTTTCAAGTAGATGAATAAACTGGAAGATAATAAGGGCTAAGTAAACACATGGCACATAACCAAGTATTTTATCATGTTATAGTGAAACTTGTTCATCTTCAAGAGGAGTTGAGACATTTTGTCTCTGTGTATGAGAAAATAAACTGCTTTTATGTATTTGGAGGGTACAAATAGTCATACAGAACTTTCACTTTTTTCTTTCCTTTCGCCCCACAGTCATATCACCAGACACAAGTGTGTCTGTCTTCAGCTGGCAAGTGAACACCTATGGTCAAGGCAAACCAAATACGTATCTGGGTATTTTTGACATAAATCGTTGGTATCATGCTCAAATGCCAGATTCATTAAGGTAAGCAGCAGAAGCAGCTTTTCTCCATAAATGTCCCCAAAAGAATATGTAATATATTCACATCTTGATTTTATTTTATTTTGTGTTTTTTCTGTTTTCTCCAGGCCAGGGGAATTTCTGCACAATTGCCCCTATTTTGCATTGTGGTCCTTAGATGCTGTAGTGAACATGACATCTCCACATCGCATCTTAGATGTCTTGGTACATGAACGGAGCTTTAGTCGTGGTGTGCCTCCTTCATGTCCTCCACCTGAACAGTTTTTCAACCCAAGTACATATAGTTTTGGTAGGTGTAGCATCAAGTACTTCTGCAGGAATCTGTTGAGTAGATCATTTACACTGTAATAACAAATTTCTAGCTATTACGTCCACTGGTCTTGTAAAAATAGTTCCTGGCAGAAACTCTACAGCCCATCTTGACTGAAAAAGAACTTGATGTCTTTATGTGTACTAATTTTTCTGTTGCAAGAAAACATAATGTTTGTCTTGCACTCAAATCTGTGTGTTCTGTTTTATGGTGGAAAATATTCAGTGTTACATTTGAACTTATTGGGGCCTTTGCTTAACCATGAGTCCTAAAAATCTGATACATGGTATGCATACTAAGAATATGCTAAGAGTGCCTACCTGGAATGTAGGAATTTTATTTGAAATAAAAGTTCTTATTAATTTAAATGTCTTGGTGCATTTGAAGCCAGTATTACTGTCTTCAGAACTAAGTTCTCTAACCAGACTTCCCTAGCCAATACATAGATCTGCAGTTTAAAGTGGCAATAGGTTAACCTGAAGGTCAGAGAAACAGGCTTCCCCCATCTCACAGACATGGAGTAGGTAGACCTCATTGGGCTGAAGGTACTCACCATTACAGGAGATGTGGCAAAAGATGCAAGTGACTATGGTCCCACTCAGGTGGGTTAGAGATAGGTCCAACTTGGATCAACTACATAACTATACTTAAAGGTTTCAGTGTATCAAAGTACAATCTATTCCCACCAAGGTGGTTGGAGTTAGAAGCACAGAACACCAGAAAAACTGCTTCTTCTCTTGCACACACTTTTGAAAAATATAGTTTTAAGATAAGCAATGTGGGATATTCTGTTTAATGCCTGTGTTCTGTCAAGGTTTCAGTCTGGCAGCAGACAAGAAGTGTGCATGCTCTGTCCACTAACGGATCTGTTCAGGGATTGCAATTAGGAAGACAGATTGAGACATTTGGGTCAATACCTTTCTGCAAGGGTAGGGAATCCTTTAGGAAGGAGCACAGTTGGGCATTGAGCTTTATACTTTCTCAGCATTAATATTGAAAAGCCTTAAGGAGCTGCTTAGAGGTTCAGCTTAATTCTTGGAGGGATACAGATATCTTGCCTCCAACTACCACTCTGAAGCCTCAGAAACCTCATTTTGTAGAAGAAGAGGGTAGCAGGGCTTGATTGAAGGGTCCCAACGGCCTACCCATCTGATGACATGCAAGGCATGATTCTTCTCTGTGGAACTGTCCACCATATTATCAGTCTGTAGCTGATGAGAGATGAAGTCCAGAAATATCTGGAGGCCACAGTTTCCCCACAGCTGCTCAAGACAAATACTTGAATATTGTCAGAAGAAGAGAGTTTTTGACCTTTCAGCAAATGGAGTGTTATAATTATTACTTGCTGCTGGCAGTGTAAATCCTAATGAAATACTCTGTTCCATAGATGCCACTTGTTTGCTGAACTCCGGAGTTGTTCATGTGACCTGCACAGGGTTTCAAAAGGATGTAAGTTATAATTATTACAGTGCTGCCCTCACGGCTCTCACTCTGTATTGGTATTATCTTTATATTATTGTATTATCTAATTCCACTGCTTAAAAATGTTGCTTCTATCCTTGCAGCTTTATTTCTAAAATGATTTGGGAATAAGCATGCTATCATAAATGGAAAAAGACTACTGCTGTTCTCATATGTCAGTTTTTGGTACACTCTTACTCTCAGATTGTCAGTGAGGAGCTCAACTCTTCTTGTTTTGTTTTTAATACTTTCACTGCTGTTGGCTACAATCACTTCAAAACAAAGCTCTGCCCTCCACCTCTAGCCAATTTCATTTCCTCATAATGCCTGGAGGCCAAGAGACATTGGTTAGGAAATGAAGATGACCGGGGGCTGCAGGCCAGAATGCTACCCTACAGTGTGTCCAGAAGAATCAATGGCAAAGGGTTTAACCACCTGGTAAAATAGGTGGATGTGTGTATGCGTAGTGGATGGAAGAATATGAAGACAGGCAAACTGAGAAAGTGAGTGATAGGCCAGGTTTCCTAGGAAGTTGGAGAGAAGTCTAGACAAGCCAAAGGGAGGTTGGGGTTGACAGGTGGGGGGCTGAAGGGGCGGGGAAAAGCTGGTGTAGGTTGACAGTAGGGAGGAAATAATTCCTTCAGTGATTTGTCTAGAATACGTTTTTTAAACATGCTCACTTTACAGTGTGTTATTCAGTAGTGTAATAAGATGTAAGCATAAAAATGGGCCTACATGTAGAATGTCACGTGAAATAATAAAGGGTTAAGCAGACATGGTACCAAAGAAACATTTGTCCCTCCTGGTGTTTTTCACTACAGTTCAGTGTTTCTTACCATTGGCTGTGCTGGTTGAAGCTGATCAGGGTAGGGCCAAATGTATACGATCCCTGTGTTATATAAAATATATTTGCTGTGTAACTTGCCCTGACTCCCTTATTGTGTCTATTTTGCTTAAAAAGTAGGCTACCCCTGCAATTCTGGCTTGGTAGACACTAAAAAATAAGTTGTAACTTGGCTAGAATCGTATTGATGTTCACCTAAAATTGTGTAAATTGCCGATGGGTAGTTGACAAGATGCAGGGGAGCATTTCAGTCAAATGGTTGGTCATGTGTCTGGTTGTGCATCTGATGTGCTCTGGCACCTCATAAGTTAGCTACAGCAAATTGCACAAACCTTTGTCATGCAGATCGTCTCTATATTAAGTCCCCTTGGTTGCTTGCCACAGGCAATTTTGCCTTTGCTGGTATTTTGCAAAGGTATGCTTAATCTTTTCAATGGCCCAGTTTTAGCAATTTTCTACTGACAGTTTAATTATTGCCTTAATAAATAATTTGTTGTGCTTTATTACAGACCTTACATTTCTTAAAAAAACCTGCTTGTTCATTAAATGAAGCTATTCCTGATGGTTATAATAGATGCCTTGTAGCTGGTTTGCTTTCTCCGCGGTTTATTGACATGCAGCCTTCAAGTCTGAGTCAGGTAAGTCCCCTTGGTTAATAAATATGTGGGTGAAAATGTTACCTTGCCTTTGTGTGAATTCCCCCCCCCCCCCGCATCCAAATCTGGTTGCATTCAGCTGTAACTTGTTCTCTAACCAAGAAATCTGTATGGAAAAGCAAGTTTCTATATGTTCATTAAGGCCATCATTTAATGGCGGTGCATATGTCTCACTCTGGACCAGCATTGCTCATTGTTCATATTACCATTGGTACTAAGAGCATTGATAGTAGCATCAAAGGATTTTGTTATTTGTTGTTTTTAGGAAGAGCAGTTTGAAGCTGTACTGTTAGCCGCTGTCCAAACCAGTTCTCTGGGATTCCTCATCAGCTGCATCAGACAGTGGAGTGCTGAAGGTAAGTAAAGCCTTAATATTTGATTAAATTGTCTTTTGAAACCTAAAATCTATGCTTATATCCTCTGCTTTTTATTTTTTTAAGAGCAACCAGATTCTTCACCTAACTTGCGTTTTGTTCTTGAATGGACATGGAACAAAGTGGTGAATACAAAAGAAGACTTCATTCGTCTGTGTAAGTAGTATAGTATAGTAAGTAGTATAGGTTATCTTGGAAATGTCACAGTCAAACCACTGTATGTTAAATATACTCAGAACTAGCTTGTATTGGTGGTTCATTTCTCACTAGAGATGGGCATGTTCCGCAGTTCGGCCACACAGCTGTTCCATCAGCACCTGCCAGAGGAGGCAGGGCTGGAAAGCCGTGCCACTACCTCTTGAGTGGGCACCCACTGAAGGAGACAGGGCTAGGAAGCCACGCAGCTGTCTCTGAGTGGGTGCCTGCCATAGGAGGCAGAGCAAGGGAAGCTGGTGTGCCCATGGAACATCTGTGTGGCTGAACCACCAAACTGTGGTTCATTCCCATCTCTATTTCTCGCTGTTAAAAAAAAGAGCATCTTTAACTCTCACTCCAAGTTAATATTGTTCCCATTTTTTTGTCTTTGTTTTATAAGGTGTCCCATTGTTTGATGGATCATCAAACTTTATTGGCCCACATACTCTACAGTCTCTGCAGCATTGCGAGTTGCTCCTTAATAACCTCAGCACAGTTTTGAACTGTTTTGTAATGGAAACTCAAGAACTGACAGAACAAGGTGTGTAAGTAAGGTCAAATGTAGCATGGCCTTTTGATTTGATTAACCAGCCCAGTTGGCAAATCATGATTTGACCCTTAAATGCAATAGTTAGCATAATAGACTAAATTAAACCCTAATTGGTAAAACAGAACTGCAGTAGCATTTTGCTAAAAATGATGTCAGCAGGATGACCTTGGATATACAATTTTAAGTAGGGTTCTAATAGGCATATTTTTGAAGACTCTTCATATATAACTTTTCTAGCACTTGCTTGGTGGGGAAGTGTGTTTCTTTGTTGTTGTTGTTATAGCTGGCCTGATCTCATAAAGCGAATAAATACATACTTTATCCTTCAAAATTTTGCTTTAAACTTTTATTGCTTTTCAAAGAGCTTGTTTTTAAAAGTGACGTGTTCATCTCTTTTTCAGGCTTTACAGATCTAACAAATAAGCAGGTTGTAACTGGTCTCCTTCTACAGTATGTGCAGGTGGTGATCTGGTTCTGTCGATCCAGTCTTCTTCCAGAAAGCTTAGGTAAAAAAAAATATTTGTTTCAGTTATCAAACACAGTAACAATTCCTATTTCAACAAAAAGTGACATGTAAATTCTGGATTACTTTCAAAATGATGGTAACTGACAGTAAAAGCTATGAATTCATGGGTGATGTGCAGAACTTCATGGGGGGGGGGGAGATATATCAAATCAGAACTTCTGTGGATATTCCATACAGTTTCCACTCTTGCTACCATTCTTAGAGCATCAAGCAAAACCTCCTCTAGAGGACTAGAAATTTCTCACTGAAGAAAACAACAATAACTAAGGGACTTGTGATCCTTAAAGACTAGTATTTGGCAAAAAGGTTTTGTAAATTGTATCCAGCTGCTTCAGCTGTACATTATAGCCTCAGTGGACAGACATGGGGGGGGGGATGTGAAATGTAAGAAGTGTGAAAGGTCCCACATGACGATGATCTTCTGTCAGTCACTCTGAAAGACTTGTTAACAGTCCTGAGTGGGGGATCTTAACAGTGGCTGTTAAGAAACTTAAAAGTGGTGATTAGGTAACATGTACATCCAAGCATAGATAAGCAGATTAACATATATAAGGTGGTTTAATTTAACAGGTGCTATGTTCTTTAAGACATGACAGCATTGGAAATTGAATTGAATTACTTGCTGTCAGTGTAGAAGGCAATCTACTTTGGAATTCTGTATTCAATTAGAATTGTTTCATATATTTCTAAAAATGAGTTTATGTTTCCTTTTGCCCAGATGAAGATATGCAGTTGTCCAAACCTTTTTATAATTACCAACATATACAATGCTTTTATGCTAGTTGTCGTCAGAAACTGGAACGCTTATCAAGGTGAGGATTTTTAAAAGAAATTTTTGAATAACATAATGAAGAGTCACCAACCATCCATTAGCTGTCCACCTTGCATCTGCTGTCAATCAGGAAGAGAGATCTAGGCAAGACACCTTAAGGATTGGTTGGCATGTTCAGAATGCTAGGCATATGCCTAAGGACATCTAATGCTTGTGAAACCTTTGTGTACATACATTTAGTGACTGCTAAAATGCTACAATATCTGGTTTCCTTGCACCCCTCTCTTGCAGTGTCTGAATTGTATTCTGTTGTAGATACTCTCAGACTGACTCATTTGCCTTTTAAATTTTTATTGCAGAGTTATTTCTGTTTGTGGAGAGACAGATCTCCATTATCTGATAGAAATTTGAAATTTGTTTGTAATGCCTGGCAGTTTTAAATTGCATTATTCCTTTTTGTTTTTGTTGTAGAGGCAAATGGAACCCTGATTGTTTAATGATTGATGGACTAATTTCTCAGCTAGGTGACTTGGTTGTGAAGTTGTGGCAGAGAGATGGTGGAGGAACAGGGAAATATCCTCCTCCTTCGCTACATGTAAGTATGATTGGCAAAAGTTCGTTAAAAATTTGAGAAATGACGCACCTGACGCTGATGTTTTGCGTTATAGGCACTGCTTGATCTCTACTTATCAGAAAATATTGAAGAACTCTACAAGCATGCCACTGTATCCTTTCAAAAACTTACTGCAACACACTGAGAATAACTTTTTTTTTAATTTTTCAAAAGAAAACACATACAAAAATGTCTCTTTGTAGAATTTTTGATACAGTATCAAGATAACTGAAAAACCCAAGAGCAAGCCATTGAAGAAAATAACAATAACTGCTACATAAGGGGAGAATAGAGAACAGATGTGTAAACTACAAATCCTCTGAATCACGTCCCCAACGTATGGTGTAATTTTGTGAGGGAGAAGCAGAATTTTTGTTGATACGTGAAGCGTGCAATTGGCATATCCAGAAGGGTGTCTTACTGAATGCTGAAAACCTCCCACATTGTTGGCTTCACTGCAGACACATCAATTTTTTGTGGTAATCCACTGCTCCTCCCTCTGTTAGTCTTACCAGAAAGTGGGGTAGAATAAAATAAGGCTCATTGTGCCCTATGTCTAACACCATACCATGCACAGGGGAGCAAACAAGAAAAATACATGGTTCCTTGTTTCATCACCAAACCTCACAATCCTTTACACCTAGGTAAAAAAATACAAAATAAAGCCAATCTGAGTAGGCTTTATCCAGGAGCTTAGCCTTTGCTCCTGCACCCTTTCATTTTCATATACTTGCAGGCCCTTTATTGCTTCCTCCCATTTTTCTCTTTTCTGACTTGTTTTCCATTGCACAGAAATTCACTTTTTCTTCAACCCAAATGTTTATAGTATTGGACCCAGCCTTTGACTCGGTGTGTAGCTTGGCACAGTGAGAGATGTTCTGTACCATTTTAGACTGTCATTCACATGTAAGGCTACAGGCTTGCACACACTAGCTTGAAAGTAAGCGTCCTTGAACATAGTTGAGACTCTTTTCTCAGTAAACATGCTTCAGTTTGAGCTATAAGTCTCAAGCAGGAGATTGAGTGTTGGATCCCAAATTCATCTCAACAGTAGACTCCAGAGTTGTTACCAATTTTTTGGTTACAATAATTTTCTACTCTGAGTGAAATTGAAAAGTTTAAGATGTGATGTGGCACATACAAGATTTCCAGATTTCCATGGCTGGATCCTGGTACTCTTAAAAGCTACATGATAGGCAAGAAATTCAATACCCAAAACTCATCTTGTTTCTCTCCTTGGATTAAAACTTTCAAACATTCTCTTTTTTTCTTAAGTGAAACAAACAGATAGATCAGAAATAGTGCAGTACAGCATTTTAAACAACAAGAATGTACTGTGGTTCTGTGGATGTTTGTGGATAGATGAAGCCCCACTGAGCTCAGCAAAACTTATTTTACAGTAAATATAACATAGCTTAAGCCTGCGAAATACTGTGTTCCTTAATCAGACAATGGAGTTATTCGCTATAGAGGTACACCTGTGTTTCAGTGGCCAATCTATCATGTGAGATTTCTCCAGTGAAAGCAGAGTCTTAATTATTGCTGACAAGAGAAGCTAATACTGTCCCTAAAGAATTCATCCTGCTCTGTTTATGCCAGAGGATTGTTGCCTCTTACTAAGGAGTGGTTTATATTTATGCATTATGGCTTCTGAATGAATGTGCATAGAATTAGGATTATGCTGTTGAAATGCATTGGGATTTATTTCTCTTTTGTTTGAAGTGATAGTTAACACCCAAGGCTACCATATTTATAGGTGGCTAGAATTTCTGTCAGTATTGTTGGCTAAACATGTTAGCTTGCTGTGAGAAAGGATGGCTACAACTATAGTTTATTTGGTTGGAAGGATTTTGAAATAGAGAGTTCTTGTAACTTTTAGGGCTGAAGGAAAGGCAATAATGTGGGGCTTTTAGCATTCACTAGGACTGCCTCTGAGTGTCATATTTAAGCTGGGAGAGAAAATAAGAGCTTGCCTCCGTGACAGAATGCAGTTTCCTAGGACCATGCTTTCTTCCGTATCTCCATGGTCTTTGAAGGAATGAGGAATAAGATTCTTTATTTAAAAACTGCAGAGAATAATAGTTTTGTAACTTGATGATTGCCCTTAATATTTATAATCAGACAATTTATTTGCTATTGGACATCATGCATTCCTGCCCAAACAGGGCTGATAGTTCTGTGGACTCATTTCCAACTGCCTTTGCAGTCCCTGTAGGTCTTGTTAACTTAATTCAAGGCTTCTGGTGTTTGGATCACAATGACTACGAGGTAGGTGTATTAAGTGATGTCTCATCTTTTTCTGGAAATGGCAATTAAAGGAAAATAGAAAAAAAAATATAACATCAATTTTAGTGTATTGAATTAATATTTAGTGGAAAGCATTCGTTTCTAACACTCCAGCTTGAAAGCCAGTAATACCAGGATCCTATTGAATGCAGTGGAATTCCAGGATATGTACTATATTCTCCAGCATAGTGGCTGCAAGCAAGTGTAGGATGATGGCTTCTGAATTAGCATACGGTTCAGGATTCTAGAATTATACTACCTGTCAGTCTAGAGAGGTTGCTGGGGCAGTTGTGGGAAACATGACTATTACCCTGGGAACATCTGTTTGTATACTAAAGTGCCACTTATATTGACAGAAATTGACCCTCTTATGATACAATTGTAGTGCTGGTAAGCTACAAGTTCATAACAGTTCTACCCAGCTAAATATCCAATTTTTGACAAGCAAGTTTCAGTCCAGTCAGAACTGCTATTACATCTCAAGCATATCAATGCCAGAACAGGTGGCACCATATATGATTAGGAATCCTTTGTGATTATTCACAGATAAGTATTCCCAATTCCATTGGATGTGCTGTACGGCACAGTTGGCCCACTGGAACTACATAGGATGCTTCTATAGCTAGATCAGTCGATTTTCAGTCACAGGTTGAGATGTGAGAGGGGAGAGAAAGAACATCCACAGGGACTAAACAGCGGGTTAAACCGCAGAAGCCTCTGTGCTACAAGGTCAGAAGACCAGCAGTTGAAAGATCGAATCCACGCGACGGAGTGAGCTCCTGTCGCTTGTCCCAGCTCCTGCCAACCTAGCAGTTCGAAAGCATGCAAATGCAAGTAGATAAATAGGTACCACCTCGGTGGGAAGGTAATGGCATTCCGTGTCTAGTCTCGCTGGCCACATGACCACGGAAACTGTCTTCGGACAAAATGCTGTCTCTATGGCTTGGAAACGGGGATGAGCACCGTGCCCTAGAGTCGGACACGACTGGACTAAATGTCAAGGGGAACCTTTACCTTAGTACAGTGGTGCCTCGCTAGACGATGTTAATCCGTTCCACGAGGATCGCTGTCTAGCGAAAACATCGTCTAGCGAAGCACGTTTTCCCATTGGAATGCATTGAAATCGCTTCAATGCGTTCCAAGGGAAAACGCAGTCGTCTTGCGAAATTTCCCATAGGGAAACCTCGTCTAGCGAGTGAGGGTCCCCATAGGAATGCACTGACAGCTGCACTGACAGCTTTTGACCACTAGTCGGCGCACTCCTATGGGGAAACCTCATCGTCTAGCGAAATTCCCCATAGGGAAACATCGTTTTGCGAAGCGCAGTAGCGCTCGCAAAAAGGCATCGTCTAGCGATTTCCTCGTCCTGCGAGGCAATCGTCTAGCGAGGCACCACTGTATAGCACTATCATTTTAACAAAATTCTTATACACATGGTCCTCTTATGTTTATTTTGCTTTTCTCTCAAATGAAAATCTAGACATAGGCCAGGATTCAAAGGGTTACATGTATTGGAATGTTTCCAGCCCCATCCATGTACCCTTCCTAAACAGGTAGCCCTGTTCCAAAAATTGTGGAAACATCCAGTGGCGTTCTGTCTTTCTTTGAATCATGCCTGCATTTGATAAAAATATACAGCTAATATAGATGGCTCTCAGTATACATATATTCTAACTGATATCTTGGACTCTTGCAGAATTCTCTGGCCTATCTGTTCCATCCAGCTACAGTCAAATTACCTTGGCAACACATAAGGATAATTCAATCCTTGATGTCCCAAGGAGAGCACAAGCGAGCCCTCCGATACATACAAACAATGAAACCATCCATGTTGAGCAACAGTGAAGTTGCCCTTCACATTACTGTCTTACTGTTTAACAGGTGAAAATGAACAGTTAGCCTGTTTTTCTTTTCTTCTATATTACTGTACAAAACATGTTTATGAAAACCCTGAATTAAAAACAAAATATAAAGACATTTGGCAGTGTACTGCTGCTCATTTTTTATTTACTCTTCAGTGGTACATGCAAGACATTTTACTTGTAATATTTAAATAATTTTTTTCCCTGTAGAATAGTAAACCCTATTTTAATTTACATTTCCAAAATCAATTTCAGCTGTATGGTGGAAGCTTGGAGTGTGTTGAGGCAGCATTCTACTCGATTAAATGTGGAGGAGATGCTCAGACATATATATGAAACCTGTCAAGAATTAGGCCTCATGGAAGATCTGCTAAAACTACCATTCACAGAAACTGAACAGGTGAACTATATTCTTAAACTGTGGTTCCACTCTAAAAAAAAAAAAGGGGGGGGTTAACACAGTGTTGCTATGCATATTCTAAAAAAGTTTTAATTTTCTTCTAGGAGTGTCTAGAAAAGTTCTTGCAGACAAGCGCCGGTGTTAACAACCACGAGTTCCTCTTAATCCATCATCTTCAGCGTGCAAACTACATTCCTGCCCTGCAGCTGAATCAGTCACTGAAGAATAATCTCATGGTAAACTTTTAATAGTTGACTGGAAATAGCAGAAGTTAAGATTGTCTTTGATATGCTGAACAAAGAAACAGTGTGTCTTTAAACTAATGCTTTAAAAAGTATCTCAGAAAATGTACTTGGAAATATAATTTGTCAGTCATTGAGACATGAATTATTGTTCAAGTGAGATTCACAAACCAGTTTGTGGAGAGGAAGATGGAAATTATGCCAAAAGTAATTTTGAAGTCTTCCTTTGGCAATTTGAAGGAATTGGTTGCATTAGCTTCCCAAGTTTCCTATCACTCTTTAAACATTTTTTTTTATTTTGCTGCCAGTAACTTGCATGTTGAAGCTCTTACTTTTCAAACAAAATCATTTTATCACAAATTGTGTTTTATGGATATGGGTTGTTTTATGGATATGGTGCCTTTGTTTGAAGGGAAACTTCAGTTGTTTCTACAAAAAGTTCATTCCTCTTCACTGCTGTCTTAAACCAGCATGATCGCAATCCTCATTGGAGAGAGAGATCTGTTGTCAGAAACTCTATATTAGACCAGTATGGAAAAGTTCTACCCAGAGTGCAAAGGAAGCTAGCTGTAGAGCGAGCCAAGCCTTACCACATGCCATCTTCACTACGGCGGGAAAGTAAGTTATCATTTCAGTGGAGAGTGGTGACACTTCTAAAAAGTTGTTTTGAAGTATGTAATATTAAGCTTTTCTTTTATCCTTTTAGTTCTAAGACCAAAACCATTATCAACTGTTGCAAAGCAAGCTGCTCCAGGAAATGTGATGACAAAATCAACTTTCATAAATAATGTACTGTCCAAAATTGGAGAGGTGTGGGAAGAAACAGAACAGAAAAATAAACCATTTCAGAGTGATATGTAAGTACTTTTAGATTTGCTAGTGCTAGTCTTAAATCTTCATCTTCCTTCCATTAACAGTTCATAATAGTCTGATAATTGCTGTTATTCTCTAAAAAGTTCATTTTGCCAGTAGAAGAATTTACTTAGAGATTGCTGTACTTTGCGTCTCCTTATACCTTGTGTTGTATGAAATGTAAAACTTTTGCATATCAAGGTGGGACTTGGATCAGATACACAGATGAGAAGGCAGCAATGTATATTTTTTTCTAAAAAGATTGGAAGTAAGCTGTACAGCTAACATAATTATTGAGCTCTCTAACTCAATCTGTTTTGGGAAAATGCTACTTACATGCACATGTGAATATGGTGAGTTCTATGAACCTGACCTCTTGCTTGTTTTCAAAACATAGAACTGAGGAACAGCCATCTAACTCATTGTGCAATGACAGAGAGTTGCCAAATCCATTTGTGGGGACACCAGTTACTAAATCACTAGGAAAATGTTCCAGGTAAAATAATTTTATATATTTGAAGTGCACTTGCTTATTTGTATGCATAGGGTATTTTCTGGATCCACTGAAATTAGCCACAGTATTCTTACAGTAGTGAGTTTGCTCAGTGAATTTGTAGCAAATAGTTAGGATGTGGTGAATAATATAGCCTAGCCCTATGTGAAGCCTTGCGTGTTGTCTTTTCTTAAAAATGCAGCATTTTACCAATATGTTGGTCCATGTGAAGTGAATTATAGTAATATAGCAATCAAAGTATAAATTCTAAAATGTAGTTATAGAAGCACGACTTGGAAGCATCTTGAGACACAGCAACCTAATCTGTTTAACTTTAAAATATTTACAGATTGCTCGACTTGGTGGTCCAGCCTATTTCTCTTGATTCACCGCCCTTTCGGAGTAGCCTGCAGGTGTCACCAACAGCTTCTGCTTCAAGTGTGCTTTCTAGTCCATTGCATTTCAACCCTCAATGGTCCTTAAGAGCATTACTGCATAAGAATGTTAAAAGAGCACCGGAATTAACATTATTGGAAACACCGAATGTTGTCAAGGTATAGCAAAACTGTAGAGGTTTCAGGATTCTATTTGGTTTATAGCCTGAAGATTGTTAACATTTGGCAGTTGTTTGGATGTTTCGTTCATTTGTTTTAAAGTGTTTTCTCCTTCCCCTAGAGAGCTAAAGCTTTGACATCCGCATCTTCCTCTGGGTTCCCTGCCTTTACCCCTCAATCTATTTTGAGGGGTAAAGGCACTACACCTTTAGCTACTCCGACTGCATCTCCAGGAAGGTCTGTTACACCCCCTTTGCGGGCAAAAGAAACAAAAATATCATTTATGGAAGAAAACAAAATTTCGCAATGGACTGCTGAAGTAAGTTGGAAGATGTGATGCAGAAAAAGTAAATAGTTTTATGTAGGGAACTGCTGTTGATACTCTTCCAAGTAGAAAGTGAGGGGAACACAAATTGGCCAGACTAGGGTTTGCATGCATAGTACACAGATATGAATGTAGTGTAAATGTATAGATGTCAGGCAAGCCTACAAAACATGGTATGGTTCTGATTGCATCTTGCTTCCATGGTTGCATAGGGCATATCTACAAAGTTAATTATGTGTAGCTTTTCCTATGACTTAAGGGACAGTACCCTGCCTTGATGTGGCCTGTAAACAGTCAAGTAAAGCATTATTTTAAAGCATGCACATTTTCTGAGAGTGCAGAAGTTCTGTCAAATGGTTTCTTTTCTGTTTACAGTAGAAGTGTTTTCTGTTGGTGTTTTACTTCAAAAGCACCCACATCATACAAGTAAACAGGCATTCAGGATGTTCAGAACCATTGTGTACACAGGTGGAGTGATCACCTAATTTCAGTAGTGGAATCCCATTTGCAAATAATACATATGTATACTTGATCTCATAGATATATATACAGTATGTTGTTTCTTGTAAGCAGGAAGGTTTGGTATGTTCCTGGTAGATCAGAGCATTGTGTGGTCACGATTTTCTGTTGACTTGGAAAATTGAATTACATATTTATTGTAACCTGGACTTTTTCCTTTTCCAGACGGCAGATGATAAAGCAAAACACACTGCAGGTTCATCTGAATTTAATATAAACACTCAAATGGAGGATATCTGGACTAAAAATAGAAAAACTCCATCCTTTTCGGGATGCAATCTTCAAAAAGACCATGAAGAAGTTGAGCTGTCATCAAAAAGCATACCAGACAAACATTTGGATACAACTGAGGCCTCCAAGGAAACTCATGACACTTGTGTTGATTCATCTGAAACTATTACAGAGTATCATAATGCAGAATCACCAGTTGACTTGGGAAATGATACTTTTGCGGCCTCTCAGTCAGTTCACTGTATTTCTGAAGACCTTGTAAATATGCAACGATCAGCTGTAAGAGAAACCAGTGGGATTGTTAGGAGTGATCTTTTGCAAATAGAACACCAAATATCTGCAGAGAAAGAGCAATCAGCCGGTATGTGTCATTGACCTGGTTGTCTACAGATGTAACAGAAAAGGATAGTGAGAATGAGCATATAGGAGCAGAACAAACTTCCACATAATCTACTATTGATTCTCTAGCAAAATTAATAGAATAAGACGAGAGAGGCAGCCAGTCTTCCCCTACCCATCTGTATCTCCACTTATCTCAACTATAGATGGAGATGGGCTGTGCCAATGGAATAGGGTAAATCTAAACCAGTTTTTTCTCAGCCCAGTGCCCTAGAAGTGCTCTGGACTTTGATTTCCAGCACCTCTCACTATTGGCCATAGTAGCTGGAGCTGATAGCAGTTACAGTCCTAAACATCTAGGATCATCAGTTTGAAAATAGTTTAAATAGGAGAAACCAGAAGTTGAGCAAACTAGCTCTATTCAGGTATTAGAATAGCTGGTTGGCTGAACACAGAGGAGAGCACTAGCTCCTCTCAATTTTTTGCCATATGGTGGAGTCTGAAGGGAGATAAGGTTATTACTTGCATATAGGCTTTTCATGTGTCCAAGAATCCAAAAAAATCTCGCTTTTACTTGTGTGTAGAAGCTACCACAAGAAGGAACATCTGCTCTTTAGACTCCTCTGTCATTGCATGAAGAAATCAGTGACAAAATGGGGCAGGGCTAAGTGCTCCCACCCAAACATGTTCAGGCAACCAGCTGTTCTAATAGTTGATTGGAGCTGTCTGCTTTTAGGGGGTAGGAGTACATTGCATCAGTTGTTACAAGTCTGGATTGCTACTGTTTAGCCATTGGTAAACAGATAATCTCTTACTTTAAGAACATCTAAGATAGAATACAGTGTTCTGTGATAATGATTTTCCTTCATTAATACACATGACTTTTCTTGCCCTTCAGTGCAAAACAGCAAAATCATAATATACTACCAACAGGAGCCTACAAATTTTGTTGCCATCAGTGACTTCTCTCTATTTGGATGGCAAGCATAATCACCTTAGTTCTCCACGCATCGCTGCAGAGTGGGGGTGAAGGCAGGGAGTTTCCATGTGCCATCTGCAAGAGACCAGCTTTTTGGCACACACAGAAGTCTGAAAAGGATTGATACTAACCTCCAGCATCATACTGGCATTAGAAGACAGTAGCAGAGAGACAGATGGGACTTTGCTCCTGCCTTCTCTGGAGCTTAGCATAAAGTGAGACAGGATCCTGCCTTGGTACCTCTCTGTCTGACAGAGCATTTGGAATGGTTGTTGAGAACTAGAAACCAACATAACCTTCACCTCTTAATTTCTGTTTGCATTTCAATTTAGTGGAGATAAATAGTTTTAATAAGCAAATAAGTAAAATATGTTATAGGATGTGTGCTCTTCAAAAAGTATGTGCATTTGTTCGTTTGTTTTTAAATATGAAATGCATCATCCTCTGCATTTAAAATGTCTATTGTTTCCTGAAAAGGTGAACAAGAAACAGCGTTTCCCGAAAAGGAGGACAAGGATTATGGCTCACTTCCAGAGAATAGAGTAGTGGTGATGGATGATTTAAATGCTTTCCAAGACACTAATGTGTCTTTTGGGCCACCTAATGGAAGGTAAATATGCCAAGTATTTCTTGAAAATAACAGATGTAATCTGTTTTAACATTAAGGTTAACATTTTTGTTTATTGGTTCAGTTGTTTGACTCCTGTGATTATGATGCATCCTAAGTGGAGAAAGGGTCACAGCTGGTGCACTCTTCTGCAATCCTTCTTATAGAACGCCCCCTGTTTTCTTCCTTACTTTCTATCCTTTCCCAAACGGCATGGTGATAGATCCAAGGTGCTCTTTTGACCCTCTAATAACCTTCATAAAGATTATTAACAACTTGTATCCAATATTCAGGTTTGTAAAAAAGAAGCAATATAGTTTATCCTTAGACAGTTGTGTACATTTGGGTTTTGTGTTGTGATTAAAGACTACGATCAACACAGTAACATAGGGCTTGCTTTTTCAGAAGTTAGTTCTGAGTTCAATTGGGCATTTCTGTGAATGAGTGAGCTTTACTATTAAATAAAGATGTTGATACTTGGGGATTATTAATTAAATATGCAAAATAATAAAATACAGATTTTAGCTACACATCTTCAGAGCCTAATGTGGAACCAAAGATATTTGCAATTGATGTAACAAAGGGTGGGTTCCAGAGTTTCCTATACAATTTACTTTGCAGCAGCTTTTTCAGTTCAGCTCAATCATTTATAATTTGTTTTGTGTTGGCAAAAAAAAATAATGTTTTTCATAAAATAACAATTTTTAAACTCATTTACACAGCCCTCTTGTTTGTGTGTGTATACAGTGAAAGTAATGCAGTAGAATCCAGTGCGCCATCGTTGCTGGAAGACAGACTCCTTTCTGAACCTAGTACCCAAGCCTTGGAACCAATAGGAACAGATGCTGAATGTACGTGTATTTGAATTAGCATACAAAATAGAACAAGCAGGAGGATTTTTCTGCAAGCTGTTAGCAAATGAAGAGAAGTATTAAGACTATGTTACTATATTCTCCTTGTGTGCCTTTCAGATAAGTGTAATATCTTGTAAGCCTGATTTATTTACTGTATTATTATTTATTGTAACATAATGTTGTGCTTTTGTAAGTGTTCCAGGCATTATGAGGATTGTGCAGTACAATCAATTGCCTAATCAGTTGTGTGGTTCCTGTTGCAATAGTTGTGCGGCACATATGCACAAGTGCTTTGTGAACAGCACTTCCATCATGCTTCAAATGTCAAATCTACATCCTGAACTGCATAAGATGATTTTGGCTAATGCGTTGATATAACTTCAGAAATACTGTTTTTGATTGTATGAAATATTTACGTAAGCATATATCCAAGAGAAGCATTGGCTGAAATGCTGTTGTTTTGTGTAAGAAAACTTGTAATAGTCAATTCATTCCTGGCCGATAGGAAAGAGTCCCTATCGTAATTCTCAGCAGCACATGTGCACAGTTACATAGTATATTCACCTGCCCTGCCCCCCCCCCAAGAGTCAGAGCAGTGACTTTCATAGTCGACCACGAATGAATCGAATATTACAAATTTTCTTGTGCTAAATAACAGGATTTAATCAGCCATTGTCCCCTTTACATTTCAGAAATCTCATTTAGAATTCATTTTAACATATTATTTAATAGAAGATTTCAGAAGAAAATGTTCCTATATATGAACAGACCATGTTGACATAAAATCTACTAGGAAAGGACATAGAGCTGTTATGTATTAAGCAACAATATTGTATTTCTGAAGACCTCTTCGTAGAAGATACAACCATGGGCCACTTTGTCTGCTATTCATACTGAATGTGCAGAACACAACATATGAACTGTTCTGCCACCCGTCTAGAGACCATGAGTAGAGTAAACCAAGTCTGAACCAAGTCTAAGGATGAGCTGGGTAAAGTTAAATGAAGTTGAACTCAGGAAAGTTACACTGCTTGGGTGTGGCCTGTCATGTTTGTGCACCAGAGGTCTAAAGATTTTGCCTTTTGATGTCTGTGGTCTTGAGAATGAAGTAATCAAATAAAAAGTTGGTCTTACCACCAGAGAAAGGTAAGGTTTCAATTTTTAAAATAGGAATATAACATCGACACCCTCAAACATTGCAAAAGCTGTAATTTGTGTCATTTTTTCAAATCTTGACATAAGAAATAGAATGGCCAGAATCCCATTTACTGATGTGATTGCTTAAGGGTCTCTACCACCTGTGTGCTTAGTTCTGACTGGTTGCAAAGTTGGGCATGTGATTAGTTGAACACCCCATCACATGAAGGGAAGTTCACAGAAGAAATACTATTGTGCAGTTGGCAGGCCAATTTAATAATTATTGGCTGGTTTAAATATGTATTAATTGGAGGTGGGCAGCTTCCCTGGAATCCAGCCTGCCTCTGTAATTGGTTTAATAATGGTAACTGAGGATGAAATCACATATGAAGGGAGATGTGTATTTTCCTGCTCTTACTGTATTTTCTCTTTATGTTTACCTTCTGATGACCAGTCGTAAAATAAAAGCAAGCAAGTTTGCAAAATGTGAAGTGAGACAGGTTGATGTTAGGATAGTCAAAAATGTTTTATCATTGCAGAGAAACTGAATAATTTGGGCCTGAGAGGCACAGGAGCTCAAAAAGAATCCCTGTTCTTCTGATTCTCTATAAGAAAGGTTGACAGGTAAATCTGGAAGTTGAGTCATGGCAACTGGACTTCTTTCTTGTTAGGTTGAAACGTTTCACTTCTCATCCAAGTAGTTTCTTCAGGAGGAGGAGGACTCCTGAAGAAGCTACTTGGATGAGTAGCGAAACATTTCAACCTAACAAGAAAGAAGTCCAGTTGCCATGACTCAACTTCCAGATAACCACACCTGGATGACTGAGAATCTTCACAGATATGTTGACAGGTAGAATGATCCTTAAATATGGTTGAAGAATCTTACCAGAATGTCAGTCATTAAAAACAATAAAATTGTCAGATAAATAATAGAAAGAAAACTGTTTTTCAGCTGTCATCAGTATTCCTGATAGTGAAGAAGATATTGTCAGTATTCATTCCAAAAATGAATTTGAAAGAGATGCAGTAGATGCAAACAGGTCTGCAGAAGCTGTTAGAGAGGAAGCTATATTAGTCCTGCAAGAAGTGACACCTGACACTCAACTTGAAATGCAGGAAGTAAATGTAAGTAAAGTCCTTCTTTGTTCAACACTTAAGTTCTTCTTTTGAAATCCATGACTATAAGTGAAACTAATGTTTTATCAGAATAAATGTTTCAAAGTTCCTTTTTATAATCATACATGTGTATCATAGAATTATTTTGATGTTTCTGAACTTCTCCATGTGAAAGAAGCCCTGTTACAGCAACTGCTGACTGACTGTAGAAACTGAAAAATACCCATTGATTGCAACTGGGAGGTAGCAGCTGTATCCTAGGGTTGCTGCATTCCTAGCATTATACCACTGGTGGAATCAGTCAATGGCATGTAGCTTCTAAACACTTTGATTATAATTCTGCAATGTGAAGTACTGTGTTATATGTCTGCTTTGATATGGATTCCTGCACTGACCAGGGGGTTGGACTCGATGACCTTATAGGCCCCTTCCAACTCAATTATTCTATGCCATTGTAAAAATAATCTGGAAAATGCTACTATGCATTGGAATTAATTTCCTGTCCTTTCTTTTATTAGCTTATTGCAGATGGAAAACACAAGGAACAGATTTCAGAAGTTGTAGTGGAGACATGCCCGTACAGTGAGCTGAGTGCCTCAAGCAGTCCCAGATTAGAGTACAGCTGTGCCATTGTAGAGGAACGCGTCGCATGTGAATTACTTGATAAAGAGACTGATGAATCTTTCTTTGCTGAAGGAGACGAAGGAGAGATTCTTGTGCCACAGAACAACTTCTCCTTAATATTAGAAGAAGATAAAGAACCTGAGACAGGAGACTCCACCATGTTGCAAACCTCTCTACTTAAATCCACTGATCCAGACCCAGAAAGTGTGTCCCTGAATGTAGCTGGAAATAACAATGAAGAACTCATTACAAATTCAGTTTCCACAGTAACTAGCAGTCAAATAACTCAGAATACAGCTGAAGCTTTGCCATATGTACCTGAACCTATTCAGGTGGCAATTGCTGAAAACCTGTTAGATGTAGTAAAAGACACAAGAAGTAAAGAAGTTTCAGCTGAAGTTGTGGAACAGTCTTTTCCTGAAAACATAAACAAGAAGGTATTAATTTCACACCAGGCTCCTCTAGAAAATATAGTTGAAATGAACAATGATACAAAAGTAAGTCAAGTTGAACATTTTGTTACATCTAGTAGCTGCACAGCAGATCAGGCAACACAAAAACCAAATGTCCCATTATCTGATGATCAGTCATTGTCAAAGAAGGATAAACCAGAAATGTTGATGCTCTCCACTCCAAGGAGAAGTGCTAGACTAATAAAAGAGACTTCTGAGGTATCAGGAGTCCTTCTTGCCAATTCTGATGGCAAACATCAAGAACAAGAGACATTCCAGTCTGTTGCTTTTCCAGTCAAAGATGACCGGAAAACAGATATATCAGCAAATGTATCTCCTGTTGCAGAGGAGTTTCAGGCAACAATTACTCCAAGAAGAGAGGTTAAAAATGCAAAAAAGCTTTTATCAGAGCTTCATGAGCATCCAAGTGAGCAACCATCTACTCGTAGGAGGACTCCAAGAATTACAAGAAGCTTGATAGGGGAGCAGGAAGGTAGTCAGTTTGTCATTGACCACACAATCCAAATGACAGTCAATCCTAAAAGTGCAAAGAAGCTAAAAACTATTGCTTTTCAACTTGCAGAAGATGTAATTTCTGATCAGGAAGTAGAACCCCACAAAGAGCAGCTGACTGCCAAACCAAGAAGAGGAAAGCCAAGAAAACATGGTGGTCTGAAAGAACTTAAGGTTGAGACAGAAACGAAAGCTGGAAAGCTGCCATTGCCTACTCCAAGTAGAAGGGGTAATGCCAGAAAGTCTAGTTTACGTAAAGCAATTTTGGAAGATGATGTACAGCCAACTGTGCCACAGACACTTGTGCCCACTAAACTAGAGGGAGCACAAAACACAAATGTCTCAGAAAGTGTTCCTGATCCAGGCATGGAGCTTATTGAGCAGTCAACAGTACGGCGTAAAAGAGGCAGACCAAGAAAGAATTCTTTGGATGTTTCAGCAAATACACAGCTGGATTTGTCTCTGTCATCACATCCACTTCAAATGGATACCAGAACATGTGTCACTACTAGAAGAAGTAGTAGGAGTAAACCATTAAGTCTGTCTTCAAGTGTAGGATCTTTACCTCCTCTAGAAGAGTCCACAGTGCACACCACAAAGAAAAAATCTGCAAAAACAGATGCAGATAAAACGGTTATAGAAGAATGTTATCTCCAGGCAGATGAATCATTCACTTCAACAAAGAGTCCTGCAAGAAGACAGGCTAAGCTGACCACAATAAGAAAGAAGAGCCAGCTCCCATCTCTGTCTGAAGAGGGTACAGAAGAGAAACACTTGCTACAAGCAACTGATAACACTGCAGGCTTGCAGTCCACAGACACAACGAAACTGAGACTTGGAGAAACAGGGAGAATTTTGCCACAACATGGTACTCATACTAAAAGGACGAGATACAGGAAGAAAAGTGAAAATGAGAGCCTCTCGCTGGATGAGACCTTTTATTTTTCACCACCTCTAACAAAGCTCACGGAAAAAACTAAAGGTACTGAAAATTTTGTTCCTAGGCAAACAAATTGTTGATTGGCTTATCAGAAGCTTCTTCCCTTACATGAAAGCTCACCAAAATCATATTGGAAGAAATAATGATGATTTTTATTCCAGCATGAGTGCTGTCTGATACTGGTTGCATCTGATCCGTTTACAGATTAAAATTGGAAATGGATTGTGCCTTTTCCAAATACTATTTTGCCAGTTTGCAGGGTGTGGAATGTGATATCTACTCAGTTTGTGGGTAAGATGAGGCTGGCATCAAGCTCACACAACCATGGAGGGAATGCTGTTGTTTAATTTTGACATATTAGTGGTTTCTAACACTCATGAGCAGGAATGCTGGAAAGGTGTTTGCATCTTTTGATTCAAAGGAGATAGAGACCCATATCCTAGTAGGCAAATGGGAAAATAGGCATGATTGCCATGAAAGAGACCCCTAACCAGGATTATTTGTGTGAATTGTTCTTGTGTAAGTGAAATATCTCTAGTAGCAAAGGTGCTGGTGCACACTTGACCCTTGGGAATATGGAAGAATTAAATTGGCTAAAGGAACCACCCAGTTTACTACTGTTAACTGTGATTGCCTTTGAATAAAGGGGAGCTAAAAATAATCTCTTTCAGATTGACTATATGAGAGGAGGGAATTGGGCTTAGAAGTAACCTACCCATTGCTGTGCTCTGAGCGCAGCTGTTAGTATTTTTGTTTTGGAAACCCAGCACAACCAGCATAGGAGGGAAAGGACTGTGTCTCCCTGAAGGTTTTGTCTCAGCTCTTCCTCCCTATCCCATATGGTTGCTTTGGGGACAGGAAAAAGGCTAAGAGCTGTTTTGTTCTCAATAACTGAAGTTTAGATAACTTGAGGAACTTTTAAATATAATTGACATATTGTGGCGGCGTGAGATCTCATATCTTCCTGTTTAGTTTTCATATGAAAAATAAATGCACGCTTCCTAATCTTAGGTGAAAAACCAGTGACGCCTGTGCAGCTCAAAGGTTTAGATACAGACTTGGCTTCTCGGTTTGTCTTCTCGCCCCCCGTTTTGAGATCCAGGAAGAGACAAATTTCCAGTATTTCACGAATCGTGGAAGAGTTAGTAAGTAGTATTTTTGCTTCTCTTTCCTGCCAATTCTTTGTGCTCCTTCAGATATTTAAAGAGAGTAAACCAACGGGTTTCTAGTGAAACAGTCTTCCTGCATCTACTTGAAGTTTGGGTTTTTCTACACATTTAAGCAGGTCTTTGAAGTATGATTGGTACATTGTTGTATTTCTGCTTACTGGTTTGCTTTAAAGCATGCTTTGTATGTTAAGGTAAAGGTTCCCCTTGACATTTAGTCCAGTCGTGTCCGACTCCAGGGCGCGGTGCTCATCCCCGTCTCCAAGCTGTAGAGCCAGCGTTTGTCCGTAGACAATCTTCCGTGGTCACGTTGCCAGCGCGACTAGACACGGAACGCCGTTACCTTCCCACCGTGGTGGTACCTATTTATCTACTCGCATTTACATGCTTTCGAACTGCTAGGTTGGCAGGATTGTATGTTAAACTAGTATGTAATTACTAGTTTAAATGCTTTATTTTAATTAAAGTGATTAGAGAAAATAAATACATGCACCCTTTCATTTTAAAATATAAAGTTGGCTAGTCTCTTACTACCTTAAATCAACCTTTCCCATCCTGGTACCCTCTGAATGTGATGGACTGCAATTTCTGTTGTTTCTAAGAAGAACAGCCAAGATGCCACTGCCTATTAGTTGCTGGGGAGCATGTAACACAGGATGCAGTAGCATTCCCATTTTGTTGGGTGAGCTTCACAGTTCCACTGTGTGAATTGGTTGACTACTATGTGAACAGAGCATTGCACTAAATAGATATTTGGTCTGATCCAGTATTGTATTCACCACATCTGGAGGACACCAAGTTGAGTGAGGAGGCTTTACATTCAAAGCTAACAAACCATTTCACTCTTTTAAAACCACTTGTAATACATATTAATAAAAACCAATGTGCAGTAGTGATGAACTAGGACTCAAAAGACCTGGGTTCCCACTTAGCTATAGAAACACTGCAGAGTGACCCTGGTTAATACCACTCCTTAAATATCTCGCCTATCTTGAAAACCCTACTAGGGTCTCCGTAAGTCAATTTTGATTTGAAGTTA
Organism: Intellagama lesueurii; assembly: GCA_037013535.1. Taxonomy (NCBI): domain Eukaryota; kingdom Metazoa; phylum Chordata; class Lepidosauria; order Squamata; family Agamidae; genus Intellagama; species Intellagama lesueurii. The sequence goes on along the minus strand of JBAJHW010000001.1, from coordinate 300,750,536 downwards.
TGTAATAGTAACAACACATATTAATATATAAATGGTTAGGGCTCCCAGAGCTGTGGAAAACAAATAGATATATTAAATCTCACTTGCAGGACATTTAATGAGAACTGGATGAATTAGAATACAGTCTGTTCCTTCAAATGCTAGGAGCTGAAATGCTGGCAGGAAACAACGTAAGCCTGTGAAAAGAATGTTTGCTCTCAATGTTTATTCTTAGGGGACAGTAACCAATACAGTGGTGCCTTGACTTACGACCATAATCCGTTCCAGAAGATGGACATAACTCGAAATGGTTGTAGGCTGAAGCACCATTTCCCATAGGAATGCATTGAAACCCCATTAATCCATTTCAGCCGAAGAAAAAAATCACTACAAGACTCATTGGAAACGCGATTAATCCCTTCCGGCTGAAGGGGGGGGGGGAAGAAAAGCAATCAAGCGTGCAAGACCCATTGGAAATGCACAGAAAACAAACCGAGCAGATCAGAAATGCACAGAGAACAAAGGGACCAGGTCAGAAATGCACAGAGAACAAAGGAAAAAGCAAGGGAAGCATGCAAGACCCATCGGAAATGGGGGGAAAAACGCAAAAAAGCAACCAAATCCCCCAAGACCCATCGGAAATGGGGAAAAAACCCCAAAAAGCAACCAAACCCCCCAAGACCCATCGGAAATGGGGGGGGGAACCAAAAAACAAACAAACCCCCCAAGACCCATCACAGCACAGAAACATAACCCCCCCAGCCCAAACCCACCCTGCAAAAACCACCCAGAACAGTTTTTGAAAAGCAAAAAGCAGCACCTTACCTTACCAGGCAGTCCCAAAGCCTCCCTGCAAACACACACACGCTCACTGAGAAGCAGAAGCCAGGCAGTTCCAAAGCCTCCCTGCAAACAAACATACGCTCACTGAGAAGCAGAAGCCGGGCAGTTCCAAAGCCTCCCTGCAAACACACACACGCTCACTGAGAAGCAGAAGCCGGGCAGTCCCGAAGCCTCCTCTGACGCACACTCTCTAACTGCTGGGGCGAAAGAGCTACAAAGAAGCAGCCTCTTTCGCCACCTACAGTTAGCAATTTGAATTTCCCGCCTTTTTCCCCTGCCTTTTTCTGTTCGTAAGTGGAAGCTCCGGTCGCATGTAGAAGCAAAATTTTGGGGACGGAGCTGGTCGTAAGTCGAAATGGTCGTAAGTAGGGACGTTCGTAAATCGAGGCACCACTGTATGATAAATTACATGGAACAGTAAAGGTTCATATTCATGAATGCCTTAAGGTTTCTCATATAGAAATCAATACAAAAATCTGTTTTATATATATCAGGTCATTTTTCTAGAGAAGCTGTAGAGTCACTTAGATAAACCATAGCCATATCCAACTCAATCTCTGGAGGAACTACACGCAAAGGAAAGAAAGCCAGGTGAAAGAAAGAGGTGGGATATGCAAGAAAGATGGGGATAATAGTAAAAGGGAAGCCTTTTGTTTTTTGTGTCTTTAACACTCCTTTGTTTGCCCTCAGGAATTGCCAATTAAAGAGGAAAAGGATGCCATCTCGATAGAAGCATTAGAAAAGCCAAAAGTAAAAAGAGGCAGAAAAACAACAAAAACAAGCAAGTATGCAGTGATACAATTTTTTTATAAGTACCTGTTGCAAAAGTAGAGACATAACCAAAAATAATTGTGTGCCTCTGATGTTCGGTATTACTTTTGTGTGAGTAACTGTGATTAAAAAAGCAACATTAATTTAGTCTTCTGGATTTAAAGTGACTAAAGAAGCCTCTTTGCCTGTGTGGCTGGGTTGAAGAAATAATTATTCAGCGGGTCCAAAATGCCGCAGCCAGATTGCTAACTGGGGCTGGTTACAGGAAACATATAACTGCCCTGTTACAACAGCTCCACTGGCTGCCAGTCTGTTTCAAGGCACAGAGTGCCAGTTTTAATCTATCAAGCCATTTTAAATACCCACCACACTGGGTATCTAAAATGCATAAACCTATAAAGCCCTAAACAGCTTGGGTCCAAGCTATCTAAAAGACTGCATCTCCCTCTATGAGTCTACTCAGGCATTAAGATCATCAGGGGACGCCTTTCTTGTGGTCCCACCACCCTCACAGGTGCGTTTGGTGAGGACCTTCTCTATTGCTGCTCCCAGACTCTGGAACTCCCTCCCAGGAGAAGCTAGGCTGGCCCCATCTTTGCTGTCCTTCTGCAGGCAGGCAAAGACCTTTCTCTTCAAACAAAGCTTTTCCTTAATGGCTGGTGTTCTGAGAGGGGTTTTGTGTTGTTTTTTTAATGGATTGTTGTGCTCTGTTGTTTTTAAATGTTTTTTTGTTATTGATTTTATTGATCATTTTTAATATACTTGTTTAATTCTTTTTTAATATTTGTATACTCACTGTTCTTAGCTTTTTAATGTTGTCTTTTAATTGTTGTAAGCCATCTTGGATCCTTTTAAGGAGAAAGGTGAGGTAAAATATTTTAAATAAATTTAAACAAACTCTGACATAACTTTTTTCTCCTCCTTTTAGAGGTCTAGGAAAAGACAGTAGTTGGTCTCCACCCCCAATGGAAATAAAGTTCATCTCTCCTTTTGGTACCCCAGTAGATGGATCAAAGAGCAAACCAAGAGAATCTGTGGACAAAGCAGAGAAGTCTGATCAGAAGACTGTTTGTAGGAAAGAGAAGAGACTGTCTAGCTATCCAAAGCCAGTTGTTCGGAAGAAGATGCTATAACTGTTTTTAAAAGTGTGCACTGTACATCAATATTTGTAAAGTCATCATAGTTGTGTGGCATATTAAGGAATAATCATCTAATTTGGAGGATAATTTATATAAATTATTGTAAAAATTCAGAAAACGTAAGGTCTTCAATAAGTAACTCCATGTGGAGTGTGATTTCTTCAGTCAATGCAGTTTTTCTATTTTATAAGACACTTCATACATTTATATAATATGTAAATACATCTTATTTTAGGAATGTTAAATAAAAATGTATACTTAACAATGATTATTGTCCACTAGATTTTTGAAAGAGAATGGTGGTGCGTGGTGCAAACAACTCAGAGATGGTTTTAATGATGGCTTGCCACTGTTGGTTCCTCTCTAATGGGAGGCTAACATTCTTTTTTTTTTAAGATAGTTTGCTCTTGTAATGTTTTTAAAAATTAAAATGTGACCATTTTAGGGGTTTATAGAAAATGTTTTGACCTTTTGGAAATTGGTAATGGTGGTTCTCCATTAGAAACAAACCTTACTCTCTTGATCAAATATGTACTTTATTGAAGTAAGAATGTAAAATATTGTATTGAAGCTGTGCAATATTTTTTTTGTATTTGTCTTAACTTGGAAAAGCTGCTCTTCAGTTTATAAAATGAAATCTCACCTCAAATGTTTCATTGTTGTTGGTTTTTCAATTTGCTGCAGTAGCAGGAGCCCCTAACTCAAGATATTCATGCTCATAAATACTCACTTTGGGAGTTGTTTCTGGTTCAATTTATTATTTATTTATTTAAAAATTTTTGCCTTGCCTTTCTCCTTTAAAAAAAAAAAATTACACAAGGCAGCTGTGAGAATGAGGGCAAGGACACACCAGTTCCTGCCCGTGGACCATCTTGCTTCACAATGGTCCACTTCTAGCTCTCCTGTAGATGTAGGGAGAGCTATGTCAGATACAGAATTGGGAGAAGAAAGAGAAAAGGTGGGAAAAGAGAATAAAAGATAGGAAAGAAGGCTCCAGAGGAGGATAAGGAGAGAGTACAGGAGGAGAGTCTTAGAAGATTGAAGGGATATGGAGGGATTCTAAAGAAAAAACTGAAGTTGAGTCCTGAAGGTAACAGATCTTCAAGAGGACTGAGAGTTTGTGGAACATGAGGACCCTTGGATTGGGGAGCTGGTCACATTAGGAGCTCCCAGGACTGAGGCTGAAAGGCCGTGCCAGTCAAGACTACCCCATAAACCCTCCTTTCGGGGTGAGAAAGGTGAGAGAAGAGGAGGGAGCTATGAGAGTGGGAAGCAAGAAGAAGTTTGACTCAAAATCCTTTAGCCTGGCCTAGTCATTGGGAGATGGCCTGACAAACCCCCTTCCTCTTTGAGAAGCAAAGGGAAGGAGAGAGAGCTCCCTCTTTCAAACAGTCAAGCGTAAGCATGGTGTTAAGCCAGAAGACATTGTTGTCAGCTTTTTTTGTTAAGAGACAATGTTCATAAATCTACCAGGATTTTTGTTCAGCCAAACAACAAAGGAAGGCATTTCAGCCTTACATAAAGATTCTGAAGAGGAAATGACATCAGCTACAGTTGGAGCGGTCTCACCAAGGTAATGATACACAGTACAGGGAAGAGCTCATCTATGTGAACTCCAAGTGAAACCTGAATGTTTCTAGCTCCATTCGGTCTTTCTGACTCAGTGTCCCTTGCAGGAGGGTTAGTAATGAACACAGTATAGAAGACCTCACCACTCTCATCCAATGGTGTCACATGACCTGCTGCCAACAGCCAATCAGAACACCCAGGGGAGTGTCTGTAAAAGGACCTGGATTGGTTAGAACCCAGAAAGGAGTACATTTTCACTTCAGTTGTTGCTTGTACCTGTGCATGCTCCTGTTGCCTGCCATCTTGTTCTGTTTTGTTTTTTTGCCTACTCTGACCATCTCAGATCTTTTTCTCTCTTGCCTTTTTTTTTCTTGATTTTTTGCAGGAATCCCCACTTTTAAAATTATCATTTCTTCTGCTGCCACCAGACAGCCTGCCTGTGCCAGTATGCCTTCTGGGGATTTATTATTAGTATTATTAGTATTCCTGGTTTCTTTGGGGATTTTTCTGTCTCTTTGGTCTTTTCCTTTCTTGCATTATTTATTCTGTCTGCCTGCCTCTGTACATGACACTCTTGAAGAGGAGATATGGGGGAGGGAGAGGAATCCTTCCATGTTCTAGTAATTCAGCTTGACTGTATTTTTTGCCTTTATTTGCTTTTCTAGTTTTCGAGAGAGGGGGCTGATTTTTGTTTTGTTTGTTCTCTTTTTATTTTTCTTCAAGGGGGTACTTTCTATGTTTTTCTAAAATTATTATTTGCTTAATTGACAATACAAAATAAATGAGGTTTCTTACCCCAATTAAAGACTGATTGTTTTGAATCCAGAAAACCCAAAGGGTCTTGTTTCAAAAATATATAAAAAGGTGTCTAAAAAAAATAAGACTTTCATTCAGTTTTTTATGGAGATGCACTGTTCAGAAGCAATATGGGGGAAAGAATTCTACTGTTTCCCTTGGTGCTTAATCGGGAAAGCCTTTGGAATAAAATCCCATCCCACTGTGTCAAATAATACTACAGAGCAATACCAAATGGATGGTAATATATTCAAACTATACACTGTACAAAGTACTATATACTGGAACTAGATTGGACAATAAATGTTTAGACCCACAATGTTAGGATGTATTATGACTTGGTCTTATTTGTATATATGGTAGTCCTTCTACGTTCATGTTTTGATCACAAATCTTTGCAGAAATTGAAAAAAATAATTTTAGCAGAAAATTATACCTTCTCTGGTACTTGGTTTTCTTGCATTACTTATAGATGGCATTGTTGCTCTAATGCACAAAGACGTAACTTCTTTGTTTGGCAACTAGAAAAATGCAAAGAACTTATCACCAGCATGCTGAGAAGCTACAGTCTGGTCATCAATGTTTACAGAAAAACAGCACAACCAAAGGGATCAGACGCAGAAAATTACAAAACATTTTTAAAAGCATGGTCCCTGTTTCTTCTGTTTTCCAGTAATAATCGTATACATCACCCTCATCACGTGTTGATTTATGCAGAGAGATCTTTTAAATAAAATACATGAACATGCTTCTAACAGTCCAGCAGTAAAACATCAATTTTACTGTAGTCAGTTCTCTAACTCAGCTTCCTTGGAAGATCTTGTCTTCGGTGTTTTGTCCTCTGTCTTTTAACTCCAATTTTTTCAAAACTGGTTTATGACCAGTATCTTTGTTTTTATGTACTTTCATATTAAATAATATTTTAAAATTCCACATTAAAAAAACCCCAAGATTCAAGTGCTACTGGTAAACTTAATCAACTGGCGTTCCTCTCAGAAATAATTTATCAGGTAACTTTTACAGCTAATGAGTGAGCACATCAATAATTGAAGAGTTGAGAAAGAGCTGTATTAGACACCACTTGGCCATTTATTTAATTTAACTTAATTAGAAGCAAGGTTGTGAAGATGAACTGATAGGTGTCCTCTGTATTTTTTTTTTTCCTTCTGAATTCTCTGGAAGAGTTTTAGCAACAAAAGCATGCCAAGCTCTGACACTGTGAAAGTGGCAGTACGTGTAAGACCTTTCAGTCAGGTTAGTAATTAATTCTATGTGCTCTGGTGAAAATTGAGACCTGAGATCATACTTGCATTTGTCGATGGTGTTTGAGAAAAGAGACTTTGGCAAGAAAAAGCTTTGTGAAGGTGAGGAGGAATGCAAGTCCAGTTGTTTAGTAATGAGTCACTTTTGCTGTTAGCATAGATTGCAAAAAGGCAGAATGAAGTGTGGTGTTGTTCACATACTATCGGTCTTGCACCTCATGTCCCTTCATGTGCATGTTAGGTCCGTAAGACTTCCCAAAATGTGCGAGATGGAGGGGAGATATCATGAATCACCTTATGAGAAATGTAATGTCCCTGTGATGGTGGGGATGTGGAAACTGTTGGGCATGTCCTATAATGCTGCTCCTTCTACTTTGACCTTCATCAAGAATTCCTTTTATCTATTTTCCAAAAAATCCCTGGGGGAATCAGAAGAATTTTATATTTCATTTCTCCCTTCTGAGCAGGACCCCCATATTACCAACACAGCAGCCAGATTTTGTAGAGCTTCCATATCTTACTGAAGTTCTCTGGCAACACAGCAATCCCCTTTTCTTAGATACTTGTAACACCCTATTTTATATACTACATAGCTGAACTCCTTTACATACTATACGTTGCTTATTTCAGTTGTGTTCTGTATTGGGTTTTTTAATTCAGTACTGGTCTCTGGCCGTAATAAAGTACGTATGTATGCCTGCAATAGGCACAGCCTATGGTAGGTGGCAGTGGTGCCAGCATATTCTGTGAATTTCTGCAGCCTGGTCATCATTATTTTTGCCCTGAGGCCCAATTTTTAAATGGTGGTTTCCTAACCACCAACCTTCCCAGGGGGCCCAGTGCTTCTTTGGTTTGAAATTTAGATAGTGCTTCTACATTCAGTTTTCTCTCATATTATTTTTCTTATCCTGTTGTTAATAGTGAGGAGAACATTGTAACTGTAGGAGCCTCTTCCAGTGTCAAGGCTCTTCTGATTTTAAAGGTTCCCTTGTCTTTTGTATCCAAAACTTGTACCTCATTTTATCTCCCTGTTATGAAGACCTTCATCTGTTAAATTCTTTCATGTGAGGCTGCTGTGAAGGTGCAAATAAAGGCAGGGAAAAATGTAATGCTTCTTGGTGTAGCAGTGAGAGTATTGGAAGAGAGTTCAAGAGACTTGGGTTCAAGCCCTGAAACTCACTGGATTAACTTGGGCAAGTCATAGCCTCTCCCTGACCCATGTCTGAGGTTGTTGTGAAGACAAAGCTAGGAAGAAAACCATGTGTGCTGCTGCCTTGAGCTGACTGGAGGAAAAGCAGTTCATTAAAATATGTAACCAATTGGGGCCTGTTCAGACAGGCATATAGATTGATATTTTGATTGCTGGTGGTACAGTTTGGTTCGAACCAAATTATGGCATCCACGTGTGTTTCTGCTAAGATTGATCCATCCTGCCTCTTTAAGAGCTGTCCTGCTCCTTTCTGGCACAGTGCTAGGGGCTTCTGTGGTGTTTTTGTTATGATTTGATGTGCTTCTAATTTTATCCCATTGTGCAGCCTGTGCAGATGGGCTAGTTTGCACCCAAATGGAGCTGTGGTTGACATTATCTGAGGTGACAACCCTGTGACGTATTAGGTGGGTTGTGAATGTAGAGGAGAAAGAAACCTCCTCCTCTATATTCATCCTCTTTTTTAAAAAAAAATATTTTCCTAACTGACACAGCACAATTCTAATACCATGCTAGGCTTATGCATTGCTCTTTTGACATGCCACTTACTTTATTTAACCAAAAAGAAAAAAGGAAAGTCACCACAGCCTGCTGAATGATGGCCATGGGAAAAGGCAGGAAAGGGAGCTAGGTTGACCCCATGGACTTCAGCCCCAGAAGGCAGCACAACCTCAGCAGAGCCCCGGCTGAGGAGAAAGTTGGGAGTTACCTGCCTTCCACCACTGTCCTCAGCTGCCTCCTTATTCATGAGCAAGCCAGCAAACCAAAGACCTGTATGAACCATTCTTACAGGAGAATAAACATCTCCAGTGTGAACAAAAGGATCATTAAAGTGAGAGATAAAATAGATCACACTGAAGATAAGCATACTTTAAGCATGAACTAGACAGCTCCAAATTCTCCTGCCTGGACAGGCTCTTACCAACTATTTGCCCACAGCTCCATGGACCTTCTGTTCCTAGGCCTCAAAGAGAGTTGCCTTCTTTGTTCTGGCAGGCTATGTGTGTTTCTTGACACGACAGGATTTTAGCAGCTGCTGTTTTCTTTCAGTGAAGGGAAAGTGGCAATGGCAAGAACTCTTGTCAAACATTTAAGTTTTTGAAGGCAGAGGAGCAGCACTCGGTGGAAAAGGGATAAAGCTGAGGTAGCAAGGATGGATGGCAGTAACAGACCTTAGATGAAGGTAGTAATAATCCCAGACTCAGAGACTCAGATGCAGCTTCCCTATCATAGCTTCTAATAGAGACTTGTCATTCTTATTTCCTTCCGTAATAGGTTCTTCTAAACCAAGATGTCCTGGAGCTGCTTACTGCTTCAGAACAATTCACGTTTCCTAACTATTTGGAAAGGGAAGGGCTGGCATAAAATTACTTGTTGAGGATAGTACAACAAGTACCATGTTATTGACTAAAAGGAGAAGTCGGCAGCTGTATGTTTTTGCCTTACTCTTTCTATTATCCTGAGCCAACATAGGCAATCATGAAGGATTATGGGAATTGCAGTAAAAAAAGATCTAGACAAACTCAGTTGCTCACACAAAATAAAGGAATGTATTATGTAATGCCTAACCCCCAGCTGCCATTTTAATATACTTTTAAGTTCCTTTAATCTTCTGCTGCTTTTTACCTTAGCAGTACTTCCTTTTCTGCCTGTTTTGGCTATCTCTAAAAGTTTTTTTTAAAATTTATTAAAATATCAGAAGAACTCTAGGCAAGTTTAAAAAAAACCATCCGCTAGTTTTGAAAACAGTGCATCCATATCAGAACTTCACAATGTAGTCAAGCCAACATCTTCAAAATCTAATAAATAACCAGATTTTAGCTTTGCACTGAACTGAAGTAACACCAGCACCAGTGGGACCTCCAACGGAAGAGTGTTGCTGCAAAGAAGGCTTCTCAAACATTTCTGTGTAATACAGGAATTCTGGAAGCTTTTTATACTAAATCTGCCCATTAGTCCTTCTAGCCCAGTACTGTTGATACTGACTGGCAGTAATTCTCTAAGGCAGTTGTTCCTACACTCAGGTCCCCAGATGTTGTTGAACTACAACTCCCAGAAATCCTGGCCAGCATGGTAGATCACTGCAACAACATTAGGCAGGCTGAATCAATCCCAACACATGCATACTCACGTTCATTTTGCTCAGGATCAGCTAGCCAAAGAGTCAGTGCGATGAGAGAAGGGCATACCAGCTTCTGGAGTTTGATTCTCTCCAAGGCCATTTTTAACCCATTTTCCTTTTCCAAGCTGTTCTTTGAAGACAGGTTAGTTCTAGGGTCATCCAGATTAATCATTTGTCCCCCACTCATCCCCTGTGCTGGTTGATGCCAGATAAATGTTGAATTTACCAGAGTCTCTGTCAGAACTTATTCCCACTTTTCATCTCTATCAGCAGCCCCTGTTCAATAAAAAAAACTTCAAAAATACTTCCAAAAGATTGAAGAAATGCTTTTAAAATGATCTTCACTTAACATTTTGAATTTTCTTTTGTGCCATAGTGTTTTGTTTACTTGTTTTTGTTAGTGCTATTATTGAAGGCCTTCAATCCAAGCCCTTGCCAGCAAAGACTCACCCCATTGCTAATATACTTCAAAAACCAACTATCTTTCACATCAACTTGTTCAAAAATGATGAGGAAAACCTATAGAAGCCTTTAAAGAATTGTCTTGTGCTAGATTTTTGCTTTTGCAAACTCTGCCATGGGGGGGGGGGGGACCCAAAAAGAAATAAGCACCAAAACAAAAACCAGGTGGGCTAAAAGCTAAAGGCGTGTTACTTATTGTCACTGCTGGTATTGATTTAAGCCTTCTGTTGTCTGGATGGTGGGGAAAATGGCAATATCATCAGCACACACAGGGAAACAAATTATCCATCTGGATGAGCCCTCTGTTAAGCAAATAACTTTCAGTGCATTCTCATCTGGAGGATGCCTGTAGTGGAAAATGCTTTGGTTGAAATAGTCTTCTTTGCATATAGTGGTATGTAAAAAAAGCCCATGTGCCATTAATCAATATATTACAGTAGTGTTTTCTAATTCTGCTGATATTTCTTCTTCTTCCACAGGTTTCAGCCTTCTATTTTAGATTTACTCTCACACAGGTGAAGTCATTTTCCCAATTAAAACAATATCAGGAAACCGGCTAGGCCTGGCCTTGAAAGCCTCTTTCTCAGGAGATATGCTGCAGGTGTGACCTCTCCTTGTTACCAAGCAGATACTAATGGTACAGCTCTTAAACAATTTCTCAGGCACATTCAGACAGGTCTGGGTTTTAAGATGGATCCCAGGTTCTGTGTCCTCCACGTTCCCAGTGACAAAATTATTTAATGTTCTCAGATGACATCAGTCTATTCCAACTTTTGCCATAATGTATGTGAGCTTCTCAAGATGCTGAACAACTCACAGTGTCACATGATGATATTCATTAAAACCAGAACTCTTTCAAAGATCCATGTAGTTTACCTTAGCTTTGAAATGTATGCTTTAGACAGAATAGTGAGTCATTATTGCACCAGCCTTGATTCTTTGCCTCCAGCTACACTTGCTTCTTTTCCCAAAATGTTTTTGAGGTTTAGCTCATGGAAAGCAAAATATCTGTCTGCTCTATAGAATCATCTTCCCCTCAGAGATCAGCAACACAAGATGGGGGTGGGCCAAACATGGTGCAACCAGTCAGGCTCACATGTTCCTGGATTGCATCTCCCATCAGCCCTGGCCAACATGGCCAGAAATCAGAGAAGATGAGTCTTAGTCCAATAACATATAGAGGGACACAAGTTGCCCACCCTACTGCACAGTTGTGCATTAAAATCAGAGAAGTCAGCAATAGTAACAAATTACTTACAGGTAGGTTATGAAAACATATTGGAATTATGTTTCAAACTTATAATGATGAGTAAGAACAATGTTACATCATGGTTGTGATGAGAAACATTTTTAGTTACTTTTAAAAGTCACCTAAAAAGTATTTTTAGATGCATTTTGACAGATACTTTTCAAATTTGATATTACTTTCTTATTAATTCTAACCCTGTCCCCCCAAGCAAAACAATACAAGTTATTAGTTTAATGTCATTGCAAGTAATGGGTGCAGTTCACTTTCTAAACACTGCAAAGAGTATTGAGAGCCATTTACTTTCAAAAAGCAACTTTCTAAGCTCTACCTTAATGTAAAACCTAAATCAACAATCTAAATTCCTGTTTTAAAACTGGCTGCAATTTCAACAGAGAGAGAAGAATGCAGGCAGCAGATGTGTCGTTTCTATGAATGCCAATTCTACAAGCATATATGATCCCAAGAACCCAAGCAACGTAAAAACATTTACTTTTGACCTGGCATATTGGTCCCATCATGGCTTTCTAAAGGACCAAGATGGCAAGCTCATTTCTGCTGGGCCAAACAGCAGATATTCAGGACAGGTAATATGCATTTGTGCTTTAAAATATTATTTCAAAAGGTGGTTGTAGACAGAAATGTGGATTGCACTGAGGAATCGGTGTAGATCACTGAAAATGAACTGAACTGTAAGAATGGCTGTGAATCAAACCACAGCAAAACTGAATCCCTTCCATTCAGCTTGTCAGTGTAGTTTCAGCCTTAGTATCCTACCACTAATGTGTTATGGGCAATGCTTCAATGTCGATTTTCTGGAGGTCTCTAATATACTTAGTATCCCAGAACGAACCCATTCCTATGTCTGTTTGTCTGTCTGAAAGGCCTTTGGCAACTGACCTTGCTTGCTACCAAAAGGGCTTTTATCTGGATGGGTGCTGTATTTTAATGTTACTAGAGTACCTTTAAATTGAGTTTAAAATGCATTATGCTTTTATTTCATTATATGCCTTTATACTGTTTTATTGTTAAGTCCACTTTGATTATCATTTATGGAGAAAGGTGGGAGAAACAATATAGCTAAATAAATAAAGGAAAGTGTCCCATTCCACCCACCCTCCATCTGTAACAGCTCAGTGTGTGCAAATACACCGGTATTTCCTGTATCCAGAATGTCCTTCACTTACATTTCACTTACTATACATTAAAGCATCACCAGAGCAGGCTGTAGCATCTTCTGGGAGTATGCACTACTAGTCACAGCTTCTACTTCTGTGCTGGCTTATATATGTTTGTGTGAAAAAATATATCTTTATAGAGGGAGGTTTTTCGTGACCTTGGACAGGGAGTTCTAGACAGTGCTTGGCAAGGTTACAATGCTACTCTCTTGGCATACGGTCAGACTGGCTCAGGAAAGAGCTACTCAATGATTGGATATGATGCAAACAGAGGCATAATCCCAGTGGTGTGTGAAGAACTCTTTAAAACAATTCAGAACCAAGAGAAGAACAAGCAATATCAGGTATGTTACATTCTATACAAATTTGTGATATTTAGCACTAGTTTTCTTTAACAAAAATATTATGTTAAGATGTTGAACCTATTTCCATTTGTCACAATTGTTTGTGAAATTGAAAGTATGGCCCGGAATCCTGTTGAGAAAAACCACTTGTGCAAGAGCAGTCCCACACGTGGTTCCCGCAAGTGGATTGTTCTTGTGTGTGGTTTCACAATAAGGACAGTATGCTGGGGGCAGTGGAGCACTGTGTGCTTTCCTGAACAGGATTCTGGCCACATATACAACCTCCTGGTGGGCACAGTCTGAGAGGCTGAGGAACAAGGGTTTTATCATGGAATCTGAACAAAAATCCTTTCACTTCATTCATATTATCTGCATCTATCCAGGCATATGCAAATAGAGCTGCCTATTTTAAAAACACATCAGATTTGAAAAGAATCTGTTACATATGAGACAAAGTGTGTTCCATATCAGATTTCAAATGGAACTCAGTGCTGAATTTTGCTAAATAATTTTAAACCATTAACAGTGACAAATTATCTTTTGATCTGTCCTATTTCTCCTTTTTCAATTCACAGGTTACATTTAGCATGCTGGAAATTTATAATGAACAGGTAATAACAATAAGAATAATTATTTAACTCCTCTTTAGTTTTCAAAGTTTTTATTCTCTCTATAAGCTTGTGTTTCTTCCTCATCAGGAAATAGCACCAACACAGATTGCTCAGATCAGTGTTTATACATGCTGATCATTTGACACTGCAGCAACCTTGCATACTCAGTCCTTAGTATTTAATGTACTGGCGCAGCACATCTGGGGAGAAAGCTGTATTAATTTCTTAGATGTATCTAAGTGAGATAAATGTAAGTCTTCCAGAGTACAACAAGATTCCCTTCAGTGTTACATGGGCCAATACAATTGTAGTCACATAGCTAGAAAACAAACACTAGTCTAATAGCATGAGGTTAATGAGGAGAAGGCAACTTCAAACCAGAGGTAGGCACTAAGCTAAAGGGCAGTGGACATGTTAAGCTAAGATTCTTCTTGGCCATGGATAACCAAAACATTAGACCAGTGCTTCCCAATCTTGGGTCCCCAGATGTTCTTGGACTAAAGCTTCCTGAGAATTTGGCCAGCACAGCTAGTGTTGAAGGCTTCCAGGAAAATTGGGAACCACTGCTTTAGACAGAGACCGAGTCAATGGTAAGTTAAATTAGGCCCAGCTAATTCTGGTTTTCTCCCCATCCTCCTCCCCAATTACAGTCGTAACATTTTGGCGCACTAAATTATTACTAAACAATGTCTCTCAAGTTACATAAAAGTTACTTTTTATTTCTTGCCTTTCTTTGCTTCCCCCAGAAGGAGAATTTATTTCCCAGTGTTCACAACAAAATCTCAGCTCTGCTTTCATCTAGAACTGAGGAGCGAGTAGTTCAACAGCAAGCCAACCATGCCTTTCTTTAATTCTTATTGGTCAGCAGTGTGTAAGGGCAACCTTACTATTGAGCCATGGTATCAGATAGTACAGCCCAATGGGAACCCTGCCCCTGCATCCAACAAAGAAAGAAAGAAAGAAAAAGAAAATAATGGCAGTAGTGGTTTAACAAAGATTGAAAAAACATAGCTGCACTGCTCTTGAAGATGGCCATAGACTCTGGAAATCACAGCCGAGGATAAGCATCTCCAGCCTTCTGTTTGATGGAACCCTTTTCCCCTCCTTTCATCTCCCTGAAAACAGGGTGCAGGGGTATTTGTCTAGCTTTCTGGAGCCAGTTTGAAGATTCATGGGTGAGCTGCAGTAAGAAGGAATTTATCTTCACATGCATCACATATATGCAGAAAATAAAACTTTTGGGAGTTTCTCAGCCATGTTTGTACAATGCAGAGCTGGTGGCTACTGTTGTATGCACACAACATGTGCATACATGTATATGCACAAAACTGCAAGTTAGACAACATCCTTAGGAGCATTTATACTTTTGACCGGCTTGCCAGTTCTACGCGGTTGTTACAAATATTTAAAATGGGCCTCTGTAATACTTTCCTGCCAGTGGGGCAAAATCTTTGCATGAGAAAGTGACTGTTTGACTTACACTTATGGCATTGCTGTTGTCACAAAGAGGAATAAAAACCATGCTTTTAAAATACATAACCTTTTTGCTATTTGATCTCAAATGTATAGAGGAGCGGACCTTTAAATTTTGCTGAGAATTGTTCAGCCTGCTAAAATTGTTCCCTCTTTTTTATTTTCCATTGAAATGTGCTCTTTGTGTGTACTCCAAGGTAACAGATTTGCTATGTAGAATCAAGAAGCGGGGTGGGCTCAAGGTAAGAGAAGATCAGCAACAAGGCTTCTATGTGGATGGGTTGAAACTGGTACCCTGTGAAAGTTATGCACAAATAGAGAGACTAATGGAACAAGGAACCAAAATAAGAACCACTGCTTCAACCAGCATGAATGCCACCAGCAGTCGGTCTCATATGCTCATCACCATCCAGTTCAAACAGGTACAGTACAAAAATCCAGATCTTGGAAATAGTGTGTTAGAATTAATGTGTTACTGTTAAAACTGCAATTTCCCCCATCAAATGGGGAAGAAGAAACAATATATCTAATGCTTTAAAATGCACCGTTTTGAAGTAGTGCTAATACATTTTTTTGTTTGTTAAAATTATTATTTATACTCATGACTCAATGTTTCAATGCCCTTTGGCTAAAATTTGAATAAAATTCATATTATTTATACTCTGTGTCGACTCTCCTCCTCCCAGAAAGATGAATACCCTGTTTCCCCGAAAATAAGACCTAACCTGAAAATAAGCCCTAGTATGATTTTTCAGGATGCTCGTAATATAAGCCCTACCCCAAAAATAAGCCCCAGTTAAGTGAAACCCCGCCCTCCACCATTGTACAGCAACCAGAAGAAGATGACATGACTGTATTTGAATAAATGTAGATGGTTGTACATGAAAAAAATAAAACATCCACTGAAAATAATGTGTTTTTTGGAGCAAAAATTAATATAAACCATGTCTTATTTTCAGGGAAACACAGTATCTCTGTGTGCATAGAGACATAGAATCCTGTGTTAGGACACACATATCTCCTTAAACGAATAATTTTGCAAAACATTAGAACCGCCATCCCTAAGTAACAGTTGTAGTCTACCAATAATAATAATAATAATTGCATGCTATCAAGTTGATTCTGACTTATGGTGACGCTTTCCAGGGTTTTCTAGGTAGAGAATGCACAGAAGTGATTTACCATTCCCTTCTTCTGGGACTGTGCAGCTTGTCCAAAGACCGGTTCTTCTCCCAGGAAGCACAGTGGGGAATCAAACGTCTAACCTCCAGCTTCGCAGGCAGATACCTAAATCACTGAGCTGTCCAATCAGTTATAGTCTTCCAGGAGGAGGGCAGTTCCCTTCCCTGGAGCAGCCTGGGATTTGTAGTCCACTTGGAAAAAAGTGCTGGACTAGGGAAAGCAATTCAAAGTAACAATAAGAGCTGTTTTGAAGGAGCTGATAGATGTGCTACCATGCGTCAATGGTGACAATTTACATGCCATTCTCTGTAACCCCCACTGTTTATTTTAAAGATAATTATTTAATTAACAGATTAATAATGTAATTTCAACAAATTAAACATTTTCATGTTTATACATGAACAACAAATTACTCTCCCCATTTCTGATGTCTAATTCCGATGAATTAATTTTCAGATCTTGAGCTTCAAGCTGTACTGAAACCTCATATTGTGATCAGGGATGATAATGAAATTGTGGGGTTCCTATTTCCCTAGTGAAATCTCATTTTATGTCTCCTGTGACAAGCAATGGAATGGATCACATCTTATCTCAAAAGTCAGAAATGGTGGTCACATATCTTTCTGGCCTATTTGGTCAAGACCCAGGAGCTGGTAGTAAGCTTTTGAGATAAAGCATCAACAAAGCAAAAGGCCTAGATATGAACTGTAGCGAAGACAGATTTAGTTTGTGGACTTCACTTCACTGTCACCAATGTTATTGGTCACTGACATTTTGAGTAGGCCGGTATAACTGTCCATAGACAGGATTGCCAGGGTTTGAAAATGTGGCTTGTAAGTTAATTTTGTTTGTACCTTTTGAGATGCTTTGTGAATGCTTTTATAATTTATGGCTGATAGATTATAACTGTGTCAACTTGTAATAGGTCAGATACATTGACTAGCAGTGTCTCTTTCACAGATGTCAGTTTATGAGACCTTAAGAAAATAGGGTTTGCAGAGGAAAACTTCCTGGTGGATTGTGCCCCTCTTTTCCTATTGCTGTTTCTTGCAGATTTTTCTGAAAGATGACATCACCAAACAATCCATTATAAATCTGGTGGACTTGGCAGGAAGTGAAAGACAAAAATCCTCAGGATCAGAAGGAGACAGACTAAGGGAAGGGTCACGCGTAAATCTGAGCTTAACTACATTAGGAAATGTGATCAGGTACAAAAGAGATCCTATTGCATGACCCATTTGTGTCTTAGGAATTTTATTACAAAGAAATGGCAACTGTTTATGAGACCTACTGCTTCTTTGCTTGTTAGTCTTTAAAAGTACCATGACAATGCCCCATAAATGGTAACTGTATTTACTTATGTATTTGTTGCATTTATTTGTTGCATGAGTTTCCATCTTGCCTTTCTCTCAATAAGCTCAAGTATGTGGTTCTCCACCTGCCAGCCCATTTTGTTCCAGCAATAACCTGGTGGGGTAAGTTAGGCTCAGAGAGGTTGCAACTACTTTGACATATAATGTCAGAAATGCTCTGGGACTGAGACAGTCTGATTCACATTTTTCCCATTGATCACATGATGTAAAAGGCAATATGAATCAGCCTGGACTCCCACCACTCCTATCCATATTATTTTCATCCACAGCTGGGGCTTTTACTTTTTTTGACAGCAGACCCATTCACATCAGTTCAGAAGATGTAACTGCGTGAGCCGATGTGGAAGGAATTGTAGTCATTGTATCTGAAGCCATTCAAACAGCAGTGAGAGAAGCAGGGCAGTGGGAAAACTGGCTGCCATTTGAATCCTCTCCTCCCCACGTCTGATGCCTGCTTTCATCTTCTCTTCTCGTTCCTTTTTTTTTTTTGTCTTGTCTTGTCTTCTCAAGGCTTGCTGTCTTAGAGCTGGGGCAGCTGGATGACCAAAGGAAAAAAAGAGTGTAGAAGTCTGCTTTGACTGTGCTAGCTGCAAATCTGGACAGTCAGAGTGGAGCAGAGCAGAACTACCTTAAGAAGCTGCAAAGAAATCTGAAGTGAAAATATCCTTTTCTCTCTCTCTGCAGAGCTCCCCCCTTTTTTGGGGGGGGGGGGATAGGTCAACAGGCCTTTAAAAGAAGAAAAAATAAAGGAATGGAATGGAACAGAACAGGAAGAGGGAAACAAGCAGATGCAGGCACCAGGTGTGGGGAGGAGAAGATTCAAATGGTTAGTCTGGTTTCCTCCATACTCCCTGCTGACTACTATGTGCTTGGCTGAAGTGGATTCCCATAGGGAAACCTGACTTTTTGGGTGTGCGTTCATAACAGATCCATTAGCATTCTTGCTGCTGTACAGTCACACCCTGAAAATTATAGGCCAAAAGGCACAAGTCCTCATCTAGTACTCTAACCACAGCACCACATTACCTACAGAAATCTGTTAAATCTTCAATCTTGATTTCCAATCATGAAACCTCCCTGAAGTAGATTTATTTAATAATACAACTAGTTTCAAAAACAGGAGTTCAAAAAGGCTGGAATATACTGTTATGGTTGTCCCACTGGGTGATGTGTATATCTCTCCCCCCCCCCCCCCCAAAGTTTGCTTTTTCTGAGACTATTTAACTGAATAGTTAAAATACGGCCCAGTTTGTAGGTTTGCTTGAGCATCACCACTATCCTATTTCAAATGTAGTGCTCTCCTCAAATCAGCAGTTACACAGAAACCTTTTCCCCTTTAATGTTGCAACATGTAGACTAATGATGAGAACAGTAATACTTAGTCATGTATGAATAACAATGCAATCCTGTACTTCTTGATTTAAAGTAAGATCCACTCTAATTCTATAGGACTTACTCTTAGGGGCAGAGTTTGTAAGGAAACTTAGTGTGGCTTAATTAAAATAAACTTCCTTTTTTAATGCAGTCGATAAAATGGTTCAGTCTGGAACCTACAAAGCAGATTGGCTTCACGTCTCCCTCAGTAGACCACCCCTTATTTGTTAGTTTACCTCAACTGACACCTACTATCTCAATCCATTCATTCTGAGACTCTGGTAATAAGAAAGAATAAAATGTTTCTATTTATTTACAGTTCTTCATAGATAAAAACAACCATCATATTGTTTAAAAATATTAACTGGTTACATTGAGCTTAATTGGTTCACTAGCTTCATTACAGACGGAGTGGTTACATAGCTGACAGAACACATCACTCTGACTGTCCACTTCTGACAGACTCCATTGCTAACACTGACAGAACTTTGACTGGAAAAAAAGGCGGGAAAAAGAATCTGAGGTAAAGAGCAAACAATTGGCTGTTATTGGATTGGTTGATATTCATTGCAGCTCCCTCCCTGCCAAAAACTCTCAAAGGCATCATATGTAGGTTGCAATATATCCAACAGTTACTTGAAGGTGAGACTACAATCCTATATGCTCTTGTCAGGTGTAAATCCTGTTGATCTCAGTGGGGCTCATATCTGAGTAAACATATACGTATAAGATTGCACTCTAATTGTATCAGAATGAAATAATGTCCCTCTCAGCAGCTTTCCCATAGTGATTTATTTTTCTTCTAGTGCTCTGGCTGAGGCTGCCATGGGAAGGAGAGTATTGCACATCCCGTATAGGGATTCAGTTCTTACCAAACTCTTGCAGTCTGCTTTGGGAGGAAACAGCCGAACTATTATGGTAACAATGTCTTTTTGCTCCCCCCCCCCGAGACATCCCCCCCCACACACATCCCGTGTGGAAAGCAACATTCCAACTGAAATCCTGTTTGTACAGCTACGCTGCATAAGGCTGATAACATCATTAGCTGCAATGGGTTTTTAAAATAAGACTACTTCTTCATGGTCTCTGTGAATTTCCCAACCCCCATAAAGTTCCTGAGGTTCCCATGGAATCCCCTTCAATGTGAAGAAACTGTTTGGGGGCTGCAAAATGGGGTTGGGTGGGGAGTCTTTAATTTCCAGAACTCACAGCTGCTGGCAAAGTCAGCCCAGCAGTGGAGATGTTCAGAAATCTTCACCCCACAGCCTCCAACAGCTTTCTCACAGCAAAAAGGATTCTGTGGGAGCCTGGAGACCATTGGGACCGGAGAGGAATTGGACATTTGTTATTTCTGAAAAGTTGCCACAGCTGATGATATCATCACTCTTACACAATGGACAGGATTTCAGCCTCTGTTTTATTGTCATTACAAAGTTTATATACTGTTCTTCATTCCAGAGGAAAATCCGTTCAAAATTGCTGACCAAAATGTGTGAATATGCATTTCAGATTGGAAAGCATGTGTTTCACACTCAGTGAGTAGTGTAGTGATATGTGTGGAAAGGACAGCACCCATAGCCAATCCCTCCCATATAAGTAGAGTCCAAAAATTCAGGCAACTGGATTATTCTATATTTTAAAATAAATAAGTAAATGAGAACAGGTCTTTTGTGGAGTTAATGGCTTTCTCTTATTTTAGTAATTGAGAGATCGGCCAATCTTACAGGCCAGTTTTCATTTCCACTAGACAAATTATATCTCTGAAGTAAGCAGGAGCAGCTTTAGATCATGCAAGGAAGGTAAAGATGCTTCCAAGTATGTCTAAATGCCAAGATTTAGTCTTGCTAATTTAGCCCCATCCCCTTCCTGGAGATTCAAGATCCAACATCTGAGACACAGAAAATGGACCCCAAACCAGAGATTCAGGGTCAAATCCTGGGACTTGGCAATTCTAGGTAACATGGTAGTTCTGTGAAAACCTGTATCCTTTTGCAGAACTCTGCCAGTACAATGGGAACGATGACAGCGGCTGTGATAAATTACTATTAATAAAAAGAAATCCCTTTTTAAAAATGTGTGATGTGCATGGTTCTGTCTACATCCACCCTGAAACTGTAAAAGGAACATCCATTACACTGGCAGAGCTCTGCAAGAGAATAACTGGTTCTGAATGCCAAATCTAAAAATCTACATTAGGGCTGTATTGTAATTAGGAAGAACAAATTGTCACAAAATAGTGAGCAGGCTTTTCAGTTCCTCAGAAACTACAATCAGGCTGAATGTTAAACAAAACAGGAGGTATTGAGAGATGAAAGATAGAAAGCTTGCATGAACATTAAAAGCATAAATCCTTCATGATTCTTATTTCTTTTGATACACATAAACAGGTGACAAAAATATAATAAAACTCCTAAATGAAACACTTCAGCATTTGTGGGTTTTATGCTTCAGATTCCAAAAGAATTTGGATGTCCTCCGAGACTATGCACCTTGATAGAAGAGAGCATTTGCTGCTGTGCCTCAGGCAGCAAAATTTATTGGTTTGGCTGTGACCAGCACAGCAAGTTACGCTTTTTTTTTCAACCCATTTAATACAAATTGGACAGCATTCCTTGGGAGGCTGGGAAAAGCCTGACCAGCAGGATGGGTGGTTACTAATTGTTATTCCAGTAGTAATAGGCTCAGGAAGAACAAATAAATAAATGTATTGTCCTTTAACGTTCTGAACATATTTACAGATTGCAGCTATTAGTCCAGCAGACATGTGTTATGAGGAGACACTGTCAACTCTGAGATACGCTGAGAGGTATATTGTTTTGACATCTTGTATGATAAGTGCTTGGATGGAAGCCCAGGAGGGGATAAGACATTGGCTGAGATCCTATAGTACAGTTGCACAAGTGGCATAAATTTTAGAGGTGAATCTGTGAAACTTAAGAAATCTTTGTAGACTCACTGTGCAACAGATAATGTCTACAGAGATTTCTTAGTTTACAGTAATTCACTTCTAACAGTTATGCCATTTGTGTCACTGCACAACAAGATTTCAGCCACTGAGTGACAAATGATAAGCTGGTCAGAATCCTATCACTTACATATGGTGACATCCACAATGATGTAAATTTCAGTGGCAAATTGCTGCTGGTTAAGGAGTCACCAGCTGTATTCCTCATTGCAGACTAAGGCAAGGCTGGTGTGTGAGACAGAATACGACTTGCTATTCCTTCACAAGCAGCAGTTTGCCATTATGGTTTACACCATTGCACTTAATGCCAGCGTAAATTTAGTAGTAGGATTCTGGCCATGCTAATTTATTTCTGTGCAGCACCTGTTCTATTATTTATTTTATTTTTATTTATTTATTCGATTTCTATCCCGCCCTTTTAGACAGAGTCTACTCAGGGCGGGTTCCATTAAACATTATAAAACTAAAACAGTTAACACAGTTCAAAACAATAATGTTAGTAATGCTCAAGATGGAAAAACAGAAAATTATAATAAAAATAAAGTCAAGTATTGACAGGAGGGAAGGCCTGCCTGAAGAGCCAAGTTTTTAATTGGCTCTTAAAAACACCCTGCTGCTATCATCACCTAAATAATAATTTAGTCATACTATACAGTTTAATTTCTGAATTAGGCCTCATGAGTTTATTTGTTTAGTTAATCAACGCCAGACTATTTTAGCCTCCTAGCCAATTTAATGCTAACAACGCAACAGGCATCTAGATATGAAAACAGCTGTGTGATCTGTTCATTGAAGCAGAATTTTTGGTTAAGCAATATTTCTAGTGGATTAGTAAAAATTTACAAATAAGACATTCTTCATCAGGCAAAGATGGTATATAAACCATCTGTTCAAGCAAAAAGTACAAAACCTGCTCAGATGAGATGGCTGTGTCTCATGTAGTGAGACTCGTAGGAAGGCGAAACGGAGTTTCAGATTCTTCATAAGAGAGAGATGCCTACTTATATGCTCTCAGCTGCACTGAAGGCAAGAGTGTAGCTTTGCAGATCTGCCAGTTGCCCTCTCCAAGGCTTCAGACCTCTTTGTTAGGCTTGGAGCACTCACCCCTTCATATCAGCAAAATGAGAGAATTAACTTCTTTAGGTCAGTTACATTCAAATTGGTGGTCATATCTGATGGTCCAAATGGATAGAATCCTCACTGGAGGATGTGAAGACTAGCATTATCTCTGCATTTTTTTTTTATTTTTTTTTTTGGTTCCTGCAAGCCTCCTGTAGAGGCCTCTAGTAGTTTGCTGACCTGAGAATGGAAATGTGGTTTACCCAATATATGTTTCAAACCTAGATTGTCTTCAAGTTTAAGCATTACTTTAGCAAGGCTTTTCACAACTCACAGAACAGATTGTTTGCATGGGTGTCCATAGAGCAGGCAAGATGGGGGCTTCCCTCCAAATCCTAAAATTATTAATTATTTTAGTCTATACAGCCAACCTAGCAGTTCGGAAGCATGTAAAAATGCAAGTAGATAAATAGGTACCACCTCGGTGGGAAGGTAACAGCGTTCCGTGTCTAGTCGTGCTGGCCATGTGACCACGGAAACTGTCTACGGACAAACGCTGGCTCTACGGCTTGGAAACGGGATGAGCACCACCCCCTAGAGTCGGACACGACTGGACTAAATGTCAAGGGAACCTATACAGGCAGAAGCATTATGTTGTAGTGATCTGTGCTTTGGATAGGAACCTACCACGATGCAGCTTTTGCCCTGCTCTGAAGAAATTTCTGTGGGCATTTCACTAGGGGTGCAAGAATGGCAGTAGGAGCCATATATCCAGATCACAGGAAAACTGGTGACAGAGCTAGGCACCTTAATCCATGGAGCAGTTAGCTTTTTGAGTGATGTATCCTGACAGTCCCTTACTCCATCCCAGAGAGAGGAGAATAGTTAAGAGGAAAATTAGTTTAGCTTTCTTCCATACATTACAGGATGTTATAGTTTCCCGGAAACAAATTTTGTTGCAGAACGTACACAAAAACTAGACCTACAAGGTAGACATTTTATGGGTTTGGCACCTGAAGAGATATAAATAAGATCTTTAATTCCTGTTACTTGCCATGTGCAGAGTTTATTTTTTAATGAACAAAAATACTTGGAACAAAAATTGTAGTTTGTACCAATCAATTTAACATATTGGGACAAAAATATCCCTTGTTCTTTTCTGATGAACTGTGATGCAGATGTGACATATTTCACTTGTCAGTAGGTTGCCCCATTCAGGGAGGGCTGGTGGTAGCATTCTCAGTAGGGCAAGGAAACTCAAGATCTACACATTTAATTTAAATCCTAACCACAGTGATGCCATCCCTCAATATAATGGAATCCCCTTGCAATCAGAAAATACCTCTCAAATCATTCATGGCAAGTTTTATTTATTCATGCAGAGAAGAGTGAGGAAAATCATTGGTGTGATTTTCTTATTGGGAAATGAGCTCAGCCCTACCAGCTTATTACCATGTGTGAAGAAACAAGAGTTTTATAGCACACAACGTATAATCATGTGGATATAATTGTTGTTTTATACCATCCTAATTGCCACTGAATATTGGTTTTGTATGTTTCACTGAATTATTTTCTTTGAGTCTTCAAGACAACACAATAATTGGCTTTCTCTTCTTGCATGTCTTCTCATTTTTTAAGAACAAAAAGGATAAAGAACAAAGCTGTGATAAACACAGGTCCAACAGCAAAGCTGATAAATGAACTGAAGGCAGAAAACTGTAATCTTTTGTCCAGATTATCAGGTCTTGGAAATTCTGGTAGACCTGTAGAAGATGAAACAAGTAGGTATTATGAAGTAAAGAACATCTCATTTGCTAACTTAGAGGGTTTTGTACAGTAATTCTGCCATTTGTTTTACTGAGAGACTACACAAGGTTAAATATCTGGATCCAGCGATGGTTAGCACAGCTAGAAAGACACCTCTGCTTACTCATGAAAGCAGAGCCCCAGCATGAGAACCAGACATGGTGCAGCATTTGCCAGAGCCTGCGCACAACAATAGAGCGTATCAAGTCTCTCCGACCCTCACTTCCCCTCTCCCCAGAGCCCACAACACTACTTAATTTTCCTACTGACACTAGTGCCGAAGCTGCCAGTTTCCTCTTCCCATGCACAGTGACCCATTACAACACAGCCACATGCAAACACATAAGCAAATGCAAAGAGGTGGCTAACCCCTGTCCTCCAGCCCTCATTGTGAGTGGTCTTCCCTGGTGGCATTACTAGGACTACTACCAGTTCAGCCCATGCATGAGGCTGCACCAACACTGCCTCTAGGAGGTACAGAAAGGCCAAGGGCAGCTTGCCTAGAGTCCATGCAAATTAGACCTGTTATTGCATTAACTATGTAATGTATGCACAGAGTATAGGGAAACTGCAGCTGTTGTAGTTTCAGCATATAATGAGAAGAAAAGACAGTAAGGCTGAAAAAAGTGCAAGGCAGTAGGGAAAGAGGAAGGCAAAGCTTGCAATGGATTAATACAATAAAGGAAACCATGGCTTTCAGTTTGCAAGGCCTGAGCAGGGTACTTCATCAAAGGATCCTTTGGAAACCATTAATTTACAGTGCGACCATAAACTGGAAACAACCTGCTAGCACGTAACAACACAGGAAAACTGCATTATGTGCATTAACACATTCTCTGATCTGACATTCATTCTCAGCAAATTTTCTTGCCAGTCTGTTCGCTGAAGCTGACCCTACACAAAAGGTTCAATAGTTTAACAATGGTTAAGATATCTGTCAATATGCATAAGGGGTGGGTGGGGTGCAAATGGCATTAAGATAAGCATCTGCACCAGTGTTAACAACAATTAAGACTAAACAAGCTGCTAAGTGAGATTCAGACCTAATTAATTATTCCTATAATGGTGTCACTGAAACACCTTTATATGCAATTAAAAAGTCAGCACTACACACTAGTCCTTAGGAGGCAGAGGTTCTATAGAAATTTCATGTATCATTGGTGTTTTACCTTAATATAAGTACTGTAGTCTTGGCTTTCTGTTCTTGAAAAATGTGGACCTTGAAATATTCCAGAAGATACTTATTCGATCTCATAGCTAGGGAATATTACTAATGCATGGCTGCTGTTGTTAATATGCCATCAAGTTGCCTCTGGCCCTCTGAATTGGTGACCTCCAAAAGATCCTGTCATTAACAGCACTGCTCTGGCAGCTCTTAAAAACTCAAGGCTTTACAGAGCCAATCCATCTCATATTCCTTCAACTTTTCCCAGCATTATTGTCTTTTCCAGTGAGTCTTGTCTTCTCATCATGTGCCCAAAGTATGACAGCCTCAATTTCATCATGTGTAAAAGACAAATTTTACTAGTAATTAGGAGCTTTTGGTTCAGTCTCATATTCAGTAACTGAGTTTATCACTTGCATATACAAGATAAATGAAAGCTGCTTAGAAATTAGGGATATATGCCATGTTCTGGCAGAATTTGCAGAAGAAGCTTTGGCTAATATTTAATCCATTGAGATAGGTCAATATTTAATCTCAACAGATTAATATTAGACAATGTTCCTTAAACCATTATCAAATGTAATAATTATGTTACCCACTGTTATTTTCCTTCCCAACAAAACAGACCCATCTTTTCAGAACAAGGGTCAAAAATAAAGTCTGCCATTCTTTACATTACCACATGTTGTTGTTCCTCGGTTGTTTCCTTTCATCATTGTTGCTGTTTATAGAACCAGGCTTCAAAAGAACTAAATATCAAACAGGGGTCTTCTTAACTCAAAGGCAACCAAACACCACTGTCCCTTTATCTTAGAGCCTTGCACGAATGTTTTACTATGTAGTCTCTGTATTTTGATTTTTATGTCTGATGACATGGACATGTTCCACAAAAGCTTTAATTAAAATATAGCAGTTCACCTTTAAGGTGCCACAATGTTCACCCCCCTTTTTTTTCCTTTTGTTTTGTGTTTCATGTGGAAATGCTTGCAGAATGTTGTTTGCTTCCCTGCCCTGCTGCAGCTCTCCATGTCACTCTACATCAGGGGTCCCCAACCCCCCGTCTGTAGCCCGCCGCCAGTCCGTGGCCTTCGCAGGACCGGGCTGCGGAGACAGATCTCTGCCCCCCCCCCGCATGCACCCCCCGCCCACCCACATGCACGCACGGCCTGTCCACCTGCATGCACAGGTGCCCCGCCCACCCACACGTGTGTGTCTGTGCCCCGCTCACCCGCGCACACTCCATGCCCACCCACGCATGTGCGTGAGCACACCACACCCACCCGTGAGTGTGCCACGCCCATCCGTGCATGCATGCGAGTGTGCCACACCCACCTGTGAGCGCACCCCACCCACAAGCGGGGGGTGCCCCGCCCCCCCGCGCACGGACCCCACCCAACCCCAACCGGTCCATGGTTCGGAAAAGGTTGGGGACCACTGCTCTACATCACCCAGAACTGTTCTGTGGGGTGCAAATGCGGCAGGGGGGAGAGGGTACTGGAGAGGGTACTGTGCGGAGGAAACATCAACCTCCTGCTTTTGATGGATTCATCTGTCCCATGAGGGGAAATCCACCACCAAATCTTTCCCTTAGAGGTTTGTTTTTTGGTGTTCACCTGACATCCTAGTCCAGTTTTCTCTTTCTTTCCAGAAGAGCTGCGCTGTTTGCTGGCTGAAAATGAACTGCGGATCCAGGCCATTCAAGCAACTTGGGAATACCGCCTGGAAGAAGCTCGGAAAGAATGGGAGCAGCAGTATGCTGCAGTCACTCAGGTGATGCTGCATCTCCATCATTCTTTAGCTCAGCTTTCCCCAAGATGGTGTCTTCCAGTCCTGTTGGACAATAATGCCCAACATACTCAGCCAGCATCATCATGGGCTATGCAAACTGGGGGTGACAGGTGCTGTAGTCCGACAGATCTGGAAGACACTAGCTTGCCTTAGTCACTGCTAGAGAAGAGTGCTAGCCTCCCTTTTAGTCTGGCAAGGCCTTGTGATTCTAAAAATTTTAAAGCAATGTATCTGGTCAATAGGACTATATGCCTTTTTCAAGGCAGAGTGACACACAGATGGAGTTCCTGTGCAAGCAAGCTTCCCCATGATTGTCAGCTTAGAGCAATCTTGCTCAAAACGTATTCCCTTTGTTGAAATAAATGAGAGAGTTTTCGCTAGTGGAGGGGCTGTCTGTGGCCATATCAGACATCTCCATCAGCAGGTTTATTGCATGGGAATGAATGATGTGTGTTCCTTATACCATTTATCTGTTTACCTCATAACAACAAGTGTGCAACCCTAATGATGATATCTACACTGTAGAACTGTGGTTCAGAAGAAAAACATGAGGTCTGACTACAACAAATGAGCAGTTACAGAGTTAAAAAGCAGCTTTGTGGAAAAGAAACCTTCATATCAGCAGTAACTGAAAAAATATGTCTTCAGTCATGATACTAGGAGTTCTAAACATAGGAACAAGCTGTTTATGCAGTTGCTTCTCCCTGAGAAATATAACATTGAGAGAATGGAATATCCAAAAGATTAGTTCTTCACAGGATCTGTGGTGGAAATAAACATTTACCTAGACTTTTCATCAGTAGAAAAATATGAGAGATACCATGCGGTAGGCGTTCTTTATAATAGTCTGTATGTATGAGATAACTGGCCCTTTCTCTTTCTGAATCCTCAGCAAAGATGCTGGGAATATATCACTTGGAAGCTATGTATTTTATAAATTGGAACAGGCAGAAGGTAGCTCAGGACTTAGATGTAGTTCACGGAGTGATCTATTTATGATTGCAAGTTTATGATGGCAAGTTGTTTAACCCCACACACACACACACACACACCTACCTCTGCCCTGAATAATACATGGACCAGATTATACTATTAACATGTCATTAGAAGTAGAGATCCCTTAAGAGGAAAAGACTGTTTATTCTAGCATGAGTTTGCTTCAGTCTGAATTTGGCAAATTAGTCTGATTTTGTATTGTAGTTGGTCAGTGGGACATGAGCTTGGCTTTTCTTATAGCCATGAAGTGGAGACTGGTGGCTCTAGTTTCATGGGGCTGGTGACTCTGTATTGTGTTTCAGTCCAAACTTTAAAGAAGGAACCTGTGGTGCCCAATTTATTTGGAGAATAGAGGTCAGCATCTTGGATAACTCCTGTAAAATATAGAGTAAAACTCAAGACAGACTAATTATTGTCACAAAATCAGGAATCATCAGTCCCTACTGTTTGTGTCTTTGGTTTATCAGACACATAGTTGTGTGCCTGTGGAGATAATATTGAAAAAGGAAGAAATATGCATTTGTTGTAAGATGTGACTGACCTTAGGAAACTGACCTTGGGATAACTGAAAGATATTTATGAAGTCTATTCTGTTCTCGTACTCAAAATATATTTCCTGTCATAGAATTCTTTAGTTCTAGGCTTATGTCTTCTGCACCCAAGCTGCAGTTAGTATATTTTTGGGATCTTGTAATAACAACGAAAAAACCCAAAGTATTTCTTGCAAGCATGAAGTCTCTTCATCACTGACATATTGTTGCTTGTCACTTGATCTGAAATGTGCTGTAATTAATTTTTCCACAGGAAAGATGGATGATGGAAACATTTCCTTATCTTGTGAATATCAATGAAGACCCTCAGCTTTCAGGGGTTCTCAAATATTTCATTCAAAATGGTATCATTTTATTTAAATGCTGTGTGTCAGCTTTTACTTAAATGGGCTTTTCATTATATAATTAACAGAAATTTATCAGATGCAAGCAATTGCTAGAGTAACCTGAACAAAAAAAGGCAGCTTTCAATTTGATTTGTAACAGGTGGGGAGAGAAGATGGAGATGAGGGGAGAGTAAAAAGAGATGAATATGCACAGTTCCAATTATATGTATACTATCTATATTCCTAATTTAATGACTTAAATTAACAGACAGTTTGGGTATAACAGGATGAACATGGATAGATCCAAAGACAAAGTAAGTTACTCACATTAAAGTCCCATTAAATGATCGGGGCATAGATTCATTTGGTACAATCATCTTGCCTCATTTCAGCTGTGTAATAAATGGAAATCCTTTGTTGAAAACTACTCCACCTGCCCCCGCCATTTTGGATCAGGTGACTCAGCAGATCAGGTATCTGCAAGCTGCAAAATGCATCTGTTGATGGTCTCACTGGTAATCTGCATGGCAAACTAGGGGGTGGTGTGGAGTCAGTGCAGCTGGCTCTGGAAGACGTAGATAGTGTACACTGGGAAGATCTTGTCTACCTTGTAGTATTGCATGACAAAGAAGCAAGAAATTTTTACATGCAAAGCATTTCCTTTCAGGTTCTTCTGATGTTGGTCAGTTGTCCTCAAATGCAATAGCTCTCAGAGGGTTGGGGTATGTATATATGAGCCCACAGCAATTTCATCGTTCGTTCTCAGGAAGGCTGAGTTTGATTATTTCCATATCATTATTAGGAAAGAGAATGTAAGACGTATTCCTCATAATACACTCTCTAAAATTATCATCTGTTTCTGTCACTAGATACCTTTATTCTGCAAGATTTTGCAACACAGTCTCCATGTGGTTTTCACTTAATTTGCCTTGGGCTAACCACTCCTTTCTCTAAACCCAGACTGGCCTTGCTGGTTTGCAACTGATACAGAGACATAGCCCAACCGTTATGAAAGGTGCAAGACTGGAGGAAGTTTTCTTGAATTATCTATTCTTTTTTATAAGCAAAGTTTTTACACTCATTGGGCCATTTGTCCTATTTACACTATGTAAAAGTGGGCATGCAAATTAAGCTTGGTGACATTAGTAGGGACTGAGCCTGAAGCCCACTCCATGCAGTGCATGGGCTCTACTGCAGAGCACTGAGGATTGCCCATCCCTTTAGTCTTCTTAAATTTTACCAATAATGTCCTATCAATGCCTTATATAGTGCTATTGTTTCTTCCTTTATATTTATTAGAATGTAAACGTATGACATTTTGTTCAATATTTGTATTTAGTAGAGTTATACCAGTGCAGATATCTGGGTGCTCAGTTCCAGTGCAGGCCCATAAAAATGTATGAAGCAGCTAAAATAAAAAAAATAACTAGCTTTACTGAGAAATTTACACTTAAGATAGAAAAGCCTAAATTCTATTTCTAGCTAAAAGCAAGGTGTGTGCTTAGGATGGAGGCATTGTTGAAGGAGAGACAGGAGATCTGCTTACAGAAAAAAGAAAGGAAGTCAAGGTGTGAGAAGCTAAAATTATAGCCCCTGAGAATATCAGTTTTGGATAGATGGGAAGGGAGCAGAGATCAGAGATAGGAAAGGACAGAGTAGCCCTTATTGATGTCTTCTCCCAAATCCTTCTGGTACTTGGGATAGAGAGGCACAAACAGCCAATGCTTGGAGGACTCCAGGTCAACACATTTCCACCCTCTCTGGGCCTAGGAAAAGTCTTAATAATGACATCAGATCACCCACTTTACTTTTTTTCAGTATTCTGGATAAGCATGCAACCTTCACAAATGCTGATGGCAAAGTTACCATAACTCCTCGGGATAATTGTAAAGTTATTGTTAATGGAGTACCCATTGCTGTGAAAACAAAACTACAGCATCTGGTAAATTTACTATTGCTTTCACTTCCTCGAATGCATAAGAATAAACGAGAGTTTAGGACTGCCAACCTGGAATCTTGAGGAAAACTGGCAAAGTTAGGACAAACTAATCTAGAAATGTCTTTTCATTTTAAATAAATGCCAAAAACTTGAGTAAACTAGTACACGTGTGGCCACCACACTGAACACAGCTCTCCTGCCTTGTCTTATGTCCCCCTAGGAAGTTGACCATCTCCCTGTCATGTCTAGCCAGAAATGAAAGTCTGAGGCTGGACTGGAGGCTTTTATACTTCAGTCCTAAAGCTCCTTCTCAACTTCCTTCCAAAACTGGAAGCCCTAAAGCAGGGGTATGCAACTTTGAGCTGTCTTGTGGCTGTACATGGCCCTATGAACTGTGAAAGTGTGTGTCCTCCCCAACACAATGATATTTTGACTTTCAAAGCTTCCTGTGTCTTCTAGGGGTGCAGCAGTCATATATGTCTGGTTTCTAGGGCCTCCTGAGCTGTTCTAGCCCTAGATAGGCTTTTTTTTTCAGATTAGGAAGTAACTGGAATCCCCACCAACACCAGAGGAACCTTTTAAAATCAGTGTAAATATTGGCAATATTGTAGTGCTACCATCAGAGACTGTATGCAACTTGCTGGGCTTGCTTTGCACAGCTCAGTGTTAAAGTGACAGCTGGTTTCCTAAAGCCACATACTGAGCTTATAGATGAGGAGATATGATTTGAGGACAGCTCAGTCATTGAAGAGCTATACTAATTGGTTCATAGCTTTCTCATCAGTTACATTAATTGTTGCCATAGAGACCAAGTTTCTGACCTCCAGACTCTGAAAATAGGTTGTATAGGAATGCTCACCCAGCAGTTATGAAACAGAAATTCTTTCAACAAACCTTGTGTATTCAACCCTTCAGGACCGAATTATTCTGGGGTCAAACAGTGCATACCTCTACTTTGGCCCTCCTGCTGATCGTACAAATGAGGACATGAGCAGATATGATTACGATTTTGTTCAGTCAGAGTTAGCAGCAGCAGAAGGCTTCAGTGTAGATAAACTTAGTAAGTAAAGCACTCTGTTGTAGTTGTGGTGGTATTATTATCACTCTACTTTGTTCTTCCTAACATTTTGTATGTATTAGTTACTATATATTTTATTGTAGGCTTCCCTGAAGGCTGAATAGAATGGGTATGGCCTGATCCTCTCAACGGTAAAATATATTAATTAAACAAATGGCTGAACTTCCAGTAGTAAGTTGCAACTGGAGTAAGCCTATTGAATCAGTGGCGATTTGGTGAATTTTATTAATTTCCCACTGATCATACACAACGTTTTGAGTGGACTTGTCTCTAAGAGACTTAATGAGATTATGTCTCCTTAAGCAACCACAGATCCATCAATGCTCCACAATTTGTAACAAAATGTTGTCTTTATGGTTCCTAATCATACAATTGCATCATTCCTTTTGTTCTTTTGGACCTTTCAAAGGTCTTGGAGGTAATTCCATTTAGAAAGTTTTATGTAGTCTCTCTTAATATATGCACCATACTATACCATACCATGCCATACCAATTACTTAGTGGAACTGTAACTAGAGGAGGGTGACTGGGGCTTTGACCTAGGGTGCCAAAATTTAGAGGGAACAAAATTTGTTGCTGGAATTATGTCAATCCACCTGTTGGTATTTGCTGATGGAAAGGTGTAAACCCATCTACTCTGAGTATGTGTAATGCCCCTAGCTGCATCTCCCAGCTCTTGACAGAAAGAACAAAAAACAGGCAGGCTCAGTGTGTGGAGTCAAGATGGCCAGTGCATACTCAGAACCAGGTATTGTTAGCATTCCTTGGTACTCTCTTTGTATGTGCCAATCTCATCTGAGCCAAACCCAACCAATAGGACAGAAAAAAACCCAAGTACCAACATCGCTTGCTAGTTATGGCCCATATATCTCTCAGTTGCTCTACTACATTTTGGCCTATGTGTAATTTTGTTTTGCTATCCCCAGGATCTGCAATGAAAGTATAAGATAGTTCTGATTGCCAGATTAGTCTCTGCTTCAATCTTTTTTTAAAAAAATGATTCCCCCCCTCATACACTGTTCAAGGAAATGTCTCATGAGCATACAGCAAAAAGAAAAAAAAAATAGTCTGTGACATCTTAAAGACTGACCAGTTCATGACAGTCTGAGATTTCATACACGACACCTCATTTCTTCAGATGTGTAAAGTTATATTTATATTTTCAGGGGCATATACAGTACACATGGTTGAAGACAAGATTATAAACTTTGAAGTCAAAGGGAAACTAATTTGTCAAGTTCTGACACTGAGTATTTTCACTGGTCAGTACCTCCTGCATTTAATTTTCATGTGGGCAAACTTGATACAGTCCTGTTCCAAAGCAACTGTACTGTATGCGCACCTGAAATTCAGGAGTACACTTAATGCAGCTGATAAAATGAACTATAGTGCCTGAGAACTCACGCTATAATAAATGTGTTAGTCTTTAAAGTACCATAGTACAATTTGCTGATTTTGCTGCACAGTTGCCCCCATAGAAAATGAATATGCTGATGGTTGCAAAATATGGCACGGGAAAAACACAGGAAATGTGTATATATTACTCGTAACCATGACACTTCGCTTGTTTCAATGTGATGATCTAGTACGTTCCTCAAAGGTGCTGCAAACAGGAAGGATGGTAAGCCGGATCCCAGCGTCCTTGCCGTGTTTCATGATTATATTAAGTTGATGCCATTGGTTGCTGAAGCAAACCAGATGAGTGTGGAGCTGAAGAAGGTGAGTCTGAATCCATTTATGTCCTGTTGGTTCCAACCAGTTTGTACTTAGGACAAAATAGATAGTGCATGTAAGATGGTGATTAAAACAAAAAACAGAAAATCAATCAACTATTATCTTTGTGAGGCCAAACCAGAATCCAGCTTGAGGATATATAAGAAGCAGTATGTTTCTTTTTTTTTTCTGAGAGTAGAGGTTTATCCATATTGTGAACTTGTAAGGGATTGGTGAGAATGTAACAGATATGCCTTTACCAACATGTGGCAGATGCTTTTGAGACCTTGTTTACAGAAGGATATATTCAAAACATCTGGATAACTTATTCTGTGCTCCTGACAACTTCAGTTTTTGTATCTGTGGGGTCTCCAGGTCACAGTAGTCCTAAAAATACTGTTGTCTGGAGCAATGACATACCCACTAAAAGCTATATTGTCTGCACGGTTCATAGTGTGATAATATTATTCCACGTCTTGTTATCCCATATTTTTCCCTGTTGTCTCATGGCAAATGTTCGTAACTTCTGCAAAGCGGAGATAGGGAGACAAATTCCCATCTATCCAAAGCATCAACATTTCAGATTTTGCCTCTTCTAGAAAAGGAAACTGAATTAGATAGAGAAGGCAACTGTAAGAACTAATTTATGTATCTGATCTCAATATATTTTTATATTTAGAACATATGATTACTTAAACTGATACTACAAAACAAATGCTTTAAATTGCTTTTCCTTCTGTTGGCAGTGTATACTTACAAAATTAGCTCATGCTAGAACACTTGAATATTTTTCAGTTCTCCAGATTACAAACTTAATTCCTGATTAAGTCAGGAAGTCAACTCAGAAAGTAATCAAAATCAACTCAGAAAATCATCACATACAAACTTAATTCCTGATTAAGTTTGTATGTGATGACTTTCTGAGTTGGACAACACTCTGTAATTGAAAATGCATTTATTTAACAGGACCTACAACTGGATTTGAAAGTGAAAAATCTGGCATCCACTGACTCTAGAGGCTATGACCTGCAAAAGGAAATCATAGTTAAAGCGATACACAAAGTTACTAACCAGGTAAAATGTTACTGCCGTTAGTGTTGCCTTCTTGTATGAACAGAAGGTTGGACTGAAGATGATGATGCAAATTTCATAGGCTGCTCAGTTGCACACCAGCTGGGATTTCTCCACCCTACCAAAAATCCTTCCAAACACTGCAGGGTCACAACTGATCCCACTTTTGATGGTTTATTTTGATTCCAAAGTCCCCACATTGTTCTGCCATGTATATTAAACATTTTTGGAAGTTGAATTTGATTTGCTAATTTTGATGATGTGATTTAAAACAATTTAATTTCTCTAGGTGTGGGTTTGGTCAAAATCTAAATTCATCAATAGGAAATTTTTAATGGAAGAGCTTTACCAGCGGTTCTTAGATGGTGAAGATGTGCAAGTTGACCAAGAAAGTGATCCATTTTGGGATCCAGTAGAAGTAATTCATTTAGGTTCTGCTCATATCTGGCTCCAGTCCCTTGCTTACTGCATGAAACTTGAAGAACAAACTGAAGTCCTAAATTCTGAAGGAATGGAGGAAGCCATCATACTAATCAATATAATCCCATGTTCTCCAAATGGGAGGTGAGTGTTATTTGTTACCAATAGAAATACTGGGATGAAGAAAGGCTAAAAGAGTTTAACTTGAAGATTTATATCTATAAAAGCTTCAAGGTACTGAGGAAAATATGCAGGTTCTGTGCCACACCATGTCAGCTCAGCCTGCTTATTTACAGACTTTCTAGTCCCCTCTGCTATACAGCAGGCTGTCCATTAAGGTGAGCAAAAGTGTAGCTGATTTGGGTGTTTGCACCACTCTCAACTCCTCAAAGCTGTTACATGTATTTTACAAACCTGTTTCCTGTTAGAAATCCTAAGCATAATAAAGAATATTTGAGAATGGATTAGGTGTGTATTTTGACCAGATTTGATCTAATCTGTCAAAATCTGATTCTACTAGGGCTTTATTAATCTTTGTTTGCTATGCCGTGGCCATGTTCAGACATAACCCTAATGATGTTTCAGCATTAATAAATGCTTGTGCATTCATGCATGGCCCCAAGGAGGAGGGCAGAAGCATTTTCTTTTATTCTTAACTAAGGAGAGCTTATCTTAATATTCAGTCTATGATTCATACTGAGTCTATTTCCAACTGCTTAAACTATAATTCATACTAAGTCAACTTCCAACCATGGTATATCTTCATTTGTTCAAATTACCCAACTAAACTATAGTTTGTGGTCTTTTCTGTGTTGCCCTTTCACAAGAGAAGCAGGTAGAGGGAGCAGACTTCCTTATTTAATGTTTTATGGTTCTCTTAAAGCTCAGCTGATGTCACTACCTGCATATTAATTACTGTGCTCATCTCTCCCTTAGAGCCTTTGGAGAGGATGATATGGTTATTGATCCCTTTGAACTGCTGGGCAAAAGGCTTGACTTCCAAATCCATATTTTGCAGTGTCTTGGAGTCAAATGGATTAAAGACGTAGCACAGAGAGGGATTCAGATTGGGTACCGTTATATTTAAACTTTGTTTGTAATAGCTTAAGTCTAACTTCTTAAAGAACCAGGTTGCAACTGAATTTTTATTTGCATGCAGATTTTACCTAGAGGAGTAATATTTTCAGATAAAGTTCCGTATCTGAATTTCTTCAACAAATAGACTCTTGCTATATAACTGAAGAATGGTGTCTACATAAGGAGTTTCTGCACAGCCATTTTGAAGGGCAGCAGATCAGTATTTGAATCCACTTTTGTCCCTGGCTTAAGCCTATGATGTTTTCCTGTCCATGCCGATTAGAAAGCTCATAACTTTATTGGATACTACTATTATTAAAACTAATACTTTTAATGTATATTGTTGTTGCTGTTTATGGCGATACTCACCTCTACAGCAACTCCACAGGCTGTTGCAAGATTAGCACATGCTTTTTCACACTTCATAAACTCCTAATTCTGCACAAACCACACATTCATACTTACAAAAGCTCCCTTGAACTTAAGTGGGAACTGTTCAAATGCACAGCAGTACCTGTGTACTGATATTCCTTTTATTCACTCAGCAGGGCTTATTCAGGAAATCTTCCTACCATACTGTTAATCTTAGAACTGCAGAGCTGGAAGGGACCCTATAGATCATCAAGCCCAGCCCCTTGTTCAATGACTATAAACTTACTTAAGTGGAAATCAATGGCACTGAAATTGCTAGACATGACTAGAACTATATTGTCAATCTGTTTGAGAAAAAGAAGACATATGTGGGGTGTTTTTCCTCCCTCTTGGCATCATAACTAGAAACACTACAAGCAACCAAAACACACACACACACACACACAGAGTGTAAAGACATTAAGAAACTTCTAAAATTGGTGTTTGTGGTACGTATATGCACATAATTTATTCAAGGAACATCTAAACTTGAAATGTTGTCATAGTTCTACGGGACAGAGTATAATCTTCCATGAACAAAGTTCTGCTTCTGTGGCAAGATTGTCTCCTCCTTTCCCCACCTCTGCAGGTCCCTGCACCTTCCCAAAACTTGCTCTGGCAGTTGCTGTCAACTTTCCCAATGAGACTTTGAAGGAACATGGAGAAGAGGAGGGTTAGTGGGATTCACCTCCTTCCACTGATGGAGGCCATGCCAATGAATGGGACAAATTAACTAGTCTCCATCCACGTTTGGCAGTTGATCCATTTGGAATGGCTGTTAATTTTAATTGGCTGTTGCTATTTCACATCCTTAGATACAAAGTTTATGACCTTCCACACTCATTATACACAAAACCTGCCTGGAAAAATGTGAATCCAAAGATAGAAGAAGTCGTCAGATTTTCAGCAATGAAGACATCCCATGAATTTCTGAACTACCTGCAAAAAAATGCTTTAATTGTTGACTTGTGGGGGCTTCAAGGTATTATTTATTTCATCTTGAAAGCTATGTATCTTGTCAAGTTTTGTATCATTAATATGACAAAATTGTATTTCACTGTCCTGAGGGAAACATAATGTACTCACATGAAGCTACATTATACCAAGCTGGACTGTAGGCCTCAGAGCCCAGCACTGTCTACTTCAACGTGCAGTGATTCTTCAAGATGTTAAGCAGACACCTGCTAGTTAAGTTCCTTTAGATAAAAAATCCAAGTGTACAACCTAAGGTACTCTTTGACTCATGCTCTATTACTAAACTATGGGACCTCCCAGTTCTAAATTGGATGTGCTAGGTGTGTATACATTACCTTACACTATTATTACCTCCTCATACAAAGCGTGTTAAGTGCACTCCCCATCTCTTACCTCCTCCAAACCTATGCCAAAGTTTTGTTCTAGTTTTGTACCGTTTTGTTCCACAAACCCTGGGCCCCGGACCATCATATTGCAAAGTTTCGATCTGCCTTATAAATGAAGCTATTTTAGCAGGCAGTTGTGCCCCAACTCTACCTTATGGCAATCCTCTGTCCAGTGCCCCTACTACTTCCACGAGATGCTGGTACCTATACCCAGCTGTCTTGTTTCCATAGGATACTGCACACAGGCAGTATCATAATGGCACACAATGCTCAAGCCAGGGCTGCTGATAAGACATCTGAAGGAGATTAAGTATAAGGTGAATGGGGGCTTTGCTGAAGTGTGTGTGACCATTGTTTAGGTGATGGATGGGCAACTCAGTGTTTGATGTCCTTCCTTTTTAAGAAGATAGTTTTATGAACTTTTAAACATGACTTCTAAAGAGTATGGAAATGCCAACCCTAACACATGCCTGGTTTATCAGAAGAAATGTCAGAAGTACAATTAATAGTGCCATTATTGTTCTTTAAATACTATGGCATAACAGTGATCTATGTAGATATTGATATAGGGTCGTTAACTGTGCAATATCTTCCCAACAATGCAGAAGGATGTTCAGAACTGGACTCTTCCCAGCAAGACATGGAACTCACCAGTGAGGGCTCTCTTTCCATTGATACTCCTAAAGCTGAGGTTTTGAGCCACAATACTCTGGTGAGTGTACACTGTATGTCTATGGGACCACTGAACCAATTTCGTAACAGCTCATATAACAGGTCTTTTAAATTATTTTGTTGCTATCTAATAAACAGTGAGCTCTGTGGTTGGATTGCTGTTACATTGCATCTCTGAATGCTGTAGATTTGGACTAGTGTCTGTCAGTAAGGAAGCACTGATCAGTGATGCACCCACCATCCCTCTCCCAGCTGCAGCTTCTTCCTTAGACAATTTCAGTTTTGTAATTGTAGAAGTCAGCAGGACTCCTTACAAAGGTTAACCAGAGCACACTACTATTTTCATGAAACCTATGGACATGAGGTCTTCCCCATCTATGGAGAGGTGCTATGGGGGAAAGAGTGACCCATTTGCCCCAGTCCTTAGTGACCAACATCACAAATGACAGGATTCAGAGAAAAGATTGACAGGCCTTGTAAATGGATTATTATGGAATCCATTCATTAGTCAGACACTTGGAATAGTAACAAGGGCTCTCACTCTGTGACCAATGATTGCATTTTGACCCAGGCCAGCTACTGCTTTGTTTTTCTTCTTTTTAAAATCCTCCTTGAAATATTCCTGATGCTGCACCAGCTTCAACCTGGTGAGGAAGGGGAGATCCATGGGTTTTCTTTCTTTCTCCACCTACCCTGGAGTTCTGGGATGCTGACAAAGAAAGAGATGCCTTTAGGAACTTGCAACTTGGATCTGGTTTTCTGAATAAATTATTCTCCACAAACGTATTCACCAAAAATTCAATTAGAAGGGAGATTCCAGTATAAATTTGCTAAACTATAATTCACTAAAAAGCTTTTTATCTTACCTGTGCTCCTAATATTAAACTTAAGGCTCTTCTCTACTTGCTGTTTCAACATTCTGCTCTGGCTTCTGAATCCAGGGTGGAATTGTAGTGCCCCATCTAAACTAACTAAAATGGTCTTTTTTTTTTTTTAATTTTAAATTTGGTTGTAATTTTTATAGATACTTTAGACATTCAGCAAAAGTTGCTTTCTGGTCAGTCAGTTACGTAACAGAATGGATGGAAAGTAGTATATGCATTTGAATATGTGCATGAATAAACATTAAAGTGACCATGAATCTCTGCCTCCACTTCTCTTTTGCAATTGGAAACAGTGGGAGAGGGCAGAAATCTCAAGATCTGTTCTTAATGAACTGTTTAAAAGACACCCCAAAAATCTTTCTCCAAAGCAAACTTTGAGGCAAAATATGGA
Organism: Intellagama lesueurii; assembly: GCA_037013535.1. Taxonomy (NCBI): domain Eukaryota; kingdom Metazoa; phylum Chordata; class Lepidosauria; order Squamata; family Agamidae; genus Intellagama; species Intellagama lesueurii. The sequence continues at coordinate 300,709,933 of JBAJHW010000001.1, read as the reverse complement.
TCATAATTTATGAGACACATAAGGGACTCTCTTGGTGTCTAGGGACAGTTAAAGAACATGCAGCAGTACCATGTGCTATGTCATAAAATTCTCTTGTGCATGTGGCTCAAATGGACCATGAACCCAGAATCCTTCCATGTGAACTACTGCATATATACAATCCTATTTGAAGCAAGAATAAGTGTTCGATTTATTTGTTTATTTATTTTAGGGCAAAGAAAATGAAGTTGCTGAGCTTTGCCAAAAGCTACTAAAACTAGAGCAAGAGACTGAACTACTCAGAGATATAAACAGAACTCTACGGGAAGAAAATGTACTTCTGATGGATAAACTGAAAGCATGTGAAGCAGAAACACATCTAAGTAAGTACCTGACTCCTCTGCAATTACAACGCAACTCTTTACTTCTGCTTTAATCATGTTTTCCCCTTCTTAAGACTTAACAACTTATTTTGGGGGGCTGCATCTGATAAGTTTTAGGATGTTCACATTTGATTTTGTTGTAGTCTCAGACAAGTTTTGCACTATCATGTACGTATTTAAAAACTGTTCCAAAACAGCTTTGAATCTTTTCTATATCAAGTAGCTGTCTGTTGATACTAATCCTTAAACTTTATTGTTCTAGGCAAAACCTTAAAATCCCCTACAAAACTCCAAGCTACTAAGGTCACTCCATCAACACCAAAAGATACTCGGCCAGCATGCAATTCTCGGACAAGCTGTGATGCTGAATTAGCTAAAGCTCTCAAAGCCTTCTACCAGAATATGAATGTGATCAGAGGACAGTTTTTAAAACTAAAGCACTGCAAAGCTCCGGTATGTATTTTAAGTCATTTTTACAAAGGAAGTAAAATTTGCAATTTGGAGATCCAGTATGGTGTAGTGGATAGAGTGACTATCAAAGGTTGTGACCACACTGGCTCTTTTGGTGTGGTCTGGTGCAGTCTGCTGTCAACTGAACACTTTCCCTTTCAATTGAATACTGTCAACTAAAAGCTGGGGGGGGGGGGGAGAGGTCAAGTATGGGCATGAACATGAAAAATGGTGGTTCATGGTTAGCCATGAACTGCAACCCACACCATGAACCAACCAGAAAACTGAACCAGTTCATTATTTGGTTTTTGGTTCATGCCCGGTGGGTGGGTGGGTGAGGCCTACCTGCTCCTGTTGTGCCACCACCACCTCCTCTTCCCCAGGTGCCATGCTCCAAGGCAGCATCCATTTAGGGATGTCGGGGTGCTGCCTCTGAGGATGCACCCACCTCTCAGCTGATTGCCCTGATCAGTTGGGAGGCAGGTGCATGTTCAGAGGCAGCAACTGGCTTCCCTGCAAGGAGCCCAGTTGCTACCTCAGAGCATGGCTCCTGGGAGGTGGTGGTAGCAGCTGTACCAGCAGCACCAGAAGCAGGTAGGCCAGGCAACCAGGGCAAAAGGAAAGGAGCAGGCAGGCCATACCAGTTTGCCAAAGCAAAAGAAAGGAACAGGAGAAAGAAGTTCAGTATTTTGTTTCCTTTGGCAAAATAGGATCCCTGAGCCCAGTTCATTGGTTTCCTGGTTTGCGGCTCAGTTTGTGCCCATCTCTAGTTGTGGGACACTTAACAACAACAAAAAAAGGACTGGCATCACAAAGCTGCAAAGGAGCTCCCTTATCTGCAGGGAAGCCAAAAAGAAGATGGTGAGAGGGAGTGAGGGAGGAAGGCAAGCAGGAGAGACAAGGTCGAAAATAAACACTCAGACAAAAGGAATTGGGTAGATTTCCTCCTCCTCCTGACTGCTGTGTGTGTGTCATTACATATGTGCAGAGCGAGGATATGAACAAAGTGAGAAGAGAACAAGTAGCTCCAAAAGCCATCAGAGGAATGCATTGAGATGGGGCATTGGATTGTTTGAGACCTCACTAAACCATCCAATCAAAAGTGAAATCATTTTTGCCTGTCCTACACCATTACTGAAGCACTGAATGACATTAAAAAAATTTAAAATTTATTTGCCATGTGTAGTGCTGATTGAGAAACTGCCCACAGCAGTGGTTTCAACTGGAACTTCAGACAAAAAGATTTTAATAATAACAACAACAACAACAACCTAAGTCATTCAGCACAACAGCTATGGTCTAGCACAGTAAAAAACATTTCACTTCCCCTGCCCCTCCACACAGGAGCAGGAGAAGTGTTCAATTCAGCAATATCTTGAAGTGGTTTGCTTAATAAGTCATTTCATGATACTGGAAACTGACAGCAGCAGAAGCCTTGGCATTCTGATAGCTGCAAGGCTCAATTTTAATCCATTCCCAGATATCACATGCACTGGAAACAGACTAAACTAGAGGGCACCAACCAACACCAAAAAAGTAAATGCCCTTGACAGGGGATCAGAAAGAAGCAGGTTGGGGTGCTCTGGGGATAAACTGGTCCATTCTAGTGACTACGTTGTGTAGTTACTGGAAAAAAGAGTGAACTAATCTGCCCCCACAATGCACCAAATAGTGGGACAAATGTCCATCTGAACAAGCTGTAATACTCAGGAGATGGAAATACACCATGAAGTGGCATTAGTAAAACTACTCCTTAAACATCTCATATTCCTTGAAAATCTTGCTAAGGTAGGCATAAGACAGAGGTGACTTGATGGCATATAAAAACAGCAATGAATTTGACACTGCCTTTGGCTTAAAAATGAAGACTGCTTTTCTCTTATTGCTGCTTTCTGTGAACTATACACAATGAATCTGAAGATTCTTCATAAGATTTTAAATTTCCTAATCTTTTTGATTTACTTTTATTCAAGTTCTACTGCTCTAATAATGTCCAAGTGTTTCTCAAATCTAAGAACCCACATACGAAATAAAGATGTCTAATATCTATTGTTTACAAGGTGTATACACCAATTACAGATTGGTTTCTACAACTAGATGCAGACATTTGGTCTACAGCCTATTCAATTATTAAGGAAACATGTGGAGCCCACATAGGGTGAGGAGAGCATGCTAGCCTTGTCCTGTCCATTGTCATGCTGCATACAGAAAAGCAACTGTCTGAAGAGGTGGGGGGGTAGCCACTCCATGCGAGCCAACTCCTGCACCAAACTGGGGGTTCGGCTCACCCAGAGATACTACTCATCAGGCTGTAGCATTTCTAATGCAACAATGAAGTAAGCAACTATTTATCAGTTGAAGACCATATGAATCACATTATTCTTTCATTTTCACAATACAGCATTAATTGTTTTAAAAATTAATTTCTTTTCAGGAGGAAGATAACGTTCAGCTACTTCGACTTTTTGCTGAGAAACAATCAAACATGTTAAAGGATTTTGGAGAACAATTTGAGTCAAGTATAAGTACACTGAAAAATGATGTTGCTTTAATAGTTAAAAAGAAGCGAGAGAGGCTAGGTTACAGCAAGCCATAAAGTTGATGTATTGCACTGTCACCAAATAAAAATGTAGTGCTTTAGTATACTAATTACAGTTTATCTTGTTGTGTACCAACAAACTAGGAAATGATACCTGTATTTACCACTCTGTATACCTAGAATACTCATGCACCAGAAAGTGGTGGCCAGTACTTACTTCACATCAGCGACTACTTCCTAGCCAACTTCTTTACCACCACCCCTTTTTTTATGTTGCTCTTTTGCTTAAGATAATGAATTCAGGATGGATCCAGAACACCTTCCTCTTCACACAGCAGCCTATTTGCTCTTACCACTCCATGTGTCTCAGAGTGGTAGGGGTGCGTGTGCATGCCTGAACAGTGAGTGGGTAAGCAAAATTAAAAACTTGCCTTTGGCATTAGGCACAAGGATCCTGGAATTCTGCTAATAATTTGGGCTTCACAATTAGAATGACATCTAATATTTCATTCTATCTTCTGTTAGATTACTTAAGGTAGTCCACTGAAATACAACAGCATAATTTATTCTATGCATAAAGTATTATTCTAGATATAATAGCTGGATTTTAATACAGCAATCTGTGGCAATGACACACACACCAAATAAAACTGCTACCCTTTTTTTATTATATCAGTAAGGGGGGGGGGGGAGAAACAGCAACTAGAAGTCTTTCATCCTTACACGTTAGTACCCTTACATTAGAACATCACTGTTTTTCCCTGCATTGGGTTTATGTCCATAATATCAGCTGCTCAGTTATGTTTATTTTGCCACAGGAATTTAAGTTTATAAAGATACTATTAAACAGGACAGACACCTTCTCCTACTAACACTCTGCAGTGTAGAAAAAACATTGTGGGTCAAATCAGGCTACAGCGAGAAGACTACCAGGCAGTTAAGCATAACTAGCTTCTTTTTCTTGGTATCAAAAAGGTTTGTTTAACTAAACACACATACAACTGGGCAATAACACTTAGTGATCAATGGGGCTTAGTTTCAGTTAAAAATAAACTGCAGTCTTAATTATGGCTAGCAAAAGCTGGCTAGAGGCCTATCTGTGAAGAAATATTCAGCAACCCGAATCAAAATTAAAGGGGCACTGAGTCAGCCTTCTCCTTCTTCAGGGTATTACTCATTTTCAGAAACAGTGCTTTTCTATCTCTAATATCTGATCAGTTAAGGCATAGATTTTATATTACAATCAACAACAAGTTTCAGAACTCCAAACAAAAAAAATAGTGCTACTTTCATAGTTGCTACTTTAAAAATATTTGAACAGATTACAAATTAATATTGATAGAATTTGCTTTCTACTGAAAATTATGTTTGATGAATTTAATATAAAGCCTTTGTTTCTAAAAAGACACTACAGTTTTAGCACAATTAATTGATATAGTTATCTTTTCATTAGTTTAACTGCTGCTGCACTAAAATATTTCCTAATACACATTTCCAATGTCCAGTTTGTCTTCCTCTCAACCATTTCAAGCAGCAGTGTAGATATTCACATTACATATTTAAAAAGTAAGTATTTTATTAAACTTAGCAACCCTTCTTAATTTGATAATTTTTGGTATACAAGTACCACACAAAGGTTTGCTGGTCACGCTGTCTCTTCAGAATGTTTCTTCAGGCTTCAGGCTTGCAAATAACGGAAAATTCAATTCCATGTTTGTTCAGTCGGTCAATAAGTTTTGTTTTAGCGAATGCAGCCCCAGGAGAATAGACCCCTCCTCTGTAAAACAGTCACACATTTGTTATTTGTAACAGATAAGTGCAAGCAAGCCTGCATGCTTCCCAACAACCAATATTTATACACACAAAGCCTTTGTAAGAAAGTCTCCTCCCCAATCATAGCTAAAGACAGCCAGGGCTTAATACCCTAAACTGTCTTCAATAACAAATTTACTATTCAAGTGAATCTAAACATTTTGTGAGAAGCTTAATTATGTAACTGAAGGCTCGATCAAACAGGCATTTGTCCTGTTTGGTCTGCTGTGGGGACAGTTTGGTTTTGCTTTTTCACAGCAATCACACAACATTATTGCAGGAATGAACCAAACTGTCCCTAAAACAGCCCTACCTGCACCCTTTTGTGCCGCCGTCAGGGGCGTCTACTTTTTTGGTGCTGGTTGGATTGCTCTGGTTTGGTCCATATCCAGCATGTGTGATTACCAGGAATGGACCAAAAGTGAGCCTTCCCAGCTGTCAATGTTCCTTCTGGTTTTATTTTCAGTTATCATTAAGTGGCTTAATAAGTGAGCCACTTCAGGATATCAGCAAGTTGAACACTTCCTCTGCTCCATTTCTCTTAAATGACCTGTCAAGAAACTGCCTGAGGCCAAATCCAGGGATTCAGCTGCAGGCAGTTTCTCAGCTGCCCTTCAGACAGACCAAAGAAAGTAAGTTTTCTTTTTTTAAGTAATGCAGCACCTCAGTGATAGTCTACCAGAGTCATTTTAAAAATGTCACTTCCCCTGCCCTTCCACTGAGGAGCAGAGGAAGTGTTCAATTTGCTGATATCTTGATGTGGCTCACTTAAGCTACGTCACAATACCGGAAGGAGCTGGACCAAATACGTTGCTTGAGCTCCAATATGCTATTTGGATGTGAGGATCATACTAAATAGCATATTGCACCTTTTCCTGATCCCAAGTAATCCTATTTAGCACGCACCAGTTGACTCAAAAAAGTCAGTGTAGATGTACTCTGAACTGACCTACACTGCAATTCTGCAGATATCCACGAAGAAATAAGCTCCGCCAATTTCAGTGGGATGTAGTATATATATAGTATATAAATGCATCTGGCCGGATAGCTCAGTGAGACAAAGCACCCGACTGTAGAGCCAAAGTTTGGCAGTTTTACTGCCCACTGTGCCTTATAGGAGAAAAGCCTAGAGAAAAGTGCAGTCTTGGGCAAGTTGAACAGTCCAAGAGTGCCCCCAGAAAAAATATATGGTAGATGACTTTTGAGTACTCTATGCTTACGTTTTGCAGTCTGGACCAAAATCACTCAATACAATGGCTATTACTGACATTGCTATCAATTATTTACTGTATTTAGCAAAATGGGGAAAAAAAGGTTAAAATAACTGTAGCTCTTCTTTGTCTAATGCACTAAAGTCATCGTGTGAAACGGCAGTCCTGATCTTCAGGTGAAGAAGCAATAAGAAGACAGTTGTAGGATAGACATTTCACACCAAGGAAATATAAGACTCACTTTTTTGGAAGAGAACTCTTGTCCTTCAGAAGTGCCACAGCTGCCTGAACCATTGCTATAGGTGTAGCAACATAACCAGCCTCTACAGAGATAAAAAAAGATAATGGTGAAGATAACTTTGGATGAATGGTAAAACCAGAAACTATATGAGGCATCTTTTTAGATTGCTAATTTACAATCACTAACATATCTTGCCCCTGGTCATATGATGAGCTTACTGTGTGACCAAACAGCTCCATCTTGCGCCGTGTGCAAGTGACATTTCTATTCCTATAGCCAACTTTCCGCATTCCAACTGTTCCAAGTCCCATGTGAACTTTAGCCATTAATGTCCAATTTTGGCTTCTCTGCAGCCCGATGACTTTCAATCAAACAATATATTATGCTCCTCTGTATGACTTTCTCTCGTGCTGTATTTTTTTTTAGTGAAGTACTAGAAGCAATTTAACTTTTATAAATAACGAGAAAGAGACAGAAAGAAAAAAGAACGAGGAGAGAAGAGAAGCAGCATGAAACCAAATTTCAAACTGATCCCGTGTGACTACATTGATTAATAATATGGGAAATGCTCTGGAACTGGAACGGTCTCACATGCATTATTTTCCACTGATTGCATGACATAAAAGTCAAGGTGAATCAGCTCAGAGCCTGCACTCCCAATCTGCAGTTTTTCCCTCCACCTCTGGGGCTTCTACCTTTTCGGAATTGAATGCCTTTGCATCAGTTCAGAGGGTGAGATTGCTTGAGCCAATATGGAAGACCTTGTAGCCATTGTATTTAAGGGCAAGAAGAAACTGGCTGCTGTTTAAATCATCCCCTCCCAACACCTGGTGCCTAGGTCTGATGCAATCTTCCCTTCCTGTTCTTTCTTCCCTTCTTTCTTTCTAAGCCTTGCTGACCAAAGGGGGGGAAAGGGAAGAAGGTTTTAAGGCAGCTCTGCTATAACTGTATCTCCCGCAAATCTAGATAGCCAGAGCAGAGCAGAGCTGCCTTCTGAAAACAAAATTGAAGTGAAAATGCCTTCCTGTCTTTCTACATTTCCTTGCCTTTTTAAATTCTCTGGCCACACAGCTAGTCTAGAACTAGGACAGCAAACCTTTAAAAGAAAAAAAGGAAGGAAGAGGAAGAGAAGGGAAAAGGGAAACAAGCCCACCCAGGCACCAGGTGTGAGGAGATGATTCAAATAGTTAACAAGCTCCAAACAAAGCTGATCTCCTCCCCTCTCTCTGCTGATTCCTGTGTGGTCGTCTGAAGTGGATTAACCCAGGGAAACCTGACTTCCCAGGTGTGACTTCACAGCAGATCTAGTCACATTTTTCCTAATGTGCAGTTACACCCTTACATAGTGTTTTCATACTGATTATGTGATATGGTCACTGGAGGATTTTCAGAGGACAGAAGATGAGCAGCAACTGATTCCATCCAAGCTAATGGAAAAAAAAGCTTGCAGTAATGCCTCGCCATAAGATGCAATGAAACAGAGTAGGAACACACTGTATCTATCTGTAGCATCACCACCACAAGCCTCTTTCAATTTAGATTCTTCCCCTACAGCAGTGGTCCCCAACCTTTTCCGAACCGCGGACCAGTTGGGGGGGGCACCTCCCCGCGCCCACAGGGCATGTGCTCGTGCATGTGTGGGCGGGGCACTCGCTCATGCGGGTGCGCTCACGGGTGGGCGGGCCGCGCTCGCAGGGGGGCGTGCGGGGGGAGGGGCGTGCGAGGGGGGGTGGAAGATCTGTCTCCACGGCCCGGTCCTGCCGAGGCCACGGACTGGTACCAGGCCGTGGACCGGGGGTTGGGGACCCCTGCCCTACAGTACAGACAGGCACTGTAACATATATTCTTATCATTATGTGTTGCAGGCAGGACTACTTTCAGTGGCGTGAGGTGATTCAGTAGAAATCTAAAGGTACCTTTCACAATTTTAGAATATATTTCTATAATACTTTGCTGTAGTTTGCATGAGATACAGTAGATACTGCAGCTATAGCAAAATGTTGGTAATAATATAGAGACTCAGTTCAGACAATCCCCCCCAATCTATGGACTGGAAGACAGGAAACAAAACCCATAGATTTTGACACTCCCATCTCAGCTTTTAATTTCTTGTTTAATTTCCTGCAACACATCAATTAGTAAACTATGGTTAGTTTGTTTGGAGGGATCAACAGTTTGAAGGATAGTCTAAACTGAACCAAACACATTAAAACTAACTTTATTAATGTATAAACATTTTAGGATAAACTGAAATTATTTTAGAATTATGATTTAGAAGGAAATAATAGTTTTAATTACCTTTTTCCTTTGAGGTAAAAACTGTACAGTGTTGCATCTCTATGTATAAAGTAATTCCTGTTCACATGAGGAAAATGTGTATCTGCCAGAAATCCTTCTCACAACCTGATGTCTAAATAAATTTACTCTCTACAAAAACAGGCTGTCACTCTGGGATGTGGCTCTATCAAAAGCAAGTTCTGTGGTACACACATTCAGTATAATTATTACATATAATTAACTTTACTATAATTTGGTTGCCCTACCTGGTCCTTTTACTTGGGTACATATCTTAACATTTGGTTTCCCTTGCTGTGGATCTTGGCCTGTGCTGTATCCCTCACCAAAAAATGTCATTTCAAAGGATGATTCTTCCATCTACAATTCAAAAAGAATTTGGGGGAAAAAGAGTATTAAACTTAAAGAAAACAGCATAATTTACATCAAGTACTACTACTTGTATTGCTGAATCACAGCTCAATCCATAAGCACTGGGAAGAGAGACCGGGATAAAATTTGTGACTTTATTACCTCATTTACTACTTCATTCTAAAAAAGGACAAATATGTAGTACAGCCACTCTCTCCAGTTTTCAAACTCAGTTCCTTTTTTCTGGCACACTAGGCTCAATATTATTCATATTCTTCTGGTAGTATACACAACTGAACACAGTTTACCAAATTTAATTATTAGTCTGAACGAATCTAGATGAAATAAATCACACATCCACTTCTACTGAATAAATGCAATAGCAAGCATTTAACTGCTGACCTGAAAACTGCCATGTCAAAAGCATTATCATGAACAAAGAATAAAAGTACTAATTACCTGTTTCTCCGTTGGCCCTTTCTTTGTAAAATAACCTCCAGAAAAAAATTCAGGATACTGAAATAAGACAATCCACAGTAAAAATCAGAATACTCAACAAGACTATAAACTTCAGAAAAATATTTTTAAAACAAACCAACCTACTTTTATCAAGAGCTTTCTTCCAAAGTTGAACTTCACAAGCATTAAAAATAAAAGGCCAGCAAACATTAACTTGATAACAGATCCAATCCCACCAACAGTGGTGTAGGCAGCATACTGCACCTGAGGAGAACAGAAATGTTATATTAATGAACAAGGAATGTCATTATACCTATTTACTTAAGTGTTTCTTTGTTTTTACATTTATAAGCCACTTTTCATTTAAGGAAAAAAAATCCCATGTAGTGTATAAACAATTAAAATATAAACATAACCAAGATATAAAATATTTAAAATATATCTGTAAAACCATGTCATTCAATTTAGTTAGAGAAAAATTATTTGAAAGTTCTTTCTGGTGCCAAAAGCAAAGTGATAGGGAATTCCATAAAATGGGACCTAACTGTTACACTGAAAGCTCTACCCCAGGCAGTCTCCAAATTGATCTCAAGCCCATGCAGAACCACCAGGAGTGCCATTTTTTAAAACTTCTGAAATCAAACAGGTTAAAAATGGAGAAGGGTGCACTTGCAGAAAACCCAGGACTGGAAGTCAGAAAGAATATTTGTCCCAGAGATACTCATGCCTAAAGAGGAAGATGGAAGGTCTTTTTCCTCTTCAGTCAAGAACAGCACTGCTATGTTATAGTATTTCACATGGATATAATTTAAAAGAATTAACATAGTGATGGCTTCTCGTTTACTGAAGAGAAATTCATTTTTCAGGCATGTGTTACTTTGCAAAAGGTATCAATGCATTTTTTTTTCTGTAACAGTAGGACAAAACAAGTTTTAATGAATGCATAAGTAAACTTACAGGAATTTCTTGTTGTGAGTGCAAATAGCGCTGAGTACGTTTTACTACAGAGACATCTGATCCCATGAATGGAATGGAATACTGTTTGAGTTCATCACTATAAAATACTGCACCTCTGCAAAAAGATAAGCCAAGTGTAAAATAAGCCCTACTAAAATATATCTGATCCAAGACACTACTATTAGTAACTTGTCTTTTTAGACTCAGGAATTTTTACAGAGACAAATTCCTGCAGCATGCTTCCTTTCAGAAAAAGTCCTGTTTGTTACTGATTGAAGACATTTACAAGCACCCTAACTTTCCATTTGGGCATGGCACTCACTTTCAGCTACATTAAGTTGTTCGAAACTAAAAAGCTCTGAAATAAAGGTGGGAAATGTGTGGCATTCCACATGTTGTTGAAGTGTAGTTCCCATTATGGATCTTATCAGTAGAGCTCATGTGAGTTGCAGTTCAGCAGCCTCTAGAGAGCCACACATTCTCCAGCCCAGTTCTAAAAGAGACATGCATTTCTTATACCTTTTCTTAAGTTTTGCTCCAGTCACTGGAAGTGGTTTATGTCCTATTTGCCGTCGAATATTCTTCAGATTGTCTTGATCAGCAAGGCCATATATAGCTGATTTCCAGGTCCCGTCGTGAATAGAAGAACCCTGTCAAAATGCCATGTGCATTGAAATTACTATGATAAATTATTCTGACCAGAATTATATTTGTAAACACGGAACACAGGCCCCAGAACGTCTCAACTCTCTGTTCTGCAATTACTCAAGCCGGAGACTGCCTTGTTCAACACAATGGGACTTTCTGTTTGTACAAGGGTTGTTGTGCACTAGGCCTCTAATTTTTTTTAATCATGACAACATAGCCACAATAGTGCAAACGCATCTTCCTGCAATTACACATTGCATCCAACTCAGAATGTAATCAGAGTACACTTGAAAGGTAGCTGCTTGGACAAGTCAGTGAGCTGGGTATATGGCTGCATATAGCCAGAGGTTGGGAACTTGATTTGCCACTGTGTCCTGGAAGCTACACTGTCCCAGGATGCCCTAGAAGGGATAGGTAGGTCATCTCTGAGTACTCTACACCTAGAAAACCTGGGAAGGGTTGCCGTAAGTCAGAATATACTTGTCAGCATGTAATAATTACTATTACGCCAGCTATGTACTACTTCTCCAGGCTGAGGGGGGAAAAGAGGATCAGTGTGCCTGCTCTTACGAAAGTGTTAATTTGCCTCAGGAAACAGAAGCAATTGAGCACCAAATTAGCACTTAGACCAGTGATGGCGAATCTATGGCACGCATGTCCCAGGTGGCACGCGAAGCCCTTTCTTATGGCACGTGAGGTATTGGTAGTAGTATTGGTGGTAGTGGCCACCCTCCCTTGTGGAGGCAAACCTTATGAGCCGGCTGCAGCCGGGATTCCCCCTTCCACTGCCACTTCCTGGTCCTCTGGGTCCGTCGCTATGATTCCCCCATAAACTTCCTGTTCCTGGTCCTCTGGGTCCGTCCCTATGATTCCCCCTGAAACCGCCACTTCTGGTTCCGGTCTTCTGGGCGGCACAACAGCCACTGGTTTCTCCCCCTCCCCTCATTTTGGGCACGCGAGCCCAAGGTTTGCCTCCACTGACTTAGACTAATCTAGTGCTATTTTTCATAACCAGCAATAACATGAGTTCACAAGGTGCTTCGTAACACAGCATACATATCTCTGGCAGAGAGAAAAGCCCACACAGCAACCTTTTGTATAGGCAAGTCTTGCCATTCTTTTTAACGTACCAAAGGAAGCTATATTGAGATTTTAGTCTAGACCTCCACTATTCTTCTCCAATAATGTAACACAATACCAGCTACTCCATTTAAATGAAAATTATCACTTCCAACGTTCCTCCCAATTATCTGAAGCACTGGGTGGGAGCCCTGCTGCATGAATGTGAGCTTCCGGCCACAACCAGAAGCAAATGGGTGGCAACACTGGCTTGGCTGCACACACACACACCCATTAAGCACTGTGAGCCCGCACACCTTAGAGGGAATGTTGATCACTTTCTACTGATGTGTTGCATGTTTGTGTTACATTTTAGGTCTCTGTTTACATGCTGTATATTGCAAGAATTATGCAGGAAAAAGTGTTAAGGAGTGATGGTCTGGTGACTAACAGTTTTTCAAGCTGCCACTACCAACACAATAGCCCACTCTTTGTTTAAAATATTTTAATTATCTCCTGCTGCCTAATGGTTTCATTTAATATGTCTAGATAAAAGACAGCAAAACAAAATCAACCAACCTCTGGTCCTGATTTTATAGTCAGAAAACTTTCAATTGCTGTTAAGGTACCTTTAAGAAATACAATGTATGGTTATTTATGGTCATAAAACATTAAACAGTAATTGATACCAGACTGTCGTTCTGTCAGATAAGTGACATTACCCTGGTATTTACATAATTTCACAATAAAATATATACTGACAATGCAGTCCTATCTATACATGTCTATTTAACACTAAATCCTATAAAGTTCAACTGATTACCTCAACCACCATTCTCATATGCCAGTAGAAGCCATTCCATCAGGCTACAGAAGGAAGAGTGATGGGGAGCAAGGTAACTCACTCATTCGGCCCTACTGAAACACCAGCTTCATCCGTCTTCTCTTCTCTTCCCTTCTCTCTGAACAGCTTCAGTGATTATCACTAGAATTATTAACTAACTTCCAAAACTAATGCCTGGTTTTGTCTCTTTTCTTCTTCCACCCTCATCAATTTTTATTTTCATGTCATGCTTTTAGACAGTAAGCCTGCAAAGACTGACTTGTTTTTACTGACTGTATGTAAACTGCTCTGGGAGCCTTTTTGGCTGAAGTGCAAGCTAAAATGCTTTAAATAAAGGGGAAAACAGTATCCAGAATCCTACTACTTAGGCCTACTGGTTTAAGTCCATTGCCATAAACCACAACAGTGAACTGCCAATAGTAAAGAAGGTGGCAGTTTTACTAGAACTTCCTATTGTACATCAGCTGTGTGACAACATAAAATGCAAACACTGAGTTCTTGACTAATGGCAATTTGTTTTCGAAATTTAGGCCAATGGGCTTACGCTGTGTATTTTTTCAATGTATTCTAGCTGATATATTTTAGAAACAATACCGACCCTTCTTAAAAACTATAAGAAAAAATGTAGGATATATTATTGCTCCTGACTACTCAAATATCAACTTTAATGCTGATTATCAAAATAATAAGCAAGCAGAATAGTTACCCTTCAGATTATCTCTGGTGTACAATACTCCCATATCTGCTGGAATAGAGTCAAAACCGCAGCTTCCAATAATATAAACTCCTTTTTCTGCAGCTTTGTCATTATAATTCAGATACATTCCTTCCAGAAACTGCAAGTAAAATGCAATTATACTGTATTAAAAAACAAAACAAACAAGCAAAAAACCACTTTCAAGCTAAGCTGCTAATATCGCATTCATTGGCTGATGCTCCACTTTGCAGTGTTATTGATGTTTACTCTATGTATCTACCTCTAAATATACGTAACAAAATCAGTGATGCTGTGCTGTACAGTTTACATTAAACGGCCAACACCACAACTCCTATATTCATACATAGCATGCATACATAGACACATACGTATTTATATTATACAGCTGAAGAAGAAAAAATCTTTCATGATACTCAGCAAAAGTAAATATCCCATGCCCCCAATTCCTCTCATCCTACTCCCATCCTTTAAGCAATGTGGAAGTTGAACACATATGGCTAAATTCTACCATTAAATGAAGTTAGCATCAACCCAACGGAAGAGTTGACTTGATAAATCTCAATAATCTAATGGTTCTACTCTTATTAGGGCTAACAACAAACTTGAGTAATTAACTAAGTACAGTGGTGCCTCGACTTACGAACGTCCCTACTTACGACCATTTCGAGTTACGACCAGCTCCGGCTGCAAAATTTTGCTTCTACTTGCGACCGGAGCTTCCACTTACGAACAGAAAAAGGCAGGGGGAAAAGGCGGGAAATTCAAATTGCTAACTGTAGGTGGCAACAAGGCTGCTTCTTTGTAGCCCTTTCACCCCAGCAGTTAGAGAGTGTGCGTAGTCGGAGGAGGCTTGGGACTGCCTCGCTTCTGCTTCTGAGTGAGCGTGTATGTGTGTTTGCAGGGAGGCTTCGGGCTGCCTGGTAAGGTGCTGTTTTCTGCTTTTTAAAAACTGTTGTGGGTGTTTTTGCAGCGTGGCTTTGAGCTGGGGGGGTTATGTTTCTGTGCTGTGACGGGTCTTGGGGGGTTTGTTTGTTTTTTGGTTCCCCCCCCCATTTCCGATGGGTCTTGGGGGTTTTTGTTGCTTTTTGGAGTGTTTTTCCCCATTTCCGATGGATCTTGGGGGGTTTGTTTGTTTTTTGTCCCCCCCCCCCATTTCCGATGGGTCTTGGGGGGTTTGTTTGTTTTTTGGTTCCCCCCCCATTTCCGATGGGTCTTCGGGGGTTTGTTTGTTTTTTGGCTCCCCCCCATTTCCGATGGGTCTTGGGGGGTTTGTTTGCTTTTTGGGTTTTTTTCCCCATTTCCGATGGGTCCTGCATGCTTCCCTTGCTTTTTCCTTTGTTTTCTTTGCATTTCCGACCTGCCCCCTTTGTTCTCTGTGCATTTCCGATATGCTCTGTTTGTTTTCTGTGCATTTCCAATGGGTCTTGCACGCTTGATTGCTTCCCCCCCCCCCCCTTCGGCCAGAAGGGATTAATCGCATTTCCAATGAGTCTTGCAGTGATTTTTTTCTTCAGCCGGAACGGATTAATTGCATTTCAATGCATTCCTATAGGAAATGGTGCTTCAACTTACGACCATTTCGAGTTACGTCCATCTTCTGGAACGGATTATGGTCGTAAGTCGAGGCACCACTGTAGTATTAAATTTGTCTGTTTAGTCATTGATTTACACACACCCTCCAAAGGAATGCATTAACTACAGGACAGCTTTAATCTCCTATGCAAGCAAAGTGATGCTCAAGCTGCTGCAATAAAGGCTTCTACCTTATACGGAGTGAGAAATGCCTGATGTTCAAGCTGCATTTCAAAAAGAAAGAGGCACATGAGATTATTTTGCAAATATCCGCTGGCTACTGGGGAGCATCAAAGAGTTTCAGAACAAGACTACAGCAAAACTCTTGACTGTGTAGATTATGAGAAATTATGGGTTATCATGAAAGAAATGGGTGTGGCTCAGTACTTGATTATCCCAATGCATAACTTGTACTGTGGATAAGAAGCTACTGTTAGGACAGAATACAGAAAGACATAATGGTTTCCTATAGGCAAAGGTGTCAGACAAGGATGTATTTTATCTCTTTACCTATTCAATCTGTACCCAGAACATACACAGGCAGCTGGACTAGATTCAGATGAAAAAGGAGTGAAAATTGTGGGGGAGGCGGCAGGGGAGAACATCAAAAATTCAAGATATGATAACACCATTTTCCTGGCAGAAAGCAGCAATGATTTAAACGACTTATAGTGAAAGCGAAAGAAGAAAATACCAAAGCAGGACTGCAGTTGATCATGAAGAAGACAAAAATTGTGACTACAGAGGAACTACACAAATTTAACATTGACAATGAAGAAACTGAAATAGGTAGATATTTTTTATACCTTGGCTCAATCATCACTCCGAATGGAGACTGCAGCCAAAAAATAAAAAGAAGATTAAGACCAGCAAGGGAAGTAATGAAGGAATTAGAAAAGATCATCAAGTGTAAGGATGTGTCACTGGAGACCAAGATAATCCATACTCTTGTATTTCCAATCACCATGTATGAGTGTGAAAGCTGGACAGTTAAGAAAGCTGGCAGGAAAAAATTGATTCATTTCAAATGTGGTGCTGGAGGAGAGCTTTGTGAATACCCTGGACTGCCAGAAAGATGGACAAATGAGTCCTAGATCAAATCAAGCCTGAACTATCTCTGGAGGCAAAAATGTTGAAACTGAGATTGTCCTACTTTGGGCACATCACGAGAAGGCCAGATTACCTGGAAAAGACAATAACACTAGAAAAGTAGAAACCAGCAGCAAAAGCTGAAAACCAAATACAAGATGGACTGACTCCCTAAAGTTAGTCACAGGCTTGAGTACGCAAGAGCTGAGCAGAGCTACTAAGGACAAGACATGTTGAAGATCACTCATTCATAAGGTCACCATAAATTGTAGGTGACTTTACAGCACATAACAACAACACATACACACACACATGTGGGGGATCCCACTGTTATCACTGGTTTGAGAACAGATGTAACAATTGGTATCTGCCTCTCCAGCTATGTTACCCATTCAGAATGCAAGAGGAGTGGAGGACTATCTGGGATCTGAATCTGGAACAAAAAAAGGACCCTGGAAATCTTTTCAGTGTCAATGTGGCTTAAACAATGAGAAATGTCAACTATCTGAGATTTGAAATTGCAGATAATACAGCATTCTCAATGCAGAGAATAACATAGAAGAGAAATGTTATATTATTCTGTGCCTCTTTCTGCACAAAGAAATGGACAGTGTATAAAAGGGACAGATGAGACTGGACGAAGGATTTGGGGACAAAAATCTTCGTCATGATGTATTTAGGCATCCTGTCTTGGTGGCATGGAGGTAAATTAATTCCCAGAATTGATAGGGTGGATGGCACTAAAGATGTCTAAAATGGGGGAGTCACCCTTGGTAGAAAGATGGGATATCGTGACTCAACTATTCATTAATCAGTGTTGATCATTCATACATAAAGTTAGATAAATGTAGTTCCCAATGACTGGGGTCCCTACCATGCATGAGTACTATGGGTGTAGGAACTACTATTCTATTAAAATATCATATATTAGAATATTTGAAACACGTATCTATTATTCCTGATTTATGCTCAGATATACAAGTAGGAATATTTAGAAGCACACTAGCTAAAGTCTAGTAGTAAATCACAACTAGAGCACACTCATTGAATTAATGGAATTTATATAGGTGCTGACCTGCCAAATACCCACCGATTCTATGCACCTACTCTATCTGTGACTTCAGCCATTGTCAGAACCTTGTATAAACATTACACCTAAAGAGCCTGTTTGTTTTCTTGGTTCCACATACCTGGGGTTCTCCAGAGATGTCGATAAAGCTTGCACCATTCTCAATACAAGCCTTTACCACAGGTTCTCCAAAAAATCTGTACTGTAAGATTGAATAAAATCAGTTATATATTTGCTAATGTTATACTATTCTTTTGCTTGTGGTGATTAACAAAACACCACCACCCAAGTCATATCCTATAGCTATATCCTATATTTGAATTATCTTTACATACAGAATGCACAACAAACAGTAATTAAATACTAACAAAATTATCACTGGATAAAGAACTCTTAGCTAACTGAGTTTTAATCAGTTAATGAATGGAAGTTGCATGCTAATACATCCGTTTTGAAATGTGTGTTTATGCATTTCTTCATCTTAAGTATCAGTTCCACTCTCCCTGCTCTCTCAAAGAAAAGAATTCCTCTAAAGTGGCATATGAAACATTACGGTATCTAAAAGTATCTGCCCATTTAAATCACAGCCGCCTTTCAGCTGATCAAGATGTCTGTACATGAATAGTACTACTAATTAAATCAGCTAAATACTGCAACTCTAATGCTGAAGTTCTCAGATTAAAATAATCCATTACAAATCAATGTCCAAGGAAATTTATGAGGTTGCACTGTTTGCTATTCTATACTGTTGTGTTAGATTGTCAATTACTTGTTCTAAGGCCAATAAAATAAAACCAAAACAGCCAATTCACAAAACAAATCAATGCCTAAGTCTGAAGCCCTTAATTACCTCAAGATGAAGGAAACCAAGCAGGTCCAGTCTTTTCCGTTAGGCAACTACCCTTTTGTTCTCTACCACTATGACGGCAAGTATATGCTTTCAAACACTATCCGTAATAATAATAAACTAAGGATCAGAAGATGGGCTATCAAGCCACTGTGACCAATCATGTTTAGCAAAGGTGGCAGAGAAGATCACATGTGCAACTGAACTAAGTAAAGCAATTCAATCTACTTTAAAAGGAGAGAGGGTTTACAAAAAACACTTTTTTCCCACTGTAATTTTGACAACTGATTATTTTATGTATTATGTCTTAATGCTAGATACTATCTGGAGTTTGTAATTCAGAACACAAAAGCAACAACCATTTTTCCCATGTTCTTTGCACCTCATTTTTATGCATATGCATTGCACGCAAGCTTCAATTATGATCTTTTGCTCTAGATTTAAAGACTGAGAAGAATTCTACAAAATAAAGCATAACCATAATCTCCCTTCCCACAACCAGGCTCACTTAACTAAAATCAGCACAGATTTGTGGGCATAAGTAGTAGTACAAATATTTTTATATAGCAGTATGTTGGGTAATCAATAAAAACTACATGTACATATGAAAGGGAAAAATAAAACCAATGAAGAACAACATTTGCCTTTAACACAAATAATTCTTTGTGTTTAGTGTTCCCATGCAAAGTTAACAGAGAAAATGCTCGAAGGGCATTTCAAAGCTTGCAAATATGCAGAAATGAAACTGTGAAACTGCTTCAAGAAATCAGCCATGCCCACACACCATATGTATTTAGGCTATTTCCAGTAGAGTGTGG
Organism: Intellagama lesueurii; assembly: GCA_037013535.1. NCBI lineage: Eukaryota > Metazoa > Chordata > Lepidosauria > Squamata > Agamidae > Intellagama > Intellagama lesueurii. The sequence continues at coordinate 300,690,592 of JBAJHW010000001.1, read as the reverse complement.
CAGCAGTATTTCTTCCTTGCTGCTTCTTTGCTTTTTATGTAACTCCTTTTTTATAGTTTTCCATCTAACTCTTTTCTATACCATTTGTACATAGTTTTTGATGTAAAGTCTTTTTAGCCAAGCTTATTTTTAAGTCTTCTGTTGTGTTTTTGAGTCCATGGACCCTGAGGTCATTACTAGGAAGTTGCTACAACAACTGAGACTCCAGCATTTTATCAAGAACTGTTTTACTAACTTGATAAGGGAAAGGGACACCAACTTAACTATTTACCCACTGCTCTGGACTGAATGTAAAAAGTTATTTGCGTGTCAGAATCTTTTCAAGTTATTAACCCTTTTCACTTACAGCTGGTATGTTGGAACTTTTGTTACTGTTGCTTGTGCTGCTGCATTCTACTGCAAAGTCTGCTACTTTATCTTTTCAACCCAGAATGTTAATTTGAGAGTCTGTGGGGGTGCCATTCCCAAGGTTGCTAAGCCACATGGGTGTTCTAGTGAGAGAAAACTCTCCTAGCATCCTGTGGCTGCTTCTGAGGGGAGGAGCTGCCACCATTCTTCCTCTTTCTCATTATCATAGAGAGCTTGCCATAGAGGCCTTTCCTTAGGCCAATCAGAGGGCTTGATTAATTGCCTTTCCCCAGACCAATCCTAATAACATGATGTAACCATTGTCCTATCTGAACCCTGTCTACTATCTGTAATGCCGTCACTACCTGTGACCTTGTAATGTTAATAAAAGGACAGTCTCCTGGGGGCAGGGCAGAATGCATTGGGAGAATTCACTGGGAACCCATTCTGTGTTATTCTGCCTCTTCTACTAGTCGCCCACCAGGAGTACTGCTGGCAGACATCCATCTGTGTGTGTGGCTGACTTCCTTAATCTATTGCTAAGAGACTCTTTGCTATCTTATTATCTGGTGATTGGCACAAAGCCCATCAGCCTGCTCATTGCCTGAACCCGATAAGAGTCATTAGCTCAAGATTGCTAAATTGTGAAATGAAAGAAAAAATGTACATGGAGGAACTGTAAAGATCTGGGTCTTTCTCCCAAACTTTTGCAACACTCAGTTTCAGCACAAACCAAAACAACAAAATTTCTTTCTAAATCAAAATCTGCAGTAGCAGAGCAAGATCATGTACTGGATAATCCTAAAGTATCCTGTCAAAGACCAGCTCATTTAACTGATTCACTGCCTAGGATGCTGGATCAAGATCAATGCCAGTGAAAATTGATCTCAGAGGATCTCAGTCTTGAAACAGATCTGTATCTATGTAATAATTTAGCAGTTAGGTATTTCTTGAAAAGACATAAAGCATTTTTCCAAAATGTAGTAGGCCAAACTGGCTGGATAGCTCAGTAGTTTAAGTATCTGGTTGTGGAGGTAGAGTTTGGGAGTTCAATTCCCCACTGTGCTCCCTACAAATACAGCCAACCTGTGTGGCCTTGGACAAGCTACACAGTCCCAGGGTGCCCCCCAGAAGAAGGGAAGGATAAATCTTTTGTACTCTCTACCTTGAAAACCCTGAAAAGGATCGCTGCAAGTCAGAATTGACTTGACACCACGTGATTGTTATTATTAAACTACTGCAAATGTTCAAAGTTATTATCAATTACATTCTTGTTTCTGACATTAGTTATCTTACAATTATTTTTAAACCCTAACTGCTACTGGAACAAACTGGTATAAATATTTTAAATAAACAAAACATATAAGACTAAAAGCAATCTCTGTTTCAGTGTTAAACAACAATATTGCCCCTTCTATTTCATATAAACAAGCAAACATCTTGGTTTAACAGACTTCAAAATGATTCTTTTTCTGAAGTTTGTTAAACCAGTGAATAAACAAATAGAGAAGTTTCATCATGCAATATACAATGGAAAATTCATTTTAAAAGAGACAATTGTAGTATAAGCAACTTGCACTTATCCATTTTTTAAAAACAGAAAAATGAAACACTTACTGGGCCTACACAGCTCAGAACAATAGATGTTTGTTTAGCCATATTAGCAAGGGAGGTTGGATCACTGACATCACACAGTATTATGCCAACTTCTGATTTCAGTTCTGTCTTCCCTGGAAATTGAAAAATGAAATGTTATACAAGAACCCTCAACACTACATAAATGTCTTTAGTCTCTCCTACTTCTAGATCACCATTTTTGGTTGCTCGTTGGATAGCTCAGTGAGTTAGGCATCTGGCTACAGAGCCAGAAGTGAGGTGTATCCCAGGAGAGACAGCCTATGTGGCCTTGGGCAAGTTGTACAGTGCCTGGGCACCTCCAGAGGAAGGGAGTGACAAACCATTTCTGAGTACTCTCTACCTAAACTCTGGAAAGAGTTGCCATAAGTCAGAATTGACTTAATGGCACACAATTATTATTTTTGGTTACTACATTTAATAGAAACAGCAGTAAACCAAGATCGTTTAAAATTCTTTAACCTTCTGACTTCTTTTGGTGAATAATTTACTTTGCTTAGACAAGTTCCACTCCATCTTGCAAACAGTCTTTTTCAGCACAAGCAACAGTTGATATAACAAGATGTTGCCTCCTATCACAAAAGATCACCAAAGTAATCACAAGAAATTATGGCATGCTATTTAAGAGAAATAAGATGCAGCAAGACAACTATGCAAGTGGTAAGTATTGATCACAATATTAGTACAAATCTAGTTTGGGAACCCTGATATGCATAAGACAAAAGAAAGCAATTTCAGTATCACATTTTTGTCCAAGACAGCACTAATAATACTCATAAAATCAGAAATAAAATATGCTTTTAAGTCATCAGTTTAAAAGTCTGAGGCTTTAAGCAATGAGATGAAATTAAATTAAATTAAAAATACAGCAAATCTCAACAGAACGGAAACCAGGGTAGATAAAAATCAGTGATTTTTAAAAATGAGATTGATTTAAATCATGATTTAAATCAAACAAACCATTTTTTAAATTTACACTGTCAAAATACTCCAAATTTTAAAATTTAAATCATGATTTATAATCAATATATCAAATCCACCCAGAGGGAAACTGATGCAATTCAGCAATACACTCAACTGGAAAACTGTTAAGGCATTTTAAACTAACTGATATATATATTTTTAAAAAGCAAAAAACTCCAGAAACGCTGGAGTCAGCTGTATGGATTAAGTGTAGGAGCTTCGTACAGGAACAACTGGTATTCGCAAGTCAGGACAAAGTACTGTAATAGAATTAATGTCAGAAAAGTTCAATTTGGAACATTTGGAACCAAGTGAAGGAATTTGCACAATTCATACACCTACACAAAGAACACAAAACAGAAAGGCTAGCCGATGCATTTACTTTCCTGCTAGAGGCAAAGCACAAAATGACATTTGTGCTCACTCAAGTCAAGAGGCATGGTACCCACAGCCAAACAAATTATTTTAGCAGATCAAGTAGGGGGGAGTGTAAACCTAATTTATTAGGTACCAGTTTCAGGATTTGGCACAAGTGCCTTCTACCAGCTGATCTCAGAAATCTATTGACAAAGCAATCTGCCAGCAAAGCACAAAGGACATGAAAAAGGGGCAAAGTAAAGGAGGAGCCAAGTTATGACAGATCCAAACCTTCTCCAACCAAAGTTAGGATAGGGTGAGAGTAGTTGTAAGTAACTTCCAAAATCCCTTGGCTGGAAGGGGTTTTGATTCCACACAGCTTCAGTTAGACCAGTGGTTCTTAACCTTTGGTACTCAGGTGTTTTTGGACTGCAACTCCCAGAAGCCTTCACCACCAGCTGTGCTGGCTGGGGTTTCTGGGAGTTGCAGTTCAAAAACACCTGAGTAACAAAGGTTAAGAACCACTGAGTTAGACTACTGTTAGCCAGTTAGGACTGTACAGAATATCTCAAAACAACCTACTCCCAGTAAAAATAATAACAAATGCAATAACTATGCAACATATACAAATATTTGTTGCCCTTTGATACCCAAAATCTGGTGACAAACAGTGGCGTTGCTCTGCCTAACAGTAAGGCTAGCATGCCAAAAAAGTTTACAATTTTTTTTAAAGAACCCACACATGCAACCAAGGTAAGCAGAACCAGCCTATGTGGCTTTAGGCAAGTTGCATGGCTCTAAGGTGCCACCAGAAGTGGGGGGCCTGGTACATCACTTTTAAGTACCTTAGAGAAAATGGTAGAAAGAGGCACTGTAAGTCTTAATTGACTTTACAGCACATTATTATTAATATGTAATCAGTGGGACCAATGTTCCCTCTAATTTTCCAGTGTGCTGAGTGGGGGTTTCGCTTCATGTGCGTGGGGTTCCAGCCATGATCGGAAGCAAATGGGCAGAGACTCTGGCTCAGCTGCACATGTCCAATGCAGTGTTGTGCACCCGTGCAGCTTAAAGGGAACATTGAGTGAGACTTATTTCCAACTGAATATGTACAGAATTGGGTTCCAGATAACGGTCCTTTGAAAACCAGCATGTTATTGTCTTTTTAATTTTTCTTTTTGCCTGATTTGAAAACCAGCAGTCATACATAGTCACATAAACACTCTGGTTATTGGGAAACCATATGTAATTAAGATCAGTTCTCCCCATCCCAAACACTGAAACATTGGGGGTAAAAAACCTGCACCCAGAACAAGACTATATAGCAAATGTTGGCAGGCTAAGATTCACTACTTGTCTCTTCTACTGCAAAATCTCTTATTTCACAACCCTATTTCTTCATGCAAATATTGGTGGCTTCCCTCACAAAACAAATACTGCAAATTGGACCTTTCTCACAACCTTTTCTATTTGGCCACACTTAGTGGGGCTGATCAGAGTTGCAGGCCAAAATATCTACAGGATCAAAGGTTCTCCATCTCTTGAAATTAAATGTGCTATATTATAAAACCCTTGTCCAGCAGGCCGAGGCAAAGAGGCAGTCACGAAAGCAGCAAAATCAGGGAGCTGGACGGGATACAGATTGTATTTGTCTTCAGTATGGAAGGGATTGTCACTCTCGAATTGGCCTTCTCAGCCACACTAGACGCTGTTCCAAGTCCTCCATACAGAGCACGTTACCATAGTCTCTCGAGACTGAAGGATGCCTAATCTAATCTATTATAAAAATGCAATAGTGGGTTCTATGCTTTCTTAGATACAAAGAAGAGCTGCTGAATCCCCATTTGGGATCAATGCAAATTTGCAACAAGCTGCCATTTCCTCTCATTTCTCTTGACCCCAAACAGAATGAAACTGAAGTCATAAATTGCAACTTCATCTTGGAGAAATTATTTATGAGTTTGTGAGCATGTGATAATTACAAGGATGTGATCATGATTACTAGCAGAGATGACTTCATATGGGAATTAAATAAATTTATGCACGGTAGACTAGCTGGATAGCTCAGTGAGTTAAGCATCTGGTTGCAGCGCCAGGGGTCAGGCGTTTGATACCCCACTCTGTATCCCAGGACAAGAGCCAGACGGTGTAGCCTTGGGCAAGCTGCACAGTCCCAGAGTGCCCCCAAAAGGGAACGGTGAATCACTTCTGAGCACTCTGTACCAAGAACATCCTAGAAAGAGACACCATAACTAAATCGACTTGAAAGCACACAATTATTATTATATATGCTATATTGATGATCCACTACAGGTCCTGACAGCTAGGCAAAACCTTAGTGGTTAATGGCTTCCGGACCTCCCAGAGACATTGGGCTGCTCTTGGGGGAAGCAAGAGATGTTGGACCAGCCTATTCCTTTGGCCTGATCCAGCCCTGCTCTTATGCTCCTAACCAAAAGTCGCAGGGTTATATTTTCCAGGTCTGTCGCGGCCCATGTTTTCTCCCCTCAACCATCTAAGCCAGCCTCTACCTCTCCTCCGCTTCCGAAAAGGGAAGCTGGAAGTACACAAAGGTCAATGTCTGAGCCACGTCATCCGGACTGCCAAGACCGTTCTCCATCTCTATTCAGAAGGCGAGGGCAAAAGCGCTTGGGTGTCACGTTCGCCGTTAATTATCTTGCACAGGGACCCCCCTCCCTCTCCCCACTTTCCCCAGGAACCTCTCACTCCAAGAGGGATTATGCCCTGGGGGGGCGGGGGCGAGGCGAGGCGAGCACCGACCGTCCCCTCAGACACCGTCGCTCTCCTGCTCTCTTGCTTACCCAGCTTCTCGGCCGCTTTGTCGAGCACAGCCTGCAGCTTCTGCCGGTCCCTGCCCGCCACGGCCCAAGACAGTGAGCCGCGCAGTTCATCCTCGGCGGCCACCCGTGCGACCTCCTGGACCACATATTGCCCCGTAAAGCCCGAGGCTCCAAACACCACCAGCTGGAAAGGCCGCCCGGTCGCCATGGCAACGAGCAAGGGCTCCCTCTCGCGCTAGTCAGCCCACGGGAAAAAAAACGACCCTCCGCCGCCGAGCGCTGCGCAACACTAAGCCGCCTCCAACGGCGAGAGAATGCCGCGAGGGAAGGAGGCGGGGCCGCGGAGGGCGGGGCGGGGGAGCCCAACCCGCGCCGCGCCAGCCTCGGGATTGTTCGGCGGCGTCACGTGACTAGTAGCCAGCGCCATCTCCTCGCGCACCCGAAGCTGTTCTCTCAAGAGGCAAGCCTTCTTCACGCTCAGCCTGAGGCGGGATAATGGAGCGTCGCCCTCCCCTCGTAGCGATGCTTGCCAAGTTATCAAGCAGGAGAGGCAGAAAGTCTCACAACCACCTTTCCGCCCTGGGGAGCAGCGCACCTTTGCTAAATCACTAACAATTTGCCACCTTCTGCCTCAGGCAGGCACCTCGCCCCCCTAGTAGGAGGTTTCAGACAGACTCGCACCCTCTGTAATCTGCCAAACCAGTTCCTAGTCTCGCCCAATGTCTTTGCGCTTGCTCGCATGCTCGGTTCACACACGTTTGTAAACCTTTTGCAGTCGCCGCCGAGGTTGTAGGCGAGGGAGCGTGGGGGACGGGGACGGTTACCTGACAAGCCAGTTCACCCGGACTGCCCAGCTTCGTCGAGCACTTGAGCCTCAAGATTCAAGAACCTCGTCATGGCATTAAATTTCCCAAACGCCACATTGAGCTGTTCTCATCACTTTAAGAATTTGTGCCAGAGTTTTCCATTTTTCCCTCCCTGTTTTTATGTCTCTTTCAGATTGCAAGTTTGATGGTGGGAACTGTCTTTTAGAAAATTGGCGTGTAAGCTGTTCTGAGAGCTTTGCCGTCCTAAAGTGGGCTATATATGCTATCAATAAATACAACTAAGAGGGCATATAGTTGGCTCCATACTCCGTGAAAAAATGTCAAATTCCAATAATTGCCTAAGATCCTTTGGAGACATCCCACTACTTTTAAAGCAATTATTACCATTCACTTTCAGGACATTTCACTGCAAAATGTATAAAAACGTAGATATATAAACATCTGTTTGAGAGTGGGGAGGAAGGATATATGTCACTACATTGAGAGATTTTGTTATGTGCTGCCAAGTTGCCCCAGTTTATGGCAACCCTATGAATGAATTACCTCCAAAATGTCTTGTCCTCAACAGTCCTGCTCAGCTCCTCCAAACTCAAGTCCGTGCCTTCCTTTACAGAGTTAATCCACCTCATATTTGGTCTTCCTTTTTTTCTGCTGCCTTCAACTTTTTCTAGCAATATTGTCTGTTCTAGCAAATCTTGCCTTCTCTGATGTTCCCAAAGTAGGGCAGCTTCTGTTTCATCATTTTTGCTTTGAGAGATAGTTCAGGATTGATTTGCTCTAGGACCCACTTGTTCATTTTTCTGGCAGTCTGGGGTGTCCACAAAGCTCTTCTTAAGCACCATATATAAAACAAATCAACTTTTTTTCCTCTCAACTTTCTTCACACCCACACAAAGTAATAAAGAACACAATAATGTGGATCATCTTGACCTTGATCTCCAATAACACATCCTTACACTTGATATTTTCTAGTTCCTTCATTGCTTTGCTTCCATGTCTGTCTTATTCCAATTTCTTTGTACAAGGAATTTTTTACAAATCTTTTAAAAAATCAGTTTGTTGTCATCATTAAAGTTGTGTAGTTCTTATGTTGCCATGATTTTTGTCTTCTTAATCTTAAAACTGCACTCTGGCTTTTGCACTTTGTTCTTTCACTTTTATCAGAAATCCTGGCTATGATCCAATGATCCTGGCTGCTTTCTGCCAGTAACATGGTATTATCTGCATATCTTAAATTATTTATACTTCTTCCACTGCTTCTTTATCTGAGTCTGATCCCTCATTCTTTATGATATGTTCTGCATAGCTTCTGGATTGTGAGAAGCTATTAATTATTCTGAAATAAATGGGTACACCTTAGCACTTGGGTCTCCTGATGTGTAACCTTGTGAGGTTCATGTAAACCCACTCTCTTGCAAGGGGTTTCCTTCCTTCTTACATCAGCAGTCAGAGACTCAGATTTTATATCAATAGTTTTATTCAGGTTAACATGAGTCATATACGCCAATCTTTTTGCTCTGCATCATCATTCCAATACTTAACATTATCCCAATGTGAACCATTAACAGGAACAGAACTGACAACAGGCATTAACAAGTCCTCCATGACAGTCAAAGAGGACCTATTCCAGCTAGTCACTGGGATTGTTTGTGGAAAACCCATCCCACATTGGGCTCCCATACTCTCTTGCCCGGATTTCTCTGGATTCTTGGAGGCAACTGGGTCTTCCCAGGGCTGTTCCTACGGGAAATCTGGCATCTTCTATTTTCCCGATAATTGGCTTCTCGGGCAAACTGCTCTTTTTCCTTTTTATGAGCCTCTTGCTCAGCAGTCTCCCCCCAGTATAGGGTTTTCCTCACTGGTTTCTCTCTCCACTCCCTCTGACCTTCTTCTCTGGGTACCTTCAGGGTTACTCATTCCCCAGTCCTAGGGGCTTCTTTAACAATTTCCACCCACTTCTCCTCTCTTTGTTCTTCCTCCACCACCCAACATTCCTCTGCTCCCCCCCTTCCTCCTTTTTATCCTCTCCCTTTCCTGCCAAAACTACTCCCTCCTCTGGTTGTTTGTTCCCGAGCTTTCTACTTCTCATTCTGTTTATTAGCTCCTTCATTTCAATTGCAGTAATCACTAACATCTTCGCTGAAGGAGATGGCACACCTCCTGTTTCTACTTCTGTCTCACAAACCTATATTGTGGACATGAAGATACTGTTAGGACAGAATATGGAAAAACAGAATGGTTTCTTATAGGCAAAGGTATTGGACAGGTGTACTTTATATCCCTGTCTGTTCTTAGGGAAAGGTAACTGGGGCCCCATGTTACTCATTGATTATCTGACCATCACATTGCTATGAGAGAGCATGGATGAAATATATTGGCTATCATACACACACATACACCCCTACCCTGCAGTGACCATATATGGACCATTAGCTTTGAGTGCATTGGCCATTCTTGCTGTGCTCCAACTATTCCTTGCACGTTTAAAATTGTAGTTTATAAATGATGGGTGGAAATCATTGCATATGTCAGTAAAGTTAGAAATGAATGGAATAAAAAGTTGGTCCTGTACAATTTAGAGCCTGACTACCCAGGAAGACAATGCTGGAAATACTACAGATTTGATATTTTTTTAAAAAAAAATGTTTTAGATCCTTCACCAAGCTTTGATAAAGGAATTGAAACCAGATATTCATGCAAGCAGCCTGGTTAGCTGGGACAATCTAATGTTTCTACAAAGGAACTTCAGCCTTTATCCAAGGAAATTCTGTTACAAAGAAAAGTGTGTGACTTAAAGTCTTGATTGGAGTCTTTTAAAGCATAAGAAATGGATCATACAAGTTGGACACATTCGAACAAGATCTCTTGGCTTCCTGGTGGATTTGAATGGTTGCATTGCATGTACTTTGTATTGACTGTGTTGACTCTGTATTGACTGAATTTTTGTCAATATTTAAAGTGGTATGGCACTTTAAGAATATGTAGTTACTGTGAATAATTCATAGTTGGTTAGTCTGCACGGGGTATTTTGTTTGGTTACTTGAGTAAGCACCATGTTTCTCTTGCTTTGGGTGGATGTCCTCTAAACTAGCATGCTGCTGTCACCTGCAACGGGGATGTCTCTCCTATTTCCCATACTGAAGTAAAATTAAAGCTTCCATACATGAATAGAGGGAGGTGCCATCTTATCTTTTGCTGCCGAGAGAGCAAAACATATTGAGCCAGCCCTGTTCCCCACCCCCACCCCAAAAAAGTGGGAGTGTGTGCTTGCATCATGAAAGTAGGTAAAATGTCAGGTAAACTGCTGCTTCATATTAAGTCTGTTTATTCAATTCTGAACAGAACCAGAAACAGGAACCTACTTCAACTTTATCCATAGATCCTTTTGTATACTCTTCATATGGAAAAGCTCAGTATAGTAAAATAAATAGTATGTACTTTGAAGCAATAGCTCCTGGGAGCAGGTTGCAATATTCTACAGTGTTTATAATAGGAAACTTATAGTCCCTTAAAAGTGAATGCAGGGCCACCCAAGACGGACAGGTCATAGTGGAGAGTTCTGACTAAACGTGATCCACCTGGAGCAGGAACTGGCAAGCCACTCCAGTATCCCTGCCAAGAATACTCCATGGACAGAAACAAAAGGCTAAAAGATATGACGCTGGAAGATGAGCCCCTCAGGTCGGAAGGCATCCAACATGCTACTGAGGAAGAGCAGAGGACAAGTACAAGTAGCTCCAGAGCTAATGAAGCAGATGGGCCAAAGCCGAAAGGACGCTCAGCTGTGGATGCGCCTGAAAGTGAAAGGAAAGTCCAATGCTGCAAAGAAAAATACTGCATAGGAACCTGGAATGTAAGATCTATGAACCTTGGTAAACTGGATGTGGTCAAACATGAGATGGCAAGAATAAATATTGACATCCTGGGCGTCAGTGAACTAAAATGGACGGGAATGGGCGAATTAAATTCAGATGATTATCATATCTACTACTGTGGGTAAGAATCCCGTAGAAGAAATGGAGTAGCCCTCATAGTCAACAAAAGAGTGGGAAAAGCTGTACTGGGATACTATCTCAAAAATGATAGAAAGATTTCAATACAAATCCAAGGCAGACCTTTTAACATCACAGTAATCCAAGTTTATGCACCAACCACCAATGCTGAAGAGGCTGAAATTGACCAATTCTATGAAGACTTACAACACCTTCTAGAATTGACACCAAAGAAAGATGTTCTTGTCATTACAGGGGACTGGAATGCTAAAGTAGGGAGTCAAGAGATAAAAGGAACAACAGGGAAGTTTGATCTTGGAGTTCAAAACGAAGCAGGGCAAAGACTAATAGAGTTTTGTCAAGAGAACAAGCTGGTCATCACAAACACTCTTTTCCAACAACACAAGAGGTGACTCTACACATGGACATCACCAGATGGGCAATACCGAAATCAGATTGATTATGTTATCTGCAGCCAAAGATGCAGAAGCTCTATACAGTCAGCAAAAAACAAGACCTGGAGCTGATTGTGGCTCTGATCATCAGCTTCTTATAGCAAAACTCAAGCTTAAACTGAAGAAAGTAGGAAAAACCACTGGGCTAGTCAGGTATAATCTAAACCAAATCCCTTATGAATACACAGTGGAAGTGAAGAACAGATTTAAGGAACTAGATTTGGTGGACAGAGTGCCTGAAGAACTATGGATGGAGGCTCGTAACATTGTACAGGAGGCAGCAACAAAAACCATCCCAAAGAAAAGGAAATGCAAGAAAGCAAAGTGGCTGTCGAATGAGGCCTTACAAATAGCGGAGGAGAGAAGGGATAAAATGCAAGGGAGATAGGGAAAGTTACAGAAAATTGAATGCTGACTTCCAAAGAATAGCAAGGAGAGACAAGAGGGCCTTCTTAAATGAACAGTGCAAAGAAATAGAGGAAAATAATAGAAAGGGAAAAACCAGAGATCTGTTCAAGAAAATTGGAGATATTAAAGGAACATTTTGTGCAAAGATGGACATGATAAAGGACAAAAATGGTAGGGACCTAACAGAAGCAGAAGACATCAAGAAGAGGTGGCAAGAATACACAGAGGAATTATACCAGAAAGATCTGGATGTCCCGGACAACCCAGAGAGTGTGGTTGCTGACCTTGAGCCAGACATCTTGGAGAGTGAAATCAAGTGGGCCTTAGAAAGCATGGCTAACAACAAGGCCAGTGGAGGTGATGGCATTCCAGTTGAACTATTTAAAATCTTAAAAGATGATGCTGTTAAGGTGCTACACTCAATATGCTAGCAAGTTTGGAAAACTCAGCAGTGGCCAGAGGATTGGAAAAGAACAGTCTACATCCCAATCCCAAAGAAGGGCAGTGCCAAAGAATGCTCCAACTACCGTACAATTGCACTCATTTCACACGCTAGCAAGGTTCTGCTCAAAATCCTACAAGGTAGGCTTCAACAGTATGTGGACCGAGAACTCCCAGAAGTACAAGTTGGATTTCGAAGGGGCAGAGGAACTCGAGACCAAATTGCTAACATGCGCTAGATTATGGAGGAAGCCAGAGAGTTCCAGAAAAACATCTACTTCTGCTTCATTGACTACGCAAAAGCCTTTGACTGTGTGGACCACAGCAAACTATGGCAAGTTCTTAAAGAAATGGGAGTGCCTGACCACCTTATCTATCTCCTGAGAAATCTATATGTGGGACAGGAAGCAACAGTTAGAACTGGATATGGAACAACTGATTGGTTCAAAATTGGGAAAGGAGTACGACAAGGCTGTATATTGTCTCCCTGCTTATTTAACTTATATGCAGAATACATCATGCAAAAGGCTGGACTGGATGAATCCCAAACCGGAATTAAGACTGCCGGAAGAAATATCAACAACCTCAGATATGCAGACGATACCACTCTGATGGCAGAAAGTGAGGAGGAATTAAAGAACCTCTTAATGAGGGTGAAAGAGGAGAGCGCCAAAAATGGTCTGAAGCTCAACATCAAAAAAAATAAGATCATGGCCACTGGTCTCATCACCTCCTGGCAAATAGAAGGGGAAGATATGGAGGCAGTGACAGAGTTTACTTTCTTGGGCTCCAGGATCACTGCAGTTGGTGACAGCAGCCACGAAATTAAAAGACACCTGCTCCTTGGGAGGAAAGCGATGACAAACCTAGACAGCATCTTAAAAAGCAGAGATGTCACCTTGCTGACAAAGGTCCGCATAGTCAAAGCTATGGTTTTTCTGGTAGTGATGTATGGAAGTGAGAGCTGGACTATAAAGAAGGCTGACCGTTGAGGAATTGATGCTTTTGAATTGTGGTGCTGGAGGAGACTCTTGAGACTCCCCTGGACTGCAAGGAGATCAAACCTATCCATTCTGAAGGAAATCAACCCTGAGTGCTCACTGGAAGGACAGATCCTGAAGCTGAGGCTTCAATACTTTGGCCATCTCATGAGAAGAAAAAACTCCCTGGAAAAGACCCTGATGTTGGGAAAGTGGGAAGGCAAGAGGAGAAGGGGACGACAGAGGACGAGATGGTTGGACAGTGTCACCGAAGCTACCAACATGAATTTGACCCAACTCCGAGAGGCAGTGGAAGACAGGAGGGCCTGGCGTGCTCTGGTTCATGGGGTCACGAAGAGTCGGACACGACTTAACGACTAAACAACAACAACAACAAAAGTAGGTGTCAGTATCATATGATTAGCAGACTACACAAGCCCTCCAGAACCCCTAATTATAAATTCTGCATGTGTAAACTAAAGATGATTTGAAGACGAAGAGAACAAACCTAATCAAATGACCCCTATACTTGGCATATCCTATATAATCTACACTACAGGATTAATCTGTAAAAATCCAGGCAAACCGGATTTGTGTTGAAAATTTAGGTGTTGTAAAAGTGGAATTGCAGCTATTTAAAGTCCATAGATTGTTTCTCTCCCTGTATAAAGCAGTGGTGTCACCACCAAATTAAAGCAAATGACTATGTGAGAAATGAGTGGGTTGATACAGGAATTCGCATTACAAAACATTACAGTATGTTAATTTTTTTAAATCTACTGCCAAGTATTCTCTTGCCTAGTGTTTTCTTTATCTTTAGGCAAGTTTAAAAGTTTCAGTGTGATGGAGGATTTTGTTTTTTTGTTTTTTTTAATCCCTTTTTTTCTCTGTCTCTCCTTTTCCAGTATTTGTAATCTGTTTAGAACAGAGGCTGAATGAAGTGCTGATGCTGCTTAACAAATTGCCTTGTTGGCAAATTTGCACAATTCAGAAGCAACTGTTATTCTTAAATTTGGTTTAATTAATTAATTGGGGGGGCAGGTAGCTGATCCTGATGTTGTAAGATAAAACATAGAGATAAGGACAGTTGATGTTATATATTCTCGAAGGCTTTCACGGCCGGGATTTGATGGTTGTTGTGTGTTTTCCGGGCTGTTTGGCCGTGTTCTTAAGGTTTTTCTTCCTAAAATTTCGCCAGTCTCTGTGGCCGGCATCTTCAGAGGACAGGAGTCAGAATTCTGTCTGTGCTCTGTTGTGGTTTGTTGGATAGTTGAGTATTTATAGCTGTGGGATCAGCTTTTGTCCTTTTCAGGAGATTGGGTGATTATGGTGATCAGCGTGTTTTGGTTGTGGGTGTGCATCCACACCAGAATCAAAGAACATGAGAGACACTGCAGACTAAAACAACTGGAAAAATCGGCAGTAGCTGAACATGCCCTAAAACAAGCTGGACATGAAATTCTATTTCAAAATACTGAAGTACTGGACAACACCAGCAATCATTACATTAGACTGCACAGGGAAGCCATTGAAATCCACAAACACCAGCAGAGCTTCAACAAAAAAGAAGAAAGTCTAAAACTCAACAAAGCCTGGCTCCCAGCACTGAAAAATACAGCCACGAACTCTATCCAGCCACAAGGACCTGTGATCACTACACACAAAAGACCAGCTAACGACACCCATCAATCACAGTGACAGATCATCTCTCCCCCTTATCACTACAATACACCCACAACAAAAACACGCTGATCACCATAATCACCCAATCTCCTGAAAAGGACAAAAGCTGATCCCACAGCTATAAAGCTACATATTACCCCTCACCCCCAGCCAGCTGGGTACTCAATATACTGGCCTTGGAAGAATGGAACCTTTGAGCTGGCTTCCTGGGATTGAACCTGGGTAGTGAGCAGAGTTTTGGCTGCAGTACTGCAATTTAACCACTGCACCACAAGGCTCACTGAAACAAAAGACCTTGCTCAGTATCCCCTTAATCACTGGCAATATCATTTAGGAAAGGGGAAAACATTTGAGGAGAAAGCATTAATTTCCTCCCATTAAGATTGTAAAAGCTGGGTCAAGGCTTTACCAATAAGATTTTGATTACTTTTTTTAGACGACTGCTAAATGTGTAACATTTAATTCATATTAAATGTAAAGTCTCTTATCACGCTTATGTCCAAACCCTGAAATACAGGAAGAAGTTGCCTTCCTCAGACATTTGCCTGTGTGTTGAGACAAGTTGGATACAGATATCTTGGAACAGCTGTACTGTTTAGATCCATCGCCACAACTCCCGGCTACCCAAGCATGCCTGCTGGAAACAGCTGTCACAGACTAAACCCTCTCAATATTTCAGTTATTCCTTCCAATATTTATAACCCACTTTTGGGATGAAAAGGCTTGAAAAGATACCTAAGAGCACTCCTGTACTAAAACAACTGCCAGATGGTGCTGTCTCCTTTCTTTGGTATTTCCATCTTTCTTTTAACATAAAATGTGTTGTTCAACCACAATAAATTCACACAAATTACCTGAAATGGGAATAAGCAAAAAAAGGAGCAGCAAGGAGCCAATAAAGAAATTTAGCAAAAAGGGACTGAACCAAATAGCCAAGAAGAACGCTTCAAACTCAGAGATGACTGAGCCTTTTTTGAAAAAGTATAGCCCAAGCCTAGCATGATGTCATCACCTTAATGTCTAAACTAACTGGGTGAATCCTTCAAGCAGCTGCTAAGCTCACGCTCTGTAGCGCTAATTACATTTCAATATTATTTCTGGCAGTTCAGTTCTCATTACCTCTCATTGCAATGGGACTAGAAGTGAGCAGAATTGGGTTGTTCTCCCCCCCCCCCTTTAGTTCTGTATAAAGGTTTGTTTTATTTTAAATAATATTGTTAGTAGGGAAGATATTAAGGTTTGATATTATGAAACATGGATGTTGTAATCAAGACTATGTAGTGATAGAGCCTGCATTTTGGGGGATACAAACTGTGGCAAACTCACTCATGTAGACATGTCCATCTCTGAAGCACATGCAGTCAGAGAAATGTATCGGTTCAGGGATCTGGAGGATGAAATATGCTTTGCGATGAAAAACGGCTAGATGGCACTGTGGAGTTATTTTAGTTGGCATTATGCAAAAGATGCCACCATTTTTATAAGCAGTTTGTGACTGTGTTTGTCCTACTCTCTTAAGATGACCTTTGCTATATAACTCATCCCCAGGCTCAGAAGGAGCTAGGAAGTTCTGTACGAGCCATCATATGAGGAATTGGAATGCTAGATGAAGCAGAATAGTGTTGGAGAGGGCATTGCTGAGATTGCCAGTGGAGACTTGTGCATTTCTTTTTCTACACTACTATTCAGGCAAACCACATAGTGTCTCATTTACATAAGTGAAAACAGTGACTGTTAATAAGAATTACAGTCAACCCTCGACTTACGAACGGCCCTAGTTACAAACATTTTGATTTACGAACCGCTCTGATAGAAAAATATTGACTCGACTTGCAAACTTAGATTCGAGTTACGAACCGGAAAAAAACCTCTTTTTTTAACCTAAGTCATCTTAGGTTAAAAGGGAAAAAAAGAAAAAGAATTCTGCCCCTAGCGGTAGGAACGGATTAACCGGCTTTGCATTAGTTCCTATGGGAACTAATGATTCGAGTTACAAACCGCCCCTCGACCTAAGAACCAAAAACAGCCGGAACGGATTAATTGGTTTTCAATGCATTCCTATGGGAAATGCTGATTCGACTTACGAACTTTTCGACTTACAAACTTCCTTCCGGAACGGATTAAGTTTGTAAGTCGAGGGTTGACTGTATACAATTTAAGGGAGGTTTAGGGCTTGTCTGCAGAGTCTCAAACGAGCAAGCTGGAATGGGTCAAACAGGGTTGCTATGAAGTACCGTATGCTGTTTTGTGTGATCCTTGCATCCAAATGGCATATGAACCTCAAGTAACCCTATCTGGTTCTCAGCAGTCTGCCAAAGCAGGAGGAGACAGGCGGTGGCAAAGAGGGGGATTTTTTTCCTTTCCTTTTCAAAGTCTGGTTGGAATCCTGCCCACACCTGAATCGAGGAGGTTCTCAACCATATGTTTAAGAAAAACGCAAAGAAAAATCTCCTCCTTGTCCCCTCCCACTTTGGCTTTTTTTAAAAAAATAATAATAATGATGCAGTACATATGCACTGCCCTAATGAATTTAAAACAATTTTTTTCACTTCTTCTGCCCCTCCAGGGAAACGAGGAAGTATTTAATTTGTCGCTATCCTGAAGTAGCTCTTTTCTTAATCCACTTCTTGATATTGACAAATTGAAAGAGGAAGCCTCGTTTTGGATTGTTTTTAGCGATCACGCATGCTGGAAACAACCCAAACCAGAGTGATTGTAACTGCACCAAAAAAAAATGACGCCCCTAACAGGGGCCAGAAAGGTGTGGGAAGAACCACTCTAGGGGTGTGCTGGTTTGCTCCAGCAAAGACGTTATCTGATTGCTCTCTTTAGGAGTGAACGAGCCCATCCCTGAAGCAGACTAAACGGCGGGCTAAATGTTTGTATGGTCATTTTGCTCCCTTCCAAGCCTTACTGCCCCAAATTGGTGTGATTTCAGGAAGGTTTTGGACAGGAGCAGCCATTTTGGAGACAGAGCAGCAAACCATCCCAACTGATCTCTGAGCTGAGGTAGGACTTGCACTCAGCAGTCACAGTTTTTCTTTTTAAAAAGTATATAAGAAGTTGCTACTCACAAGAGCACTAACAGAGAGGTGAGGATGTCCACAGCCACTAGTCACAAACATAGTGTTTCCACAGAGAACCTGGAGGCAATAGATTACTAGGAACAATTTCCCTTTGACTTCTTAACTGTTATGGTAGATATCTTTTTCCTTTCTGTTTTCCTCTTCTATTTCTTTGCAGTTATTCGTATAATACATCTCTTTTTCACTACATATATGTTGATGAAAAGTTGCACTTGGGCATCTGATCCCATTTCTGTCATGTTTTCCTTCTTCTTCTCATCTGTCATGAGCAATTTAAAGAATGTTATCAGCCATTTACTGAGTCTTTTCTTTGTCTATGGCTATAGGAATAGCACTTTTGAATTCATTTCTAACACTATCCCTGGTTTCAGTCCAAAGGTCTTCTCATCTTTGGTCAACTGAGTTTAGTTATGTAAATCTATTCTTTACATGGTCTTTAAATCCTTCACAAATTTTATTTAAATCATGTTTTGGCACTACGGTTGTTTTCTTGGTTTTCTTCAGCATTAATTTTATGTATTTAGGTCTATTCATGGCCTATATTCCAGTGTTCTCTTTATTGTGTTTTTATAGAGATACTAGAGCTTATCAATTTTCTGCTTCCAATTACACAGTATGTTTTATTTCTCTGCTGGGTGTTTGGTGATGTCCATGATACAATTGCCTGTTTGGTTGCCTGAAGTGTTTATTTTTAATTTAAAAAAAAAACAACTGTTGGCAGCACAAATGTTTATGAATTGCTCTCCCTCTTTGCTTGTAACTCCTAGGCCAACTTCTCTAATGATGCTTGCTATTTCCTATTGTTGTATTCCAGAAGCTTTGTCCTATATTCTTCGTCATGTGGTATATATATTTGTGGGGACGTTCACAGTGTTGCAAGGACAGGAGCTACCCAGGGAAGGAAGGTAGGGAAAGATTGACTCCTTTGTATTCCTGTCTTTTTTTCCCCTGGCATCTTTCTTTTTCCCTTCAAACAATCTCAAGCAGGAAATGGCCCTTTCTCTGCGAAACTCTCTTTCCCCACTCACAAGGGGGAGGGAATTGTCTCCTGTATAAGCAATGTATTCCTTTTGTGTGTGTGTGTGGGGGGGGGGACGGGCAGCTGCTTCAATGTATCAATATGCTTTTAAAAAGAACAATTTAAAAAAGGGTACAAGCACAGAGGCCATGAAGTGGCCACAGTGCCCAAAAACCTGACCCCTTCACAAAGTAAATAAATTGACAGCAACATTCACAAGTGCAGAATCATTATGAAATAAATCAACACAAGATTGGTACAATTTAAAAATACTACTGGAGGGGAGGAAACCATTTGCCAGGGTAAATGCATCAATGTTAGGTTTGTGTTGTGTGAATGAAAAAAAATGCAATAATTTAAAAACATCGATATAACTAAGGTTCTTTTGTGATCGCACCCTCAGCAGGGCCACCAAGAAACAGAGAGGTTTGTAGGGGTACCATCAAACAAAAGCAATTCTATCAAAAAGATGCAGGGCATGAAAATGGCCCATTAAGTATGTTGAGTAGTTGCAGAATGTAGTGACAGTTGGAAAAGTAGAGGGGAATGTGGTGTGGGCAAGACAATGGAATGCCCTGCTGGGGGAAAGGATGTATAAAACTCCAAACATTGCTTGGTTAGGAGGAAGGATAAACTGCAATCTTTTGTTGCAGATCTCAGTTGTAATTTCTTAAATAGCACTGAAAAGGATAGAGCTTGACATTCTTAAAAAATTAGTCAGTTGTTGTCATATAGAGCAGTGGTTCTCAGTCAGTGGTATTTGTACCACTAGTGGGATGCAGAAATACTCTTTGTGGAATAAATAGACTAATGTGATTATTATCCATTCTGCTATGGAGTTATTTTTGTGTATTCATATTTGTTCTCAACAATACTTCAACTTTTTCTGTACTTAAAATTTACCATAAATGAAAACTATAACAACATAATGCCTGTAAACATACAAATGTCTTTCTCAGAAAAAGTTGCTTTCCATAATGTTGGGACCCAGTTTCTTTCGCAGACCCGTTGGCTAGATATGATACACAAAAATCAAGAACCGTTTATTCAGAGCACATTATCTAGGTCTATTATTAATTGCAGTAATCAAAAGACTTCATGCACTTTCTCAGGAACATTTTATTTTTGTTTGCTGCTTTCAGAAATCACAAGCTTGGCTTATGGTTTTAAAGAGTAATTTCCTCTATCATCATCAGCTAAGGTTAGATCTATCATAAATATTAATGACTTTGAATTGTCTCGTTCTTACACTACAGAACTAAAATGACAATGTTTTTTTTATTCTTTGATTGCAGTTAACAGCCCTTTATTAGATATTTAGCAGTATGTGAAACCAGTACACTCACAAAATCCAAATGTACACCTAATTAGACTTTAGGACTTCCCTTGGTGAAAAAGGCTTAAATAGCAGTAGCTTCCATCGTTGGCTGTAACTGATCAGCATCCACCTAGGTACAACACATACATTTTGAAGCACTAGAGGGAGGCAGTGACTCAAAGGACTGTGATATAGAGAATCAGATTTTTCTGTTGAACAAATACAGCTTTAGCTAACCAATTATTGTCCTATATAAATTTACAAAGGGTTCCTCACACTATATGCCAATAATAGAATTTGGGACAATATAAATATACTGTCCTAACTTTCTATTGCTCCCACTTAACCTTACCTGAAATACCTAGCCATACATAACCAGGATGAGTCAACTATATGAAGTGAGTAAAGCCAAAATACTTCTGCCTAAGTTAATTGGGATGAAAAAAAAACCCCGTATTTTCTATCCTCTGTTTTTTTTCTCTATTTCACAGTAATACAAAGTGTTGCTTGTTACGATATTTTTATATAGCATCTTCATACTTATATTTAATGTTTTCATTTAACTTGGATCAACATTTAAATTGAGACTCTACTCAGGTTTATACAAGAGCATGCCCTTATGAGTTAGAGTTCCATAACAAGTCTGCAGAATTAGGGCTCAAGATACCATGGAGAGACAATAACATTATTTTAAAAGGCCAGATGGAGCATATTTGTATTTTACAGCCAACTGCTTGAAAAATGTCCTCACAAAACACACGAATGATCATGCCAAACACCACTAATGTTTTAATTTGTTGTATCTAGCTGTAATTCATGATCATGGAGTGATGAAGCAGTATGCGAAAACATGGACAAAATATTCTAGCCTGCTTTTGTAGAGTGCTAATAAATGAGATCAACCTCAAGAGAACTGAGCCATTACTGGACATTGCCTCACCCACCCACCCCATATCTTCTCCCTTCCCTCTGCCTCAGCCAAGGTTTCTACAGGAAATGTCATATGGATTCTGTGGTTGCAGCCTGACTCTATTTAAGGTGAGGCTGGATTAGGATTGCCGTATCAAAAATAGAGATAGAAACTGTGGCAATGTTTTCTCTTTAGATGATGGAGCAGAGGATGTTCTGAAATATGGGAGATCCATTATGTTCAGTGGAATTGCCATGAACAGAAATAAAACTCTTAAAAAAAAGGGGGGGGATCTGGCAACCTAGTGCAAAGTGAGATAGTTCTATATTTTTGTTAAATTTCTCTTTTTAAATGTGCAATAAAATTACTTTTCAATCAGTTCTGCCAAAACAAACCTCAAGTACAAGTCTTATTGATATCTCTGTACATGGCATACTTTAAAATAAGCATATTAAAGTTATACTTTCCAGCATTGGTGGTGATCAGGTGCACAAAACATTTAGAACAGAGGTGAAATCCATTGTTGCTTTGAGCATTAACTTAATATTCAATAGAACACCAAACCAAAAATTACAAAACCTCAAACATATACTAACTACAGAGTAATTATAAATACATTATAGCTAATGAAGGCATGCTTATCAACACTTCATCATAAAAACACAAAATAAAAGATTAAGAAAATGGTTTTACAATTCAAGCTGACTTAATAAGGACAGACAAACATGTTCTGAACCAGCCAGTAACAATTTAAAACTCTTGCCTTCTTTGAAAAAAAATCAGGTATTACTATAGTATAACACAAAAAAGTTAGGAGCATGCACATAGAGAATTGGGTAGACATAACAGACATTTATTCCTATCATCATCATCATCATCATATCAGAGACAAAACATGTACAATTGCCATTTATGTATCTCACTGTAAGAGCTGATCTGCCAAAACAAAAATCTTAGGCCAGGATCCATGTAGCTGCAGGGAAGTAGTCTCTAATTTTAAGTTACTTCCTAATTACCAAAACCATTTCCCACAATCAGAGGAACTAAAAGAATATCTGCAGAATGGGAACAAACAAAAAACTGATCATTTCTGCATTTCTGTTCAGCCAACAAACTCTTCTGGATCCTAATTGTAAGACTGAAGCACGCCAATAGTCTATGCGCATAATAACACTGCAGTTAAATGTTACACTAACATTGTAGGCTAATATTTTCATAAACATATACAGGATTGATGCAGTGCTGTTACTCACTGTTTTTCTAAAGATGGCGCAAGTATTAAGAAAAAACAAGGAATCTATTTTATATGACTTCATATGATGATCAATATTCCTCCAAATGGCAAAAGCTTACCCTTGCAACAGAGTCTTTATGATTTCACTTCACTTGCCAAGTTACCTTTTCCTTTTCTACAAACAGCAACAGCCTAAATTTATACACACCATGCAACATATATACCACTAGTAAATATGTAGCACCTTGAATGGAGTAAGAGCAATCTGTCACTAGAACTGATCTGCTGGCTAAGATCTGTTGGAAGAAGAGCCAAAAAGAAAAGAAAAAAAAGAAAAAAAAAGACACTGGTCCAATTCATGCGACATTGCTAACCAGGGACCTGCAACCATCTTGATTTATGGGTCACAAGCATCATGCTAGTGTATGCTGCCCAAATTGCTCCTCTTTGCAGAGGGACTCACTAAGCAGAGTTTAGGTAAAGGTAAAGGTTCCCCTTGACATTTAGTCCAGTCGTGTCCAACTCTAGGGGACGGTGCTCATCCCCGTCTCCAAGCCGTAGAGCCAGCGTTTGTCCGAAGACAGTTTCCGTGGTCACGTGGCCAGCGCGACTAGACACGGAACGCCATTACCTTCCCACTGTGGTGGTAGCTATTTATCTACTCGCATTTACATGCTTTCAAACTGCTAGGTTGGAAGGAGCTGGGACAAGCGACGGGAGCTCACTCCGTCGCGTGGATTCGATCTTACGACTGCTGGTCTTCTGACCTTGCAGCACAGAGGCTTCTGAGGTTTAACCCACAGCGCCACCATGTCCCACAAGCAGAGTTTGGCTCTGTGCAAACCCAGATGCTGTTGCCACCCTAGTTTGTTCCTTGCCCAACAAATCAGCCTACAAGTGCAATTCTAAGTGTGTGCGTGGGGGGGGGGGTGCTTTAGCCAAAGGGAAAGAAACCTTTCTTTGCACTAGAAATGCTCATTTGCTAGGAAGACAATCTTCTGTTAGCTGATCTCAGATACCTGCTGGTAGAGCAATCTGTCACTAGAGCTGTTCTGCTGGCTAAGATCTGTTGGAAGAAGAGCCAAAAAGAAAAAGAAAAAAAATAGAAAAAAAAGGTGGTGGTGGTGGTCAGAGAAGGACTGGAGTAAGGAAGGAACTCGGTTATGCCAGATCCAAATCTCCTCCTGCCTAAAGACAACAGTGACTGTGCCTGCACAAAGTGCAAGTTGATGGTAATCCTAAAGTGAAGATAGTTCTATGTAATTTCCAACATCCTTAAGGTGCAAGGTGGTTGAGTTCAACACAGCTTCAGTTGGCCTGTTAGCTCAGCTGGCCTAAAGCAGTTTTAACTAGTTCCAACTATGCTCAGAATCCATAAATAAAATTAAAACAAATGATAGATTCTTTCTTTGGTTTGTTGGAGAATAACACATTGAAGTGCTCATACTCTCTATGTTTATAAAACATGACAAAGCAGTAATACCCTGCTTAGCACTCAGGATGCATTCCAAGAAAATTGAATGCTAACTGAACTAGTACTAAACAGGACACTTTAACACTATATCTTATGACAGTATCTATGGAGGCCCAGCCTACCTCTGGTGTGGAGCAGGTAGACCAGGCCCCAAGTCTCCCTGAGGCCCAGTTTACCTCCATTAGATATACTAGTCTCCTGCTGAGCACCACAAATGGCCACCTTATCATGCAAGCTATAGCAAATAAGTGCTATATGGGGGCTGTATTATGTGTGGTATTACTGTCCATGAATACTCTGTTCATTTACAGTGTACCAAGATTCCTGCAGACTCATGGCTGATATTGTTGTCTAGTCATAGCCATTGTGCTGGATCCAGATAAAATCATACTTAGAAGAAACCCACAGAAATCAATAGAACTTAAGCAGGTCATTAGTACCATAGCTTACATGGATTTCACTGGGTCTTACTTTACGTAAGACTAATTCTGGATCTACTAAAGGTAAAAAGTACAGAAAGATTAGTCCTGAGATCTTAATAACAGACCACTAATAAGTTTTGATGTTCTTCTCCTTCACGAGATGCCTTGTCTAGATAGGAAGAGAGATCTGAATGATTGGTGCTGAGTTCCTTAAAATGCCAGCTTGTGAAGAAGGAAACTCCAAAATGTGTTAGCTGTCTGT
This sequence comes from Intellagama lesueurii, assembly GCA_037013535.1. Taxonomy (NCBI): domain Eukaryota; kingdom Metazoa; phylum Chordata; class Lepidosauria; order Squamata; family Agamidae; genus Intellagama; species Intellagama lesueurii. Next base: position 300,665,978 of record JBAJHW010000001.1, on the reverse strand, counting down.
AAATAATTGCTAAACGTACCTCATTAAGCACTGAACTTTCTGGCCCTTTTCTCTTCAGTTCATTTGATGTTGGCTCCCAATATCTAACCTGCTTTACTATCAAGCCTATTTATTATACCATTTTGGGAAAAACCCCATCATATTCCAGTTTTACAATGCAAAATCTTTGTTTCTTTCTACTAGAAAAAGTAGGAGGATCAGCAAAAATCATTAGCCCATGGGAAAAAAGCTAGACTAGAGTGGGCAGTATGTAGCCCTTCAGTTAATGGTAGATGAGACGACAATTCCTGTAAGCCCTAATCAGCGGAGTCAATGGTATGGAACCTTTGGAGAACCACAAATTGCCCATGCCAATTTGATTGTACAGGAGGCAGGATTAATAGAATGCAGCAGGTAAAAATATAATTGAGACAGAAGTTTCTCAGAGAAGGACTGGGGCACAAATGCATTATGAATTATGATAGTTCTTTAGTCACTATGACGACTAAGCATGACAATTTTCCATTATGTTTCAAATAATCTTTTTTAAAACAGCAAATACCAAAGATACAGATTCAAGAATAAAAGCTGAATAAATTGAATATATTTAATTCAGAAAAACATTTAAATGGGAGATAATACATCACAATTATCTTCAAATATTGAAAAAGAGTTCAGAAAGAAGAAGGTAAACAATCATATTAAGTAATTATAGTGCAAATTGTACTGGCCAACATCCAGAGGACTATGTAGGTACAGCTAAGGACCTGGGAGCCAGTGTGGTGTAAGACTAAGACTTAGAAGAACTGGATTCAGCTCCCAACTTGGCTATGGAAACTCACTGGGGTAGTAGCAATGGTAAGCCATTTCTTGAACATCGCACATGCCTTGAAAATCTTATTAGGGTCACCATAAATCAGAAGCGACTTAATGGCACATGCCCACTAGTTTTGTTCATTTATTTTTTACATTTACATCCCACTTTTCTACCATCATGGAACTCAAGATCATGCTCAACAGATTAACAGGCGAATCCATCAGAAAATGATCAAACTTTGATTTTTTCTTTTAGACGAGACCACCAGGCCACTTCATAAAATGCTCTGAAAGCATTATCAAAAGCATCCTAGCAAGCATTCCACCTTCACAAGGACAACCTTCTCTACTGCTGAACTGAGATAAAGTTAACTTATATTTTTCTAAATGCATCTTATATATGTTATCCAAGATTCATTGAAATATGGAACAATTATTTAGGGATACTCAGTGGGGTGTGGATTTTGCATTTCTTGAATATCAGACCTCTGCGGCACATGACAGGTCTTTGAAATCAAGATAAGGCTTACTAAAATTTGTAGAGAATCCTACAGAATGCCTTCTGTGTCTCATATTCAACAGTTATTGAAGTGTGAAGCAAAATACTGGAGAGCTCCATACTTGTTATCTGCTCCCTACATCACTGTTTTCAAACTATCTTACAGGGAATCTTGGGTCCTAAAAGAGAACAACTATGGAGAGATGCTGCTCAAAACACAGTTTGATCATAAATACTGAGCACAAGTCTTGCAGGCACTGGGATAGACTGGGTAAGTTCTAAGGCACAGGAGTTAACACCAGGCCAGCTGAGGCTGTGTTGTACCCAACCACCTCCCACTTTAAGGTTGTTGGAAATTACCCAGTCATGATGGGAGATGGTGAGTGCCTTGTATCTATTGAGCGTTTTAACTTAAATCATGCCCGGACAATTCTATCATAGATAGGACTTATCCAGGAGAATCCACAATGAAGTATTCCCTACAGGCAGAAAGTTCAGAATTCCCTGCCCTATACATTAACCAACCATGCTAGTATGCAGTTAAATTTAGTGCAGTTTTCAATTGGTGCTATTCCTGTTCCTTATTTTTGTTTAAATGTCAACCTCATTTAATCTATTTTAATCCATCATTTAGGTTGTTTAAAACAGCTTAGCAAAAACACATACATATCTATTGTGGCACCTTCAAGGCTAGTAATTTTTTCCAGTGTGAATTTATGCAGATCACAATCTGCTTTGTCAGACACGTGAAGACAGATGTGTCTGAAGAAATGGCCTGTAATTTATGAAAGCTCATACAGACATAAATTTGTTAGTCTTGAAGGTGCTGCAATACATTTGGTGCTGAGATTTTTTTATTTTTTATATTTGGATTGGGTTTTGTTCTTGCTAAAACAGACTAAAACAGCAACCTCACTAAAATAAAATAAAAATAGTAATTGTGGGCAAGAAAAGGGGGGAAACACACACAATCTACTGTGGGATTGTGAAGATGACATAATCTTAGCTCAACAGCCAGAAGGAGGCAGTGGTGCAGCTGCGTCACTAGTTCCTGACACTATTTGGTCAGGGGAGCAAAGCCAATTAAATCCTGCTTCTTCTTCCTTAGTCCTTTTGGGAGATGCTTCTCAGGAATCCAGTGGATATGTTTATATCTTTGAATAATTACTGAGATATCTTTTTCCTTCATAATCTGGTTGAGTAAAAAACAGCCTTGAGTTTATTGGAGGAAATATGGGATATACTATAAATATAACAAATAATCATCTAAAGCCAATTTTGTTCATTATACATATCTGTCACTGTAAAGTGTACTCTTACAACAACAACAAATAAAATGTGAGAAGTGGCCCAAGTGACCTTTTTCAAAGAACAAAGTTGGTACTTTGAATTGTTGTCAGTAAGATACATTAAAATCCCGTATTTTGTTCTGTGTATTAGTTTTTAAAATTCAATTTTTAGGAATTTACTTAAAAAGCTCCAGTTTCCTAGTGCTATATATGAAGCAACGGATGCACCACTTATGACAGCTGCTACATTCTGAAATGCAAGGCAAACACCTAGACCTGGCTGTTACTCCAATCAAATTATATGACTAGCTAGAATTAAAAAAGACAGACATTAACCAAACCCATAAAACGTGGACTTATTGCATGATTGTTTGAGACAATATTTTTGTATGATCAGCTAGGGAAAAAAACGAATAGTCTTGCAGTAACTTTATGTAAATTGCATATGGTTATGTCGGGACTGGAAACTGTACAGAGGGTAGCCACTTTTTCTTCTTCATTTTTCAAGGAAGAGTGGCTGTTCAAAGCGTTTCAAAAGAGAAACATTATGACAGTCAGTTCATCAGCATCTCATGATAATTTAACATGAATTCCATTTATTTACTCCTTATTACTGGAAAGTAGCTCCTACATAGACCATAGGTGCTTTTTATGTACTTTATTGTTCATCTTCTGAAAGTGCCGTGTTATAAGATGCTTGAAGCAGTTTTCTGTCTTTAGCAGTTGTCAGGGAGGTGCCAGCATTTTCTCTATGAAAAGGATATCCAGTGTTTAAGTTCCTCTATACCCTGCAGTATTCGGGTATAATAGAAGTCCACATTGGCTGCAAAGTCAATACATACCGGGGATTCTGCATTGCCAAAACTGCAGTACAATGCCGTTCCTCCAATACTAAGGAATACAGTTGCTATGCACAATAACATCAGCAGTATGCAGGAGCCACCTCCAACTTCCTCTGTAAATATAAGAAAATTGACACACACCTAAACAAATTGTAAGTAAATAAAATAGTTTAGTTATTTATTAAGGAGTGCTTGCACTGTGTACAATCACAGATGCACCAAGCAGGATGAAGTAATCAGCAACACCACCCAAGTCTGTGAAAACAAAATTGGGACCCTTGTTCCAAACAACAAAGATTTTTTTTTATGGGACAAGCAACTTGAAAAGGTTGCTTCTTTTGCCCTTCAAAGCAAGAACACACACTATAAATGTTTAGGTGTTCCGTGTCTAGTCGCGCTGGCCACGTGACCACGGAAACTGTCTACGGACAAACGCTGGCTCTACAGCCTGGAAACGGGGATGAGCACCGCCCCCTAGAGTCAGACACAACTGGACTAAATGTCAAGGGGAACCTTTACCTTTACCTATCTGAATAACAACTGCTATTATGGATTATGGAGAAAGCCAGAGAGTTCCAGAAAAACATCTACTTCTGCTTCATTGACTATGCAAAAGCCTTTGACTGTGTGGACCACAGCAAGCTATGGCAAGTCCTTAAAGAAATGGGAGTGCCTGACCACCTTATTTATCTCCTGAGAAACCTATACGTGGGACAGGAAGCAACAGCTAGAACTGGATATGGAACAACTGATTGGTTCAAAATTGGGAAAGGAGTACAACAAGGCTGTATATTGTCCCCCGGCTTATTTAGCTTATATGCAGAATACATCATGCGAAAGGCCGGACTGGAGGAATCCCAAAATGGAATTAAGATTGCCGGAAGAAATATCAACAACCTCCGATATGCAGATGATACCACTCTGATGGCAGAAAGTGAGGAGGAATTAAAGAACCTCTTAATGAGGGTGAAAGAGGAGAGTGCAAAAAACGGTCTGAAGCTCAACATCAAAAAAACGAAGATCATGGCCACTGGTCCCATCACCTCCTGGCAAATAGAAGGGGAAGATATGGAGGCAGTGACAGATTTTACTTTCCTGGGCTCCAGGATCACTGGAGATGGTGACAGCAGCCACGAAATTAAAAGACACCTGCTTCTTGGGAGGAAAGCGATGACAAACCTTGACAGCATCTTAAAAAGCAAAGACATCACCTTGCTGACAAAGGTCCGCATAGTCAAAGCTATGGTTTTTCCAGTAGCGATGTATGGAAGTGAGAGCTGGACCATAAAGAAGGCTGACCGCCGAAGAATTGATGCTTTTGAATTGTGGTGCTGGAGGAGACTCTTGAGAGTCCCCTGGACTGCAAGGAGAACGAACTTATCCATTCTAAAGGAAATCAACCCTGAGTGCTCACTGGAAGGACAGATCCTGAAGCTGAGGCTCCAATACTTTGGCCATCTCATGAGAAGAGAAGACTCCCTGGAAAAGACCCTGATGTTAGGAAAGTGTGGAGGAAAGAGGAGAAGGGGACGACAGAGGACGAGATGGTTGGACAGTGTCATTGAAGGTACCAACATGAATTTGACCCAACTCTGGGAGGCAGTGGAAGACAGGAGGGCCTGGCGTGCTCTGGTCCATGGGGTCACGAAGAGTCGGACACGACTTAACGACTAAACAACAACAACAAATTATTATTAGGAAATGGGTAAAAGTCCTTGTCTTTTGACAAAAATACATTTATTTAATATTAAGCAATGTAAAAAAATTGTATGTGTGTGTGTGTGTGTGTGTGTACACAGATGTGCACAGAATTGGTTTCCACATTTCTTTCATTTTGGGTTTCACAAAGGATGAAAGAAAGGTTATATGGCAGAGGGAACATGAAACTTTTGTAAACTCGAATCATTTGTATTTGAGAAGCTTTCTTTCAGCAAAGAGCCTCTTTTGTGTTTGGGTCTTCCTTTTAAATGTGAAAGGTCCATTTCTATGCATGACTATTATATGTGAAAGCTGCAGGGCATCTTGGTTTTAATCTTTTGTAAGCTGCCCAGAAGAGAGAGAGAGAGAGAAATTATTTCATAAGGAACCACAGCAGTTGAGATTCTTTATGTAATTCTGAAAATGCAAGAGTGTATCTTTTAACCTCATATTTTGCTTTTACAGCAATAGTATCTAGGGATGTACCATCATTCTTCTTCTTCTGGTAGTTCCACCTGTCAGATAGATATCTACAGACATCTAATATGTAACTCACCTGAGAGAGAGGCCTAAACAGGAAGGCTTTGTCACCTAGAACCTAGCTCTGCCTCACTTCTTATTGAAAAAGCAAGCTTTGTTGGTTCAGAAACCAAATCTTCTCCCAAGAATGGGAAGCATCCTGATTTGTCTCCCTATATTTTCCAACTCAAATTAGAATGAAAACTCAGAGAGTGGATAGCCAGGAAACTGTAAGATGTGTTTATTTTACTTTGTTGTGACTAAATATATGATTCTGGGAATGGGTGTTGCCTAATTGAGAAAGTACTCAGGAAAGAGACCTCTGTTTATGAGATTTGCAGTTATTTCCAAGAGAGCATGATCAAGAAATTTAATTTGCTTTAAAACACCTGCCTTATGTTACTGAGTTACTTCTTTGGAAGAGAAAACTCTGCAGAAGATGAGAGGCCATTTGTTTCTCTGGTCCAATACTCGGGACCAGAAGGATAAGAAGTCTGTAACTGGATTCTGCTCTGTCCATTCTATAAGATTGTTATTGTTATGTGCCATCAAGTCGCCTCTGACTCATGGCGATCCTATTAATGATATCCAAAATATCCTGTCCTCAACAGACCTGCTGAGCTCTTATAAACTCAAGTCTTTGGCATCCTTTAGGGAGTCAGTTCATCTTGTATTAGGTCTTCCTTTTTTCCCTTCTTTCCTAGCATTATTGTCTTTTCCAGAGAATCTTGCCTTCTCATGATGTGCCCGAAGTATGACAGCCTCAGTTTTATCAGTTTTGCCTCCAGAGGTAGATCAGGTTTGATTTGATCAAGGACCGACTTGTTTGCCTTTTTGGCAGTCCAGGGTATCCACAAAGCTCTCCTCCAGCATCACATTTCAAATTAAGACACTTTTTCCTGTCAGCTTTCTTTATTATCCAGTTTTAACATCCATACATGGTGATCAGGAATACAAGAGTGTGAATGATCTTGGTCTTGGCTTCCAGTGACAATTCCTTACGATGGTCTTTTCTAATCCCACCATTGCTGCCCTTCCAAGTCTCAGTCTTCTTCTGATTTCTTTGCTGAAGTCTCCATTTGGATTGACAATTGAACCAAGGTATACACATCTCTAACTATTTAAATGTCTTCACTGTCAATGCTAAAGTTGTGTCGTTCTTGTGTAGCCATGATTTTTTTCTTCTTAACTTCAACTCCAGTTCTGCTTTGACACTTTATTTCACTTTCTCTAAAACTAATTTAAGTCATTGCTGCTTTCTACCAGTAAGATGGGGTCATCTCCATACCTTACATTCTTGATGTTTCTTCCACCAATTTTCACTCCTCCATCTGAATGTAGTCTGGCTTTCTGTATGATATCTTCTGCATACATATTGAATAGATAGTGGATAAAGTGCACCCTTGTCTGACATGTTTGCCTACAGGAAACCATTCTGCCTGTCTATATTCTGTCCTAACAGTAGCTTCTTGTCCACAATACAGGTTACGCATCAGGACAATCAAGTGCTGAGGCACACCCATTTTTTTCAGAACCACTCATAGTTTTCAAGATCTACACAGTCAAAGGCTTTGCTGTAGTATATAAAGCATAGACTTTGGTCAATGGATACTTGTAATATGATCTCAAGTGCCTCTTCCTTTCTGCATCCAGTTTGAACATCACAAATTTCTTGCTCCATATAAGGTAATAGACTTTGTTGCAACTCCTCGTGCATCCCTTCACTTGCATGGAAAATTTTTAAGCAATGGTCCTATAGTTATTGCACTTCTTGGCATCTCCTTTATTAGGGACTGGAATGAATATTGAGTGTTTCCAATCCATGGGCCATTGTTTTGTTTTCCATATTTCCCTCCCCTACTTTCAGATGAAGAGGTATGACCATCAGTTCCTTGGCTAGAGCTCTCTAATATTTTGAAATACATTCCATGCAAATGCATAATGTATACAAGAACTGAATGAGAACTAGTATTGTCAATCATTGTGACAGGTGTCATAACAGATAATTTCTTTGCTTCAGACAACTATAGCATGAAAGCCAAGGCAGAACACAATACATTATAAAACTATGGCTGCTTTTTCAGCTAAGCATGTGGACATTCTCATCTGACTATTCTCCTGAAAGTAATTTAAAAGAGAAATTGGCATCTATAAATACTTCATCTTATCTTTTAACTTATTGAAGAGGGACTTGATAATTCACCCATAAGAACTTTCAGGTTGTTCTTTTGAAGAACCACATTACAAGTGAATATTGTGAGTTTCTACATCAGGAAGTATCAAGAAGCTTCCTTTGTTTCTCACTTTATTTACAAAACAAGGTTATCTTTACCCTATGTAGATCATTTTTCAAGAATATTCATTTTTTAAATTCATTTTAGTAAATAAGTAAATAAAGGAGAATACCTTGAGTAAAAAAAAAAGGGTATCTTATCAGAAACAATGTAAAAGAATATACAAAACAGAGACAAAAGCTAAAGACTACTTTCTTTCACTATCTCACCATTCAGCTCGTAGCCAAACGGAGGTCACTGAGAAATAAGGGATATTTCTCTAAGCTTGAGCAAATCCCAAGGCAGGCTTCAATACAAAAAAATATTTTAAATTAGCACCTCTTCTGCAAAACAGTCCAAAGAGGTTTGAGCTTGCTGAATACCCATGGAATAAACAATGATAGTATAAAATGAAGGGGAGAAGAAAGGAAAGTCATGTAACTATGTTTTCTTTCAAATTCCACTAATCAGCTAATCATCCACAGAATTAGGGAGATCCTTACATCATAACGTATCATGTGTACCTGTTTAAGCTGATGATTGCTCCAATGGTTGTGCGAAAATGCAGTCACTCTGCATACAGAACACTGCTGAGCAGCCTATCATTGCTATCACCATCCCTTACAGATCCAATTAAATATGACACACAACCGCAGCTGTTGTACAGTAACTGCAAGGAAACCGAAGTCCTCCAGATGGTGCTGCTGGACTACAACTATCATTGTGCCTGGCACTGGCCATGCTGCCTGGGGTTTATGGCTCTGTAGTCAAACCACATTTGGAAGACCACAGGTTCTCACATCTGTTGCATAGACTATCTTCTATATTGTTTGACTATGCAAATAAACAGTGAAGTGTGCAACTAGGACAGTAAAAAAACATAGTTGAAATACCTGGATCTAATGTGTCGTCTATTTCTTGGAACCTCACTCTTCTTTTGGACTGTCTCTGCTGCATTTGTGCCAGTGTTTTGCTCTCCGTGTCATCTCTTTTCTTTAATATGGATACAAGTCCCTCTGCAGGAACAGTCTAACAAGAATTAGACATAGATTATTTGAATGTCAGAGTATTAAGAGACTGTACCAACACAGAAACATACATACACCCAAACAAAAACATGAATGCATAATGTGGTTATATTTGATCTTACTGCTAGACTGTAGTACTTGCTAGTGATGTGCTATTCATGGTTTTTTATTTGACTGGATTCCAACTTCCAGAATTTTCCAAGAATTCCTGAGGTAGAATTCTGGGAGTTGCAGCCCACAGACCCAAATCTACTAACTGCTACATTTCACTCACCTGGTACAGTGCCTACTTTCGAAGCTCCATGGTTCTCTCAGGCCTTGCATCCTGTACAACAAAGGAAGCTGTTGCAGGAGTTTTGGGGGTGAGGTCATAGTTCTTCAAGAGGCATCCTGTATAGAGCCTAAACAGCAGCAAGACTACAACTTCCCAAGAAGCACCATGGCAGCTTCCCCCTTTTTAAAATTAACAACAGGAAGGAAGGCCTATAACAGCCATGGAGCCTTGAAAGTAGGTCTGTAGAACTCCCAGAAGAATTTCCCAGGCAGTTAAAAAAATTTCTTTTGCAAGATACTGAAGAAATTTGTCTCTAAAGCTCCATAAATACAACAATGCAACTGGAATTATCCCTGGGGATACAAATATGAATATTGGCACCAGAGGTGCCTGGGAAAACAGGACCCTCCCCCCCAAACTAGCAGGTCCACTTACCACTCCCCATGTGGTGTGCATCTGGCATCATTCCGGGAAGCAGCCCGGCTGATGCATCCCCGCCTCCCCGCACAACCAACCACTCAGGTGAGGAGGTGGGATGATGAGTCTTTGGTTTTCCCAGGCACCTGTGGTGCTGATATTTGTATTCGTATCCCCAGAGATATGAATATGAGTATCCCAAGTCTAGTTCGAATGTTATTGTCTTAACAGAACATAAACTGCATATATACACACAAATATGGTTCTCCCCACAAGTGAAGAACTACATTTGATATCTTTTTATAATTAAACACCTTTTCTTTCCATACTACTTATGGGGTTATGCAAACAATCAGTTCAACTGATATCCCTACCAATGTTTGCTCCCAGGTGCCTGGGGTTTCCTGCGCTTGTAGCGGACACAACATTTCTATCAGCAGTAGCCAAGTCTGGATCCAACCTACTTTGTATAGGCTGAATGTATAGGCACCTTTAGTATAGAGGTAGGAAGCCCAGTTCCAGCACAAGACACCAGAATTATTAGATCAAGTAGAATCAGGGGTGGGGGGACCATCACAAGCCACATTTCAAAAATGATACCTAAGATGAATACTTTTAGTATTGATAAGTGGCTTTTGTTCCACAAGCAAAACCTCTGAAACTGAAAATAGTTAATAAGCAGATCTCTTACAATCCCCAAAACACATTAAGTGGATATATTAGTACCTTCTTTCTGAAGAGGGTTAAGTTGTTTCTGCTAGATTAGCAAAAGCATTAAAAGCACTTTATGAATTATTCAGCTTCTAAGATTGCCAGTATATAGATGCATTAGTTTCTATCGCTATTATAATTTTATGTGGTCAAAGTAGGAACAAAACACTGGCCAATGTTTTCTGGTCTAAATTTAACAATATCAAAGTCTTACAGGAAAATGATAATTGCTAGTATTAGTATCAGTATGGTGAAAACTAAAAATAGTTTACTTCACAGTATGCATGACATTCCATGCTACCTGCTTGAATCAAAATGTACTTTAGATATATATATCTGTAAATATAGTTCTAACGCCTAGTAATTCACTACTACCCTTTCTTAAAAAACCAAAAACAACCATCTGGAAGTTGAGTCATGGCAACTGGACGTCTTTCTTGTTAGGTTGAAACATTTCGCTACTCATCCAAGTAGCTTCTTCAGTCTGAGGAGAGTTGGTAGGGGTCCCACAGACTGAACAGACCCACAGACTGAAGAAGCTACTTGGATTAGAAAAACATTTCAACCTAACAAGAAAGAAGTCCAGTTGCTATGACTCAACTTCCAGATAACCTCACCTGGATGACTGAGAATCTTCACAGACAAAAACAACCATATTTAATGAAACTGGATAAACAAAGTGCATTAACACTGATGCAACAGATAAAGGTTGTGTAAGTGATGTCAGTGGTGCATCACACTACAAATATTAATGTAGGGGTGGCTCCATTAGATCGGACTACAAATATAGAGAGGCTAAAATTCTGTTGCTTAGCAAAGTAAGTTGCACTCTGAGTAAGCCCACTGAATCAGTGGGAATTTGGTGAGTCAGTTGCTTTCCAAGTTCTATTAATTCAAATGGGCCTACTCTTGTGAATTACTATATTAAGCAACAGAATTGTAGACAGTGTACATGCTTACTTAGCAGGTTGTTTTTACAGATGGCTGCGCTTTTAGTTTTTCCCACTCGAGCTGTTCGCATTGTGCAAATGTATCTCCCCCCCCCCCCAAAAAAAGTTACACATAGACATTAATCGATACAGACAAGCAAAGTGAAATATTGGGTCAAATCATATTACTCTTATTCTATCTTATTTTGAAAAGAATATTTCACAGTGTTTCATGTAGAACACAAACAGTTCAAGCATGAAGTTTAGATCAAATAAACAGAAAGAATCCTTACCTATCATTAAATTTTAATGTGACAGTAAAGAAATTCCTCTCCCCTTACACCAGAAGTGGACACGTGACTCTCCAGATATTTTTGGATTGCAGCTCCCATGACCCCACACCACCAGCTATGCCAGATAAAACTGGTGGGAGTTGTAGGTTAAAAACATCTGGAGGGCCACAGCTACATACCCTTGCCTTACTTAAAGACTAAAGTACAGTGGTGCCTCGCTAGACGATGTTAATCCGTTCCGCGAAGATCGCTGTCTTGCGAAAACATCGTCTAGCGAAGCACGTTTTCCCATTGGAATGCATTGAAATCTCTTCAATGCGTTCCAAGGGAAAACTCAGTCGTCTTGCGAAAATCTCCCATAGGGAAACATCGTCTAGCGAGTGCGGGTCCCCGTCGGAATGCACTGACAGCTGCACTGACAGCTTTTGACCACTAGTCGGCGCATTCCTATGGGGAAACCTCATCGTCTAGCAAAAATTCCCCATAGGAGACCATCGTTTTGCGAAGCGCAGTAGCGATCGCAAAAAGGCATCGTCTAGCGATTTCCTCGTCCTGCGAGGCAATCGTCTAGCGAGGCACCACTGTATTTAAAAAAAAAGCTATATTAAAGTGATCGCTCCTAGATTTCCATGGCTTGAGTTAACTTATTTTTGAAACTAGTGATTCCAGCTTGGGGGTGGAGAGGATATGATGCCCTCAGTGGGATCCCTTCCTTGGACAAAGCAACCTTCTTGACATGCTTCTTGTTGCCCTCACCCTCTGAGCCAACTGTGACGGAACCCACACCCATTTTACCCAGCAACAACGGAAAGAAAGTGATTGGCTGGAAGAAGTCAGAAAGGAGAGCCAATCCAGAAGAGCCCAGCAGAAGATATAAAAAGAAGAGCTGAAGAGCATGGAGGAGAGGAAGTTAAATTGTATCTATGGAAAGGAGTCTGGGTTTTAGAGTGGGCTGCAGAAGATAATTACTTTGTATCAGGGAGAGCTAGTTCTGGCTTGGGAACGTTGACACTTATAATTCACCTAACCTCAAGACTGTGCAGTTTAACCCTTGTGATATTTAAATTAAGAACTTATTTTTATGTTTCAATTAGAGATGAGGTATTCATATACGAATATGAATATCCCAGCGGAGCTGGAGTTAACGAGGGTCCGGCCCCTGGGGCTGGACTGTTCACTCACACGTCCGGTGGCAGTGGCGGGCCTCTCTTCTTTCCAATTGCTCCGGAGTGCCGCTCGGCTAGCCACTCGGCAGCCTTGCAGGGAGACTCATCCTCCCTCCCTCTGCCAGGAGTGGCTAGATGACCAGGAAGAGGACGGCGCTCGGGAGCGATTGGAAGGATGAGCGGGGCCAGCGCATATGAATACAAATACCCCCATCTCTAGTCTCAATTTAAAAAAACCGCTTGGCTTCTTTTGATTTGGGCTTAAGGCTAGCCCAGAGAAAGAAAAGGGCAGTTAAAGAGTGAACAGACAGGATAGGGTTGGTCACACCAATCCACACTATAGCCTAGAAGATGGGCAACACAAGTGGAGGCTGTTACTCCTTCCACTCACTCTTCACAAGCTTGGAGACAGTAAGTTAACATGCAGCAATGGCAAGGTGGAGCAGCAGGGCTAAAGGGCTTTTGGGGTCAGCAGTGGGGTCTTGCTGGGTGTGGGCCTCAGCAGGTACCTAGAACAGCTGGCTCCCAAGGCTAGCCATGATTCAGGGAAACCAATTTCAGATAAAATGTTAAAGTTAATACACATATTATAAAAGAAGCAGAGTAAAATTTATCCCATACGTACTTTCCTAGCAATGGCAGGCAAGGCAGCATATTATACCAGCTTGCTTATTATAAGATTTAGCTCTGCTCTAATAACAACACAACTTTCATCTCACCACTTTACTATCCCCTGATTTATTTCTCTCTGAAACTCATCCTTTCAGCTGACACAGTCTAGAGAATAAGCTCCCTCTAGACTCAGCCAATAATAGTCCATATTTGGCCTGGAGAGATTGTTGTTGAATGATGCAAGGTACATTCTGTGCCCTATTCAAAGACCAATGTCTGCCCATGAAGATCTCTGAGACCAGTCTAGAAAACAGCAAGCTGGAGTTATCAATTACAGTTTCTCATAAGAACACTGGATCATCCACTTCTGTCATATTACAGTAAATGTAAGATGGGGATGGGTGGTGGTGGAATGTACTATATTGAAATAGTAGCTGGAATTGTCCAGAAAAATGATTTTAGAATAGGATTTCTATATAGACTGTATTAAAAGGTTGGCAGCATTAATAGATATTGACATTTAACAGGCAAGATGTTAACATTAAAAAGCAGTAATAAGTTAGAAAGAATGACAAATCAAATTTTACCATAGTCTGTTTGAATACCTAATTAATGTTCTCATGCTGAAAGGGAAAAAAAGGAAAAGCACAGGCAGTTTATATTTAAGTAGGCATGAAAATTATTCTACCAGTTTTGTTGTCCTCGAGATGATTTAAAGGACTTTCTTTTTTTAAAAAGAGATAACTGCATTCTCTTCATCTGGACACCTTAGTTTTATATTTTAAAGGATTTACAATACTTTTCTGGATTAGTGAGATTCTTGAATTTTTTTTTAATTCTACAAAAGAACTTCAAATCCTGCTTGACCTCTCCACTGTCCTCAAAGGTTTGAAGCATACCTGCACAGGAGAATATTATACAACAGACTCTTAATTATCCAAAACATTGTAAAATTCATTTATTTTACTGTTCAGTAATGTACTAGAGTACCAAGTTTAAAGGCCACTTTAAACCACTCTCACAGCTACTCACGGTTTGCATCACTTTAACAAGCTACTTCCTGACACTTAATGTACATTATTATGCTTAATGTCAAAATAACACATTGCCTTTTGCTAAATTAATTTTCTAGGTAATTGAAGGGTCTTTATCACACATGGCTGTCCTCCAGGCACTTAGAAATACATGCATTTTAAAACAGAATTTGCAATATATATAATTCTCTAGAGAAACAGTAAAAATATGAGGGGAAAATAAAAGATCTACTTGCATGTTAATCTATATGTATAAGGAAGGTAGCAGGAGGACTGAAGGTCTTTTAAAATATTCATAGTAAACTTGCAAAACACAGTTCAAAGTATCTCAGAGTACACTGGCTAGTAATTGTGTCACTAACACTGGAGCAGAACTACACTGATCCAAGACAGACTTGTTTACCCACTATTAGAAAAACAGCCTTATTTGGACTAAATATCTTGTCTTCAGCAGCACTATGGAGAAAATGTTATACAAGGCCATTTCTGCCTTCCTGCTTATACAGATCACTAGTATAATGCATAATGGATAGCCTTCTGTGGACGGCATGGCAGAAAACTCAGCTAACATGCCCAGAAGCATTATGTGACCTCAGGGAGGTCAGCCAACTATAAAAATATAGTGTGTTCTGTTATAATCTCTGACTGGCATGGTGGGCTTTGAAAAAGCAGTAAAAAGTAATTCATAAGAAACAAAATGTCCTGTCCGCAGGGCTCCCATAAGTCAGAATGACTTAGAACTCCTTTGGTAAGTTATTCTGCCTGCTCTTTCAATTTAAAAGAGCAATGACAGAAGCAGGTATATTTTCATGGAGAAAAAAAAATAGCGAATGTTATCAGCCATTCATGTCTTTATCATAAGTGAAAGGATCTTATTTACCTTAGAACAGGCTGTTTTGTGACCAGGAATTGGAAACTGGAATGATACATGAGAAAGCTTTCTTCATCGTCCTGTCTATCCCCACTCCCATTTTCCATTATTACTATTAGTGCTGCTAACTGTAAAATGCCAGGCCTTTTGAAATACACAGTACATTCTTTTCTCTCTTTTCCAGGCAATCACCAGACAGAAAAACCTATTTTATGTATCAAACTCATAAATCAAACCTCTTCTTAAGCAGGCCTGGGGTGTGTGTGGCAGATCTGAGGATACTTTCTAAAGTGGATGCTTAAAACCTGGAAAAAGAATTACCATAAACAAACCCCACTTATTTTCATGCTGAAGAAAATATGGACGAGAAACAAAATAACTACAAATAATGCAAACAATGTTAAGTGTTTTTGTGCAGTCTTTACCTCTGCAATCTCTATCCGTTTCGCAAGTTCATCAAGTGAAGAAAAGTTTTCCTCCAGTGAATAACCATCTGATGAATTATAAAGTGCTTGTTCAGGTGGAATATGTGGAAGAATTTCGTAGTCTCCCTGGCATTCTTGGAGATTGTGTTTGAGGGACTCCTCTCTGTCTTTTATGCTACCATTTAAAAACCTGTCAAATAAGTCTTCCGGATCTTCTCTCTCGCATTCTTCTTCTAGTACCCGCTTTTTCCTCTTGCATCCCTTCATATGCAGCATAGGTCTGCTCAGGCGTATTGCTTTCAGAGCACACATCCCCACTGACAGCTGGTGTTCTGCTCTGCACAGATTTCCTATCGTTTCCATAATCAGGTTGCTGTTGATTTAATACACAACTTGCTAGCTGGCTGGTGGACGTTTCTACAGAACCAGAATACTGTTTTGATCTGAGGAAGTTTCTTTCAGATGGAACATTGTCATCTGTGGAAATTAGATCAGGAGGTACATAATCAGCATCTGTCAAAACCAATGTGTCTACCATTGGCTCAGGCGGACGCTCTGCCGCAGACTCCTCAGCAGCTGCTTCTATTTTTGCTACATCCTCAGAGAACTGTTCTTCTCTTAGCTGCGGACCGTCATCTTCCCCAGCATCCCTAGAAGATAAACAGCCAGAGCTAGGTGTGTCTGGTTTCCCTGTGGCCTTTGTGGGTGGCTCCAGTGTTGATTCAGCAATGCAGTGCTCCTCCTCCATGTGGCCCTTCCCCAGAGCTAGCTGACGACTTGCCTTCTCCTGAAGCACACAATGATTTTCAGGCTGGAAACTCTCACTCCTCTCTGCCTTTTTGTGATGATTCTCTTTCTTTGGTCTAATGCCAGGCCAAGATTGTATATCTAAATGCAACAGGAAAAAAGCACAGCTGTTTAAAGCTAATTCAATACATCAGAATTGAAGGCAAGGGAAAAAAATCAGTAATCCAATAACACTGCCCATTAATAATTTTTGAGTAAATTCCTGTCCAGCAGTAGTGCCTCAATTCCATTAATTATAATGTACAAAATACCAATCATATTTGATTAAGAAAGTGAAGCACTTAATGATTTTTATAAAACATAATATGCATTTAAAATAGTGTGCTGAACAATGGTATGTTTAGTTACATATCTGCATGTTTTTATTTTGTTTTGAAAACATGCAGCTAGATTTCCTGCCTAAACATTCTTTGCAGCAAAAATACAGACTGCTTTAAAACTGTAGTGGGGGAATCCCCAGCTAAAAGAATGCATGCAGCCAAATTTCCTGGTGCCAATGGCTGCCGAAATGAGAGGAGCAGAAAATATGTATGTATTTATTTAATCTCTACTTGCCGTTCTCCCTGTAAAGGGACTCTAGGCAGCTTACAAGTGAGTTTAAAACACAATTATTAAAACAATTACAAATACTGTGCTATTAAAAATGAATTAGCATATTAATTTTAAAAAGGTACTAAATAAAATCCCTTTAAAGTATTTTTAAAAGCACTTTTAAAAAGACAACTCCCCTCTTAAAATGCCTTCCCCAACAATTTACGTATTAAAAGCCTGCCTGAAAAAGAAAGGTATTTGTGAAGGAACAGCAGGGAAGGGGCCACCCTGGTTTTCCACGGGAGGGAGTACCACAGCCTGTTAGAAGCTACTAAAAAGGACCTTTCCCAGGTCTGCACCACGACTGCCTGTGATGGTGGTGGGCTGGTGACAGAGGCTTCCCTGATAATCTTAAAACTCAGCTGATATAGAGAGATATGGTCCCTCAAAATGCCATTTATTCCAATTTGTGCTTTTAAAGGGCATTCGTGGTTCAGTCTGAATGGGATGAAACTTCAGAAAATGTGGATCTGGCCAGATGTCCCTTTCCAAGGGTACCTCTGCTCAGGATAAGTCCCTCCTTACCCAAGTAGGGAGAAGAGACCTCTTTTGATAGTCCTGCTTGGGAAGACATTGGGAATGGTATATAACTGCTTTCCTGGTGACTTTTCTGGCACTCCACTGGGGAGGAGAAGGGAGTACAGAGAAAGAAGTAGGGTGGCTCAGTACTGCTGGGCTCTGATCACATCTGCTTTTGGCTCTGGCTTTCCTCAGTGCCAGATGCAGCCACTTTATTGGCTTTTCCCATTAGTTATTGGCTCTTGGGGGGGGGGGGAGAATCTCTCCTCTGTTTTATATCTTTATACATGAAGTAAAACAGTATCAGAGATTTCACTGGTAATATTGACAGCTATATAAGTTATAATTAAAAATGTATAACACACTGTTTTTGAGATTAAAAATTCTCCAGGATATAAAAATGTAGAAAAGAGCATGTTACCATAGTCTCTCAAGACTGAAGGATGCCTACATACAAGAAATGTAATAATGGCTGAAGCTAGAGGAAGCCAGATTTAGGGTAAATATCAGAAAAAATTGTTAGAGCAGTACAACAACAGAACCAATTACCTTCAGAAGTGGTGAGCGCTCTAACTGGAGGTATTCAAGGGGAAATTGACAACCATCTGTCAGATGTGCTTTGATTTGGATTCCTGCATTGAGCAGGGGGGGGGGTTGGAATCAATAGCCTTATAGGTTCCTCCAATTCAATTTTTCTATGAGTCTGTGAATAATGTTTGAGCCATTTCTGTTGTTATATTGAATATATGCAAGATAGGCAATGGTATTGTTGGCCTGCAATAGTACAGCCTTTCTACTACTGCAATACCCTGTCTGTAGGATAGATCTCTCTCCCCCGCCCCCGGTATAAAGGCTTGGCTTTAACAGTAATGTCATTTTGGTGTGAAGTGAACATGTGGCTGTTCACCAAAGCCTCTGGAGTCCAAGGCTCGGCTGTAGTCAGTTGTGGAGTATTTTCATTGCTGTACCATTTCTAAATAGATTTAAATAGCTTACATTGTTTTATATTTGTTTTAAACTGCTACTACTATTTATGTCTCAAACTGTTTTTGCTCTATACATTTTAAATTATTACTGTTTATTTAATTGAAAATTATTTTATCTTTCTCCTTTAAAAAAGGACCCAAGGTGGCTTATATAATTAAAACACAATATTAATAGCTAAAAACTGTAGCTTATTCAAATATTAAAGAAGAATTAATAGCATTATATCTAAAAAGTTAGGTAAAAGCATTATAAAAAACAGATTTAGATGCCACAAAATGTAAACCATCCTGTTCATTGTCTCCTAGACAGTCAGTCACAAAGGAAAAGCCTGCCTGAAGAGAAGGGTCTTTGCCTGCTTGTGGAAGAACAGCAAAGATGGGGCCATCCTGGCTCCCATGGGAGTGAGTTCCAGAGTCTGGAAGCAGTGACGGAGAAGGCCCTCTCCGGTGTCCTCACCAAGCGCACCTGTGAAGGTGGTGGGACTGAGAGAAAGGCCTCCTCTGATGATAACACGCAGGCAGGTTCCTACTTTTTGCTTTATCCTGACTTGAACTCTCATGATAGAGGATAGTATATCATACTCTGGATGGATAAAGAAATGAATCAATCTCCCACTCATTTCAGCCAATATAGCCAATGGTGAGAGTCCATGCAAATTGCAGTTTAACAACATCTGGAGGGTCGCTGTTAACTATACTTGCTATATGGTGTTACTAAAATGTGAGTAGGCCCATTTAATTAAAAACTTACCCTATATACTTGAGTATAAGCCTAGTTTTTCAGGACAATTTTTTTTGCTGAAAAAGCACCCCCCCCTCGGCTTATACTCGAGTCAGTGTCAAAATTACATGTTCTCCCCTGCAGTGCGGGTGTTCTCCAGACTCCCCCACTCATCTACGGGCGCCTGCAGCCTCTGTGGGTGGTCCGATGACCTGGGTTAAGTACACTGCATTTTTCAGACTCCGCAGGCAGACACCGTGCTGGGAGGATAATAGCAGTCTATGTCCAAATGAAGGAGCTGTAGATGAAAACTTTTTCCCGGCAGCGTGTCAGTATTTCAAAGACCACTCTGACCACTCTGAACAGAGGTCACAGTGAGGGCATCTTTGTTTACAAGCCCAGGGAAGCCCATTCACCCCCCTTCTTCCCAGTCAGCTATGTCTCTTAAGGATCTTTACAGGAGTGTCCGCTTCCAGGACACTCCCATTCTCCTCCTTCTGCATATTCTATGTACCCACCTTCCTCCTCCATCCTCCATTGGTATCTATTTTTATTTTTGAAATTTACCAGTAGCTGCTGCATTTTCCACCCTCGGCTTATACTCGAGTCAATAAGTTTTCCCAGTTTTTGTGTTAAAATTGGGTGCCTCAACTTATATTCGGGTCGGCTTATACTCAAATATATACGGTATATACTGACATTTTTTGGTCAAGATTTGAAAATTGATACTTCTCTCTCTCTCACTACCTCAACTTTGTGAACAATGTTGTTGCTATGCGCTGTCAAGTTGCCTCTGACGT
Organism: Intellagama lesueurii; assembly: GCA_037013535.1. Classification (NCBI taxonomy): domain Eukaryota; kingdom Metazoa; phylum Chordata; class Lepidosauria; order Squamata; family Agamidae; genus Intellagama; species Intellagama lesueurii. Next base: position 300,645,879 of record JBAJHW010000001.1, on the reverse strand, counting down.
ATGGCAACACCATGAATGAGAAATCTCCAGAAGGTCCTGTCCTCAACTGCTCTACTTAGTTCTTGTAAACCCAAGCCTGTGGCTTCCTTTAGGGAGTCAATTCATCTTGTATTTGGTCTACCACTTTTCTTGCTGTCTTTCATCTTTCCTGGCATTATTGTCTTTTCCAGATAATCTTGCCACTCACAAGGTGCCCAAAGTAGGCCAGCCTCAGTTTCATCATCTTTGCCTCCAGAAACAGTTCATTGTTTCACATGAACTACTCAGTCAAAATTCTTTGGTGCACTTCAGTAGCCAGCAGATATTTGCAATATGATCCTGAGTGCCTCTTCTTTTTCAGAATCCAGCTTGAATATCAGTCATTTCTTGCTCCATATACGGTAAAAGCCTTCGTTGCAACACTCTGAGCATCACTTTGCCTGCATGGGACATTTTAAAGCAATGGTCCTATCGTTATTGCACTCTTTGGCATCTCTTTTCTTAGGGGTTGGAATGTATATTGAACGTTTCCAGTTTATACACCATTGTTGGCTGAAGGAGACCTTTAAAACAAAGCTGAATCCTAAGGAAATGATGGAATGGGGACAGCACTTCGTGGACAAATTAAGCAAATGCATTAAGTGGTCCATGGCCATTATCCAAAAGTGACTCAATGCAGAGCCTGTGGCCACATCCTGCTCCACCTTACCTATCTAATATAATAGTCATGTGCCAAGCCCCAAAAGACTTCCAGTAGTGCCCCTTGTGAGCAGAAGCTATAATGGTCACATGACTCGAAGTTGTTAGTGCCACTGGCTTGCTCCAATTTCTATTGCTCTTAAACAAATGATATGAAACATCAACAGAGTACTGGTAAAGACAAAATATGCATATATACCTGAGAACAAAATAACAGCTGAACATGTGTGTCTCTTGTAAAATTAAAGTGACCATGGTGCCCAAGAGGCCCCATAGCAGGTACCTAATACTAGAGCGTTCAACAAACATTTCTGTCAGGAAGGAGAAGACAGAAATGTGGTGGGAGGGTGGTGTACAGAGTCAGACAGCAAGCAAAAACACATCCCGAAGACATCTCTATAGGTGACTGCACCATAATCACTTTTAATGTCTTTTCCTATTTCCATTTTGCTTTTATCATGACCAAATTTAATTATTACAGTCATATGACTCATTCAAACTACAGGCCAAACTATTTACACACAGAATGCATGCTGGAAAATAGGTAGGAATTATCCAATTACAATCCAGTGACTCAATCCACATTCATAGGACAGCTACTAAAAAGATACCTATTGGGTATTAATGGAAAAGTTATAGTTTGATATAATGTATGTGGTCATCAGGATGATCCTGAAATTTACACAAAGTGGGACAAATGTTATAATCTTTCAGCTATTAAAGAACATGGGATAAAGCTTCCACAGCCCCAAATGGACATGGGCAATATCTCTATTGGCAACCAATTCCCACAAGTTTGCCCTGGAGTGTTGCTGAGGGCAAAGGATTGAGCTTCGTAAACATAAATGCTCCACAAAGTTGAGGTGTTCTGAGAACTGTTACAGGCAGGATAGGATGCGAGTGCCCTGTGTGCTGGCAATGTATCATCTACAACAGGGGAGGAGGTTTGCTAGAAAATATAGAGAGTGTCTCTCATTACTGTACAATCTTTGAGACTGCCCTCTGAATGCTTGTTGTTTCCCAAGCTTCAAGACCGATTTAGACAATATGCCAGCTGATCCAATTTTATGTAGAAACAGAAGTGACTATTTACCTGCATGAGAGACCATTAACATAGGGCACATACAACAAGGGTACTCAAGTGAAAAAAAGAAGTGCATCCAAGATTCTATAATGTAGACACAGACTCATTACCAGAAAGCCTACTCTGGTTTCCAGACACATGGCCCTATAGCCTACAAAATTTGGGACACCCAAATCATGACACAAAAAGTTTCTGTTCCAAAACCTTTACTTTTGATTTTCTTTTATCTCCTTGAATCATTTATTTTCTAATAAGGTCCCAAGCATACAATGCCAAAAAGGGAGTAATTCCAACAAACATTTCATTAAAGGGGGGGAGGGGGAAAGATCCCTCTTCTAAAAGTAAAGGTGAGTCCTGTCCCCTAAGAGGAGACAGATGCCACTTTCACCTACAGTGGTTCAGGTACGGGAGTTGTAGATACTATTTTTAAAATCAGGGGGAAAAGGGTATTGTTTAAAGCCTTTGTTTTCCTTTAGGGGAGGGTTTGTTTTTAAACAAAAGGTTCAGGAATATTTATGTCAGAGATGTGTCCAGTTACTGCTCTTCCAAACAGATACTTTCCAAACACTGTATGCTGTTTTCAAATTTAAACTCAGATAAATTATGTGATGGATACCTGAATCAAATGCAGCAGCAGCACCTCTTTCTCTTATATCTTCTGATACCATTAAACCTAAGAAACTTTCATGTTTCAAGGATTTTTCTTTACTTATCACCTGAAAAACAGAACAGAATTGCTATCATTGAATGCAGTTGTGTGACTGTTTTAACATTGCATGCAAGACATGTTATGTAAAGTAAGCTCTGTTCATAACACTTAGCACATCTAAAAAGATTTAAACGTTCAATTGTGAAAATCATGCCAAGGAAAACTTCACAGCTTACCTTGCTTCTGGAGACAAGTGGTCTGTAACCAAAAAAATAAAATAAAATAAATAAACAACTGCTTTCACCCAAATATTCTTCACAATAAACGTCATCAAAACTAGACGACAAATCAGATTAGTTCTTTCCATGCTCTAATATTAGCACAGAAGTTTCCAACACTGAAATACTATCTGTGCCAGCATAGTTTTAAAGCAAGGAGGCAGACCATATGCTAACGTCATTATAAGTGCCAATGATCACTAATGGCCCAGAAGACTGTAGAAGCAGTGAAATCAATACAAGAGGTCAGAAAGGTTTTTATTTTATTTGTTTATACAGAAGTATCAACTTTCAAAAACCTGTCTTGAGTTGAAGTAGATTATGCAAAAGAGTTAAGTCACTTTCAGATCAGTGAAGAAGGTTGGAGAAAAACGTACAAGTTATTGTTTTTGATCTTTCTTGCAGAGTGGAATGGAACCTCTATTTTATTCATTAATGAATTCTACAAAAAAAAGCAACATGCCTCAAAAAAGAAGTGAGCCATAAAACCATAACAAATGGCAGCAAATTCCAACGTGTAAAGGTTATCCTATGTAGTAAAGCAAACTAATTTTCCAAGCATGGATCCTTAGTTAGCCAAAATGGCACTATCCACATGCAAGAAGAAAGCACCAGCAGACTTCAGAGGATGCCAAGATTTGTAGTTAGCAAAACAAGCCCTTAAGGGAGAAAAATTAAGCACTATGTATACCCTCTGAAACAGCAAGGTCAGGATTAGATATGCTCAGTGATTAGAAAATGTTGAGGGAAGAACAGAAAAAAAAGGGGAGGGAGGAGGGATAAATAGAAAAGAGTATTATAGAAGAGGGCATGGCGGTGGGCTGACATTCTGAACTTGCTTGCATCCTAACAACAAGCAACATTTTTTTGCAGGTCCTGTTATTATTTTACATTACTCAGGTGTTTGTGACCAAATACAAATAAATCTAACAAAGTCGCATTCAGACTGACTAGATCACACCAGAAAATACTGATCTGTGTCTCCATTCCTTATTACAGCCACATACCTGTTTCTACATACTCTAAGGCAGTGGTTTCCCAACCTTGGGTAATTCAGGTGTTCTTGGACTGTAACTCCCAGAAACCCCAGCCAGCACAGCTGGTGGTGAAGGCTTCTGAAATTGCAGTCCACGAATATCCAAAGTTGGGAACTACTGCTCTAAGGTAATTTAACACTGCCTTGATGCAGAGGTGGGCAACTTGTAGTCTTCCAGATGTTGGTGGACTACAACTCCCGTGAGCCCTAGGTGACATACTGAATTGTGGTGATTGCTGAGAGCAGCTGTTCAAAAACACCTGAAAGGCTGCATTTTGTCCACCCTTACCTTAATGGGAACATATTACAGCAAAATATCCACAACCCAGGAAATATCCCTGTTGCCAAATGAAACACACTGTAAATTAAAACAGATTCTAAAAGTTATGAATAAAGCATATAGAACACAAGCCAGGATAACTTCCACTTTAGGTTCCATATATAAAAAAACACAAGCAAGCCTCTCAGAGTGCATTAGTGGCTGCAACTTAATATTCAAGTATTTCTATGCTTGAAAAACGTATTTACTTCACTTGGCATTGTGGACATATCCAGAAAATGTTCAAGGAGAAATTTCTATTTCTTTAAAACTACTCCCTTGCAGAAAAAGCATCAAAATGCATGCATCAATTACCACCTCAAGGTGTACATTCCTATGCTCCTCTTTAGAATATTTATGTGAGTAGCTTTATACTATTATTTCCTACTAAGCAAAACAACCAGAACTACATCTATAACACTAAAGGGCAAGGCCTTGGCCTACATCTCCCGGGTTAATTTCAATAATCCTCTGCAAGCAATCAGTTGAAATCTATCCCTCCTTGCCACTGTGCTAGGTGAGAAAAATAAAATAAAATATGATATCTCCCACTTCTGGCTCTGGCCGCTACACAACTGACATACAGAACCCAGCAGGGGGCAAAATATTGTTGATGTAGTTACACCAATGTAAATTGGAGCAGGGCACCAGAAATAATTAATTTAAATGAGTCAGAAGACTCCTGCACTCCCCTTCAGAATCCAAGGCTCGCTAGGGCTCCCTTTTGCCTTGGGATGGGTCAGGGGAGCTTCAGGTGGAGACGAGTCTTTAATAACCAAAAGCAGTCACAAGATCACTAGCAGAAGAGATCCAGTGGTGATTCCGGACTATTAAAGGCTGCTCCTCCTCCATCTCAAGGTTTCCAAAAGCAAAACGAAGCTGTAGCGAGCTTTGGATCCTGAAGGGGAAGTGCAGGAGTCTTTCAATTCATTATTTCTGGTGCCCAGATCCAGTTTATGCCTGCATAACTATACCAACAGCATCTTGCCCAAAATTATCTCCCAGGAAATGTGACACTCAAGCTGAATAAAGATTACCTAACCATCCACTGGATGATTACTGTAGTTCCCAACCTTGGTCTCCGCATGATGCTGCATGTGGACTCCCAAAAATCCAACCCAGCATAGCCAGTGGTCAGAGATTCAAAGAATTGTCACCGAGCAACATCTGAGAACCAAGTTAGGAAGCACTGATCTGGGTATGACTGATTCTTTAAAACTACTCCCTCGCAGAAAAAGCATCAAAATGCATGCATCAGTGGATATTTATTATGGTCCATGTGACAAAAGTAATTGTTGCTCATTGGCATGTTTGACTTGTTAGAATGAAGCTTGTCTGGGCATCCTCCATGTTTGTGGCCCTCAGTTCAGCTCTAAGAGTATCCTAGTTTTGCTTGTCCTTCAAAACTATTCTGCATGTTCCTCATCATCCTCTCTTGGCATAATCTCCCGCTCTACCTTGCTGACTATCCTACATGAACAGGGCCAGGATAGTCATTTCATCCTTTGAACTACTTTGTCTCTTTCACCTATGGCAGAGGAAGGCTGCTTGTGGCCTTCTAGGTTTTGTTGTAGTGCAGTTGCCAGTGGGTCATGACATCAGCCTGAACATAATAAATCTCATTTGGAAGCCAAGCATTATCTGGCCTGGTTAATACTTGAATAGAAGACCACCACCAGCAAATACTAATGATCTCCAGGTAGGACTAGGAAAGAATAGTGCTAGAAATCCTGGAGAGTTGTTGAAGAATAAACCCTGTAAAACAACATCTGAACTTCACTGAACTTCAACGATTCTTTGTGCTTCTTCCTTGCAATTTTAGAATCAGCTGCTGCTTACACTATTGATGTTCAGTGCATAATTCTACATGCAGCACACTACTGGTAAATGTTCCATTTTGTGGTGGATTACATGTGGACACATGCACATCTGCATGTTTATGTGTACAAAGAGGGGACACACAACAGATTTTGGGACTAGAATAGTGTAAGTAGCCTAAAGTTGCTCTGTAATAGATAAGGGGAGGTACTCTGCATTGCAATATTTAAGGAGGAGATTGCTCAGATAGCGCTTGTGACCTCTTCTGGCTTTTCATACAACTCGCCATACAACTCTTCGTACAACTTGCCATCCATAAAGCCCGGAGGGGGTAAATTTCAGATTAATTTATAATCAAACAAATATAATCCATGTTTTGATCTTGGATATAAGTGCAATCACGTATATAACATGAAGATCATCACCACAGAGGTAGAGACAACTTCCACTGACATTGTCAGCTGAAGGCTGTACTGCCATGAAGCCAACTGTTTTTGGAAAGATATCTCTGGCATAAACAGCCCTGCTCTGTTCCTGTTTTGGTAGAGAAATGAGTCCTGGCAGGGAGACCTTGCTTTTTGCACTACTGAGGCTACACTACTGAGAGTCCTTAATTAATTTACTCTGAAAGAAGACTACATTTTGTAAATATATAAAATGCAAAGGAGAATTTAGTGTCAACACAGTTGCATGGTAAGGAAGTTCCTAACTGTATGGGCGTAGCTATTAGGAGGACTGAAAGCATAGTTACTTACTCTTGATGTGATGTGCACAGTTCAGCAAGTCTGTCTAACTCTTTGTTATTCAGACCTTTAGTAGAATATTTTGCCTGTGGAATCTCATTGGGTGTTGCTGCTTTCCATTTTTTTTCTGAAACAATACACAAATGTTTCTTATAAGAAAGAATGTGTGAAAATATTTTGAATATACCGTAGCCTTAAAGTAAATTCAAAACACTATATATACAGAACAACCACAGTAGTACACAAAGAAATGGAAACCTAACTGAAGATCATGATGTCCACTTATGAAAACCAGACAATAAAAACATACATATTCTAATAATGGTGTGTATTTCATAACATTGAGCACCAGGGAAACATGGGGCTTTTTAAATGTTTCACAATTCAGGATTTATTCTGTCAAAATTAAGTAACACATTTTTCAAGTTTTACCTAAATGTATGGTTTTCCACTATATGACCTACTTACCCCACTGCTGTTGAACAGAAGAAAGGTTTGCAAGTAACTGCTCATGATATAACCGTTCAAGCTGAATGAATTTCATAGCTTTCTCATCTGAATTGGAAGCTAAAGGAAAACACAGACACAGACTGACAGTATAGCTGTAATGTGCAACTGTTTTCAAAAGCCACAGCCTGCCTTTTTATATAAGAGAAATCTGACACGCAGGGCCTGCCTATATGGCTGCAAGAACCCACTCTCTTAATTCCTGCTAAACTGCACCTCTCAGCAGCCATTACCCCCGGGGCACTATGATTTTGAACAAACAACAAGCTCTCTTGAGTGAGAGCTTCTATCTGATGGTCACATTTAAAGATGGGAGATTCAGCAGAAATGATATTATCTCATTCAAACTCCCAGAAATTAGTCCTTCAAAAGGCTGAACTAGAACATGGATGTGAACACAGACATACACAGAGCAATCGAATTTTTCATTTAAAGCTAAAAATGCTACATTTCTTCTAAAATTTTGATGTAACAGAAAATCAAAACAACCATAAGCATCTACCACACATTGTGGCATAGTATGTGGCATAAGCTTGTAATTAGAATGCCTACTATTAATTTCTACATGAATAAATGCAGAACTTAATTCCATTGTTGAAAACACTTTACCTACCTTTAGTTGCTATGGAGAAAATTACTGGATTATTTATATGGGGTCATTTGTGAATTCACATTAAATGTCACATGTCTGAGGAAACGGATTGTAATCCGCAAAAGCTCACACTGAAATAAATCTGTTACTCCTAAGGATACCACTATCAATCTTGTTGTTGTTATACATGCTGAAGTAGACTAACATGGTTACCAGTCTGAAAATCTTGTCTCTTACAATCATAAAATCAGGGCCAGGGAATTATAAGTATCTAATCCAGCCCTCCAATTGATGCAGGAAATTCACAGCTTTCTCAGTGAATGGCTGCTTATTTTCTGCTTGAAGAACTCCAGCAAAAAACAGACCTTGCTGCTAATAATGGAACCATTTATCAAACGGTACTTACTTTCAAGAGGTTTCTTCTTGTTTAATCAAAGTCTATCTTCCTGTAACTTAGGACCATTAGATCCTTTACTATAGCAGAGAAAAGATTTTTGTCCTGCTGCCTGGCAGTCATCCAAACATTTGAAGAGTGCTATTATGCTGTCCCTCACTCTTTTCTTCTCAAGCTAAATGTATTTCATTCCTTCAATTTGTCTTCCAGTCTGCAGGAATATCACCAACTTCTGTTGCATCCATTACACATGGGATATATCAGAGAAGGCAACCTCCAAAGGTCCAGGGGCTACACATGACCATCCCTTGAACCTGGACGACTGCACCTCCTCCCATGACCCCTACCTCCAGTTTCTCTTATGAAACTGAGTAGGATTTTATAAAAACTAATGAAGCTCCTTTACACCCTCTACTGGCCAATTAAAAAAAATCAAGAAGGTTGTAGATGAAAGGAATATTATAATTTGAGGAGGTCCTCAAATTATGACAAGTCGTACCTTATGTGCCCTGTGGGGACTTTGGTTGAAAAACACTTTGAAAAATTGTGTTCCTGTGGCGGAAATCTTGTTGCTTAGTGTAAGAAAATAAGTTACTTTTAGTCTGTTCCTACCCAGCACATAAAAGTCTAAGAGGTGCATTAATGTACCAAGCTGTTATGCACACGTGTATGTGCTTCTAAGAATCACAGTGGGGTCTTTATTTGCTGGCTAGGAATGGACTGAAAGTTATGAATTTTCTTATGCTAAGCAACATGATTTCAACCCATATATTTCAAATTTTGTTACATAAATTTTGTTAAAATACTTCCTTTTGGAAACAGAAAGGTTCAAAGCCACAATATAAGGAGTTACAAGTCCATGCATAATGCTTCCACATATACTGGAACTAATCCACACTGAAACATCTGGACTGGTCTGACCACAGGCCTTTCAATGTATTGGAGGTTCTCTCAAAGGTCTTCCAACTTTTAGAAGCCAACCACTGTAACATGCTACAACTAAAAGGAATTAGAAGAGCAAAGAAGCCAAGCTCTGTCCTGAAACGCCTATCCCTATATTTGGATTCAATTATTCAAAAAACCTCTAGTTTATGAATGTGGGATATTGTGCTTCGGCATCCACAATTCAAAACACCAGGAAATAGCCCAATACTGCAATATTGTGCCCATGTTGCCAGCAGGAAAAGGATGCAAAGCTTTACAGAGCAAAGGGAAGCCTGGATGTTGACAACACCAATGGCAGAAGTCAAGCTGGTCTACAGGATACCCTCTTCTGCTCACTACCATTCACACTTGTTGAAAAACAGCCCCGACAAATGATTTGTGTTTGTGTGAGAAGTGGTTAACTTATGAAAAAAGGAGTCAGCTTCTGGGATTTTTCCTTACTTGGTGTCACTTCACAACCTTTATTTGTACCCATTTAAGAGAAGAGTCAACCTCTTCCCTAGAATTAAGAAAACAGAAAACTACATTTAAATATAATCATAATCTTTTTCACTTGGTCTTTACCATGCCTGGTAGTGAAAAATCTACAGCCATATGCTTTTGTTTTGATCACTATAGCATACAACTCGATCTGGATTTTAAAAAGGATACATTCTCCATCTTGAAAATAGGTTTCAGCAATCTGTGAAGCAAAGCAAAAGGTAAAATCACAGTTTACAGATATTACAGCGATGTTAGCACACTTCAAATCACCTTTCAGGGACTGACATTTGTTCAAAACTGAGGCCCATGTTCACATACCGTACTGAGAGCCAGAATTCAATGAATTTGAATATTTCTGTCTAGAAACACAAAGGCACTCCAGAATCTGCAATAAGATATACATGAGCATAGAACAATACATGGCAAGATATCATTTGTATAATCTGAGATATGCAGATTAGAGATGAGAGCTATGTTTTGGAACACATAGCAGCCCTATAGCATGCTAGACCTTTGATTCATAATACGAAGGAGTATTATCTTCAATGAACAGCACTCTCAAACAGAGCCTTTATTTATTTTGGCTACAAAATGTGGGTGTAGGGCCACATTTTTCTAGAGGAGAACTGCACACAGGTGTGACCCTCCTGATTTGGGGGAGAAAATTCCAAAAACATGGAGGAACTTTTTCTTCTCTGGAGGGCTCCAGGGGCAATCATGACCCTGAAAGGCCACAAATGGGTTTCAGGCTGCACATTTTCCATCTCTGCTTCAGATAGAGATGCTGCAGATTGAATCTGAGATCTTTATATCCAACAATGGTGCTCCAGTAGTCAGCTACAGATTCAGACTCCAGCTGACAATATTTAAATTATACTCCAAATCCATCTCTCAAAGCTATAAAGCAATGAAGTAAAAAAAAAAAAATGAGAAGAGGAAAACTAGGTGGGTGTTCTCACTACCTGGTGCAGACACAGGGGCAGCACTTGTGAATCCATCTGCTCAAATTCTTCCCGAAGGAGAGAGAAGAGGGCCTGTAAGGTCTGGCTTGGATCCTTTTGAGAACAGTTTGCATTTGTCTCATGTCCCTCTTCATTGTGTTCAAAAACTGTGGTTTCAACATCAGTTTTCTCTTGCTTGGCTTGAGAAGTGTCTACAGAAAACAATTAGCTTTTTTAAAACAATAGGACAATAAACAACTTCTGAAAAAAAAAATCACAACACCGGATGGTATCTAGTCCACATTTAGCAGTAGCCCATGCACATAATGGGACCTCCCTGCCTCCCTTCCCATAACTCCTGTTCTCAGGATAAGCCTGGGTTGTGGCAAGATGTGCCACATCAGAAAGAGGACCTTTTCTGCTTCCATTTAGCTTTTGATAAAAATTAAAAAAACCTATGCCATCCTTGTACAAAATCTCAAAACGAGTACATAAAAATTAGGGCATTAAAATTAGCAAGAACAGGCAATCTTTTCAGATGTGCAAGATTTTGTTTTTTTCTTTTCTGTCATCTTGGATGCAGGCTGATACCTTCTCCTGTGCTGGTACAGATAAAATAGGAGATAGAATGGCTGATACTGACAGACTGCTGTTTGAATCCTCCTTGCAGCTATCTTTGGGGAAACAGGGAGTCTTAGAGCCAAGCAGATAAGTCCTTTCCTAGACAGTCAACACAGGTATAGGGAAAGAACACCCAGTGTTCAGGAGTAGCACAAACCTCCCCTAGATTTTGGAGAACTGCATCCATCCTCCCAACCCCCAAATATTTATCTTACCTTGTTTTTAACTACCCATACAGACTCCAGGGAGCAAGGTCACCCTTTTTTTGCTGCTCATGAGCTGTTCTAATCAATTTCTGGTTTTGAAAAAAGTGCCTCTCCCAAAACAGTGGACTGCCCCTCCTCCAACATAATGAAGGAACACACTCTTGATCGCAGTGGTTTAGGTACCTGGCTGCGGAGGCAGAAGTTTAGAGTTCAATTCCCAACTGCGCCTTCTTGACAAGGGCTGGACTTGATGATCCACAGGATATTTTCCAGCTTTGCAGTTCTAAGATGGTGATGATCAAGTAACCTTCTAAGATATCTGCTGCAGGCCCAACCCCTCCTATACAACAGGTCTGGAAGCTTAATTTCTAACCTGGAAAACTGTTCCTATTCTCATCTTAGCAATTATCTCAGAGTTTTTTCTAGGTTTCCTACTGCCTAATTTCCGTGTAGCAAGACCAGGTGTGCAATTCTCTCCTCCAGCATGGCATCCTCCCACCCTATTCTATTTGTTTCTCTTTTTAGAAATTAAACACAGTCTCTAAACTTCCTTGTACATTTACTGTACCTAATGAAAAATGTAATTCCTAGAAAATTTGACACAAGGCATTTTCTCCATCTGTTAAGTTAAAGCGCCCAACCTCAACATTACGTTGGTGGATACTGTTATGCCCCTGGAAACCTGTCCTTGTAACTACATGACAATTTCCTCTTTGCTTTTTGTCCCTGATCTCTGCTCCGTCTCTGATGAAAAAAAGACTTACTACAAGATAAATAATTAGTATACATACTAAAAAATAGTATGTATACTTTAGACAGAATAATTCAGTTCCTTCCTCAAGCCAGGTTTACGATATACAACTATATTATTCCTCCTTTATGAAAGAACAAGTACAGAAATTGGCTTGTTAGTTCAACCTTTGGGTACTTATTTATACTGTGCAAACACTACCCTGCCTCAAGGTGCATACATACCTAAAATAAAAATTTGTTTGTTTAATATGGCATCTCATTTACTATCACAGCAATTATGCAATAAGCTATGTGGAAACAAGATGACTGGGTGTGTCCAATGGACAAGAGTGAGGATCTTATCTTTCTTATAAACACTGCAATGGCTGTATTTCAATGACCTTTTGTTCCCAATCAGAACAAAACCAGGACAACAACACGTTCTCATGGGAATTGAGAAACCATACTTATTTTCTCCTGCATATGTGAGTTTCTTTTTAAATGGGGGTGGTGGTTATGGCAAGGCTGGGTAAAATGCTGTATTAGTCATGCATAGATAAGGGTTTTTACAGCTTAGTGGTAGTCTCTTCACACAATGTGGTTGCAAATATATCAAAGAAACTGTATCTGATCTACCTTCTCCCCCAAAAAAGATTTCTACGAACTGTTTTAAATAACAGGACTTCAACAAGAACCAGTCATAACTCATTAAATACTCATTAACTGCAGATATACGGAAAAATATGGTACGTACCATTGGGTTCATGCAGACATAAGTACTTACACAAAGTTCAACAGTATAAGCATTAGAATACTGAAGCCTTCATCACATAGACAGGAGTGGGTGGGTATGAACAGATAAGCCACCACTATAAATTAAATACTATATCCCTGTCATCCTTGTTTTGAGGATTAGTCTTAACTAAAAATGTTTCTCAAACTATGATTCCTCACCCCGTGCAACAAATATTTTTCATCTTTAACAGAAGTGCTGTGAACATTAAGATGTGACCTAAATGTAGCAAACTGGCCCCCTTCTGCACTCCAGAATCAAACATTTTTTGAACAAGCAGCAATCTCTATGAAGATCAGCTACCTTACTTTTATGTCTAGTTTATGGTTTGCACAAAAACATATTGCACAATAAACCCTCAAATTAGGATACCCTTTTGTTTCTGCCATCAAAAACACACTTTTAGTTCTTGAAAATAGTAAAGGAAAAATCCCATGTTTAGTTTTTCCACTTTTTTTGCTGTATTTGGCTAACACTGCAGGAAAAAAACTGTTTACTCTTCTGTGTCGCAAACCCAGTTTGACATATTTAAGGAATTTGCAATTTTTTTCTTAGTATGCACAAGATAACGTATCTGCACACATGCACAAAGAGAGAGAATGAAAATACAATGCATTATATTCCAGTGTAATATACAGTCATGTTCTTCATTGCATATGACAACCCATTTAACTGGCTGAAAAAGATGAGTAATGTCCTCAAGAAAAGAGCATCTAGAAAAAAAATTTTTTGGAACAAAAAGAGAAACTGAAATTATCTCAGAATCTTTATGCTACTGACTACTCTTCGAAGCAAGGAACCATAGAAATCCATCACATTTTCAAACAAGTGAAAGCTGAGTAGCTTTGCCTATTAGTTCTACAACCCCAACTCCAGTGTGCTTCTTTCTGTAGCCCAGTTTTTTCTTTTCATCCTAAAATGTTTGTAAGCTTTTTTTGGCATTATATTATACTATATCACCCAAACTGATTACTTGACACAATGATTAGAATGCACATAAAAGAGAGTTGATAGAAGTCTAGTGGACAACAGATAGGGTACTTCGTTCAAAAGCAGAGCAAAAGGACCTCACAGCTGTTGTTTTTAATGATATATTTAACAGAAGAATCCTTGATCATGCCTATGATCAAGTACCACTGAAAGCTAATTAACTGTGATTTCAGTTGGAGCTCTGATGGAATCAGTTCTGAGAGATAACCAATTCAGTTCTATGAACAATCCAGTTCTTTACTTAAGCCTGGAATTTAGGATTGGGTAGGAGACTTGCAGCACTTTTCGAATAGCCCCACAAGCAGAAGCGACAGGCAATCCAAACTCAAAGATACATTGGATGCAATGGATCTAGAATGAGCAGAAGCCTTGTTCTGGCTGAGTTCAGATCTGTTGATACAACTAGATGTGCCGGCACAACTGCTGTGCTGACTTAGATCAACTGGCAAAATTGTCAAAAAAGGGTGAAGAAGGGGAGGAGCTGATTCACACCACATCCAAATCCCTTTCAGCCCACATTCACAGCCACTACGGTACCACAAACGTAGGCAGGGTGAGGGTAGTCCTAAGTAATTTCCATCATCCTTACACTGAAAGGGGTTTTGACTGAGCACAGCCTTAGATGGCTTCCTGTTACCTCAGCCAGCCCTGAGCAATCTCTGCTAGTTACAATTGCTCTCTAACTCATATTAAATGTGAAAGAGATAAATTCAGGGAATCTGAACAAAATTGAGCTACTTTCAGATAAATCTATGTGTTTATATAAGAAGCCAAAGTACCTTTCCTGCTGAAATTTTGTGTTTTTTTCAAAATCCTTTTTTCAGAAGTGCATTTTTCTAGAACAAGCATTTCATCTGCAGTGAAACTTCTACATGGCTTATCACTTTCATCATCTTGGCAGGAAGAAGTGTAGTCTCCACTATTCTCATTATTATTTATACTGTCCTGCTCAACTCTTCCCATTCTGGCGTGACTGCTCTTCAGGGCATCAGGTTTGCTGTCATTAAGCTGATTTTTATTTTCATCTGGGGAAGTCAAGCAAGTCTTGATCCTTTCGATGCGTGTGTCAATATGAAAGAAGTCTTGTAAATTTAACTGCTGGTCATTTGTAGGAGATTCCCTGTCATCCATTAGAACTCTGGAAAAAATGAACTTTATATCCAGTTTGGGTAAATGATTCTCAGCTCTTAAAAAGAAAAGAAAAGAAAAAGTTGACATTTTATAATAATCAATAAGTAGTTTTAACCAACGAACTACATCACATAGGATCCAAAAGTTCAAAATAAACATGTTTCCCCCATAATTTTTTTTAAATTTGATTTTATGAGCTGAATTTCAGATACCATAGGATTTCACTGTTGGGAAATCACCATACTTTGTTAGCCTGACAGAATTGCTCTCTTGCAAAATGGAATGCTTACTTCTAGTAACAGGTCTTCTCCAAGCTCAAGAACATACAGATGTGTTTTAGCTAAAGCCACAAATTATCTAGACTTGCTATGTCCAAACACCAATGCAAATATGGTATTTAACAAAAAATGCTTAATTAAACAGAGGGCCTCCATTATAATCAGGAATGTCGTCACACCAGCCCTAACATTAGGCAATTAAACAAATTACTCATTTGAAATATATTTCATAAAATTCAAAGATCACTATATACATGATATGGATTTCATACTTTTTTCCCACAATGGAAGAAACTGAAACTGAAATATTTAAATAGCTGCCTATCAAAGAAGAAATCATACAGGACTATACTTAAGTTGGGAACGCATCTCTGTCACAAATAAGATGAGAGACAGTTTTCTAAGAGGTAGCTGTTTTAGCCTTTGCCAGGTAAAACAAAAATAAAAGGGTTTAATCTTATACTAGAAAGAATTTTGGGGGGAAAAAGCCAAATCAAACTTATTTATTTGTATATTTAATGACTCAACCGCAGCTCGCTTAATTCAGGAAACGAGTGACTAAATTGGGGCAAATTTCTTGTTGTCACAAACCAAAACATTATAATAGCATAAAAGAAGATTAAAACACTAGACAGACGCAGCATGGTTTTGGATAGATATTTTAGCAGCAGCAGCAGCAATAATAGTAATAGTAATAATAATAATAATAATAATAATAATAATAATAATAATAATAATAATAATAATAATTATTATTATTATTATTATTATTATTATTATTATTATTATTATTATTATTATTATTATTTTAACAGATACCTAGGTTTTTGGTTAAAACTTGTATCTATTGTATAATATCAGTCAATGTATTTATAATTTTGATTGACTGTGTCTGGTATTTTTAAATTACTACTACTACTACCACCACCACCACCACCACCATTTTGGCAATCAAAACATCTTGCTTGTGGATGAAACACACTTCAATGGTCCCCATCGTCATCAGGGCTTTGGGAACAAAACTACGGAATTTCACACAGTATTATCAGCAGTTGCAGATTTCAGAAATAACACCATCAGAGCTACAAAAACCAGCAAGATTAGGAACAGCATAAATACTGTGCTGATATTTAGCAGATTAAAAAAAAGCAATGTGTTCTGGCCGCCCCATAATGCTTTAAGCGCTCTCTGGGCAGTTTACAAGTTAATTATTTAAGCTACACATCCCCCCCCCCCAGCTGGGTACTCATTTTACTGACCTTGGAAGGATGGAAGGCTCAAAGTGAACCAAAGCTAGCTACCTGGGATTGAACCCCGGGTCATGAGCACAGTTTTGGCTGTAGTACAGCAGTTTAACCACTGTGCCACAAAGCTTACATAAGATACTTAGATTTTTGGTAAAAACTTGCATCTGTTATATAATACCAAGTCAATGTTTTTATAATTTTGATTTACTGTGCCTGGCACTTTTGAAGGAGGAGGAGGTGTCATTAAATCAATTCTGGTTTATGGTGACTCTTTCCAGGGTTTTCTAGGTATACAGTACTTAGAAGTGGTTTATAATTTCTTTCTTCTGGGAGAACCCTGGGACTGTGCAGCTTGCCCAAGCCTATACAGGTTGGGCTGGCTCTTCTCTAAGGATACACAGTATGGAATCAAACTCCCAACCTCTGGTTCTGCAGCCAGATATTTAACTCTCTGAGCTATCCAGTGAGTTGGTGTTTTAGTAATTACTGCAAAAAGCAAAACTATATGGACAGAACAAGTTTTCAGTGAAACCAGAACTTGTCAGTAACCACTGAGTTACACAACTGTCTTGGACTCAATACTAATTATATAGGCCTGAATCCAGTTGTTACTCCCAACCAAAGCAGACTGACCGGCTCAGTGACATTTACCTAAATGCCATCTCACTACCCAGCAATCCAAGTAAAGAATATCTGCCAGTTCCCAGCAGATATACTTTACTTGGAACTACCAAATGGATTGTGATTACAGACAAAATATTTTAAAAGAGTGAATGGTAGTAAATCACGAGAAAAATCCCTTTTATTGGATGAATATATTTCTAAAGAAAGGGACAAGTGCTTGCTAAATCAGATAATATTCAAACAGATTGTTGTGCTACATGTACTGAGACACACCTACAGGCGCCTATATTTCACTAACCTGGAGCAAGGTCCTTCTCCCAGGCTGCCTTGGGCCTACTTTGTGTACAAAAAGGAAACTGCCCTGGCATTCCTATGTCTTTACAGGGAGATAGTTCTTAGAGGATGCCCTCCATAGAGTCTAATGGGTAGCAAAGCTATCCCTCTCATAAAGAATTTAGGTCTTCCAGAAAGCACCAGGGACTGGGGCTGGCAGCAGTGACTTTGAACATTAACAGCTCCCCCACAATCTTGAGGCCCACAAAGGTTTCCCCAGGTCAAATGGGATCTCTAGGGAGCCTTGGAATCTGAGGAGAGGGAAATAAGTAACTTTTAATCAAAGATAAAATTCTGCAGTTGATGACATCATCAGCCTTATGTGCATGGAGCTGCACCAACAGGATTCTGGCCATTTTTTCCCCAAGGAATAGCCAATTCCCATGTACATTTTTTTTCACATATCGAAAACAGCCAGGGCAAAAAATATCCTAACAAATCTATTAATTTTTGCCATTGGGGGAGCCAAACTCTCACATTGTTTTCAGTATATCCTACTGTAGAATGGCAGATGTGATGTACCCTGGTTTTCAGTAAGTTGGACCAATTTGGGGTGGACATGAAAGTTCTCATTGGGGTAAAGAAATAAAGGAAGTACACATTCAACTCTGTTCCTAATTCTATTACCAACCTTACTGCTAACTCTCAGTACACCAGAATTCTAATTGAGAACAGAAAACACATAATAACTTACTCTATACAGTTTTTTTTACCCTGGTGCACAAGATTAACCTAAACTTTTATTTAAAATCATCATCACTTTGACAACAACACATGAATGGAAACTGCCATGCCAAAATCAGTAACCATTTATGCTATCTTACTATGATGCTCAACTTGATTTCATTCTAAAAATGATCATTTTTCACATATTTCTTATAATTTCTTGATGCACTATTATGCTAGGTTAAGTGGAAATGGAATACACATTTTAAACATAATTATGCTAATTATAATTTTAACCTTGTATTTAATAAACAGAACCATCCATTAATTTTATATCATTTAACTCTTATGACTTTTGTTAATATTCAGACGTTATCTACTAGTTCTTTGCCTTATTGAATCCAACTTACCTTCCTCCTTCTTATATCTACATTATAGCCACTGATACATCTGTACTGCTTCGATACAACCTGCAAGTCACCTTATGCAGACAAACATTTCCTGTTGGACAAGTAGTAGCCTGCTAAGTGAGCTACTTAAGCCACTTTGTCACACATACCTACATGGGTGCTGTCTGGTAAATTTCCTATGTACATCAGCAAGGCTGTATTAGTATATGCAATCCCCAAGAGACTTGAACATTAGTGCAATTTGTTACAACAACATTGTAACATCATTCTATGTACCAACATATCTACCGTGTTTCCCTGAAACAAGACAGGGTCTTATATTAATTTTTGCTCCAAAAAAACGCACTAGGGCTTATTTTCAGGGGATGTTTTATTTTTTTCCTGTACAACTATCTACATTGATTCAAATACAGTCATGTCATCTTCTTCTGGTTGCTGCACAATGGTGGAGGGCGGGGTTTCACTTAACTGGGGCTTATTTTTGGGGTAGGGCTTATATTATGAGCATCCTGAAAAATCATACTAGGGCTTATTTTCAGGTTAGGTATTTTTTCAGAGAAACAGGGTACTTGTAATTTTGTTGGCTTTGGAAACTGCAGAAATTAGATATACTGGATGTAGCTGTGGCAAACCAGCCTAATTTCACATATATACTGATGAAGTTTTGAACTGGCAGTCATTGAGCAGGAAAGGGATTCTGTTTTTGTGGGAAACAACTTAATAGAAATGTCAGCTCAGGCTGTAACTGCTGTGGAAAAAGCAAATTCCAGCTTAGGGATCAGCAGAAAAGGAATCCCAGGGCAGCGCTGCTGATATGATGATGTCTGGAATACTGAGCACGGCTCTTGTCACCATACTCCAAAACAAATATCAAAACCAGCTAGAAAGCAATCAAGGATATGGAGCAACTCTCCTACAAGGAAAGACTGTAATGGCTGGAGCTTTTGATATTAGAGGAAAAAAGAGAATAAGGAGAAACATGACAGGGATATGGAAAATCATGCATGGTGTGGAAGAAGGTGATGAATATTTCCCCCCTCTATCACAACACATAATCTATGGTAATCAAGTGAAATTGAAAGGTGATAAATTTAGGACAGAGAAAAGAAAGTTCTTCTTCACACCATGGTCAGTTAAGCAAGATGTAGTGATGCCTACCCATTTGGGTGGCTATAACAGAGGATGAGACAAATTCATGGAGGGTAAGGCTATCATGGTTACTATCCACAACAGCCACACATTATTGCCATGTTAGAGAAATAATGTCTTTGAATACCACTTAGTGTTTGTAGACTTCACTTAGCCATCTGGTTGGCCACCTTGGGAACAATGATTTGTTCTGACTCCGCAGAGCTCTCACATTTTTATGTTCTAAAACATTAGTGATTAAAACCTAATAAGGATTCGGTTTGGCCTTTGTGATGATTAGCTATTCATAAGACACAACAACAACAACAACAAACTACCAGGAAGCAGTGCTTTCATTAAAAATGCCACCTACATAGAACCAAGAATATGTGATATTAGCGAGCAAACCAAGTTCATCATTTTGCAGAAGGGAAGGTTCAGTAATACGAGTTTTACTCGTAGTTTTTACAGCATATTTTTTGCTGTGGATCTGGATTGGAGAGAAGGTTAAAGATGAAAAATATTTAATGTCTGGACACAACTTTTCTTTCCAGACCTACTTTCCAACAGAGATAATTGCCACTCACTGCAGCTGCCTCATGGTGCCACCTCATTAGTAGTTTCTCTCACCATGAGATTATTGTGTTATATGCAATCTCATTAGTGAGTATGCCTACTATCAAACAATCTCTTTAATCTAACCTTTTGACTACTTATGACAGTTGGATGCTTTCTCTGCATGAAAGAATGAGCTGAAAGTACAAATACCTCTCTGTAAGCAATTTAGTAAAGCTACTTTCTTCATTCCCTACTTTCTCCCTTCCCAAACAAGTAAATCCTGAGCATCCTTCAATATGTAGGAACACATCTAATTCTAAGTAATCCTTACTAGTATTGGTGCAGATACAACACAATTCCATAAACAGATCATGGGCAAAATCCTGTTGGTGTAACTGTGCACTGGCATAACCCAGATTGGGCACAGGGGAGAAGGCTTTAATAGTAAAAAAATAATCATTGGATTGCTAGTGGTGGTCCTGATCCCACTAGTAGTGATGCAGCATCAATTCCTGATTTTTTTATAGCCCATCCCACCTCACCATAGCTCCCAAAAGCTTTCTCAGGGCAAAAGGAAGACCTAAGGAGCATCAGAATCTAAAATGGGCAGATACAAAGCTTTTAATTAGTGTAAATGAAATGTTTCTGGCACGTTATTCAAGTTATGACAGCCCAAAGTTAGCTCAAATAGGTATTGGCCCAATATTAAGTGAAGGAAGGAGAGTTTGTGAATAAGTATGAGGAGGAAGGGAATATGAGATCCTCTAGTTTGTTCCCAGTCTAACAGTAACTGACTTGCCCTGTGTACGTACTTCTGAAGGAACTCTGGGGAAAAACTCAAAGATATGACTGAATGCCTGATTAAAATGTGAACATTGGCTTAACAGGCAGTTATTAACCAACTATCAAGCATTAATAATATTAATGAGAAATATAATTATTTAAATCATATAGTCTGTGTATATATGTGCGTACGTACACAAAATACTATTTTAATATTTTATATAGGGTGTGTTATATGCCTGTATTATTCTTCAAAACTTGTTTGCAGCTTGTAGCTCTACAGTAGCCCTATAGGAGGCATGGTTACAATGTAACTACTTAACAAGATGTAAACTAGGGTTTCCTCATCTCATTATCTTTCTTTTGGGGGGGGGGGTGTCTAGGTGCCCTAGTGCAACAATGCTTGCACCAAGCTGTTAAAAAAAAAAAGTCTTTCCGCTGAAGAGATGCTTTGCTCACTATTCCTAAACTGTTTTTTTAAAAGAAAAAAATTGTCAATGGAGAAAGGTTTGTTTGCCATTCCTAAACTGTTCTAAAAAAAAGAAAAGGAAAGAAAAATCTTGCCAATGGAGAGAGGTTTTGTTTGCCATTCCTATGAGTCTGTGCTGGCACAGTGACTTTTCTGCATCAGTTCAAGTGATCACACTGCCTGAACCTATGGAAATGGGTCCATTTTTTTCCAAAAAAGTAGAAGCCCTAGTGGTGGAGGTAAAAACTACAGATTGCAGGGGGTGCGAACTCTGGGCTGAGTGACATTTCCTTCTGCATCATGTGGTCATTGAAATAATTGCTAATTTCCCAGAATTTATATTAGTCTTCAGTATAATTGTTCTTGAAAGCTGTGACAGTTTCAAGAAACAATTTCTTACTGTACTGAATACTTTCCTTCTGGCTAATTATTCATCTTCATTTTTGAGAATGTTCATCTCTTTCTGTGACTATACACAGAGATTATAATCTAACACAATTACAGACCAAGCCTATTGAATCTGCTTGAAAGTAAATCCAAGTGTGTTAAAAGAAGCTTATTCCTAAGTATGTTTAGTAGCCTAATAGAACACTGCTAGATGCTGGGACCTCTTTGTATGAATGAAGATTTGGATCCAGAAGATTAAAAATCACTGCTTTCCTATTGCTATGTTGACAATTTTGGCTCAAACGATCTTAATCTAATAAGCCATATTTTACTGGAAGGAGAATGAGCTTCATGCCTCTTTGCAACTCATCCTGTCATGTGCCCAGATTCACCGAAGCTAACAAAGTTTCTGGAACCCCACTTTACGAATTCCCCCCTGAAACTAGATGTACAAGTAGATCCAAAGTGCTACTTAGATATACTTATGAACTTGTGATCCCAGTGGAACTGTTGACTTTTTGTTTGAATAGCAAACTCTACTCTAATTAAGTCACTTTAGTGAATTAAGATAATTAATTAGTGCATTTATATTTAACACTATGTAGGTAAATCAAATTCAGAAAGTTAGAACAAATGACTTTGCATCTGGATTATTTCTATTCCTGTGAAAAGTTAACCAAAACAAGAGTGAGGTGTTCTGATTCTCAGAATTCTGAATTCTCTATATCAGGAATCATAGTTCCATAAACATGGTACAAAGTATATCCATAGAGATAGAGATAGATAGAGAGAGAGAGAGAGAGAGAGAGAGAGAGAGAGAGATCTGAGGTGTGAATAGTCTGAGGAGTGAATAGTAACTGGTGAGATTTAAATAGAAGATTGATGCTTGATGAACCTGAAGTCAATACTTATGAATGATTAAAGAAACATCTGTAATTAATAAACCTGTTTTAAGAAAAAGTGAAAACTGAATGGACCTTCATCTTTCCTAAGTACGTTGATTTAGTGATCAACTGGTGGCAGCGTGTGAAAAGGTGTTTGGTTTGCCTTCATGTGCTCTGTGTTTGGAAGACAAACAGGGGCCACGAGGGTCAAACGTCACAATTGGTGTCCAGCGGCGGAATACGAAGCAATCCAGTAAAGCCTGAGTTTAAAGTGATTTTTTTTTTTGAGTCAAGGATACCTTTTAGTCAGAGGTCTGTGGTGAAGAAGTAGGTTACCTGCTAGAGCTTTTGGGAAAAGCTTAGTAGCGGGGCTTCTAAACCCAGATCTGGGGGAATAAGATAGGGAACGACTCTGAAGAAAAAAAATCCTGTTTTTACCTCAGGATTTGAGAGACCTAGTGGCTAGCTTAAGATCCAAGGCTCTGAGAGAAGGGAGTGCTGGTGGATAAAAGCAGAAGCCAGGGGTCAGAACAGATCTGAGGGAATAGAAGAAAAAGCAGAGGCTTGAAATAGAAATTTATTGCAGTGACTGGAAGTAAAAGAAGAAAGACAGGTCCTTTTTAAAATCAGTATAAACTCACTCAAGACTAAGTAACTCAGATAAAAATGCCACCCAAAAGAACTAAAAAGCCAGTAATAGAGGAAACTGATTCTCAAGAGGCACAAAGTTTATTACCTCAAGAAATGGAGAGAAATGGAGACCCTTTAACTCCAAGGGAACAGTTGGAGACTGAGGAGGATGCCTCAGAGAGAGAAGGTGGCCTAAGCTCCCCAGATATTGAAAAATGGAAGCTGGAACAGGAATTTAAATTAAGGGAGCTAGCTATGAGAAACCAATTAGAATTGGAAAAAGCCAGAGCTGAGGAGAAAGCTAAGGAGCTAGGGCTCAGGGAGCTAGAGATGAGAGAAAAAGCTGAGCAAGAGACCAGACAAATGGCATTTGAGCAAGAAAATAGACAAAGAGAAATGGAATTAAGACAAAAAGATGGAATTTCAAATACAGATGAAACAACTGGAATTGGCTTCTCAAAATAACAACAATAATAACAGCGCTAGTGAGGGAAATCTCTCAAAATTCGATCTAAAGAAATTTCCCCAATATAGAGATTGGATCGGAAATTGGGACGTGGCAATTTCTGATCAAATTCCTGCACCTTGTTTAATCGGGCTAGATCTCACTAAGTATGTGCAGAATGCTTTTGAAGTAACAGGTTCCCTGAGAGAACAGTTGGCAATCCCTGAGGGAAAATTGGAATCCCAAACCTCTGAATCTATCCAGGGACGTCCCAAGTTAGAAAAGAACCATGAGGTAACCAAAATGAATGATGAAGTTATTTTGAAAATCCCTAATGATCCTTCCTGTATTGAGGAACAGAGGGAAGATAGTACTTTGAATGAGTGTACTACAAAAGTTAGAGAGAATCCCATTCCACTGACCCCTGAACACCCAGAGAGGTCTATGACTGATAAAGACCTGACATATAGAAAGGGTTTACAATTAATAGAGCATGTTAAGAGTGCTTTTGCACTTAAACGCTCACAAGGGGGCCAGGAATCACCCACTGCAGCAAAATTGGATACAGTAGCAGAGGGAAGCCTGGAGAGGGAAAGACTCTTAGAAACTGATCTCATGCTTTTGAATACCCCAAGTAAAACTAGTTTGGGTCAGGAGCAGAAGGAGGAAATTAGTTTGGGAGGTTGCTTTGAACCAGCCACCAGTACACCCACTTTATTATCTCCTGAATGCCCTGAAAGGTCTTGCCTGGATAAGGAGCTTTTGTATAGGAAAAAGTCCTTAGAAGTGGCAGAGCCAAGCTTGGGAAGTACTCCTGAAAAAGAGAAAGGCTTGTATGAGGCCCAGGAAAGAGTATTCTGTCCTGAGGACCAAGTATCAGAACTGAGAACTATAGAGGGGAGAAAATTGCTTTTGGCAGGGGCGGAACAAGTAGACCTTAAAACCTTGCAAGGCAACCCCCTACCTAGCGTATCAAAGAATGAAGAAATAGATTCAGATAACATACTCAGTGCATCTAAAACAAGCCAATCGTTGATTGCACTTAAGAGAAACTTGCATGAGAATATTAAAGTGACCCATGATAGTGGTCCCCCACATAGGGAAAACCTTGTAATAAAATTACCTGTGAGTGAATGTGTGAGTGAGGAGGAAAACGTAAGCCCTGACGTCTTAAAGAGAGACGTATCCAAAGATGTTCGGGAGGAGGAGAGGGAACTGCCTACCCTTTCCCCGGCCGAGAAAGTGAAGCCCCGAGCCAGACTTAAACCAGACGTCACTAAGAAATGACCAGCAGACGACATCCAGTGGACAACCGAGTGGCCGATGACCGCCAGTCGAAGGAAGAGAACGCGGAAGAAGGAGCCAGTGATCATCAGAGGGACCCCTCAGTGCCAGCAGTCGTGTGACCAGCCGAAGGAGGTGATAACGACCAGACCAGTCCATGGCGCGCCTGACTACAACGGGAAGGTGAAAGACTTGGACTTTGCAAACCACAGAGTAAAAGAGACTCAGAGTGTGCCTCGAAACCCAAATGACTGATGGGGGGATAAACAAAATTGATAATGTTATAATAAATGTTCTGTTTGTCTATAGTGTGGAAAAACTGAATATTGATAAACTGAAATGTGGAGAATGACTCAAGGACTTCTAAAACGAACTGGAATGGACTATTGATTTACTGGTTAATTATCTATGTAATAAAAGTTTCCTGATTGTGGTATATTCCTGTAAGGTTGAAAATGTTAAATGTAGTAAGGGTAAATGACAAGGTAAAGTATATTATTGAATTGTAGTGGAATGTTTAGTGTAAAAAGGTATTGTGATTGTTATAGTAAATGTGGTATTGCTTACAGAATTGTGCCAGATGGTAAGTAGAGTTTCATGCAATTGTGCCTGTTTGTTTAGGAGGGAAAACGTGTTTCCCCTCCCAAACAAACATATTTAAGGGGGGAGGTATGTAGCGTTCACCCCTTGTTATGCAAAATAAGTCATGCATTATTCATGTTGTATGCTAATGTTGTTGAGAGGCGGAGCTGAGAGAGAGGTTAAAAGGCGGAGCCTGAGAGTCAAGAGTCAGTCAGGAGAGGGGAGTTGAGTTAGAGAGAGAGAGAGAGAGTTGGGAGATCTGAGGTGTGAATAGTCTGAGGAGTGAATAGTAACTGGTGAGATTTAAATAGAAGATTGATGCTTGATGAACCTGAAGTCAATACTTATGAATGATTAAAGAAACATCTGTAATTAATAAACCTGTTTTAAGAAAAAGTGAAAACTGAATGGACCTTCATCTTTCCTAAGTAAAGTACGTTGATTTAGTGATCAAATAGTGGCAGCGTGTGAAAAGGTGTTTGGTTTGCCTTCATGTGCTCTGTGTTTGGAAGACAAACAGGGGCCACGAGGGTTAAACGTCACAAGGGGCTATTCTTTAATCAGTTGGTTTTTATGACTTAAATCTAGCTGCTAGTGTCAACTAGAATCAATTGCTGAATGCTAAATCAACACTTGAGTAAATCCCATTGATTCAACAGGTCTGCTCTAGCTGGGGCGAGGAAATTGCCACCTATTTCTTTGCTTCTGTTGTGTTGTCAGGCTGAGAGAGTGGAAAAGTGTCATTCCTAAAGGATTAGGTAACAGGGCAGATGTTCCAGTCTCAGTGGATCTTCCCAGGCAAGACAGTCATGACAAGTTGCTTAATTGAAAGATTCTGGTTGAGAAGGCAAGCTGAGGTAAGTTTAAGCAGTACAGCTTGGGTGGGCAGCACAGACAGCATGGCAATGGAGGAGAAGGGAGAGATCTGGTTCTGGAAGCACAGGTAGAAACAACACAAGGAACAGAATTGATGAACTTCACAGAGGTGTTGTTTGCTGTGTAAACATGTTCTGTTGATAAGAAAAGGAAACAAATACAGGAATGAGAAAATAAATAATCTGTAGTGCAGAGACTGGGGACCAGGACGTCCATGATATTAGAGTATTTCTCTTCCTTCAGGTGGGTCATGAACTAGCCTAAGGTGGTTTCCAATAGCAGTACTAGCATCATGCAGAAATTTGATAAAGAGGGGATCCTAACACATGTTTGAACTAAAGGTGGGATTCAGATTTGAAAAGGAAGGTGGCTCAGAGATGGAGGCTTCAGCTCATTTTTCAGCAGTTCTCTGGTTCAAGAACTTCCATGGTTTGCATCTTGACTCTCCAGTCTTTACTATGGTGGATATTTTGTGTCATTTCGGAGATAATACTGGGTACAAATAATTATCCTTACCTATCTTTAGTCTCAGAATGAAATGCCATTCACTGCCAAGATTAGTTATAAAGTATTGTTCTTTTCCAGGGTGTATTTGATTTGAATCAAATTGATTTAAATAATGATTTAAATTTGGATTTTTTTGATGATTTAAATTTAAAAAATGATTTTTTGATTTAAATTGTGATTTAGATCAATTTGATTTTAAAAAATCGTTGGTTTTTAACCACCTTGCTCTTTTCTCAATGCTACCTAAATAAGAAAAAACTAATATTTGTATATAATTATTGATCTCTCAAACCTGTACAAAATAAAACAGATTTTACCATTGTCTTGAAACAATTAGAGAATAGGCTCTTACCATTTTCTAATGTTAAAATGGTTCCTTAGAGATACTGCATAGGCAAGGAGATGGCTTTTTTTAGGCAAAGTGTTAATACAGAGCTATCTGGCAGATGCTCAATCTGAAAAAGAGGAAGAACAAAATTAAATTAATACTTTTGTAATAAATGCGAATACAGTGTGTACTGTCTGGAATAAACAGACCAGAAACTAACCAGTTGGAACTCAGAAGTAGCAAACCATAAAATACTCATCAGTTTTGGTACCACATTAAGATGGGAAAAAATCTTTATCTTGATAAATTACAGTAATCAATCAGGAAAGCCTTTTAACTTTGTTGAGATATAAAATACATGGTCTTTGAAGAAAGAGAACATTAATGAAGAATTTAGTTAAGAGCTGTAAAGAAAAACAAATATTCAGGATCACTCAGAAAAAGCCCAAACCTTCAAACTGGAAACATACTCATCAACAGTAGAAGTACTATGGATTCCCCTGTGAGATTTCATTTTAAAAGTTGTTGGCCAGATCACTGTCACAATGTACTAACACAACCTTCTGAAAAACTGCCAAGGTTTGAAATGTATTAGGGACAAGGTAGGTAGTCAGATTGAAGTTTTTTAAAAAAATAAACCTCCAAAGACAAACGTAGTACAATAGTTTGTCTTCCTCAATTGATACCAATCTGATGATTAAAACTCCCATTCTCTCCATACGATGGGAATCACACCTCTTTTGTAAAATTATGCTGGTCCGTTGTCTGCCATCTTATGTCCCAGACGGGTGATTTTATGGGGGTGGGGGTAGGGTTTGTTTGTTTTCTTTTAATATATGTTTTATATGGTTTTAATAATATTTTGAAAGCCGCCCAGAGTAGTGGCATGTTCACTAAATGGGCAGGGTATAAATCTAAATAAATAAATAAATAAATAAATAAATAAATAAAATCTCAAATACCTGGAGTGTTTCAGATTTGAGAAAGCTGTAATACAAAAACCAAAAAGCAGCTGGAGAGGATTTTGTTTAGACTTTATCATAAAAAATTATTCCCTTTAAACAAATGAAAGGAATACTGGAAAGTCAAAGACAGTTTGTGTTATTTCAACAGAGCCTTTTTACGAATCGCCATGTGTCTTTATCAGCCTTAAGTGCTCTTTTTATACTGAATGTTTCAAAGACAGGACAAAATTAACGTATACTGAGTTCTCCAGGACAATAAGCTCAAACTGCTAACAACACAGTTACACAACTTACAAATGTTCCAAATATCATAAAGCTATCTACGTATGAGAAAGTAAAACTGGTTTTATCTGCCTTTATGTATACAGGGATAAAATCAGGTATCTGGAGAAAAGACACCAAAGGGAAAATGAAGATTATTCAACCACATAGTGGATTCCTTATTATGATCCTGATAGCAAATGCTTAGCATTCAGATTTTTATTTTCTATGAACTGTAACAGATTTCCAGTACCAATATAATACAAAAGCAAGTATAACTACAACACTCCTGAACTTGAGCAACTGCTTGGTATTTGATAATCAGTAATATCTTGCTCCAGCGACGCCTCATTTAAAATCATACACAATCAATATACTTCATGCAATAATTTATATAAACACTAACAGGATAAAAATACGATCAAAGACTCATATAAACCTTTCAAATTTGGATTCCCAGTTTGTTCTTTTTAAAAATGCTCAATTCAGAAAACCAGACATGAGTGCTTAGTTCCAGATGGTCAACTATACACAATTTCTTCTTCACACTGCATGTAGGCTGATAAGGCATATAGGACAAATGTATAACATTCCTGTGAGACAGAAGGTGAGAGGGATACCCCACTCGCCGGAGAGCCGTCCCTCCTCAACAGCAAGGATAAGGAAGCGAGACCCAAGCCCGCACCAGAGCCAACACCGAAACCTCAGCCAGAGACAGAAATGGAGGAGCTGACAGAAGAGATACAGAAAGTGACGATGGGGGAGGTTCAGGAGGAAAAGGCGGGAAAGGAAAGGAAAAAGAGGGTGGAGTTTGAGGCAGGAACAGGGGAGGTAAAAAGAAGAGAGGAACAGTTACCGCCTGGTTGGGAATGGGTGTGGATGGAGGATCCCTGGACGGGATTATGGGAGAAGTTGAGAATACCCAAGGAGGAGGTGGATTATAGAAGGAGAAAGGAAATTCCACCTAGACCCTCTTATTGGGGAGAAGCCGAGGTGAGAGAGTGGAGAAGGAGACTGAGAGAGGAGAAAGAGAGAGTTGAGAGAGAAAGGAGAGAAAGATTAGAATGGAGAGTAAGGGAGATGAGGAGATGGAATTACAGGGAGGACCCTGGGAGGACCGAGACCCCGAGAGATGGATCCTGTGGAATGATGACCGGGACGATGAGACCGTGCCCTTGTTGGAAGGCTCGACGGGGCAGACCATGAGAGACTGGGTCCCTTCAGATCTACCGGGACCTTGGAACAACAGTTATAGAAATCCGTTCCTGTTCGAAGATTGGAAACCCCTTCTGGACCCGTTGGCAGAAGGAGAAAAGATCCACAATCATGTTACAGACACCTGTTTATTGTTAAATACACCAATAAATCTTTCACCTGTTTTGAAGCAACAAAAATCTGCTGATTTCTTTGAGCCGAATTTGGAGCCAAAAGTCAAACCCTCACAATTCCTACTTTAAGTTTTCATCTGGCAGATTATTTCCAATCATGAAAAAGTTCTCCTTTTTTGACCAAATTTTTAAAGCCATCTCCTTAGAAGAGGAAAAAAAGGTTCTTTGCCAAATGTTTGTCTTATTAACCTAATGATAAGGAACAAACCGTCTGAACATTTCTTGGGCAATTATGAAGAGGAAGACAATTTCAGGAATGTTATGACTAAGGCATTAGGACACTTAGGTACCGCTCACTGACCATTCTGGTTTTATTAAATCCCTCACGCCAGAAGGCATCTGGTAGAGAAGAGAATGTCCTTAGAATCACAGTTCGCTACAAGGAATCCATGCTCCCAAACAGATTTTCAAAGTACTCATGGTAGCCTTGAAAATAAGTCATTAGCTACTGCAAGCATCAATGTGACAGTCAGTTCACTGTTAGTGGCTCAAGCATCAGTAGCCTGCTGGGCATCAATACAACTCGGCAATTTTAGACCTTGGACTTAATCATCTAATGGGTCTTCCTGTAGAAAGCCTTGTGTATTACTCTAGTGGTTAAGTACATGATTAAAATTTATCTTCTTCTTTTTCCCATTCTATATTCTACAATTTTCACTTACATTCCTGATATTATACAGTTTTTAAAAAATCCTGTTTGCCAACAACTTTGAGCACATGCAGTTTTGCATTTTCAAATCAACTCTCATAACACAACAAGGATCACTGGGGGAAATGTTTTGCTAAACACATCTGTTTAAGAATAAGCACCACTCTGTTGTAGAAAACCACCACCAGTGGTGATGCTGGCCATGTTTATGACTATGCTCATTCCCCACTGTTTTCTGGGTAGCAGGGAAAGGGGCAGACCTTTGCCCCAAGATGCTGTCCAAGTTACATGTCTGCCTCTGGGGGCTGCTAGAAGAGGCTCTAAGAGTTGCAGTCTTCTTTGGGCAGCTCTGGCCATCGCTAAACTCAACGAAGATGAAGAAGCTTCCTTCGCCTGGCCACCCACTTGGTTCCTCTGATGGGAATGGAGCAGAGACAGAGTATTCTACCCCTCTCCTCCTCTGCCAGCTCTTGTCTGCATGCAGTTCCTTGTTGCCAGTGGCTACCAAGTGAAAACTTGGAAATAACACCCAGTAAACAAAAAGCAAGGACTGGAGTATTCTGTTCTTCTTTCTCAAACTGTAAGCTGGACATACATGGACAGAATCCACACATGAAGGGAGGAGCAAACTGCAGTAAGATAATAACATGACCATTCTTGAGTAAACAAACAAACAAACAGGTATCACACGGGGCTAGGTGGTATTCAGAAACATCCAGCCTGGGTCTCTCAGGGCTTGCGGAAAACAACAGCCAATATACGTATAAGCCAAACAGGGACGCCGAATGGGCAAGCAAGGTGGCGGTACTTATGGGGGGACCGCCAATGGCTTGACCCACCGTGACTATTTCAAGGGATCCGAGAGTGGGCGCTCTAGATCCCCAGGTCAGCCCCTGATAGTCTCTTCCTATACAGAGCTAGAGAGGCTCTTCCTCACCCTTCCTCATCATCCCGGCCAGAGAGAGCAGCATCCACCTTTATGTCCAAGCGCCGGCGAAGCGATTCGCCCTGCCTCACTCTCTCTCTCTCTCTCTCTCTGTCTCTCTCTCTCGCCCGCCCGCCCGCCGCTTCTCCTGCCGCTGAAGCCGGGCTGACCTCCATTTGCTCTGCGAAGGCTTCTCGGGCAGCGGGGAGCCGCTCAACACAACAACCCTGTGGAGGGAAGAGTTTCCCCCCCCCCGACACCGTAACTGCGGCGACACGTTACGGCAGCCCCGCTCTCCTTCCCCTCCTCACCTCAGCACCCGGCCGCCTTGCGAAGATCCCAGCGAGCCCTTGGCGCTCACATAACCCCTGGCTCGGAGGGAGCAGGTCCAGCCGACGCGGGGCTTCCTGCGACCCCGCTGCGGACTCCGCGACACAGCCGTGGCAGCCACAGCGAAAGGTGAGCACCATAGAGCCGGCGAAGCCTAGAGAGGTCGCTGTCGTCCAGAGAGAGCCGGCTAGAGCGTCCCCCAGCAACAGCCTTGCCAGCGCGGAGCGGAAACGGAATGAAGGACGAGCATCCGTCCCTAACGCGTTCCGGGTGCTCGTGTTGTCTTTTGGTCCCAGCAAGGTCATCCGCACGTGGTTGCGGCCGGGTGGTGGCTGGCTGGTGCCGGGAGGAAGGATGCTGCGCTTGACGGTTGTCAGGCTGGTCCCCGCCGGCCTGTCAGGGCCGCAGGCAAGGCCAGCCGCGTTGGCCTTCTCGTGCGGGCGGCGGCTCTGGGCGCGAGGCTTGGCGGATCAGAGGCACGGCCCCGCCAAGCCTTGCTTCCCGCTGTGCATCCCGAAGGTAGAGACAACGGCCAAGGCGGTCGCGAATCAGGGCCCGCGCCCGGTACGGCGATTTATCGCTTGCCCAGAGCTGGCGCACACAGTGGTCTCCCGACTGGGTGCTGAGCTGCAGAAAACCCTTCTGCTGGAATGCGAGCCAGGTGAGGCGGGCGAAGGAGGACCCGGCGCGGATCCCGCGCCAGGCGCGGTTTTGCCTTTTTACTGACAAAGCTCTTAAGTGCCGTCCCGCCTTGCAAGCGAGAAGGCGCCCGGAAAGACCAGGGCGCGCTCTTTCTGCCGTGAAAAAGTGACACTTATCATAGTTATGCCGTGCTTTGGGGAGTCCTCAACCCCAACTAGCAGCAGGGCAGAGATTTAACCGGGGATCTTTTCTGGGTCGAATTTTTGTGTCTTGGCCGTTTTGCTTCATAAAAGTTATCGCACTTCAGCATTCAGAACGTTACTATTTTCTTTCCCTCTTTGTTTCTCTCTTGTTTGCCTGCTGCTGAATATAACCGTAAAATTATTGGACAGAATCTTCTTCAGTGGCCATGTGGTGTACACCATGTTTTAAATTCATAAAGGATACCATGAAACTGGCTGTCATGGTCCGGTATCATGGCAGACATGTTGAAATAACTGGCACGGGGTGGGAAACTTACAAAACTCTGATTTTAGTTTATATGTGTGGCACATTAGTGCTGTGCACTAATGGGGTGTTATATAAATAACAGAAATAAATGCCTAATAAATAAGTAAATATTCTTACTTGATCAATAAAGAGATAACATTCTCAGTATAAATGTCTCCCAGTCTGTTATAAAAAATGTTCTTGGTGGTTGCTAGTTTCAAAAGGAAACTTTAGTATGCTTATAGTTCCTCAGAAGTGTGTGAAGTTATCAGTGTTTTCACTTAATCATCTGGAGCCAGACTATGGAATAATTGTTGCTTCTTTTCTCAATAAAGTTGGTCCCTTGTTTTTATCTGTATTCTGAATTTGAAGACATTAAATAATCATACAAATGTATCCCCTTCTAAATTGGAACCATAGTGATTTCATGTATACTCCCACTCTTGGTGTGCTTCTCAAACTGTCAAGTATATTTTTCAGTTATGATGTGTAGCTCCAAAATCTGGATTCCAAGGTGTAGTGAAATTTTGGCACAAATAGAAGATCATAATGTGCATTCATTATGAATTCTAGCGTATTAAGAATGTGAACATTTTTCTGATTAATAAAAACGCATAATCTCTACTGATTCCAGCTAAAAGTTGCAGAAAAAGAGGGATCGAATTTTGCATTCTGGATAATAAATTTTAAGGCAAGGCTGCCTCTGGAGAAAGAAAACTGCTTTTCTAAGGCACATATAGGTGATCCATTGGTTGTTCATGGCCCTCAGAGGCTTCCCTTGTGGCCTACAGTGGGTGCTCATGCTGTTACCACTTTAGCTAAATAATCACATGCTGTCAAGTTGGATTCGGACTTATAGAGGCCCTTTCCTAGGTTTTCTAGGAACAGCTGGAAGTTGAAATCCGCACACCTGACTGTGCTTCGATATGTTCTAAAAACTTACTTATTCTGTATATATTGTATTATGTTTTTATCTTTGAATTTTCTGGTCTATGACCGTATAAGAAAACTTAACTAACTGTGCAACCAGGTATTCCCAACTCACTGAGCTATATAGGCGCATTGAATTTTTCTCCCCTGAGCTCTGATCGGATCAAATTCCCCACCTGTGTTTTTCTGTGATTGTGCTACAGAAGACGATATACAAATAATGTTTTGCTTATACGTTCTCACATGCTTTATGAAGCATGTCTGTGGGAAATGTACGAGATCAGGGTAGCTGGGGAAGGGGAGGGATTTAAGCTGTTCCTCAGATCTCTTAAACTAAAACAACTGCTTAGTGCTGGAGTTATTAAAGTAATTTTAGGAAAAAAGTATTAAGATTTGGCTCGCTCTTTTCAGGCCCTGGGATCCTGACCCGAACACTGCTCAATGCAGGTGCCCAAGTGATAACTCTAGAGAGTAATAAGTCCTTCCTTTGTGACTTAGAGGTAGGTACAGTATTTTTGTTTTATTCCACTGAGCATAAGGGGACAAAATGTGTTGCTAAAAAAAGATAAAATTAAAGCAGGTAGGCAGCCTGTGGCACTCTAAATGTTTCTGGGCCATGGTTCCTATTTAGCAAAGAAAATGAGCAGTTGTGATGAAATTTGTCGTAAACTGGAGGCTGATAAGAATGCTGGGAAAATCAGTGCTGTCATTGTCTAGGTAGACAGTACAGGATAGAAATGGCTAGTTAACTGACTCAATAAAAGATAATTTCAAATGATAAAATAATCTCTTTGTTGTGTTTAGATGTTAGAAGAGAAACTAAATGGCCAACTGAAAGCGGTGCATTGTGACTTCTTCAAATTAGACCCTATGGGTTTGGGATTACTTATGCCACCTGTAATGTATTCTGAACATCTTTTTGATAAGTTGGGTATCTTGGATGTTGCTTGGACAGCAGGTAAGTTAAAAGTTGTGAGCTGTGGCTAATTAAAGAGCCACTATTTAATTGTTTCTATTTTGTCTTCCTTTGGTGGATTCAAGTTACATTTTGTCTAGAAAAAAGAATAATATGTTAGAATAGTTACAGTGCAGATGTATGGGAAAGTCTTCATGGCTTCCCCTAACCCATTACCTCCCATAAGAGAGTTCAATCACAGACCGTCATGATTTTAAAGTATAAATATAAAAATATTGTGACGATCACCTCTATGAAGCACCTACGTTTTGTGCCCTCACAAAGGTCCCAGTCTTTGTTTCCCTCACTGCCACCAGTGGATTACCTCTATCCACAATATAAAAGACGTTTGTCCAAACACTTGTTTGGTAAATGCAAACAGAACTTATTTATTGAAGTGTAGCAAAGTTAATAATAATCACAGGTGTTCTTCAGAGGTTCATTGTACACAAGCAAATCATTCACAGGTCTCTCTATACATACTTTCTTCTTGCCATATAATTAATTACCTTCTCTATCTATTTATCTTAACCAGTCTCTCTCAATCTCTATCTCTTCTGCCTCTGACTCTTGACTAACTCTCTCTCACTCTCTTGACTGACTACTCCTCCTCTCAGGCTCCGCCTTTTAACCTCTCTCTTGGCTCCGCCTCTCCACCACATCAGCATAAAACATGAATAATACATGACTTATTTAGCATAATGGAGAACGCCACAAATATCTTCAAAGAGTTTGAGGAAAAGAGTATATGGTTGTGTGTATATGTAAAAGCCTACGGTCCTATAAAAGGTAGGCATGTGTGGGTAAGGGGCGGGGGAGAAAGAGGAAGAATTATGTATATAAAATTGGCGGAAAGAATATGCATGTGGAAAGAAAGAGTGCACATAAAAGGTACTTGCAGGTACATGTATATGTGATGTCCACCCTCTGATTGCATATAACTTCCATTCACATGTAATCATCAGGGTTAGAAAGGCCATGCATTCCTGTGTTTCAGAGGCAGGAGGGTTCACATGAGATTAAGTAGATCAAGTTATTAATGAAATGGGACAGTATTTTGATAATAGATCATTTCTTTTTTTTTGAAATTCATTCAATTATCATTTTTATTTCAGTTGAAGAAGTATTACAATATATTATATTTTTGACACATATTTTATGCTTTTAAAATAGATGTTCCCGTAAAAGTGATTGGAATTGTCCCACAGGAAAAAGAAAGGAACCTACTTTGGAAGTTTATCTATGCCTTATATGAGCGTAGTTCTATATATAAATATGGACGAATAGAGTTGAACTTGTTTCTCAGTGAAAAAGAATACAAGGTATTTATGTGCAAGAAATTCTGGTAACAGTTTAAACGTTTTGTTATAATATGAAGGTTTTGTATAACATGGCATGTTGCTGATGTATTCATCTGTGTTGTTTAGATTTGCATTTTGAAAACATTGATATTTCCATAGATAAATTTTGTTAAGTGTTTTCAGGGTTGATCTAGGGCAGTGATGGCTAACCTTTTTGAGCCTGAGTGCTCAAACTGGAAAGAAAAACAACAACCCAGCAGGCGGCAGCGGAAGAGGAAGTGGTGGCGAAAGGGGGAATCCTGTGCATGGAGGTGCCTCCAGACCCCGCTCCGGATCTGCCTCCAATTGTGCCCAACCCCCGCCAGTGCCAGCTGCTCCGGATCCTGGGCGGGGCGCTAGCACCATGGCTGTAGTCGCCTCCTCAGGTTCGGCGGCCGGGGGTAGCAATCCGGCGACTTATGGCTCGCATGCCCGCAGAGAGGGCTCTTGTGTGCCAGCTGTGGCACGTGTGCCATAGGTTTGCCATCGCTGATCTAGGGCCTTTTTGAATAATTAGGGAATGGTAGAAATAACCTAAGTTGCATTGTCAATAAGAAGTAGCAATTAGGTATTAATATAGATAATAGTATATTGACTATATATAGAGCAGATGCATATTTTTATTTCTGGTGAAATGTTGGATGAAATCCAGTGCTGATCATCTGTGAATAGAGTTGCAGTATCCTAATCTTCTTCCTCCAGATCTGTTCTGGGTGCGGGACATTTGGAGCAAATTGGGGATGAAGGAAGGAGAGGAAGAGAAGGTCCCACCGTGTGAACAGAAGCCCCCTTGTGTGATATTGGATGGGATCTATAACTTTGTTTTTGACACATTGCTCAAATAGATAAAATACATGTTTCATTTTTTAAACAATTTGCTTGTTCTTAGGGGTATTAGTTGTCAGTTTTCAAAGAGAGATTCAGTGAGCCTTTGCCCTTATCCTATTTCTAATGCTTATGCAAGAATTGTTATAATAAGGGAAGATCGTATGCCCATAATCAGAAGCATTTATTTTTATTTTTATTTTTTGGACTGTGGTAAAGCCCTTGTATTGAAACAAGTTCTTTGAATTAAGTCCACATAGTGTAATTAATTCCTGGCAAGTACTTGGGGAAGTGCTTTATTGATCAGCAGATTTCCTCAAAGTAGGGTGGGTGAGCAAATTATTTGGGGGCGAAGTGTCCTATTGAGGCATGGCAGATATTTGTACATTACTAGTTCAAGAAGCCACTAGTTACACTTCGGTTGGTTAGGGTGCCCCTGCAAATTACTAACCTTTGCTCCACCATTTTTGGGATTAAAGATGCTGAAATCTGAACAAAAATATTTGATGCCAGATGCTGTAGTAGATGAAGGAAGCATCAGAGTGGAAGGAGATTGACCATTAAAGTGCCAATGAAAGCCAAAACCTTTCCTGGAAACTCCAGTCACTGAGCCGTTATGGGACTATTTCCCATTTATTCAACTGACAGCCGTTTTGCATCTAGGTGTGTCAAGGGGAGGGTGGTATATCACTTGTTAGCTTGGCAGAGTCCTAGAATTTTCTTGTTTTTTCTTTTGATAGCTCCACTGAGTCTTCTAGGAATGTGGGTTTGGAATTTTTGGACTATGCATCCCATCATTCTCTTCTGGAGGTTCCACCTGAGAGACAGACACCTAAATGTGGCTCATCTGGGAGAAAGTGCTCCAGTGCTAGCTGGGAGTTTCTTTTGAACAGGAAGCTTGGGCAGAGCTAGGTCAAGGTAGGCCAGAAAGCCTTCCAGATCAGGCTTTCCTCCCAGGTGAGCCACATTTAGGCATCTGTAGGTGTCTGTCTCTTAGGTGGGACTCTGAGAATGAAGGATGATGGAATTTGTAATCCAAACATTCCAAATGGGTGAGAGTCTTCCTTAAATTTAAGAATGAATGTGTATGCAAATATAAAATGGATGACTGACCCTCTTGTGTGGGCTTTGATTGAACAGATCAAAGTAGAGCTAGGCACTAACATCCTCCCCATCACCATTGGAGTTTTTCACTTAATTTACTTTTTAATTTCTGTTGCTGGCCGATGTGCAGTGGAGTCACAGAAGTGCAGGAGCTGGGCAAGAGTAAAGTGAACAGCTTTGGCGGCGGAATGGAAGAAAGAAGGGTAGTTGGTAGAAGTTTTGTTTGTAATTTTGTAACTATCTAATAAAGGAGTCACCTACCTTTCTGTTTGGGACCACATGGCTTTTTTCTTTTCTTTTTCTGAGACTGTGGAAGATACTGTGAATTGAATTTGCTATTTAATCAATATGTAATGTTATATACAGTACCATTTTGTAGTTTAAAATTACAGCAATTATTGTGGGGGCAAAATAGCAGTACTAAACAAACATTGGGCAACATCCTGTTGCTTTGCATACCAAATTGTGCTAGAGTAGGCCTGTTGAATCAATGAGTATTTGGTGAGTCAGCTCCTCCCTAAGTTCCAAATGGGCCTATTTCAGCTACAACTTACTTTAGCTTAATAAGTTGCAGTTAGAGTAGGCCCATTTGAGTCAATGGAACTTACAGAGGAGTTGACGTGTTGAATCTCCATTGATTCAATCAACCTACCTTAGTGTGATTTTTCTATGCTAAACAACAGAATTTTGGCCAATGAAATTGAGGTAGCATGTGCCCATTAATATTTTAATATATGACTAACCAGTCCAACCCTGTTGTGTTCTATACATGCTTCTGTTACAACTTTTCACATGCATTTTACAGCTGGAATAAGATTTGTGCCTGCATAAAAATTTTAGACGCTATTTGGAACTTCCTGCTTTAATCAAGCTTTTTGGTTACATTCAAGAGTAAAATTCTGTTATATTAATTTAAAGTCAGAAACATTGTGTGAAATGTAACTGTGGTTTTTGTCTCTGCCAGACTCTTATTGCAAATCCTTCAGAAAGAAGAATTTATCAAGCATTAAGTATTCTTTGGCAAACTGCTTGTGATATTCAGCTTGTGCACATGGTGAGTATTAGAACATGTAATAATTTGTAATACAAGTCTTTTCGCATGTATTAGTAATTCTTGACATGTTGCTCAAAAGCATGAGATATAGAAACAGAAATGCCCAGAATCCTGTTAGTTATGAATGTTGGCATCAGTCAAATAGTGTAAATCTCAATGGCAAACTGACACAAATTAAGGAATGTATGTCTGTATTACTTGTTGTGCACCATGACAAGAAATACAAATGGTGACTATAACTAGTGGCAACTATCATGGAGGTTTTATATTATTTGACTTAGTGCTACGTTATGTAAGTAATAGTATACAGACCAAGAGTTTTTACTACTTGGAATATGTGAGCAGGAAATGTTTTCTCTGGCCGATAGGTGAGGCCATCCCTCCTCTGACCTTGCTGAATTTGACAGCTTTTTAAATATAATTTTTCATGAATTCATTTTGTGATTTCTCTAGCACTTATAGAGTGGTCACATGTTTGGACTGGAATACATAGTAATAGATCATGTATCTGTGTATTCTGATCAATGCATGCTTAGATGGGCATCTTATTCTTCTATGCAAACTCACTGCTAGAAGTTGGATGAACCTCCAAATGAGAAAATGTGCTGCCTAGCTGTATATGTGTACAGCAACTCTGCCTTATCTCTTTTTGAGTCAGTTGTTATTTTCTGTCCTATTAATATTCAAGGAGTCTTGTGCTGCAGTGGCTAAACAGCAGTGCTACAGCCCAAACTGCTCACAACCCAGGTTCAATCCCAGGTAGCAGGCTCAAGGTTCACTCAGCCTTCCATCCTTCTGAGGTTGGTAAATTGAGTACCCAGCTTGTGGGGAGGGGGTACAATGTGTAGCCTGCATAATTAAATTGTAAACTGCCCAGATAGTGCTTTAAGCACTATGGGGTAGTATATAAGCAGTATGCTTTGCTTTTAAAAAAAATTCAGTTCTTTATTTTTGGTTTTTTTATTTGTTTTGTTTTAAGTCTCAGTCTGATTATGCTTGAAGATCACGTTCTGCTGAGTGCACAGTTTTTCAAAATCCTTTTTTAAATTTTGCTCCTTCCTTGTTTCCTCCTTCCTTCTTTCCAGGAGCCTTGGTCTTCATTTTTAACTAACTCGAAAAGGCCTGACCTCTCTGTACCCAAGAAGGCGGTAAGATAAATACTTGCAGATGCTAACATAAAAGCAGAGATGATGCTTGATTTTGATATTTACATTTTTAAAGCAGGCTTTTTATAGAATAAAAATAAGTGTGAAGAGAAGTTTTCTGATCTGCTGAATGTACAAGCACTAACATTCTTAGAAATTTGTAGTCGTTTGACTCTGCCAAGTGTATTTAAAACATTAAACTCCCTTCAGCAAGGGCTGTAATTTATTCATTGTGCTCTGAGTTCCCCCTTTGCAAAATTTCATGATTTAGACTGAGCAGTGATGCACCCATTTAGTTTAGGTAGTTTGAATGCCAAACATTCAAGGATTAATTTTTAATCCCCAGGCGAAAATTTTGGTGAGCGGCACAGAGAGCCATTCACTGTTCATTTGATACAGCAGTCAGCTCTCAGCCCCCAAAGTGCTTCTGGCATAGACCAGATGTATATTGGAAGGCATAGTGCAAATGGGGAATCTAGGTTGCAAAACTTCCTTCAGGGTAGTTATGCAGTAATTGGTTATATTTCTCACCACACAATGGTTTGTGCATGGTGGTGGGAGAGTTGCACTACCCAGCCTATACTGCACTTACATATTGATGCATAATTTAGCAGATTGATCAATGTTACACACTGAGATGGCACTTTGTATATTATTTAAATTTGACTTTTAAATTAAGTTCTTCTTTTGTTTTACATTTAGCTGCTACAGAATGATCATTTGTGCTTGGTACGGCTGACACCTCGAAAGGATTTATTTTCAGACAGCTTGACCACAGCTAATTCCAAATTATTTGTTTTGATGGTAAAACAATGTCTTATTAAATCCAAGACCCAACTAGTAGATAAATTAAAGTAAGTGATGACATTTTTCGTCCATTTACTACCAGTATAGAAAAGAATTTAACAGAATACAGCTCTTGCACAATTTTAAAACATGGCATGCAAGGGGTTTTGAAGCAAATAATGGGTTGGCAGTGTGTGTCTATAACAGGGTTATGGCTATAATCTCTATATTAAAAACACATGGCTGAATACTTTTGAGCTTGTGGGACAACTTAGTTCTTTCTAGCCTGACAGTGGCTTAGTTCAAAGATCTATTTTAGATATGCTTAAGAGGTTGTGCTTGCCCACTGGGATTTTTTACTTTGAACAACAGCTCCCCATACCCTATCAAAAACTGCTTTTGGGACTTTCTTCAGCATTAGCCCGGAAATACAAGAGATTGCAGCTTGGTATATATAAGCCCATCCATCACAAGTTTAAATATTGGCCATTTATGTGTCAGATAGCTTTATAATTTTCATTTATATAAATGTACCAAAAGTATTTTGGAATTCAAGTTATGGTGTATTAAAATGCACATTGAAATTGATAGTGGAGTTCCAGAGTTTCATGGCAGTGAAGGATGTATAAGTACACAACTCAATTAGCAGTAAGAGGGAGCAAACTTATCCGTATGGCTAAAATAAGGATTAGAGCAGTGAGTCTCAACCTTGGGTCCCCAGATGTTCTTGGACTAAAACCCCCAGAAGCCTCCACCTCTAGCTGTGCTGGCCAGAGTTTCTGGAAGTTGTAGTCCAAGAACATCTGGGGACCCAAGGTTGGGAACCACTGGGTTAAAGAATAGCACGAGAGGCTTTCAGCAAAAGTGTTGCAGTGTGGAGAGTTTCAGATGAGAGTTTTATCCCCTTTGTTCAATTCTGGCTCTCCATAGTTTTCTTCCCATCCAGCCGATCTCTAGAGTCAGTCAGTATCCTGCGTTGTCTGAGCAAGTTCAATCCTCATTGGACTTATTTTTAGATTTTTTCCTCTATGTGGTTCACCTACTTTATTTTGTGCTCTTTCCTTGCTACATAAAAATTATGACATTGATCTCTGTAGAAAGATCTTACTTTTGACCTTGGAAATAAAGGTTGTAGTGTGGTAGCTTGTGGGACACCTATATTGTGCTGTAGTGATGTACTTTCAAAAAGTATCAATAGACATTTAGAACCTTCTCCCTCTCCTTTTAAATCTCTTTTACATTTCTCCCTTAAATTGCACGGCTCTGAGTAGCACGGTTTTGGTTATACACTGATCTTTTCAATAAATAAATAAATATTTCAATAAATAAATATTCAATAAATACTGTGGCATAAGTTCAACACTGAAGGCATCAAAGTGGTCTACTTTCCTACAAACACATCTCTAATTCATCCTCTAGAGCAGGAGGGTCATAAGGACCTTTAAGGCTCATTACACACAGTACTGTATGGAAAGGATTATCAATACTATAGAAGAGAACCTCAATAAAGAGAACTGATCTCTGTCTGTGTTAGTCAACTGTTTATGCTTTGTAGTTATGTTTTGGGGGGCATAAGAGTTATACACAGATTTTGAACTACATGGTGGTCTGGCACCCCTAACCTCAGCATTGTTGAAGGAAGAAGTGTATTAACATACTAAATCTCTCAGAAACTATTAATCCTTAGCTAGTTCGTTTTTAATTTATTTTTTTGTTTGTTATCTTGTGTTTTAGTTTATGGACCTGTGAGAATGTGAAGCAACTGCTGGGACAATTAGAGATACCGGAGAGCAGTACAACGGGTAGTTTATATCCAGAACAGTACAAATGCCTTTTTCACCGTATGCAACAATCTAACAGATTTGACCAAAGCTGGGTCTATGATAATGATTTCTTGGAATATCACATGGGTTTTTTAAACGAAGCTTATTGTTGAAAATAGATTTTCTGTGACATGGAGTATGACGCAAAGCATGAAATGGCTTCAGATGTTGCTCAACAAAGCTACTTTCTGGGCAAACAAGGATGACATCTCTTGAAAATCCAAGATCCTGCAGATCCAACCAAAGAATGGCACAATAGTACTTCTGTAGATAATTTTGAAGTGATTGTATCTTCTTACTAGGATTGCTGGTAAAACCTTTTGTCCTAAATACTGGACTGGGTGAACACTTGGTTTAACCAATGCACTGTATCTGACCTACAGTTGGAAAATCAATTATGGCATGTTGTGCAGTTTGTTGTAGAAAGAACAATGACAACAAAGCTAACAGTATATAGGCTCACAGCACACAAGAGGCTATTCTCAGAATAGCAGGTACTCTAAAGCTAGCTGCCAGAACAACAAATAAAAATCACAAGGGGCAAAAAGTGGAAGGTGGAAGTTGTGTTTTTAGTTTAAAGGCCCATTCTTACATACTGGAGTTGCACCAGAAATGACAAAAGAGGCAAAATGTTTGTAAGAATCCTGCTTTGATCTATATGGGCTGAAATCCAGTAGTAAGTCATAAGTAGTGCAGGACCATTGAATCAGTGGAACTTAACAGAGGTGTTCACTTACCAAGTCTCCACTGAATCAGTGGGCCTACTTCTAGTTGTGACTTATTGCTGAATTTCAGCCATTGTATAATTGTTGTGTATATAGTTGTATAGTGTGCATATATTTGTGTGTGAATACAGCTCACCATGTTTCTGTTGCAGTATATAAATTGTAAATGGTTTGTGTAATTACAAGAGGTTTATATCTTAAGTCTCTTAATTTATACAAATATAAACATTTGTCATAAAACTGCAAAAACGTGTTTTTATTTAAAGTAATAATATTGTGTTTAATTTCCTTTTCAACTATTATTTTCCTATATCTTTGTGTGTTTGGAATTTTTATCCAGTGGCAGTATAGAAATGTGTAGATAGTGGATCCAGAACCTTCCCTGATACCAGGATCAAGCTGACCAGATGGTAATTGTCCT
Organism: Intellagama lesueurii; assembly: GCA_037013535.1. Classification (NCBI taxonomy): domain Eukaryota; kingdom Metazoa; phylum Chordata; class Lepidosauria; order Squamata; family Agamidae; genus Intellagama; species Intellagama lesueurii. The sequence continues at coordinate 300,601,763 of JBAJHW010000001.1, read as the reverse complement.
TTCCCTTCCACTTTTTGAAGATGGCGATATTTGTCCTGTCGAGTCTTCAGAGACAGCCCCTCACAACAAGGATTCTGAAAAATTATACAGTAGACAGAGGTTCTAACATGTGCAAGTTCTTTTACTCCCTTTAGATACAGTTGATCTGGCCATGTAGACCTTTTCAAATTTCTGCTGAGCAGACTCAGTACGAGAAGTCCAAGAGCCTGACTGGTGGAATATCACTCCCAGATTAATCAACTGAGATATCTGTTCTAATATCCCCCCTCCATTAATTATCCATTTGAAAGAGGGATCTTCTGTTAAAGACTCTAATTTTAGCTTTCTCATAGTTTACACTGAGCAGATTCTTCGTACAATAAATGTTGATTTTTTTTCAGTAACCTGAGGCGTGTTTGAATATGGGACTTTAGTAATATGTGATCTCCATATTGCTAGTATTGGAATGGCCTTTCTACCACCCCTCCCTGGAAAGAATTGCAATCTTGTTAAACAGTCCATTATATTGTTTAAATATTAATAAAAAGCGTCGGTCCAAAAGACAACCTTGACATACCCCTTTAACTTATTAGACAATTGGCCTGAAATGCCAACTTTGACTTTTAAAGAAGTATCAGTATGCGGATCTTTAATTCTCTCTAGCAACCTGGGCTCTATGTAGACCGCAAAGTTAATCGCTTGGACTAGAGTCAAATGCCACTTTAAGGTCAATAAAAGCTATGTATAGTTGCTCTAATAATCGCTCAGTATATTTGCTGATTATATGTTGTAATAGAAAGACATGGACCAAAGTAGAAAGCCCTGACTTAAAAAGAATTTGTTCAGGTACTAACAATTTGTTTTCAGTTACCCATCCTTCAGTTTCTGGAGGAGATTTCTTGCATAGAGTTTGCCTATAACAGTGGTTCCTATCCAGGTGTTCTTAGAGTGCAGCTCAGTGAGCACAGCTAGTGGTGAAGGCTTCTGGGAACTGGAGTCCAAGAACATCTGAGTTACTGATGGTTGGGAACCACTGGACTATAACATCGAGTAACCTTATGGGTCTATAACTGGCAGGATCATTTATTTTAATTTAATTACTTATATCCTGTTGACACAGACTGTATTAATAATTCCACAGTCATGTTTTGGTTTTTTTTAAGTAAGGTGAAAAGGCTGATAGTAAATTATTGAATTACCTTGCACAAGAAGAAATAAATTCCTCCTTCAATACCCTTGCAAAAAGATGATTCTTAATTTTACAATATAACTAAACATCTTAGAAAGCCTTCATGTCTGACTGTTTCATTATTTAATAACATAAACTTTTCCTTTGCAAGTAAAGGAGTCAAATTGCATGGCACAGTAGAATCAATTACCTCCACCAAACCCTACTCTTAGTAATATGAGATCATTTGTATACTATAACATGTGATGCCAAAAAGCAACACAAGAATACAGGAGACACACTGTACTTGGTTGTTACTGAAAGTCAGATCGAAATCTGAAACACTGCATTGATCCACTTGAGCCTCTTCTTAACAAAACAAACAAACAACTCCACCCCCCAAAACATGCGGAGACTTCATAACAATAAGACTCTGGAATAGTTAGTTGGAACACTAATTTTGCAAAAGTATAATTTTTATCTTGAATTATTTTTAAAAATATGAAAGTTCACATATGAGATAGGCTGTAGTTGTTCAGTTTAAAAAGAGATTCCAAAATTTGCATTCGAGAAATGCATTTTACTAGGACCAGCCAAATTTGCTCAAAATTACAGGCAGACTTTTGAAAACTCCCAGTCTCTTTGCATACAGCTGCAAAAAAGGGGCGAAGGTCGAAAAAGGGAAATACTGACAAAGTCATATGGCTGAAGCCAACTCTTGGTCTTGATGAGAGAGCAAACACAATGGGAATTCAATAAGTTGGTGCTGATGTAAGTCCCAGTAACGGACAAACAAATGAAGTTAGCTCATAAAGGTGGTATGATAAAAGTCTTAAGATGGAATGCAGATTGTGGAAAATGCATAATGGCTATTTTGTCCATTGCTTTTTGGGGTGGGGGTGGGGAGTCTAGTAGATGACTTAAATTGAGAGCTCCAGTGTTTTAATCTTTACACTTACAGATTTTTAAACAGCTATATTATCTGCAAATTTTCTGGAGGGGTGTGTATCTTTTATGCTGACATAAAAGATAACAGCATAATACGGTAGCTTTGCAATTCACTTAGAGAAACAGAAGCACACACTTGCAAAATCAACAAGCCTGTCAAAGAAAAATCATGCTGAGAGGAATGAAACGGGCAGCAGAGCATGCCATTAAGTGAGGTAGCAACCTGTTTTAAAGCAAAAATGTGGTTAAATATCAATGAAGATCAAAGCTTCTCAGAAACAGGAAAAATGGTGCCTAAGCAGAAAAAAGGAGGTAAAGTAAAAAATGATTTAATGGTTGAAGACTCGATTAACTGCCCATTAAAACAATTAAGAATGGAATTACAGGGTGATTGGAAGGCAGCATTTGCATCGATAGATAAGAAGCTGGTAAGTCTTACAGAAAATAAACAGTTTAGAAAAAGCTGTACATGAGGTAACAGATTTGGGGTTATCCCAGAAGGAAAAAGTAAATGACCTTTAGATTTTATTGACTGTTGTCCAGGACAAACTGGAAGGTCAAATGCCAAAACCTATGCTTCAGTTTTTCAGAGGAGGAATAAGGTAATATTACATAGAAACTGGTACAGTGGCTGAATGCTATATGGCCAGACCTGCAAATATCAAAGACATAAATTGCGTCCATAGGGCACTAGGATCAAAGTTGCAAAAACAAGGTCTGGCAAGGGACATCACGGCAAAATTCACTGACTACCAAGCTGAAGGACAAAGCTTATGGGTACTAGGGTATACAGAAAATCTGAAATAGGGAGAAGCTGCCATTTGAATCTCCTCAAATGCCTGTCCCTGCAGAAACATTAAAAAGGAAGGTGTTACAACCATATGTATTGATCTACTGAAAGCAGCAGGATTACAATACAGCTGGGGCTTTGCCTTTTAACATATTAATTCACCAAGAAGGCAGTTTATTGATACTGCCTTCAACTCAACTAATCATAATCATCCATAATCATAATTCAACATGGGCATGGCTAAAACTGGGGACCCTTAAGAAAAAAACCGAAGGCTTGATTTTTGCTGCGCAAGAACAAGCACTCCAAACCAACATGATGAAAGCTAAGATCCAAGGAATTAGTGCTAACAGCAAATGTCGACTCTGCCAAGAAAAAGATGAAACCGTGTCACACCTCATCTGTGAATGTCCGAAGATTGTACGAACAGATTACAAAGTCAGACATGATAGAGTAGCAAAGTTAGTGCACTGGTCATTGTGCAAAAAATATAATTTGCCATCCTCCAAAAAGCCATGGGAACATCAGGTAGAGAAGGTGTCAGAAAATGAGGAAGTCAAGATATTGTGGGATTTCCGGATCCAAACGGACAGACACCTTGAACATAACACACCAGACATAGTAGTAATAGAACGAAGAAATGTCCAGATCATTGACATTGCAATTCCAGGGGACACCAGAGTTGAAAATAAAGAATTTGAAAAACTAAAAAAGTACAGAGACCTGGCAATCGAAACATCTCGCCTCGGGAAGAAACACACTTCAGTGGTCCCCGTAGTCATTGGGGCTTTGGGAACAACATCAAGAAATTTCACACAGTACTATAAGCAGTTGCAGATCTCAGAAATCACACCATCAGAGCTACAAAAAAAAATGGCAATATTAGGAACAGCATACATACTGTGGCGATATTTAACAGAAACTTAAGTTTTTGGTTAAAACATATCTGTTATATAATACCAGTCTGTGGGGTGATCACGGAACAAAGGAAGGCTAATTGCCTTAGAGAGAGAACAAAGGAGTCGACAGCGGATGTCCGAGGCAGCGGAGCCAACTGGCAACGCCCTGAGAGCTCTTTTATTTACTTAGCATGATTACATAGTATGTTATAAGAGAAACAGATAGGATACTAGTTACCTAATCATAACTAGGATTGGCTAAAATAACCCTTTGATCTTATGCTCTACCTCTAAGCGAAAGGGCAGAATAAGGGGTTACCCCGCCTGCTGGCAGTTGCCGCTTCCTGCCAGGAGTGTATGCACGTCACTGGAACAGAATGCAGCTACAACCTTTAAGCAGAAGTTTCCCACACCAGTCAATGTTTTTATAATTTTGACTGTGCCTGGAGTTTTTTTTAATAACAACAACAATAATAATAATTTATGCAGAGCAGCTAGAGAAATGAGCAATTGAAGAGCAATTGAAGACAAACCAGTCTTGTTTGACAAGAGTAGAGGATTGTGTGAGGAAATTGTTCCTGGTGCCCGTAGCAAGCTGTCTATCCTTAGCTGACACCACCTGTGGAAACTACAGCACCCAGGACGGCCCAGACATGGCAAGGCAGGCTCCAGGCAGAGGAGAGGAGGAAGGAGACGATAAGGCCCACTTGGGTGAAGAGGTGGGGGCCAGGACCTGCGGTCAGGAGTCAGGGATAAAAGAGGGGGGAAGAGGCACTTATTTGGATAACATGATGGGGTCAAAGGACAGAATGGGGAGAAGCAGAGGAGTAGTTGGACTGCATCTTCTGTGTCTCTGTGGGGATGGACTACTTCCTAGTGCAGAATCCCTGGAGTGGGCAGAGGTCCTCGTGGCTAAGAGGAGATGATGTGACAGGGGAGCTCCTCTCTTCAGCCTGCTGGCACTACTGTCTCCACCATCCACCCCACAGAGATCTCAATGACTAGCAGGGCATCTGGCCTCCATCCCCCCCCCCCCCGCCCAACAAGGGCACTAGAGGCACAAGCACCAAAATCAGTGCCAGAGGCAGCAGCAGGAGGGGCTGGGGGCATCCACCTCTTGGTAACCAGCTAGCTGTACAAGCCTTCACTGGAGGGTGTAGAATAGCTTGGGGCTGTGCTGAAGACCCTAGGCCATCAAGAGACTATGGGCAGCCCAAACTCAGTAGCGGAAACTCAGGGCTGGATTTAGTTGGGGGCTAGTGGAGGTAACTCAGCCCCACAGGATCTGAGTAACACTCTCCCTTTCCTTGTACTCTGTTCCCCTACTTTAATAAAGTCAAGTTCAAGCAGCTCTGAGAGTTTGGAGTTTATGGAGACCATGACGAAGGAGGGATTTCCCGCTTCTCCCTCTTTGGTAGGGGCAGCATTGCTCACAGATGGAAATCAGCCTAGAAGAGGAGGAGGAGGAAAACATGAAAAGATGGCAGATTTGCTGCATGTGACAGACATGACTAACAGTCCGCCATCTTGAAAGAATGCTGATGAGTTAATGGAACAACCAAACAAATAACTCACAGAATACTATACAGTACTTTGCTCAATACTAGCTGAAAGTAAATACTGCAGGAGATCTAGTCATAAGAGGCATCTTGAGTTTTTGGCCTTCAAACCACCCAATGTGGAGGCAATCCTCTTTGAGGAATGGTTGGAGATTTAATCCCCCTCCCCACACATGCTTTGAATTTCAGATGGGTTTTATTGAACAGTTGATCTCATATGTTCAGTGTTTCATGTCTGAAGTTTGGTTATTTATAACATCCAAGGAATGCTGATACATTAATTACAGGGCTATGCAAAACATAAAAACACTCAAGTGAGAATCTGGGAATGAGAAGTGTGTGAATATCTGTATAAAAGTTAAACAATTCCTCACATTAAAAGCTTAATGGACAGGAGGAAAGTTACACTTGTAACTTATTGCACACCAAACAGTTAACAGATCAAATTCATGAAACAGTTTCTGCAGGAAAGCAATAGATTTGCAGACGGCAATATCATACTAAGGGGAGACTCAAATGCCGTTCTCAATATTAGTAGTGATAAATTGTCTAAACCCCATAACAATCCTGGCAGGTCTACTTAACAAGTAGAATCTGACTGATGACTGGAAATTTAAAAATAATTGTAGAAGAGATTAGGCCTATTTCTCCAAGAGTCATAAAATGTATTCTAAAACAGATTGTACAATGGTATCCAACTAGTCTATTACCCAGATAAGACAAGTTCAAATCCATTCTATCCTAGAAACCAATCATGATCATGATCTAATACGGAGGTGTCATACTCATTTCATTTTCTTCTTCTTCTTCTTCTTCTTCTTCTTCTTCTTCTTCTTCTTCTTCTTCTTCTTCTTCTTATTCTTATTATTATTATTGCGCTCTATACAATTCCAATAGTCAAAAACAGCTATAAAATACAACCATAACATAATTACAATGATAAAAACATGCGTTGAGCAATTATCATTCAATAAGACAACAATCAAAATAACTATAATAATATAATGATTGAAATACAGTAATTCTATCCCAATAATTGCCTATTTCCATGGTCAGCCCCTATGGTTCCAGGTTGAACAAGTAAGTTTTTAGGTCTCGTTTGAATTTGTCCAGCTCTGGCTCCACGCGAAGGTATTGTTGAAGGGAATTCCATAATTTTGGGGCCAGATGAGAAAATGCTCTAAGTCTGGAGTTAGCTGCTTTGGTCCAAGGGACTAGTAAGAGCCCAGAATCCGCAGATCGAGTTCTCCTATGAGGAATATGCCACCCCACCAGTTCCACTAAATAGCTAGGGCCAGAAAAATGTAATGCTTTAAATGTCAGAATAAGAACCTTATAATATGTTCTTAATCTGATGGGTAACCAGTGCAATGCTCTGCGGTGCTGGGAAATGTGAGAGTAGCACGGCAGGTTTAGAACTACTCGTACCGCGCTATTCTGCACCAAGATGAGAGGACGAAGTGCAGAAGAAGAGAGACCAGCTAACAAGCTATTACAATAGTCCAGAAGTGAAACCACCAGGGCATGAACAAGAGGTTTTGTAGTCTCAAGAGTCAGGAAGCGACGAATTGGAGATGACATGTCTTGGCTGTCGCATTCACAAATGAACGAAGCGACAGACAATCATCCACTAAAGCACCAAGATCCCTAGTCACTGAGACAGGGGTCACCGAGCAGCCCTGGAGAGAAATAGAGGAAACAGTCAAAGGACGAGTGGGACGATCTGGGTAAAAGACCAGAATTTCAGTCTTGTCCATATTCAATATTATGGTTGCCCTCAAAGGGCCGGTTGTATCTGTAAGACTATATAAATGTATCTACTCTTTATCATATTAAATATAATCCTCCTCCTCCGATTATTACTGGTTTTAGTAATAATATAAGTAATAACTAGCTCTGAAAGTAAAAGTCTATGATCAAAGTCTAGAAATAATGGCAAGCAGATAAGAATGGGAGTGGGCAGTAGCGAGGACTACATTTCCCAAGGTGATGTATGCCGCCCAAGCGGCTGCACTTTCTGGCTCTTCGCTGCTTGGAATGCTGGGATTAGAAGTCCTGCTGGGTGGATTCTAGGTATCTTTGCAGAGCATTATGGGTGACTGAGTATGCGCCTGCATATTGTATGCTGCGCAGTAGCAGGCAACACTGTGAGGGCTACATGAAATGGCCCAGTGGGCCAGATTCAGCCCGCGGGCCTTGGTTTTATTTATTTATTTATTTATTTATTTTATTGGATTTCTATCCCGCCCATCTAGACCAAAGGTCTCTGGGTGGCTTACAACAATTAAAATACAGTAAAAAAGATAAAACAATTAAAATACAATTAAAATATACTCTAAAAATTGCCATCAGGACCCACAGTTGATATTATTTCAATTAAAAGCCTTCTGGAACAGGAAGGTTTTGACCTGGCGCCAAAATGTCATCAGCGTCGGCACCAGACGAATCTCAGTCGGGAGGGCATTCCATAGTCTGGGGGCAGCTGCCGAAAAGGCCCTTTGTCTACAAGCCATCCCTCTTACCTCCTTGAGGGACGGCTCTTTCAAAAGGGCCCCCTGGCTAGATCGTAACTGCCAGGTAGGTTCATATGGAAGGAGGCGGTCCTTCAGGTATCCAGGGCCCAAGCCGTTTAGGGCTTTACATGTCAAAACAAGCACTTTGAATTGGGCCCGGGCAGCAACTGGTAGCCAATGTAATTTAAACAGAATCGGCTTGATGTGTCCCCTAGCGGCCTCACCACTCACCAGCTGCGCAGCTCGATTCTGGACCAGTTGCAGTTGCCGGACCGTCTTCAAAGGCAGCCCCACGTAGAGCGCATTGCAGTAATCTATACGAGATGTTACCAGTGCGTGTGTAACTATCATGAGACTCCACTCGTCCAGGTAGGGCCGTAGCTGGTATAATTTCCTCAGCTGAAGGAAGGCGCCCCTGGCCACCGAGTCCACCTGGGCTTCCAGAGTTAGACTGGGGTCCAGGAGCACCCCCAGGCTGCGGACCCTGTCCCTTAGGGGGAGTGTAACCCCATTCAGGGCAGGGAAATGGCCCTCCAGCCTGTCCGGCGAAGCACCCACTAACAGCACTTCTGTCTTGTCTGGATTTAGTTTTAATTTATTAACCCTCATCCAGACCATTATCAGGTCCAGACATGAGTTCAGCACAGAAACCGCCTCACCTGGATTGGTGGAAAATGAGATGTGAGCTGAGTGTCGTCAGCAGATTGCCTACTCCTCAGCCCAAACCTCCTGATGACCTCTCCCAGAGGTTCCATGTAGATGTTAAACAGCATGGGGGACAGTATTGAGCCCTGAGGAACTCCATGACATAAACGTCATGGGACAGAGCAACTGTCCCCCAGCACCACCCTCTGGACACGGTCAGCTAGGAAGGAGCGGAACCACCGTAAAGCGGTGCCCCCAACTCCCAACCCAGCCAGCCTATCCAGAAGGACACCATGGTTGATGGTGTCGAAAGCTGCTGAGAGGTCCAGGATTATCAACAGGGTCACACTCCCCCTGTCTCTCTCCCAGCAAAGGTCATCGTACAGGGCGACCAAGGCAGTCTCCGTACCAAAACCCGGCCTGAAACCCGATTGAAATGGATCCAGAAAATCTGTTTCATCCAGCAGCGCCTGGAGTTGCCCGGCCACAATCCGCTCCAACACCTTGCCCAAATAAGGGAGGTTCGCCACTGGTCGGTAGTTAACCACCAGCCTTGGGTCCCGGTTAGGCTTTTTTAGGAGTGGCCGAATTACTGCCTCTCTCAAGGTGGTAGGGACCACTCCCTCTCTCAAAGAGGCGTTCACGGCCTCCTGGACCCAGGTGCGAACCCCCCTGGCAGATCTTCCAATTAGCCAAGATGGGCAAGGGTGGAGCGGAGTGGTGGTAGAACAGACAGATCCAAGCACCCTGTCCACATCCGCAGGTCTCAACAATTGAAACTCATCCATTAATACTTGACCTAAGCACGGCACACTGGACACATCCTCTGATTCTGCAGTAACGGTGGAGTCCAAGCCACTGCGAATCTGAGCGATTTCCCCCTCAAAATGAATGGCAAACTCATCACAGCGAGCTGATGAGCAGTCCGGGACCTCCACCAGATTTCCTGGTTGAAGAAGATCCCGGACCACCCGAAACAGCTCTGCTGGATGACATTCTGAGGAAGCAATACGGCTGGAGAAATATTGTCGTTTCGCCAGCCATATTGCCACGAAATAGGCCTGATAATGGGCTCTAAGTCGTGTTTGATCGGACTCCCAGTGGGATTTCCTCCACCTGCGCTCCAGCCGTCTCCCCTCTCGCTTCATCGGCCGCAGTTCAGAAATATACCAAGGAGATGTCTGGGCTCTGCGTGCAGGGAGAGGGCGCTTAGGTGCAATCGTGTCAACCGCCCAGGTCATCTCCCTATTCCATAGGGTGACCTGAGCTTCGACAGGCGCACCAACCATATCAGATGGATAATCCCCCAGAGCATTCAGGAAACCATCCGGATCCATTAGTCTCCGAGGGCGGATCATCTTAATAGATCCCCCACCCTTGCAGAGGGGAGAAGAAGCTAATAGACTAAACTTGACCAGGAAGTGGTCTGACCATGACAATGGGGTCACAACCAGCCCCTCCACATCCAAACCACCATCTTCCAGTCCCGTTGAGAAAACCAGGTCCAAGGTATGGCCCTTCTCATGTGTCAGGCCGATGACACATTGAGACAGCCCCATGGTTGTCATGATGGCCATGAAGTCCTGAGCTGCCCCAGTCAAGGCAGCCTTGGCATGGATGTTGAGGTCCCCCAGCACCAACAGCCTGGGAGTCCTCAACACCAGGTCCGAGACTACCTCCGTCAGCTCAGGCAGGGAGACTGTTGGTACGCAGCAGGGTGGGCGGTACACGAACAGAATCCCCAATCTGTCTCGTAAGCTCAACACATGCGATCTAATATGTTTGACACATGTGATCTAATATGTCAGTAGCATGATGATTAAACATGGCACTTGTAACATAAGAAAAGCCCTGCTGGATTGGGCCAAGAGATCTAGTCCAGCTTCCTGTATCTCACAGTGGCCCCACCAGATGCCTCTGGGAGCACACGAGACAACTAGATACCTGTCTCCTGATATCCCACCCCTGCATCTGGCATTTTGAGGTACTGTACCTTCCTTTTAAGCCTGGAGATTATACATCCCCATCATGGTTTGTAACCTGCGATGGACTTTTCCTCCAGGAATCTGTCCAATCCCCTTTTAAAGGCTTCTAGGCCAGATGCCATCACCACATCCTGTGGCAAGGAGTTCCACAGACTAACAACATGCTGGGTAAAGAAATATTTTCTTTTGTCTGTTCTCACTCTCCCAACACTCAATTGGAATGGATGTCCCCAGGTTCTGGTATTGCATGAGAGGGAAAAGAGCTTCCCTCTATCCACTCTATCAATCCCCTGCATAGTTCTATACATCTCAATCATGTCCCCCCTCAGGCACCTTTTCTCTAGACTAAAGAGCCCCAAACACTGTAGCCTTTCCTCATAAGGGAGGTGCCCCAGCCCAGTAATCATTTTAGTTGCTCTCTTCTGCACCTTTTCCAGTTCCACTATGTTTTTTGAGGTGCGGTGACCAGAATTGTACGCAATACTCCAGGTGCGACCTTACCAGCATTTTGCACAATGGCATTATAATGTTGGCTGTTTTATTTTCAATCCCCTTTTTAATCATACCTAGCATGGAATTGGCCTCCTTCACTGCCGCCGCACACTGGGTTGACACTTTCATCGAGCTGTCCACCAGCACACCAAGATCTCTTTCTTGATCTGTCACAGACAGCTCAGAACCCATCTGCTGATAAATAAAGTTTTGATTTTCGCTCCAATGTGCATTACTTTACATTTTCTTATATTGAAATGCATTTTCCATTTTGCCGCCCATTCTCCCAGTTTGGAGAGATCCTTCTGGAGCTCTTCACAATCCTTCTGGTCTTCACCGCCTGGAAAAGTTTTGTGTCATCTGCAAACCTGGCTACCTCACTGCTTATCCCTGTCTCCAGGACATTTATGAACAGGTTGAAAAGCACCGGTCCCAAGACAGATCCCTGGGGCACACCACTTTTCACCTCTCTCCATTGTGAAAACTGCCCGTTGACACCTACTCTCTGTTTCCTGGTTCTTAACCAATTCTCAATCCATAAGAGGACCTGCCCTCTTATCCCTTGACTGTGGAGTTTTCTCAGCAGCCTTTGGTGAGGGACTGTGTCAAACGCCTTCTGAAAATCCGGATAGACAATATCCACTGGTTCACCCGCATCCACATGCTCGTTGACCTTTTCAAAGAATTCTAAAAGGTTTGTGAGGCAAGACTGACCCTTACAGAAGCCATGCTAATTTTCCCTCAGCAAGGCTTGTTCTTTGTGTTTTAAGTTTTTATCTTGGATGAGGCTTTCCACCATCTTCCCTGGAAAAGACGTTAGGCTAACCGGCCTGTAGTTTCCTGGGTCCCCCCTCCTTCCCTTTTTACATATATATTTAAGAAACATATATAAAAATATTTATTAGATATAATGAAGCTTTTTTGTACAGAGAACTTGAAATCAGACATGTCACTCTCTCTTCTATAAGAGACCACAAGGCAATCACACAAGGACACTCGATCCAACTAGAAGCTAAACGAAAGAGTAAGAGAAAAAATTAAATGAGAGTTATTATACGATATTGACAATAATTTTAAGACTATACAGTATAAACAAACTGGCTCTAACAGGGTTTTATGCAAACTAACAACAAAAAACATTTCTACATATTCATAGAAAGCACCTGTTGGTTACTTGCCACAACCCTGTAATTTATGAATTACCATAGCTATGAAATATAAACTAGATGTAGTTTTATATTGTTTTTCCATTCATAGTTTCTATATTAAATATATATTTTTTAAAATATCCTGTATTTATTTTCATTTTTAGTAGTTTTATACTGTTGTTCCACAGAAGTTACCAAGGGCAAAAGACAAAAATGGTTAGTAAAAACCCTGCTGAAGCATTAAGACAAAGTTACAGCAGGGAAAACAGAAGCAATCTGAGAAATTATGTTGTAGTGCCACCCATCTGTTATTTGGTAGGCAGGCTAGTTTTTTCCCCTTTCCAGCTGTTCCCATAAATTCTTAGAAACTAACGTAATTACTACATTTGCAAACTGTTGTTGTGATGTGCCATATGAGAAACAGGCCCTTTGGAGGAGAAAGAAACCTCTACATTCTGAGAAGGGATGACTTTGCCCCATTAAAAATGCCTTTTTATGCAAACATGGCAGGAGGGTCGCAGGTTACTTGGCTGTTATAAAAGGGGTTTGCAACTCAAAAAAGGTTGGAAACCACTGATCTACACAAAGGGTGTTTCTGTAGTCTCTAATAATCTAAAACAATAAAACACAGATGTTGACATTGTTTCATTCAAAGTTATCAAACATTAATGTAAAAAAAGGCTTTTTGAAAAAATGTTTTTAGTGTAACCTATCCATTTAAGGTAGCTGTTCCAACACCACGAGGATTTTGGCTACAGAATAGGTATAGTGACCAGAATCACACACAGTGTTCCAGCATGAAGACATCATGGTTTCATTTGTTTTGATTCCTTTTGTAATGCTCCCAAACTTGAAATTTGCTTTTTTCATAGCAAGTTCATGTTGATGTATCCCTCACAATTGCAGACTGATGATTCTAAACTTCTAGTTACTAGAAGTAGAATTGTTATCTTTTCTATCTCAATATATTTCTCAACACAACACAAGCTCTCTTCTTTTCTTAGCATAAGTCTGAATATGCTTTATTTTCCAAGGAGGAAGTGTGTTGTTCTAACCACTCTGATGTCGGACTGAATCCTCAAGTTAACTCTGCTGCTTTTTGCTTTGCTAATAGACAGCTCTAACCAACTCTGCCCTTCAACATATTGGCCACATCGATTAACCTGTACTTCCTGCCCCTCCCCAATGAATTTCTCATCATTTTGGTCCTTGATACCTTGTGCAAGCCATACCAAATCTAAAAGCATAAGAGGTCAAAGCAAACAGTATTGGCCCTTTCTTTCCTAAGCAAGCCTCCCCCCCCCCCCCCCCAATTGCATGCCTAGCAATGTACATCTAGGACAAGCTGGTCAGAGTGTTTGGCTGCTTTAGAGGAAGAACAAGGTGGCTCCTTTTCTTATTCTACACACAATAGCCACTGAACTGTGAGTTGAATGCCCCCTACACGGAAAATAGGATAGAGCAGTGGTCTCAAACTGGGGTCCCCTGATATTCTTGGACTGCAACTCCCAGAAATCCTGGCCAGCACAGCAAGTGGCGAAGATTTATGGGAATTGCAGTCCAAGAATATCTGGGGACCCCAGTTTGAGAACCACTGGGATAGTTTACGATTGAACCTGTGTGTGGTGCGCTAGCTTAAGGGCTACAGCAGAGGTAGGCAACACGTGGTTTCCCAGATGTGGGACTACCATCAGCCCTCGTGGATAAGACAATGGCAAGGGGTCGTGGGAAGCCAGCCCAACATCTTGTTCCGCCCTCTTATCTAATACTTTGCTGCCCTCTCCTGGCATCTGGGGCTGGGAAGAAAATGCCTCACGCTGCCTGTCCGCGGAATCCGCTGTGCAGCTGCTCACAAAAGCGGATCCATTTCAAAAGAAGCTCCCTCTTTGGGGTTTCTCCTATTTAAATCTGACTCGCAGCGGGCAGGTGGGAGACCTTCCAAACATGGCCGAGGCTCCAGCAGCCCTTTAAATGGATGACTATCCTCTATAAACAGAGGATATCTAACACCCTGTCACTGGAGCGGTGAATGCTACAGAAATATATATATATATAATGTTCTTATAAAATAAAACCCCGTCCTCGCGTTTTTTTACAGCCAATAAACTGGCAAAGCGAGTCATTTCCTTGAAGAGGTAACGGGAGGGGGCGCAAAAGAGACCGGACGCCGCCCGTGCCCGTACTAAACATGGTTCCGCCGGCTCAACACAGGGCGTCACGCGGGACCAGAGGCGGGAAGGGTGGCTGGCGCTGGGTCTTCTCCGTTTAGTTTCTTTCGTCGGTGAAAGCGGCGATGGAGAAGTTTGCCAGCCCGGGCAAAGGCAACGGCCTGCGCCTCCTGAGGCCGGTGAAGCCCGGCGAGTTGCTCTACCGCGCGGAGCCTTTAGCCTACGTCGTCACCAAGAAGCGCCTTGGAGGCGTGTGCGAGCGCTGCCTGAGCAGGTATTGGCTGAGCCGCCCTTCCTTTTCCCCGCTTCCCAGCAGCGGCCACCTCGCCTGGGCATCACCGCGCACCGAAACTTGCTGCTCCGAGTGCCTGCTGTTCAAGCCCTGAAGCAAGAGCGGTTGTCTCGCTTTTGCAAGGGCTGAGGTCCTGCTTGCCAGTGCTGCGGAGCGTGGCGCTGCCGCGTTGCCGTCAGCCGCGGCGGGGATTTGTGGTTTTTTTTTGGTGTGTGTGTGTGGGGGTAGGATTTCCCCGGCTGAGTTCCTGCCACGCTACCAGTCATGCCTCTGTACAGGCGCCGGAGACAGGCTGGGCCATCTGGGCAGCCGCAGATGTCGGCCTGTGGGGAGGGATGATGAGGATGATGGTGGTTTCCTGGATGCCTTTTTTCCTAAAAAAAAGAGAAGAAAATCTAGCCTGGCGGAAAGATCAGACCAGGCACATAAGTGTAGCGCATTGAGTCACTCCAGTTTGGCCAATATTGGAGCCTTGCTGGGCAGAAAGCTGGTAAAAATGCGTTAAATAAATACCTATTATTGACACTGACTGGCAGCTGCACTTCAGAGATTATTTATTTATTTATTTATTTAAAACATATCCTACCTTTCTCCTCCACAGGAGCATCTTAAAATATTAAACAATATAAAAAGTGGAAGTGGAAGGAAAACAAATAAACAATACAACTTCCCAACCTGTTTTTTTTTTTAAAAATATTTGAATAGCTTGAAGAAATCCTTTTAAAATGATCTTGCCTGCTGCATCTTCTTCCCCCTCCCTTTGCTTTTAGCAGATTAGTTGTAAACTGAAAGTTGTAAACTTTTTCTGGCACAAAAAGTGCCAGAAGAAGTCTTCATGTAGAGTGCAAGAAGAAAAAGGTTTTGAGGTGCAGAAATAGGATTCAGAGGAGAATGACTTGGTTGTGTCTCGTAGCCAACCATGCAACCCTGAATTGCTCCTCTTTTGAAGGGCAAGATGTTTTACTCTGGTCACTTGATCCTGCTCCCCATTTCGATAATTTCATCATTCAAATAGGTTCACTAGTCACCCCCACCCCTGCTTCTTCACATCAGAACAAATCCTCTATTCACTGCTCTTCTGCTCCCCACAGACCCTAGCTGTTAGTAATGCTTTTCAAAACTTTAGGACGGGTTTGATCTTTTCCCCCACTATGTAACCATTTAGTAGGCTGTTTAGAATGTAAGACAGTTGGACTAATGCTTCATTCAGTCCATTCATACCTGCCCTCGCTAACTGAAGATTTCCAGGGTATGTTGAAAACCTCAGTACAAAAATATATGGAAAGCGTTGGCAGTGAGGTTGTTGACCATATCTTTATAAAAAATAAACCTGAAAAAGTATCATTACTAAATTTAAAGATTTCCTAACTCTTCACTTATTGTGATAGAGATAATATTCTTAAAAGCTTGCACTTCTGTTGTGCTTTTGTACACTTTTTTTGTGCCTTTTTAGTTGGCCTGTAATTTGTGATGGATACTTTGTGTCTTTCAATAAATCTCCAGTAGATGGCAGTACATTAACACTGAAAAAGGTATTTTCTTGGCTTTTTTAAAGGCTTCTTTTAAACATGAAATGTGACCTGATTTTGTAATTTTAGTAGTACAAATAATCACACAGTGCTATGGTCAAGAAAATGCTGACAAAGACTGCAGGATTGTTTGTCTGTAAGGGAGAGACTAGTTATTGGACATAAAGCCATCTATCAGCCATTATGATGAACCAGTTGAGACATATACTGAGTGCTTAGTGGAAGTGTTAAGTTTGGATTTTAGTAATGGACAAAAATTACAAGAAAGGGCTGACTAATTTGAAAATATATTTTTTATTTTGAAAAAGATGAACAAGCTGCCTTTAAGGATAAATGCCTTCTCAAGGAAGTTTCCACAATACAATAATAATAATAATAATAATAATAATAATAATAATAATAATAATAATAATAATGAATTTGAAGTATCAGTAAGAGAAGGAATAACTATATTGAAAACATTCATCCCAGAACGGTATAATAGAACCAGCAAGTGCGTGCAGCTAAAATTAACACCAGCCATTAGAAACCATATTATTTAACAAAACAAGGTGAGCAGTTTACAATGGTAAACAAAACAAAATAAGATAAAACTAAAACTATTTAAAACCAATATAATAAGTTGCAACCTGTTTAAGGATTCTACAGTTAAAAAAGGTACTTTAAATTGGATTTGGAAACAAATTAGCAAGCACTGCAATGGCGCAGTATGTTGTTGGAATGTGTCATCGAGTTGTTTACAACTATGAATTAATGACCTTCAAAAAGTTTTTTATTTAACAACTTTGCTCAGATCTTGCAAACGAATGACTTTCTTTATTGAGTCAATCAATCTCAGCCTAGATCTTCCTCTTTTCGTGTTGCCTTCCACTTTTTGTAGCCTTTTCTTATACTGTTTCGAAATGTCCAAAGTACAATACCTTCAGTTTAAGGTATTTTAGGTTCTAGTGAGATTCGGACATGATATGATTAAATCCATTTATTTGTCTTCTTAGTGGTCCATCATATCCATAAAGCT
Source organism: Intellagama lesueurii (assembly GCA_037013535.1). Taxonomy (NCBI): domain Eukaryota; kingdom Metazoa; phylum Chordata; class Lepidosauria; order Squamata; family Agamidae; genus Intellagama; species Intellagama lesueurii. The sequence continues at coordinate 300,584,630 of JBAJHW010000001.1, read as the reverse complement.
CTCCAACGCTGTTTCAAATGAATCAATATTTTTCTGTCAGCTTTCTTCATTGCCCAGTTATCACATCTATACAAGTAATTGGGAATACCATAGAATGGATTATGGTTCTTGTCTTCAGCAGCACATCCTTATACTTAAGGATTTTCTCTAGTTCCTTCATAGCTGCCCTTCCAAATCTGAACCTTCTGATTTCTTGGGTGCAGTCTCCATTTTGATTGATGATTGAACCAATGAATAGACAGTCTTTAACAATGTTAATTTCTTCCCTGCTAATGTGAACAATTATTTCGGTAATCATTAGTTGAAATCCTGTAAGTTACATAGCATTTTTCAAAAATTAAACAGTTTCTGAAATCCTGTTGCTCAGCATAGTAAATTGCAACTAGAATAGGCCCACTGAATCAATGGCAATTTGGTGAATTGACTCCTTTGTAATTTCCGTTGATTCAACGAGCCTGCTCTAGTTGTGACTTACTATGCTGAACAACAGGATTTCAGCCATTTCCTGTTTCTGTTTTGAGGCACCCACATCTGTCTTGTAATCCCTTTCATTGTTGGGAACCTGTGGGGGCCATGGGAAGGGAGAAGGAAATATTTAATTACGGAAAATCGCTGCTGCGAGGGTTACTTGACTAGTGGTGGCAATTCAGACTTCCTCCAATTGCAGAATCATAGAATAATTGAGTTGGAAGGGTCCTGTAAGGCCATCGAATCCAACTCCCTGCTTGGTGCAGGAATCCAAATCAAAGCAGGTCTGACAGATGGTTGTCCAGTGTTCTCTTGAATTCGTCCAGCGTTGGAGCATTCACCACCTCCTGAAGTTTGATTGTTGTACTGCTCTAACAGTTAAGAAGTTTTTCCTAATAGCCTAAATCTGGCATCCTGTAGGTGCCTGATGGTGAAAGAGATTACACAGGAGCCAAGATTGCCTTGGGACAGAACTAGGAAATATTTAATTTCTGAAAAATTGTCTTTGGCTGTGTAATTTACATGACCCGGATTTCTCAGCGAATAGGATCTGTCCTTGCACATAGTTTTCCTCACCTATGCATTTTGCATTTACCCTGTCTTGTTTTGGGGTTGGTCACTGGGAGATAAACATGGGCTTAATTTGCACATATGATAGCTGATGTATATATCTTTGTGGGGAAGGAAAATAGGTTACTTGTAGACATTAAGCATTCTCTTTAACATTTTGTTTGACTGACCTGTTGTACCCTTCTGTCTAGAGTAGTTAGTTTTCCTACCCAAAATAGTTCTGTATTATCTGGATAATGACTTAATTTATTCATATCCACACTCAGAAGCAGACAAAATATAAGCTGGTAGCTGGTGGCTTTTTCTTATCTGTTTGATGGGGGGGGGGAGTGTTTGGTAATCTGCTCCAATCCCCCTTTAAATGGTCCACTGGTACTGTATCAGTTACTGGGGTTTTAGTGGAATATATAATATTTTAAGTATTCCAAGCATTTAACATACTTTGTCAGACGATCTCACAACATGGTTATAAGGAAGAACAGAATTATTCCTGTATTACAGGTGGCATGGGGGGAAGGGTTGACAAGGGAAGAATTGGGGCCTTTTCTATAACCATGTAAGGAATTAATTCACAAAAAGATAAAGTGTTTGTTCCCTGAGCTGCTTTTACCTATTGAGTAATGATGGGTTTTGAATTTTAAAAAGTTTAAAAGCTTTACTAGTGATATGTAAGACTATATTAACAATATTGCTATTTTGGAGCAAAATCTTTTCAGAATAAAGATGAGTCTAAAAGCCTGAAAACATCAACTGAGTTTGCTGTTTTCATATGTAAAATAAAAATTCAGATCTTCTTATAAATATTAATATGTGCCAAAGGAAAATTCTCGGTATGTAAAGGGGCAAACGAGGAAACTATAGCAACATAACAGGCATCCCATTCTCAGTGTTCATTTCTGTGTTAAAGATAAATGATTATTTTCTCAAATTCATAATGACAATAAATGCTATGAGGAAGAAATGAGTATTAAAATATGGATAATAATTTGTGTAATATGCAACTGCAAATTAGTTTTTTATTTGGGGAGCTTAAGGGCATATTTTGTGCATATTCTAAATATTTATATTACCTTTTTATTACTGAGTCTCAAAAATCTTTTATAGAATATCCCCTTCTATTTTAAAGAAGTGAGTTTGTTGTTTTTTGTTCAGTTGTTTATTCTTTAGATCAGTGGTTCCCAACCTTGGGTCCCCAGATGTTCTTGGACTAAAACTCCTCAAAGCCACTAGCTGTGCTGGTCAGGATTTATGGGAGTTGTAATCCTAGATTTTCTGGGAACATATATTCCAAAGGTTCATAAGACAAGATAATGCACACACACAAATTGCAATGAAGTTATTTTGCATTTTAACTTGGTTTTTGATAAGCAATCATAGATTAATTAAACTATCTGGTTAATTTGTGGAGTTTTAAGGGAACACCTTTTATTGGTTTTATTGTGATCTGTTACTGTAACAAGGAATAGAATTCCAGTGATTCGAAATTTATAGCATTGCCTAATCTCTTGTCATCTGTATTAGCACTTTTCATTATCTTCCATTTTTAATAATATTTAAGTATTTTTATAATTTATTTATTTTTCATAACAATTCAGTGAAAGGTCTGTCACCTAAATGTAGCTGCAGTTTTCATGGTAAACAGAGTTCTTAAAAACATGGACCCCAATTTATAATCTTAATCTTATTCTGAGTCATGCTTCTGTTGAGAAATAATTTTGTTCTTGTTTTTATCATATATTCAGTTTTATCTTGTCCTTGCCTTCAAAGCCCTACATTACTCAGAGCCTCTATACATGTCAGATGGAATATCTTTATGCTTTGTACTGATTTATAATCTACCTGGTGTATAAATTTTCTTTACAGCAGTTTCCTGGGAAGATGGCTAAATGAAGAAATTTTCTTATTGGTCCAAGTATAACAGCTTGTTGTTGCTGTAGATTTCACAACAAATAAGAACTTTTTCTGGTCACTTTCCTCTTGGTTATGTGTTATAAATACACATATAGATCCCAAATATTTGAAGCCTCAGACTGATAGATAGCCCAAAGCATGCTATAATAGCTCCATTCTGTAGAACAAGGTTACCTCTAGCTTTTAAGATTGGTTATTTTATATGCTGTGAGCCTTGGATCAATATAGTCTGTTATAGTAAAATGTCATTTTCCCCACCTGTATAGCATTACAGAATATTTTTTTCGTTAAAGTCAACAAATCATAGTTCCTTTTTATTTTTCAAGTTATATTTTTCATCATTTCTGGCATAACTATACTATATTTTATATAAAATATGAAACTTAGTATACATTGTAAGACAGGTAGAGAAAGAAAGCCAAAAAATACTAGATGCATGATGTTATTGCATAAACAATCAGTGTCCACAATGGAGGTTTCCCTCTGGAAATGACAAAATCAGAAGAAATTGCGTGGTTCTAATAGTGAGGCAATATACAGCTCATGTAGTTAGGGACTATAATGCAAAGTCTGACCAAATAATGCCAGTCAGATTTCTTGGAAAAAGTAAAGCAAAAAGAAAGGGTGCTGCTTATATACTGCCTCATAGTACTTAAAGCAGTCTCTGGGCAGTTTACAGTTTAATTATGCAGGCTGCACAGTGAAAACTTAGCAACCTAACTACCATTCATGTCTGTGCTCCAACTAGAGATGTTGAAGAAGGAGAAATTGAAAGCTTTTATGCAAGTTTCCAGAAGGAAACTGATCACACACAAAACAGGATGTGTTGATAATCATAGGTAGCTAGAATGAAGTATTAGGGGGTAAAGCTGAGTCAGAATAGAAGTAGGAGAATGTCCATTCCCTTTCCTGTCCTTATTTTGCTGCCAGTGCCACCACCATGGCACTGGACATAAGATGGTGGCCTGTGCCACCAACCCCAGTCTTTCCTTTCTCTCCTTGCCTTGCCACCAGGTTTTTTTGGACTAGCACCAGATCCCCAAATAGGAAACCCTAATCAAAAGAATCTCAAAATGGTGGGGACTTTGGGGTTTATAGTAGGACCCCCATATCTGCTGGTGATTGGTTCCTAGCCCCACCACAGATACTGAAAACTGTGGATAACAGCAAACTAGATAGATAGATAGATAGATAGATAGATAGATAGATAGATAGATAGATAGCATGGTAAAAGGGCGGGAAAACAAGAAAAAATTATTTTCACATGCATTACTAGAGACCATGCTTCACTAACAAATATTCATAGCACAGTCTCTGGCTCCCTCTAGAGGCCAGTTCTGGTAATACGTGTGAAAATAGTTTTTTCTGGATTTTTTTTCTTTTAATATTTTTAATATTTTCTGACTGTGGATAATTGAAACCACAGATACTGATCTCATGGAAATGTAGGTCCTACTATACTCTGTCCTAAATCCAGTTGTTTGTCCCAACTACTGTACACCCACTGAATCAAGTGTTGACTTAACAAGTTCTGTTCAGTGAATCTCTTTCAGTTGGGGCTAACAGTTGAATTTAGGCCAATTTCAGCCAAAACTAAGAGCTGCAGTTTTGCTGTCCCAATATTTATGTATGGGTTACATTTGTATTTTTCCTTTCCTCAAGTGAGATCATGGTGGCATACATCACTGCCCTCCCTCTTTCCTGAGATACTATGACTGGTAGGGTGTGCTCTTTTCTATTTTTGCACTGCAATTCCCTGAATTCTCCAAGAATTCCAGTCCACAAGCCCAAAATCTTCACACCTGTAGGCTTTGCCTTTCTAGCCAAGGACTATTACTTACCCGTGCCATTGGCCTCTTGGGAGTTGTAGTCTCTCTGCCCATTAGGCCTCCCAAAGAACTGTGACTCCCAGGAAGCATCATTGAAGCTTTCTTTCTTTTTAACAAAACAACAAAAGGAAGCCAAGACAAGAGAAGCCGATGGCACAGGTAAAGAACACAAAAGCACTTCAGGGGGGGATGTACAGGTGTGTAGATGTGGGTTTGTGGACTGCAATTTCTGGAATTCATGGAGAATTTGGAGAATTGCACTCAGAGAGAGAGAGAGAGAGAGAGAGAGAGAGAGAGAGAGAGAGAGAGAACACCTCTAGTGACTGGCCCAAGATCACCTAGTCAGTTTCATGGCCAAGTGGGGATTTGAACCCAGATCTCCTGAGTTCCATTTTAATCATTCTAACCACTATACCACACTGGCTGTATGGCCAAGGGAACTGCCTGGTAAGCATGGTAGAACGGATGACATCACATATTAAACAGAGAAAGGTCAGAACCTGCCTATCTTTTTGCTAGGACAAAATAAGCTAATTGAAAGAATGGTACATGACAGATTCTCAAATGTTTGATGACATACTTTTTGACTAATAGCTGCACGTTCAGATAGTTTGTCTATTGTGTATAAATAATTTGTGAGTTCCCGTGAAAGCCTTTATTTCCTTGGCAGTCATTTTGATTGAATTATTCTAAGTATTTGTGGTTGATAATCCCCTGGTTTATGTCTTGATAAGCCAGTGCTTCTTAAATTAACATTTTAATGAAACATAGAAAAGACTGCCGATGTATCAAGAACTGTATGAATGTGTCCTTAATTTTACCAGTGATTTCTTTTGGGGATGATTTTTCTTTTTAAATTAGTGTTAGGTTTTGCCTTTGGCTGTAAAAAGAATAACTTCAAATCTTAGAAAATATTGATGTATTAAAAGTAACTTACAAAGGATGTCAGCTATTTGGATAGTTAGACAAATATTTGCAGAGGATGTCAGGAATAAGAGTATAAATCACATGATTTCAGTGTGTCAGTTTTATGTATTACTAATTTTGATTACCCCTTCATGGATTGCTGCCTTGTTGTGGTGAAGGGGCTTGAGTAATTCAGAGAAGCTATGGGCTATGCCATGCAGGGACACCCAAGATGGATAGGTCATAGTGGAGAGTTCTGACTAAACGCGATCCACCTGGAGCAGGAACTGGCAAGCCACTCCAGTATCTCTGCCAAGAAAACCCCATGAACAGAAACAAAAGGCTAAAAGATATGATGCTGGAAGATGAGCCCCTCAAGTCGGAAGGCATCCAAAATGCTACTGAGGAAGAGGGGAGGACAAGTACAAGTAGCTCCAGAGCTAATGAAGTGGTTGGGCCAAAGCCGAAAGGACGCTCAGCTGTGGATGCACCTGGAAGTGAAAGGAAAGTCCGATGCTGCAAAGAAAAATACTGCATAGGAACCTGGAATGTAAGATCTATGAACCTTGGTAAGCTGGATGTGGTCAAGCAGGAGATGGCAAGAATAAACATTGACATCCTGGGCGTCAGTGAACTAAAATGGACGGGAATGGGCGAATTCAATTCAGACGATTATCATATCTACTATTGTGGGCAAGAATCCCGTAGAAGAAATGGAGTAGCCCTCATAGTCAACAAAAGAGTGGGAAAAGCTGTACTGGGATACAATCTCAAAAATGATAGAATGATTTCAATACGAATCCAAGGCAGACCTTTCAACATCACAGTAATCCACGTTTATGCACCAACCACCCATGCTGATGAGGCTGAAATTGACCAATTCTATGAAGACTTACAACACCTTCTAGAACCGACACCAAAGAAAGATGTTCTTCTCATTATAGGGGACTGGAATGCTAAAGTAGGGAGTCAAGAGATAAAAGGAACAACAAGTAAGTTTGGCCTTGGAGTTCAAAATGAAGCAGGGCAAAGGCTAATAGAGTTTTGTCAAGAGAACAAGCTGGTCATTACAAACACTCTTTTCCAACAACACAAGAGGCGACTCTACACATGGACATCACCAGATGGGCAATACCAAAATCAGATTGATTATGTTCGCTGCAGCCAAAGATGGAGAAGCTCTATACAGTCAGCAAAAACAAGACTTGGAGCTGATTGTGGCTCTGATCATCAGCTTCTTATAGCAAAACTCAAGCTTAAACTGAAGAAAGTAGGAAAAACCACTGGGCTAGTCAGGTATAATCTAAACCAAATCCCTTATGAATACACAGTGGAAGTGAAGAACAGATTTAAGGAACTCAATTTGGTGGACAGAGTGCCTGAATAACTATGGATGGAGGCTCGTAACATTGTACAGGAGGCAGCAACAAAAACCATCCCAAAGAAAAGGAAATGCAAGAAAGCAAAGTGGCTGTCCAACGAGGCCTTACAAAGAGCAGAGAAGAGAAGGGAAACAAAATGCAAGGGAGATAGGGAAAGTTACAGAAAATGGAATGCAGACTTCCAAAGAATAGCAAGGAGAGACAAGAGGGCCTTCTTAAGTGAACAGTGCAAAGAAATAGAGGAAAATAATAGAAAGGGAAAAACCAGAGATCTGTTCAAGAAAATTGGAGATGTTAAAGGAACATTTTATGCAAAGATGGACATGATAAAGGACAAAAATGGTAGGGACCTCACAGAAGCAGAAGACATCAAGAGGAGGTGGCAAGAATACACAGAGGAATTATACCAGAAAGATCTGGATATCCCGGACAACCCAGATAGTGTGGTCGCTGACCTTGAGCCAAACATCCTGGAGAGTGAAGTCAAGTGGGACTTAGAAAGCATGGCTAACAACAAGGCCAGTGGAGGTGATGGCATTCCAGTCGAACTATTTAAAATCTTAAAAGATGATGCTGTTAAGGTGCTACACTCAATATGCTAGCAAGTTTGGAAAACTCAGCAGTGGCCAGAGGATTGGAAAAGATCGGTCTACATCCCAATCCCAAAGAAGGGCAGTGCCAAAGAATGCTCCAACTACCGTACAATTGCACTCATTTCACACGCTAGCAAGCTTATGCTCAAAATCCTCCAAGGCAGGCTTCAGCAGTATGTGGACCGAGAACTCCCAGAAGTACAAGCTGGATTTCGAAGGGGCAGAGGAACTAGAGACCAAATTGCTAATATGCGCTGGATTATGGAGAAAGCCAGAGAGTTCCAGGAAAACATCTACTTCTGCTTCATTGATTACGTAAAAGCCTTTGACTGTGTGGACCACAGCAAACTATGGCAAGTTCTTAAAGAAATGGGAGTGCCTGACCACCTTATCTATCTCCTGAGAAATCTATATGTGGGACAGGAAGCAACAGTTAGTGCCTGACCACCTTATCTATCTCCTGAGAAATCTATATGTGGGACAGGAAGCAACAGTTAGAACTGGGTATGGAACAACTGATTGGTTCAAAATTGGGAAAGGAGTACGACAAGGCTGTATATTGTCTCCCTGCTTATTTAACTTATATGCAGAATACATCATGCGAAAGGCTGGACTGGATGAATCCCAAACTGGAATTAAGATTGCCGGAAGAAATATCAATAACCTCAGATATGCAGATGATACCACTCTGATGGCAGAAAGTGAGGAGGAATTAAAGAACCTCGTAATGAGGGTGAAAGAGCAGAGTGCTAAAAATGGTCTGAAGCTCAACATCAAAAAAACTAAGATCATGGCCACTGGTCCCATCACCTCCTGGCAAATAGAAGGGGAAGATATGGATGTAGTGACAGATTTTACTTTCCTGGGCTCCATGATCACTGCAGATGGTGACAGCAGCCACGGAATTAAAAGACTCCTGCTTCTTGGGAGGAAAGCGATGACGAACCTAGACAACATCTTTAAAAAGCAGAGACATCACCTTGCTGACAAAGGTCCGCATAGTCAAAGCTATGGTTTTTCCAGTAGCGATGTATGGAAGTGAGAGCTGGACCATAAAGAAGGCTGACCGCCGAAGAATTGATGCTTTTGAATTGTGGTGCTGGAGGAGACTCTTGAGAGTCCCCTGGACTGCAAGGAGAACAAACCTATCCATTCTGTAGGAAATCAACCCTGAGTGCTCACTGGAAGGAGAGATCCTGAAGCTGAGGCTCCAATACTTTGGCCATCTCATGAGAAGAGAGGACTCCCTGGAACAGACCCTGATGTTGGGAAAATGTGAAGGCAAGAGGAGAAGGGGACGACAGAGGACGAGATGGTTGGACAGTGTCATCGAAGCTACCAACTTGAATTTGACCCAACTCTGGGAGCCACTGGAAGACAGGAGGGCCCGGCATGCTCTGGTCCATGGGGTCACGAAGAGTCGGACACAACTTAATGACTAAAGAACAACAACAATTTTGATTAAGCATTATAGCTTTAAACTGCAGAAATGTTTTAATTTTATATATCCCTAATGTTTTTACATATTCAGCAAAGAACAATTACACTTGGCAAGGTCAGAATCAACAGGGTGAATACATAGGAATAGTTACATTGTGTAAGATACAGATTTTAAAGGAACAGTTATATATGCTTGGTTCTGTAACTGGGAAGAAAAGTTTGAAGAGGCATCTGTTGAAGATACTAACCTTTTGGTACAGGATACGACGTAGCCTACCTGATCACTTTTTAACTAGTAAATAGTCGGCAGATTGTACATTGTAGTCCTAGAGTCCTATACATGTAAACTTAAAAATAAATCTTATTGGGTTCAGTGAGATTTACTCAGTTGTCATCCATTTTGATCGGATGCTAACTGTCTGGGCAGACTCTGCATATGCATTGAAACACTTCTGGTTAAACCTCCATGGTGACATTTCAGCTAATGCTGATTTTTTTTTTAAAAAAAAACTAGTTATAAAGCACTTGTGAACATTGAAAGAGGAGCTGACAAACTTTACAACTTCGGATTAACAAGATCACTGAAGTTATAGGGTATCTTTGTCAATATACACTATGATTTTTATTCATCTATTTAAAAGTGTAGGCCTCAATCCAGTTGTTCATCCCATTTAGACAAGACACACTGGATAAATATGGCTTAAGTGTTGACTTACCAACATCCTATTGATTCAGTGGACCTATCCTTGCTGACACAAATAATTGGATTTAGTCCTTACTTACCAACATTGTGTCATCCTGCTCTGATGTCCACGAAACAATCTAGTGCACTACTGGAGCAGAAGAAGCAGATGTGGTTTTAATGCCTCTAACACAGTTTGGACAAAGTAGAAAGGTTGCAACTTAAAAAGCGGCAGGCACGCACAAGCACCTGCCTCTTGCTACCGACAGGGATCAGTAGAGACGGATTTGATCATCTTCCCAATGACAATCCAAAGTATCTGTTTTCTGTCATTATTTCCTGATAAGTCAAAATGACTGCTGTTTCTTTCTATGCAGAATAGTAAGAAACAGACTTTGGAGACAGTATTGGAACGATGGGCCATTGTTCTGTTCAGGCGCAAGTTCTTTTGTGATTTGAAATAAAGTTGGCTAACTTGGCAGTATTTCAATAGATAGAAGTAGATTTTTATCCAATGTCCTTTTTTCCTTGGTAAATCATTTTTACTGAGTAAGGACTTCAAGGCCAGTCCATGTGGAACAACACTTCTGTAGGCTAATTAATGTTTTTCAATTATACTATTTTTTAGTCCTCCCTTCACCTACCAAATTATAAATTATAGCTGCCTGTGCACACTCTTTATTACTCATGTAAATGAAGGTGCTGATAGAGGGTTTATTTAATATTCAGTCATGCATACATGCATCCTGTTTTTAATTATAAAAATAACTGGTAGGGTGTTTTCGTTAGAGGGTTGGAGGCATTAATTTAATTGTAGTAAGGGTTGCATTTTCAACAGTTGCAAGGGAACAGGGATCAGAATTTCTTAGGCATTTAAAATGTTGATAGGTTTTCTGTTCCAAATGTAACAGGCTTGTGGGGAGGGTAACTTTCCAGCTACAGAGTCACCTGCGCTGAATATGTTCCTGTTCCTCTCTTGCTATAAATGCTTTGAGGCATGAAATAGCCTTCTGGTTGTCTGTTTCATTCAGACTTCAGTAAATGGGTATCAGTGTATTGTAGCCACAAATTGTAATTAATGCATGATACAGTTTCTCAGAACATTTACTTCTGAGACAGCATCTAGTCTGAGTTAATACGTGTAGTAATATGCTATTCTACATTTTCTGGAAGTGGGAGGTATTATTTATTTCCCTCCCTCTTTGCACTTTCTCTCTGGCAACTGATATGGAAACTTGCCCTTATCAGAGTGAGACTAAAATAGGTACCTAGGGACTGTGACTGTCACTGGGGAGCCAAAGCAGAAACCTAGTAGTGGTGGCTTCTTAGTGAGGAGACCTTATGTGCCGTGAGAAGCTATGTGTTAGCCACCTATCTCTGGTGTCATCAAGCTGTGACCTAGAGAACACCTACTCCCCTCTCCCCTCCGCACACAAGTCTAGTCCTTGTTCTGCTCTAACATTTTGTCATGAGAACAGAAGGATTTTCCTTTCCCGTAACTCTCTTCCAATTCTTGTTGTAGAAAAGCATTTCCTAATTTTCCCCCTGGATAATTTGTGTCAAGATGTAACCAGAGCTCAGTGCTTTCCTTTCATATTACATTGGGAAGGTCCCTCCGGGCATCCACAGAGTACTTGCTTGCTTGCTTTTCTCCTTAAAAAGAACCCAGGACGGCTTACATAATTAAAAATACAATATTTAAAAGCTAATTTATTGCCCCCCTTTCTCCTGATAAAGGGATCCAAGACAGCTCACAGTATTAAAAGAATAGAATTTAAAAACAGTAAAATAGACATTAAACTATTAACCTGTAAAACTGGTTAAAATACAATTGAATAATTAAAAACAGGCAAAATGTTAAAAACTATCTTAACACAAACAATAGAAGAACCAGTGTGTTGTCACCTCGCCCAACTAAAAATCAGAAGTATATTGCTTTCAAGTATAACCTTGGAAGTACTTGTAAGGGGACATATATACATGACTGCATTCTTAATTAACTTTTAAAAAAGAAAATAACCTTCTGTCAAAGGTGGGAATTGATCATGGAGGCAATTGATCCTTACATTCAGTTTTGAGAACAGAAAGCTGTTCCTTTCTCAGATGAAAGGCATTCTGAAGAATTATATAATTCTGTCTTTACTGTTACAGTATCATTAAAAATAATATACAGCATTTTAATAGTGCTTTTGATCATGTCAATATAAATTCCTACTTCAAGTAATCCTTTCGAACAACTTCTCTTCTGTATGAACCTTCCCCATTTCGCAGATACAAACATGATCCAACTCTGGGAAGAGTTCCTCTCTCTGAAGTATGGCATCCAGATCTTCCCAGCCACCAGTGTTGTTTAGCTATCCATTGCATTCTGGGAGGTATATTCCAAAAAGTAATTTTTTCCAAGCTTTGGACTGAATGTAGATAGAATTAATGCTAGACTCTGTACTGAATGGTTGTGCAGCGAGGGAGTGGAAAGAACTATATAGTTATAGAATGTATGTTCAGAGTCAGCCTCTTCATCAGACACAGTGAAGCAGCCTAAGGGGCAGATGGTGAGACCACAGAGCCTCCTGGAAGATCTCTAGCCCTGTGGCCTGGCATCCTTCCCTTGGTTCTCCCTCACCGTGCAGCCACTCCCTCATCTCTTCCTTCCCCCTTTCTTGATCCTTTTGTTCCACTACATTAATTTCCTTTGTACCTCATGACCCACTTCTGGGTTTCCACTGGCTCTTCCTTCTTCTGTCTGCTTTAATCTTACGCCATTGTCTGCCTAACTTTTCCCCCTTGGGGACTTGCCATATAGTAATGATGACTTGATGTGCTGTGAACTGCCCAGAAAGTGTCTGCATTAATGGGGTGGTATAAAAGTTGAAAACAACAACAAACAACAACAACAGGGATGGGGTCTCGAGACTCGCTGTCAAGTCAGACTAAAGTTGCACTAGTGACTTGACTCGGGTTGTTTTTCCCCCCAGTGACTCATTCTTGACTTGTGACTTGGAACCTACCCACCCTTCCCTTTTTTTTTCTGGAGGAAAAACTTATTTTTAATAGGAACTCAGACATGGGGTTTGGGACTCAGGAGTTGTACCAAAGACTCGAACTCAGGACTTGGACCCACCCCCACCTTCCAGGGCGGGCCAGTGCTGCCTAAAGACAGGAAGGCAGTCGGACAGTCAAACAGGCTAGCAGGTGCTGTTGCTGTCGCTGTGATGCATGGGAGGGGGGGGAGAGGGGCTAGACAAGGCAGGAGAAGCACTGGTCTCAGTGGAAGAGAGAAGAGGGGAGAGGGAAAGGGAAAGGGCACTTAAAGGGGCAGGAAGCGGTTCTTTTGATTCCACTTCAGGAGGCAGGATAGCCTGAGCTGCTCCTGTGTCCATTCCTTCACTCACTTCAAAGTGTTTTTCCAGTAATTCCTGGCTGGACTTGTTTGCACATTCTGCTCCTGCTTCTCCTTGCCCCCAATATAGTGGTATTCCTATTCTTGAGCAAACAAATCCTGTAGAATACCTGCATCTCTGTCGGCTGTTAAATGCATAGGAGCTGGTGAAGAGAAGAGGAGGTGAAAAGAGAGTAAATGCAAATTTTTGGAGGAATACGAAGCAATTGGTTAAGAGGGAGCACAGGTGACCCATAGGCTAGATTGCCTATGGGTCAAAGAAAAAGAGAGAAGAATCAAAGAAAAAGAGAGAAGGTAGGTGCTTCCTGAAAATCAAGGTCTTTGTGGACTCAGGTTACCCTGATACAGGGCGCATAAAATATAGCAGTATTGGATGAGATAGTTGTGTACTGCATTCACTATTTATTATTTTATTTAAAATATTTTAACCCAGCCTTTCTCCTTAAAAAGGACCCAAGACTGCTTACATCAGTAAAATACCATCTTTAAAAGCTGAAATCAGTAAATATACAAATAAACAAACAAATACCACACTAAAATAGTAAACACCCAAAACACATTCAAAGCAGTAAGGCATAACAATCCATTTAAAAATCCCGCTCAGACAGCCAGTCACGAAAGGAAAAGACTGCCTGAAGAGAAAGGCCTTTGTCTGTTTGCGGAAGGACAGCAAAGATGGGGCCAGTCTCGCCTTCGGTGGGACGTATTGTGTTATAGTACTGTTATATATTATGTCAGCATAAAATGTATTTTAGGACAGTATAAAATACAGTTTATTTTTATTACATTAGAAGGAACATAATTGTATTTATTTAAAACCTTTTTCCTCAACTTTGGTCTAGATGGGCGGGATAGAAATCCAATAAATAAATAAATAAATAAATAAACTTCCCTGTATATGCACAGATATGCACATATGTTTATGTATGTGTTTTATGTGTATATTGATCTATGGTGCAGGGAAAAAATCCTTGCGAATAAGAGCCCTCAGAGCCAATTTAGTTATAATCCTTGAAAAAGCTAAATATATCCCAGCTTTCCTTTAGCCTAGGGAGGGCTAATTAATCACTGGGATCAAAGCTTTCATTGTGTCCCCTCCCCAGATCATCAAGTCTGCTTCATAGTTCTTTCATCTTTACCTGTCACTCTGGAAGCAGTACTTTTCAGCATCCTTTTCAATTTTCACAATTGGAAGTGATAGCTTCTGTGTTTCCTGTTTTTCCTACACTATTCATACTGTGTTCTCTGTGGCTTGGGTTCCATGCCTGTCAGCCCCCATCAATTTCTGGAACATGTTGGGTGGAGCAACATCGGTAGCAAACCTAGCACAATTCCCACCTACTTGTGCTGCAGCAGAAAATATGGTTATATTTTGTATTATTACTAGGCCAATATTAAGAATGAAAGTTGGCACTGAAAATCAATTTGTAATTTAATGGGCTTTGACTGCAAAATATGGTACACTGATTGTTTTTGATCTCAATCTTTTGCTCAGGCATCCACATAAAATGCAACACAATAATGGGGGTGTTTGATTTATATTCAATTTATTGTAGAAAAAGGCTGAGAAAGGCTGTTTTGTGTAATAGTCCAACAATGATTCAATTATATGTAGGACTTTGAACTCTTGTCTTATAAATGTGCTAAATGTAAATAATCTGAATTTTATTAGACTTGTGTTGTTGACCACTCTTCTGATATTATTTAAACTGGCATTTGGGGAGGATTGGAAATTGCTGAGAAAAATTTCATTACTTTCAAGTTTTGTGTGGTATATGTATTTGTTTTTAATGAGGGGAAATATCAGTGGCTGATATATATGCCCTTATTTTAATAAGTTACTTGAATACTGGTCCATCACCCTGTGCCACACTGGGTACCTGTCAAGTAGCATAGGATTGTAATATTAAATTACAATCTCATTTTGACTTGTCTGAGAGTTAGTCCCATTGAACTCAGTAAACTTTATATATGTGAACACTTTGTATATTACTTTATACCAAGAAAAATGGTTCATATTTAATGGACTAACAGTACAATCCTATTAATGTCTGCTTAAATTATGAAGTGTTTTTGTTTATATAATAATCTATATTTACCCTTGAAATAACACCACAACAACCAGATGACACTCTAATATTTAGTCTTAATTTCTACTTTGATTTTACTTTATTAATTTCTGAGGAATAGATTTTGCATCATGCATCTGCCTCTGGTCACTGTCTTTAAAAACCAGAACATTTGGGTAAATTGAAGAAGTGCACAAACCTATACGACAACAGTAATCTGCTAAATGACAGCTTTTGCCAACAATGCCCCTCTGCACTCTGTGTAGAACAAACAAAACAATCTTTACACAAAAGAATTAATGGACATCAGAAGTTGCAATATACAGAAATGTGTCTCAAACCACTTCAATCTACCAGTATATACTTCACAATATATGACAGCTGTTATTTTGGGGAAGAAAAATTACATAACAAGAATCTAGAGGGAAACAGCTGAGATAAAACATATATACATGCTGCACACCCATCTCTATGGATTAAATATTAGCCAGGGTTTCTTTAGCCATTAACAAATGTGATAATTATGCTGTTATTTACGCTTATTTCCCTTCCTAACCAATTAGACCCACTTTTTCAGAACAAAGTTCATACGTAAACTTTGTCATTCTCTACATTACCATGTGTTTCTACCATTTCTTTTAATCATTGGAGATGTTTGCAAAACTAAGCTTCGAAAGAACTGAATACCAATCAGCGGTCTTAAGTCATTACTACGGTAGTTGTAAAATGAAACCAAACGCCACTGTCCCTTTATCTTAAAACCTTGCTTAAATGTTTTGCCATGAGGTCTCTGTATTCTAACTTATGTCTGATGAAGTCGACATGTTCCATGGAAGCTTACATGAAAATATAGCAGTTATTCTTTAAGGTGCCGATTTTGTTTGTTTGTTGTTGAAATGCCTGCACAGACTAAGAGGGCTACAACTTTGACAACGGATCAAGAGATACATGTCTTGTGGGAAGAAAGATTTATTGAATATGAAAGCACTTCACCAGCTGCTTCCTTTTTGGTTGGCAGGCATCTTACATGTACGGTCTTAGGAGTGCTGAACATCTGACAGAATGTTCTGTTAATATTTGCCAATTTAATGGCATTTTCAGTTGAAAGCCCCCCCCCCCCAAAGTTCATGTATACATTCTCCCATTCTAGCTGAATGGGAGAAGAAGAGAGTGGCGAAAGAATGAAATAAAGCAAGAGAAAAAACAGGGATAGGATTCAAAAATATATAAATGCTAAGACAATAGTGCTAGGAAAAGTTGAAGACAGCAAGAAAAGAGGAAGACCAAATATAAAATGGTTAACTCTGCCAAGGAAGCCATGGAGTTGAGTTTGCAAGAGCTGAGCAGGGATGTTAATGATTGGACATTTTGGAGATCACTCATTCATAGGGCTGCTGTCAGCCGGAGGTAACTTGGTGGCAAATAACAAAAACAATAAACTTATTTAGTCCCTTCACATTCTTCAAATAGTTTTATCCATCTAGAACAAAGTAAACTAAAATGAACAAACTATCAAAAGAAATTCTGCCCCTTCAATGGAATAAGCATTGGGAAGGTGGCAGGCATCAAAGAGCCACAGACCAGAAGCAGGTTCATGGTTGGTTCTCTCTCAAAGCACCTAAGAAAGGTTCAGAGGCCTCATCATCCTTGTCATAGCTTAATACAAGAGGGAGATGTAACTGTCTAAAACATGCAAGAGGTAAAACCCCTGTCCTTTAGTTTCGGTGTGTTCTATTGACATGATTAGAATAGTCATGAACCACTTGGTATAATTTAAGTCACTCACTAATGTTTCAGCTTCCTGGCAACAATCGGAAAATGGCCTCCTTCCCCCTCACAAGAAACTTAATGTGCCACTCAGACAGTTCAAGTTGCAACTAGGTATGTCAGTTGGCAGCTTCCCAATGCATGAGGTAAGGGAATTGGCCCTTTATGCCCGTGATGGTCTGCCCTGCAACAGGCAGATGTTGTTGCCAACCAACCAGTGTCTTAGAATTGTAGGCTCCTAAATCCTGAATGCATGTCAGCAGTCCTGTACTCCAGAGGTTCTTAAGCAATGACGTGTATTTAGAAAAAGGGAACTTTTTTTTTGCTTGCTTGCAGTACTTCAGAAGCTGAAATGTAAAAAGTTTAGGGGTTGCAGAAAGCTTAACATTACCAGATGTAAAGGTTTTTACCCGAAGTTCCAGAGTTTTAATCTCCTCCTTGGACTGTGCTGAAGAAGAGATTAAATGTCAAAGCCTGTAGTCAGCAGAAAGAGAGGAAGGTATTTTCCATGTTCCTCCTCCTCCTTTTTGATTGTGAGAATTATACCTTTTTTTTTAAAGTAGTACTAATTCAGCAATAAATTCTGGTCTTAAGAGGGGTGGGGAGTGGTGTTGGATGGATTACCAGTCTGGGGAAAGCAGCCGATCTGGTTCAAGACTCTAGGGTTGATGCTAGGGAGGCTTTAGCTCTTTTCTCCCTGGCATGGTTCTGATTCATTTAGGATCTTGGAACCTGCAGTTTACACTGTTAAAAAACAGGGATGGGGACTTGACTTGTGGGACTCGCTGTCAAGTTGGACTCAAGTTACACTGGTGACTCGACTTGGGGTTGTTGTTGTTTTTCAATGACTCAGATTGACTTGCAAGTTGGAACCCACCCACCCTTCCGTTTTTTTCCTGGGGGGGGGGGGAAGGAACATGTTTTTAATAGGGATTCGGACTTGGGACTTGGTACCAAAGACTGAGACATGGGACTTGGTATCGACGTCTCGGACTTGGACTTGAGAACCGGATGCAAAGACTTGCCAACATCCCTGTTAAAAAATAATGCATTTGTTTAGGAGTTTTCTGAAGGAGTCATCTGTAATAGTAAATATAAATTGGAAATTACAAGAGGGCACACATTGCTATATTTTGAATACATTTTGAATTTAGAACTTCATGAACTGCCTTAATTCACTGTCAATAATTAAAATTTAATCTTTGGGGTGCCTGGTATATCATAACATCAATAGAATGTACAGGAAATTAATTTTTTTTAAATAATCTAAGTCTATTTGAACATCAGAATAAAGATTATCTATATAATCAGAATGTGTGTTTGTGATTAGGGGCATTGATGCAGGGCTGTGGTGTAACAGAATTTACATGAACAAAGATAATTAAGAGGCAAGGCAGAGGTCAAAAAAGGATACCATTCTTTAGCTGGTGAATTGGCAGATACATGACTTAACCTTCTGTTATGCTTTGTTGAATTTAGCCTTTCACTTATTGATTGCTGATTGCATAATGCATTGAACGGTGTTTTCTATGTCCATTTCTTTTTAAAATATCTTTTTAAAATGTACAGTCCTACTCCCATGTATTGAAAGTACCGTGTTTCCCTGAAAATAAGACAGGGTCTTAGATTAATTTTTGCTCCAAAAAAAACACATTAGGGCTTATTTTCAGAGGAGGTTTTATTTTTTTCATGTACAACAATCTACATTTATTCAAATATAGTCATGTCATCTTCTGGTTGCTGCACAATGGTGGAGGGCGGGGTTTCACTGAACTGGGGCTTATTTTGGGGGGTAGGGCTTATATTACGAGCATCCTGAAAAATCATATTAGGGCTTATTTTCAGGTTAGGTCTTATTTTCAGGGAAACAGGGTAAACTTCATTTAAGTTACCGGAAACTACCTTGAATAGATATATGTAATGGTACATCATATACATCTATAATTGTCAGTAAGTTAATGGCTGTGATTAGTTTATAATTTATAATTATATTTAATTATATATAATTTTATATATAATTATAATTTATAATTATAGTTTATAATTACTTCAAACACTGCAATATGTGCTGTGCATTTTCAGGTCTCCGTAATATGAGCAGATCAGGTAATTTGAATCCACATGCATCATCACAAAGGCCAGCATGGGCCCTCAACCAGGTTTGGGGCACTAGAATGGGAGTTGTAGTATCTTTAGGTCTTCGTTCCAACTACAGCAGCCTCAGCATGGCTCACCTCCCTCCCCTATTCTAATGCCTGTTGCACATAGGGGGGAAATTCTCCCTGCAGTGATTGGCTGCAGTCCTTTTCCATCAGTTACACCATGTAAGGGTGATGGCTTCATCTGCTGTGGTCATTGTTTGGAAATAAAACATTTCTGACCTCCCTCCAAAGGTCTTGAGACTCTCATGGAAGCCCTTTTGTTATTGGGAAGTTTTTGGGAGATGTGGGATGTCTTTAATTTCAGAAAATTGTCAAAGCCAGGATGACTTTGTTTGCAGTGGTGATTTTTGGTAATTAAACATTCCCCTCCTCCCAGTCCCCAACAGCTTCCCCACAATGAAGGTGGTTCCCCTGGGAGTCTTAACACCTTCAGAGTGGGGTGGGGAAGAGAATTAATCCCCCCCCTGAAAAATCACTGCAGCTGGTGGTGGCAGTTGCCGTGATGGAACAGGTGTGATGCATGGTGTCAGCTGCAGCTGATGGAACAGGATTTCAGCCAAGGAGAGTTTTGTTTACCATTTATTTAATTTTTGAAATTATCCTTATGTGCTGTTTACTAGCCCATTTTATTGAGCAGCTTATAATAAAAGAGAGTAAGTTCTTTGCAAATTGCAGACATGGAGAGCCCATTCAACTCTAGAATACAGCTGGGCCTAAATGTTAAACCTTCTCTATCTTCCATACCAGAATCCAAGTCTAGGCCCCTTCCCTCCTAGACTAGCTGTCAATTTGAGGACAAACTTGGTAAATTTTCTGTGTGCTTCAAAACTCAAATGAACATGCACGCATTCCATTATCATATACCTCTTGAAAATATGTTTTAGAACCATTTGTTTATTTTGGAGTCTTTTTTCATTTCTCTTTTGTTGCTTACCTTGATGGCTAAATACAATATCAGTGGAAGGAAAATTGCAATGTTAATCTTCACGGTGTTAGTGGAATATAATGCAGAGATTACATTTGTAGTGAATGTGTATTTATTTATTTATTTATTTATTGAATTTATATCCCGCCCATCTAGACAACGTCTACTCTGGGCGGCTTACAACAAATATATCATAAAAAACAATTAAAACATCAATTTAAATCAATAATATTATTTATAATATGTAGCCCTTGATTGCTGATTGCATAATGCATTGGCACACGTATTCATGGTGGGACAAGATGGAGTAGTCAAGATGGGATTTGAGGTTTTTGTAACAACCACTAAGAATCCCACTTTGTCCTGCAAATGTGAGGGGCTGTTGACTATTTGCCATACAAGCTGTGGATTATCCATCTGTGACTTTTTGGCATCCTAGTAGTAATTTAGGCAGGAGTTTTCCCTAATCCCTTGCTCACCACCATACGTAAATGGTAAATATAATAACAGAAAGGCTGTAAATGTGTAAATGTTCTTCTTGAAAAAAATGCCTTTTTGATTCTGTCATGGTTGGGTTTTTTTATGGAGTGACTGAGAGGATATAGGGTACAAAAGGTTGAAAATCACTGTCCTATACAATCACCTGTAACCAGAGGATTTGTAGAGAAATAAACACAGCTGCCTTCCTTTGAAGGACAGGGAAGCAGATTTCTCCTGTTTCATTTTCATTGTATCAGTGAATCTGCAGAGCCAACTGGGATGGTGGAGAAGAGAGAGATCCTAAAATAATTCCATGGAGAAGTTCTCATTACACTGGATGCAGCTGACTCCTCTGTAAACATGTCTAGGCTCCTATGGTAAATCTTTACTGATGCCGTCATGGTGGGGATGGGAATTACAGGCGATTAGAAGTGATGTGGTTTTATGATAAAATGCCATGTGAAACAACAGTTACCACTTTCAGCTGACTGGAATCTTGTACCCAAAGAGTCTTGCATTTAACCCCTCTAGAAATTGTTGTATGAATGCATTTTGCTTGATTAAAGCACTCTTTAGCATATAACTAGCTTGTATTCAACATTAAAAAGGGTGGTTTGAAAGCTATTTGGTAGCCTTCTTGGAGAAACTTTATTTTGAGAGCAGTGGGGAAAATCAGATACTAGTTTTGCATAATGCCTATAAGGGAAAGTCGAACGATGAAATTGTGAAATATTTTTCTAATTTTATTTGACGTATGGTTGAGTAGGTAACAAGTGTGTGTGTTGTTGTTTTGCTGTACTGTTATAAACATGATGAAATGGCTTGCTATAAAAACTAATTTGAGTTGAAAACCTAGATGAGATGTGCATTAGATTTGTGCTCCAAGTTCTCATCTCTCATTTTCTTTAACTGGAGCATTTCTGGTGCAAAAACCAGAATGGCTCAGTTCACATATAATGTTCCTGATCCTTTAGGACAGGCTCACCATCTGCATGTGGCCTCATAGATTCTTTGAGTGACCCTCCCTTCTTGGAGGGAAAAATGTGCTTCTCCCAATTTTTTAGTCACTGTAGGGGAGAATCACACCCCTCATCCAAAACAGGATGTGTCCCTGCATACTTTTTTAAACCCCTCTTTTTTTAAATGGAAGTATTAAGCAAACCAACCAACCAACCAACAAAACAGGTGTTGGAGGATTGAAGGGTTGGCACAGTCCTCAGAGTGTCCTGGAACCAAAAGGGAAAAAAAAAAAAAAAGGGATTTGTCCCTCAGAGTTTATTCATCCCTGCTTTAGGAAGATCACCTATACTCCTTCTTTCCCTCCTTCTTATTCTCAGATTTCATTAATTTGATTAGTTTAATGTTCTTGAGGCAGCTCAAATATGGCAAGAATGTCTATAAATAATATCCATATATAAATAGTCATAAGCATAAATGTTGAATTGCTTTAAGCACCTTTTTTGGGCTGGGTATGAATTAAATAAATAAGCTTCCCAATCTACTATTCTCACTATTCTAAATAAAAATGAATTAAAACTTTCCTGATACACATTCCCATGTTTGATTAATTATTCCCATTCACGTTTGCTGGAAGGCACAAGGCAGAAAACTCTTTGATTTAATTCTAAGACTGATTTTTTCTTAACTTTCAGATGGCTTTCTCCCCATGCCAGACTATATAAGAAGAGTGTTTGGATAACATTTGATTTGGACACCATTTGATTGCTCCACCCATGACTTAGAGCTTGGAGACAGTGAGGTTGAGTCATTGAATGGAGAAGGGAGTTGAAGGGAGAAATATGTTTGCTGCTGCTGGAGGCCAGAATCTATTTTAAAGTTCAGAAATACATTAATCTGCTTTGTATATAATCTTCATAAATGCTACTGTCAATTCTCTGACTGGTTTATGTGTGGCTAATTCTTAAGGCAAAGTGGTATCATTCATTTTATTTAGAGCTGGCTGATAGCAAAGCAATTATCAGCAAGTCATTTGGTTATGAAGATTACTTTGCAGGCCAGGGAACTAGAAGCAAGTGTAGTGTAACAGATTGTAAAAGAGAGCTGTTCGGAATGACCACAAAGACATTGCAGATGTACAGTGAAGCATCTGTGCTGCCTTCAGGCAGTCATTTATAAACATTAGTGAAGCCGTTAGTCTCTTTTTCTTTTTTTTTCTTGTTGGTACACTAACACAAAGGTTTTCCATGTCAAGTTTTATTAAAATATATTTTGTGCATCTGTCCACAAGAAATCAAATGAAACAGTTAACAACATAATATGTATGCATTTGTTTGTGTTCAGTAACAAGGTCAATGTCTGATTTCTAAAGCAAGTCTTCCATTGAATTTCAAACAGCATTTTGTTCTTTGTCTTTCCCGAAGAGTTTCTTCCTTTTAAAATAATTTATCCTTGATGCGTAGGGTCCTCCTGTTGTCCTTGCCTCTCAATTCTTTTCCCCCACCCCATTTGCAACCTTTCTTAAAAAAAATTTAAATCATAAGCTCCTGTTTTTTCTTTTTGTTTCACATTGGCAGTGCTCTAGGAATGAATTAAAGATACTAGTTAGTAGTCTCATCTAGAGTAGAATCATTGAATTTGACTTTTCCTTGGTGACTGGCAGTCTGAGAGGGGTTTTGTGCTCTGTTGCTTTTAAATGTATTTTTAGTATTGATTTTATTTACCATTTTTGATATGATAGTTGTTTAATTCTTTTTAAATATTTGTACACTTACTATTTTTAGCTTTGTATATTGTCTTTTTAATGACGTGAGCCTCCTTGGGTCCTTTCAAGGAGAGAGGTAGGGTAAAAATATTTTAAATACTGTAAATAACTAAATAAATGATAAAATCAATTTGCAAAAGAGTCACCAATTAAGGCCATCAAGTGACCAACTCTAGCTACAACTACTAATTCCATTAAAGTCACACACAGAAATTGTAGTAGTTTTGTAAAATTGTGTAAGAAGAATTAAGTAACTGCTTGGTGCTCTTAAATATTAGCTGATATTAAGAGTTCTTGTAGCCATACTTTAGTGGGCAACGAGGCCTTTGTCATATTAGCTTGATTTCTGAACAGAGAAATCCCTTCATCTCTTGTTAAGAAATGTCTTTGAAGAGCATCAGAGCCCTTCTAGATCTAGTCCAGGTACATCTAGTCCAGCATCCTTTTCTAGCAGTGGACTGCGAAATGCTTTTGTGAAGCTAGAGGTGACAGTTCAAGTGGCATCACGTTAAGTGGTCACTTAATTGTACCTACTGGGGCATGTTAGTTGTGGCATTCTAGGAGTTACTCTTATTTATACCTCATCTTAGCCTATTAGGTGGTGTACAAGGTGGCTTAGAACAGTCATAAGGCAATTAAAAAAACAAATATAATCATAAGGTAAAGGTAAAGGTTCCCCTTGACATTTAGTCCAGTCGTGTCCGACTCTAGGGGGCGGTGCTCATCCCCGTTTCCAAGCCGTAGAGCCAGCGTTTGTCCGAAGACAGTTTCCGTGGTCACGTGGCCAGCGCGACTAGACACGGAACGCCGTTACCTTCCCACCGAGGTGGTACCTATTTATCTACTTGCATTTTAACATGCTTTCGAACTGCTAGGTGGGCAGGAGCTGGGACAAGCGACGGGAGTTCACTCCGTTGCGTGGATTTGATCTTACGACTGCTGGTCTTCTGACCCTGCAGCACAGAGGCTTCTGCGGTTTAACCCGCAGCGTCACCTCGTCCCTAATATAATCATAGAATCATTCAAATAAAATAAAACAAAAAATGGCCTTAGGAATGGTAAATCATACCTTTCATAAAAGCAGCAAGAGTGGAAGCTGATTGTAATTCTGTTTGGGAGCCGTGCAAGAAAAAGCCCTCCTTGGGTGTCTGCCAAATGGGCCTCTCTTGCAATTAGTTTCCTTAGAAAGGCCCCTTCTGAAGATCTTTACATCTGGACAGTTTCTTAACAAGACGAGGGTAACCAATTGGTAACCGCTTAAGGTCCTTCAGTATTGGGGTTGTAAGATCCCAGTCTCACGCCCCAGATAGCATCCTACCTGCTGCGTATTACACTGACTGATGATCTTGGATTTTCTTTAATGGTAGCCCCACAGGGAATTCAGCGTTTGTCATGACAGAAATAGGCCACAGTAAGCTTTGGCCTCAGGTACTCCCCATCCTCACTCCTTTTCTAACACAGCTGTAAAGAGGAGGTCAAAAACTTTTTCTTCCTTTTTAAATGTTAACCTCAACTGGTCTTGTCTGGCCCATGAAGCTGTAGTGAAACTAACTTCAAGCTATAGTTTATGAAAAAGACTTGTTTCCATTAACTGAAATGGATAAAATTAATAAGGTAGGGTTTAGTGTAGGTACTCAGCGTGGTGTATTGGATGGTGCGATGGACTAGAACTCTGGAGACAAGGGTTAAGACCTCCACATGGCCATGGAAACCCACTGGGTGAATGCATCTGGTAAAACCACTCCTTAAATATCTCACCTTTAAAGCCTATAAGTCAGTTCCAGCTTGATGGTACATAACTAATGGTTGAGTACCAGAAAGAATGAAAATGTATAGAGATTAACAGAGTAATGAATTTACATGTTTCATTCTATTCATTTCACTTTGGTAGTATCATAGTGGATGATAATGTGCTCTTGTGAATCAGTTTTCCTTCAGATTTAAAAAATATGATCAGTTGAAAAAAAGCCACCTTCGTAAGCTATGGTGTGAAGGTGGCTTGGTTTAAGCAAGCCATAGTTAAGATGAACTACAGTCTATTAGGTTCAGATGAAGCAACAACCTGTAGTTAATTTAAAAAAACCCAAAGTGAAAGCTTCTAGACGCTTCTCTATGATCACACTGAGAAGGATATAGGAGGAGGTAATATATGAACTCAATCCTCATTGCAACTAGTCTCTGTAATGATAAACTGTGGCTTAGTGTGATGTCTGGCTTCAAATGCAGCCACTATCTTTGAAACTATTCAGAACCTATAATTTATTGTAAGAATCTTGCCAATACCAGATTGGACTATAGTGAGTTAAAAATATGGGATTAAATAGAGAAGTCTATATTGTTTTAATTAATGATGCTACTAAAAATAGAGTTATCATTTAAGCATGACCTGTGTGACTTCTGGAAAAAGTACAGTATCTTCTGATCGACTGCTTGTATTTATGTCCCACCTTTCTTCCAGAATGGAGACTCATGGAGATTTACAAAGTTGTTAAAACAATAGAAAATTAAAATACAATAGAATTAAAAATGTTAAAATAAGATTAATTATAATATTAACATTAAGATTATAACAGTTCAGACTAACCAAAATAGTATCACTTATTTGTATTTTTAAAAAGAGCCAAGACATTGGGTAAAATTTTAAGAACTTGAGGCTCTTAATTTTTGAAGACTTGCCTGAATGAAAAAGTGTTTGCTTGCTATCAGAAGGATAGTAGGGAAGGGGCAAACCTGGCCCTCTTAGCAAGGGTTCCAGAGCCTGGGCACAGCTATCAAGGTGGCCTTTCTTTCTTGAGTCCACCACCATATGGGCCTCTGAAGGTGGTGTGAGAAGGGCCTCTCCAGAGGATGTTAAACCCAGATTGGGCTTGTATGAGAGGACATGGTATTTCAGATAGTCCGGACCCAAGTCATACAGGGTTTTATAGATCATAACCAGCACTTTGAATTCCGCTTGGAAGTGGACTGGTAGCTAATAAAGCTGTTATAGAGAGGCAGTTATGTGATCCATTTAATTGGCCAAGGAAGATGAATTTAAGTTTTTGTACCTTAGGTTATACTGATAATACCTAGTGTGGTATAGTGGATAGAGTGATGGACTAGGATTCAGGAATCCTGGGTTTGAATCCCTGCTTAGCCATGGAAACTCACTGGGGGAATGGAACTGGTAAAACCATTCCTCAGATATCTCCGTTACCTTGAAAGCCCTATTAGGGTTTCTATAAGTCAGTTCTGACTTGATGGCACATAACAGGTTATGTTGATCTAATGAAAATGATATGCAACATTTTTGTTGAACTTTGCGTACCAAGTGCAATCTCAAGAGTTTTTATAAACACACTTTTTGTTATTTTTCCATAAACTATTTTGCTTTGAAGATAATGGAAATGACTGGCTTGGGGGCAAAGGGGAATAAAAATAGTGGAGTAATATAGGGAGATTTATCATTCTTTCTTTGCAGGTTCTCTCTAGTATCTTGTTTTTCAACAACACAAAAGCTAAACCCAGGAGATACTGCACTTGAGACCCACTTTTTTGTGGGTTTTTAAAAAAAATCCATTGTCTTGTATTACCTTTTGCGGCTGCTCAAGTATATTGTCCAAAACTCTTAATACAATGGTGTTATACTGAACATGTTTAAACTATCCTTCTGTTTGTGCAAGTGTGGTTGAAATGGGGGATTTTTCTAGTATTCTGGAGAAAAAATGGTGGTACTCTTCCAGTCTTGATTTAAATACTTGCATTTTGTTCCGGTTTCAGTAAACACTTTCTTATGGTAAGCTGTGCAGAGAAAAATAAGCACTCTACTCTTCAGGTATGGTCTTGTTCATCTTAAGATTTTTCAGCAAGTGAATCGGAATATGCATGATAAAAATGTTCCCTCAGGGTAACTGTTTACTAAATTAGTTCACAGGATTTGCAAGGGAGATGAAGGCTGTGAAATGCATACAGAATGGTTCAGAAAGCGAACACAACTTATTATAGAAACAAGTAGATGTTTTCTTTGGAAGTTCCAGTGTGTTCTCTTCCAGAGCTTTAATGTCCTTCTGTTCCATAGTAGTCAATAGCAGGAGCAGAACAACTACAGTACTGTTTTGTTTTAGTACAGGAAGGAATTTATGCAAAAATATGAAATTGTTTATCGAAAAAAAGTTGCTACTGTTTCATGATAATTTTTTTTAATGCAGCATATTTTACTTCTACTTAGTTAAAGTGCAACATTCTTGTAAAACTATTTGTTTACAGCTACAGTGACTATTTTTGTAGAGGAATTGGCCTCTGGACTTGTCTTGGTTGGGAACACTAATAGCCATGTCAGGTCTCAGGTGGCTGTTGATTAACCTGACCACTGGAAAAGCCAGTGGCTTCAGGCAAAGGAGCTTGACCAGCAGGCCTACAGAGTCTTGAGGAATTAAGTCATCTCTCTACCCCACTTAATCATGGGCATCAGCCATGTCAATGCCAATCAGTAGCCAAAGATAAAGGATGCCATCCAAGCTTCATTATGGAAAACTGTGGGTGCAGTGGTAGCCATAACAATTAGCCATGGCACTGAGATGGAGAAGGCAATGGAGAACTACCATGTTTAACCACTTTTTATGACTAAACAGAAATGCCAAAAGGCCCTCAATCTTGGGAGGCTTTTGATCAGTGATTCCTAACCTTGGGTTCTTAGATGTTATTGGACTAAAACTCCCAGAAGTCTTCACCACTAGCTGTGCTGGCCAGGATTTCTGGGAGTTGCACCATTTTCTTGTCTGTTTACTAGATCTGCTTTTGTACATGTGCATGTAAATGCTGCACTGGTTGTATTTCTTTGTATTCACATAAATTTTGTCCTTTTATCCAAGTAGCCACATTTTACTTGATTACTCTTTAATCTTCCTACTTCCCTTCGAAGTCTATTAAGTGACTTCTAGATGATCCAGCTAGAGTTTTGTCCTGGTGGGAGTCACTCTTTAGCATTCATCCATTCAGCAAGGTATGTTTTCGTTCTCCATAAGTTTAAGCTAGACCCTTCTGGTTTGTATGCAGAAAACCTTTCCTCAATTTTAGCCATTGTCTAGGAGTTTGGTGTCCATGAAGTGGATGAGTTTGGTGCTGTATTACCATATTTCTTTCATTATTTGCTAGCACCTCTAGTCATACTTCTGGAGGGGCAATGACAGCCAAATAATAGACTTTTTCAATGGGGTAAGTTTCAGGCAGCCAGAACTATCCTGCATGATTGTTAAGAGCTACATCTACTTGTCTGACATGTGCTGATTTATACTTTATGGCACAAGCATATTCTGCTACGAAATAGCACAGGGACAAAGCTGTTGTTCTTATTGTTTGTGGGTGGGTGTCCCAGTCAGACCCAGCCAGTTTTTGAAGTATATTATTTCTGGTAGCAATTTCTGTTTGGCGTTTAAATAATGTTTTTTGTAGGTCAGGGTTTGATCCAGAGTGACACCCAAATACTTTGGTGTAGGGCAGTGTTCCAAAATCTTGCCTTCCCGGCAAACTCAGAACTTCCCCTCTGCTTTTCTGTTTAAGTTAAAGGCGCAGAGTTGCATTTTTAAAGGGTTTGGTTTCAGCTGGTTGTTCAGTTGGGAACATAGAAGGAGCCTCCCTGAAAAGTGGGAAAGCATTGTGAGTACACTCAGGCATGCCCTGGGCAATAGCATGCAGCCGGCCAAACCTTACTTCCAAAAGCATTGCACCACACAATTAGATACTGAGCATATGTTTTATTCAGGGAGCAGTGATGCACAGAACTGTAATAGAATTGTAGTAATTGTAACAAAAGCCATATGTGCAGGCTTTACAAACTTTGTTCTATACTCAGGGTAGGTAATGCTTATTGTTCAGCGAAAGGGAAATGTCACAGACATCAACCTTGTACAAGTATATGCCCCAAAGGTTGAAGAAGACAGAGTAACCTCATAAAAATTATATGAAGAACTCAAAGCTGTTATTAAACATAAAAAAGTAACACCTAACGTTTGTAATGGGAGATTTTAACGCTAGGTTAAAGGAAAGGAGCCTGCAGCATTTTGTTGGATATTACGGAATGAATATGGAATATGAATGATTTCATTTGTGACAGAGAAGAACTTGCAGTCCTCGTTGCTACATTTGAATTGCCACCAAGGATCCTGCATTCATGAAAATCTTCACAATACGACACGAATAATAATATTGTAAGGGACCAAATGAATTATATCCTACTTCAAATCCTTTGTATCTCAGAAATATTAAAACAGTGTTGGTGAAAACTTATTCTCAAGCAGACATAAATTCAGATCATAACCATAGCTTTACTTCACTTCAAATTAAAGAAAACCAAAAAGGAAAAGGAAAGCTATAGTAATTAAACAACTGAGAGATCCAGCTGTATATACTGTTAAGGAGATTCACGAAAGCATCAGTAAGATCACACTCTCATATAGCTCAAATAAAAATGCTACTGATCTTAACAGACAGAAGTATCACTAGATATGACCACCAGCAACTTCAGAAGCAGAAATGTAAATGAAAAAAAAAAAAAACACCCACAAGTAGAAATATTAAAGCTAATAAAAGAGAAAATGAAGTGAGTGAACAAACATGGCATTATATGTAGACAAGCATCAAGAAAATGTGGTCCAAATACTGTATAGAAATAGAAAGACATCAGAGAAGGCTACAACTCCTTTACTATCCTTGAAAATATCTGTTTATTTATTTATTTAATTTATTTCTACACCACCTAAAAGAGACCCAAGGTGACTTACTGATGACTAAAAGACACAAGCAATAAAAATCACAATAAATTAAAGTATTAAGATACAATTAAGCATACCAATATTAACACTAATTAAAAAGAGTTAAAAGCCAGTTTAACAGACACACCCATCAAGGAAACAACAGCACCTTTTAAAAATGACACTGTCAACCACTGATGTATATAAGAATAATTCTGTGATATTTGATGTCAAGGCTTGTGGCGATAGTACCTGAAAAAGAAACACCACAGTTTGTGGTGTCTACAGAACAATAAACACAAATAGATTTTGGTTATGGTTAAAGATGTCACACAGTTTGAATTCAGAGGAGGATTTGGAAACAGTGAGACTATTTTCCCTTACATATACCTGGCCAAAGGTATGTATACTCTCCACGTTCACTGTGAGTAGCCTTTGAAAAGTTCAATGTAGCAAGCTAATGTTGATAAACAAAGATGCTTCAGGAGGTATTTATACAATGATCTATACCACCAACAGAAAGCTGCAGTGAAAGTTGAAGATCAGCTGGCAGAAAATATAGAGCTACTAAGAGGACTACAACAAGGATATCTTTATATTGTACTCTGAAACCATTTTTAGAGAAGCATTCGCTGAGCTAAATGATGACCTCATTATCAAGGGATAAATTACCAACAACATCTGATAGGCAAATGATACAGTTCTGTTGGCCAGCAGTTCAGGTGGTCTGCAAAGGCTGCTTGATAAAAGTAAGTAAAGTACATAACAAACATAGTTTAAAAAGGAATGTCAAGAAAACCAAGTTCCTTTAATTTGTAAAAAGTAAGCAGCCCAAGGCATAAGAGTTAGAAATCCAGAATTAAAGTACAGTGAAGGATGGTGGCAAGTATAAGTACCTTTAAATTTATTGTATGAACAATGGGATCACAGCCATATGATAAAAATCGGAGCTATGTATTCTCAGTTTTACTGTATGGTACTGAATTGTAGACTTCCAGCAGTAAAAACTCTAGAAGCATCTGAAGACCAGGAAACCATAAAACATAAAAAGGGGGTAAGCTAAAATATTTCAGCCACATATTAATAAACTATTTAGAGTAACCTTGTTCAAAGTCAGGGTAGTGAGCATAATGTCCGAAGCTCCAGTAGGAGAAGGACAAGAATAAAACAATGCTGATGAGGGTATAATAGCAGCAGGGTTTAATTTGAGTCTGTGCTCACCAAGAAACCCAGGGGCATAAATAGACATTATAGATAGCTGTGATTACAGTAGACAGTGTGATGAATGTGATTAGGTAGTGTTTCATGTTTTGAGAAATCAGATTTCAGAGGAATCCTATCTGAAGTTCTCAAGACCAATGGTAAAACAAAGCAAGCTAATTTGCAAATTATGTGACATGAGAAAAACTATAATAATCCATTATAATAATGGATATCAATAATGTATTTTTCTCTTCTCAGCTGTGAGAGACACACACAAGCATGTCACTGTCAAGCATGAGTTAATTCCAGTGATTGGGAAATCAGGGATTGGGAAAAAGGACCTTTCAGTTCAAGAAAGCATGACTGCCAATATGGATCTGCTACTTTTGGAAATTTAGGTATTGAATATCATGGACTTAACTGTGGACCGTAAAATTTACATATGTAGATAACTGTGATTCACATAATCTTCCCAATTTCATTTCCACGCACAGAAATATTAATTAACTACAGCTAGCATTTACTGAGTTTCTAATTGCTAACTTTTTTTTTTTTTGCTTCTTTAGGGACCAGTTTTAAAAACTGTAGAAACTCATGCAACAAGGGATGAATATGGCTGTGTAAATACTTATGCCATGCAAGGATTCCTGAGCTAGAAAACAGAGAACACTAATATTAATTGTGCCAAGGAAGGATTTGTGAGTGAAAAAAAGAGAGTTTTCAAATACTATTTATGTCACAGAAGGATTTCTGAGTTAGGAAACAGAGGGTATTCATATTATTTCAAAGCTCATCATTTATTTACATCTATAATGATGAATTAATGTACAGGTTGTAGGTACATTGTTCTATTCTCCTATATCGGCACATTCTGCCATGTATGACCATCCTCCATCCTTATCAGGAGTAATAGCTCACTAGTTGAGAGTCTTTCTAGTTGACATTTCATTCCCAGCATACTCCCAGTTGCTTGTTCTTGAAAATTAGACATGACCAAAAGTGATACAATGTTCATATTTCATTAACTCCATGGATTACAGTATGGCTGTTGATCCAATCCATTTTCTTGCAGCTGTTGGATCTTATAAACCATGGCTTGTATCAGTGTTGACATAGGTTAGCTGGGTTTTTCATCCTAGACTATTGAGCAAAGCCTTGCCATCCATAATACAAAATAAAATAACTTTTTACTTGATTGTATTGTGCTATGTGTTTGGAGTGCCCTTCTGTAGTTATTGCACTAAAACAAATCCCATTTCACTTATGACCTATTGTGTCTCCTGGCTTCACGACAAAGGGCAGTTCAGCTTGTTCGTGGAAACCTAATAATTGTGTAAGTTGAAAATTTAATTTTCAGTACATATCTGTAGAAAATTCCAGTTTAAAAACACCCCAAAATAATCCATGTCAAGTTGGGCATTTTCACACTGTTTCATACCTTACTGCTGTGACTGTGTCTCTTCTAAAGCAACTTCAGTACAGCAGTAGTTTTGAAATGGAAATGTGATGCGTGACTGAATCAGCTGAGCAGGAGAGTTACTGATGATCTCTTGTCTTGCAACAGATAACAGAAGCTGTGCCACTGTTCTTTCCAGAATATATGTGTGTATCTGCTGGGGGGGGGGGGGAATTGGGAGAGGCAGGCATTATTGCAAGATAAATTGAGAAAGTAAAACTCAGAATCTAGAAGACATGCTGCAAATTGGCTTTGCAAGGAAAAAAAAGCAAAACGTGCTGCTTATATACCGCCCCATAGCGCTTCAAGCACTCTCTAGGTGGTTTACAAGTTAATTATGCAGGCTACACATTCCTCCCCCTCCCCCCCCCCCCCCCCCCCGCAAGCTGGGGTACTCATTTTACCAACCTTGGAAGGACAGAAGGCTGAGTCAACCTTGAGTCAGCTACCTGGGATTGGAACCCAGGTCGTGAGCACCGTTTTGGCTGCAGTACAGCAGTTTAACCACTGCACCACGAGGCTCTTCAAGAGATGATTTTTTTCCCCACCAGCCAATAGCTACTTTCCTAATGTAACTGTTTGCAATTCTCACATAATGTCCTATTGGGTGCTGTGCCAAATCAGAAGGTTTAGATTATGACAACAGCTTTTGCTTTTCTTTTATTTGTTTCACTGTAAAATTCTGGATCATAACTTTGTGTCTGCTAGAGGAAACCCTTCTGCATGCCCAGCAGAGTTCTTCTCAGAACACTTCTTGGAACGCAAGGGTGGGGGCACAATTTGGGCTTCTTGTGAATGAGCCAGTATGCTAGCTCATGCTTCTCAATGGGCTCCTGTTTGGCCTCTCCTAAAAGCGGGAGTTACAAAGCGAACAAGTCAGAATCATGGGCCCTGGTCTATGCGCTATTCAACTGTGTGGTTGATAAGCCACCTCGTTATTCCTTTTGATTTTTTACAAAATAATGCATTTTGCATTTACAGAAATGTTTGCCTTTAGCTGCTGCGTGACTAACAAGCAGAAATGCGACATGAGAAACTGGAAGTTTCACATGCTATTTTTCTTCTTCTTCACATTGTTCTTAAGGGAAACTGGTAGGGTGAAGAAGTCTGCACCAAAAACACCTTGGGTGTTTTGGAAGTTGGTGCAAATCAGGGATGGAGAAATGTTGGCTGTCTGGATGCTTTGAGCTACAGCTCCCATGATCCCTGGCCATTAGACATGCTGGGTGAGGAGTGAGGGGGGAGTTGTGGATGAAAACATTTCGAGGGCAAAATGTCCCTTGCCCCAGAGGCAGATGGTGGTTGCTCAATGAAGCAACCTACTTATGGCCAAATGTGAATATATTTGGAAACCATGGACAGCTATTCAATGCAGAGGGGAAAATGAGACTTGACTTGAAGAGGGAGACAAATAAAACAGCAGAGATGAAAGTGAATGTTGAAATGGATTGGAAAGCTGTGGAAAAAATCCACTTTTAGCGCAAGGTACTTAAGGACTGTAAATTGTTCTGTTGTGTTTTTAAGCCATCTTTAAAAAAACAACAACCAAAAAGCAATAGTGAGAGAGCACTTACAGAAAGAATACAAAGGTTGTTGATAATGTGTGCCTGGGTAAGTAGAAACGGCATGTGGAGGCAAGTAGTTCCCTTTGTTTTTCCCTCTAAAGGTGCAGCTGGTCTGTGGTTAAACATGAAGAGGTTCTAATTGTGGTTGAGTTTGTGTACCTTTTTGTGATGCCTTTTCAGCAGGGGGGGGGGGGAACAACATGTTCAGCTTGGGAGAGTGTGATGAAAAGAAAATTCAGCAAATATATGGTGGCTTTATAATTTTTTACCATAGGGTGTCACTAGAGTACCAATCACAATATGAAACTGATGTCTTAAAGATTTTCTTTTACGTTCTTTGGAAACACAAGGAATAATGATTCACTAAAAGATATACATATGGAGATGGAATGGAGTGTCTTGGAATATCATATGGCAGTGTTGGCGAACCTACGGCACGCGTGCCACAGCTGGCATGCAGAGCCCTTTCTGCGGGCACACAAGCCATAAGTCGCCGGATCGCTACTCCCCCCCCCCACGGGTAGTCAAACCTCAGGCAGCGGCTGCAGCCGTAGTGCTGGCACTTTGACAGGCGGCGGGCCAAGATCCGGATTAGCTGGCGCTGGTGGCGGATCCGGGGTGGGGTCTCGAGGGCACCTCCGTGCCCGGATTCCCCCTTCCACTGCCACTTCCGGTTCTGCTGCCGCCACCGCCCCACCGCCCGCTGGGTTTTTTTTTCTTTTCCGTTTGGGCACTCGGGCCCAAAAAGGTTTGCCAACGCTGTCGTATGGCATTGTTGTTGTTTTCCTTTCATCCTTCACTTTCATTTATTCTTTGTGATTACTAGTGTTTTCTAATGGGTTTTTCTAATAGATGAATTTTAATAAGATACTCAGTTACATAACACTAGGGTTCTCTGTGTGTACTCTGTATGTGATTGCAGTTTTGATTCACCTAGTGATAAATGAAGACTTAGATGACAAGGTGAAAAGTTTGGTTCACATTTGTCATTTAACAACTCTTAACCTGCAGCAGTCTGCCTCTCAATCCTGCGCTTTCTTCATAGCTGTGCAACAGGATTTCAGCCATTGTCTGATGCCAACAATCCCAGAGGAGTCAATCCCTCTTCTTGTCCCTCCAGTACTCAGTTAATTTCTGCTCAAGAGGGCTGGGGATTCTCTCCCACCCGAGCAGTTTAAGATGGCAAGGAGAGCTGGAGGTGGGAGGGGGGGGAGGAATGACCGATTGCAGAGTGTACAGGCTCTACAAGGAGGTGAAAAGTCCCTCTCCCTGGATACGACAAGTTGGCTATTTGTCCACATAGCTTCTTGGTTGTCGGATTACTACCTCCTATACTCCCCAGCCATCATGGGCTCTGCCTGGGGATTACAGAATTGTAACCCAAAATGTCTCTCCCCCCCCCCCCCCCCCGACTGCTTACATTTGTTTTTAACATGTTGTGTCACCAACATAAGGTTTAATTACCTGGAGATACAAAAAGGAGCTGTATTATTAGCATTCTGTCCTAAAAGATGGGTTAGGTAACTAAATAAACAGAAAAAAATATATAGAGAAAAAAACAGCATTAAAATGCCATTCTGACACCATCCTCTGACAAGAGAATCTTAAAAGTCAATTGAGGAAAATTATATTTTTGTCTTCCAGTAACTCTAGAGTGTATGCTCTCTATACCACTGAACTTGCCCAAGGCTTTGCTTTGCTTTCAACAGTCCCTTATCCACAGATTGTATCGTCTCACAGCTTTCAAAAAGCTGCCTATTGTATCCCAAGGTTAAGTGTAGAGAGCCAGATAAGGAAATCTTTAATGATTTGAACATCAGTTCTGAGTAGGAGGAGAAAAAAAAAATCTTAACAATAAAAAAGGATTTGTAACAGTCTTTTGTACCAAATAACTAGTACGAATCTCACATTCTTTAATATAAACGGCAGCATAATAATTGCACGTTGGTTCATGTCCACATTTGGCAACTTTGACAAATATGTCTCATGACGTCAATCTAGATTCTAATAAAATAGTTTCAGATGAAAATGGTTACAAAAGGGATTGCAAACAAAAAGAAAACCTCCGTATTAGCTGCAGAGGTCAGATTCATCAGGGTGGAGTATTGTACCAGAACACAGATCTTTGTATTTGTTTGCTTTAATGTCTTGATCTTCCTTAGTCATAGTATGGAAGGTTGAGGAAGCAATTTTAATTCATATGTTTATGAGACTAAAATTACAATGATGCAAATGCCTTTAATGTGGATTTGGAAGTGAGAAATCCACATTTGAATCTCCACTGAGCAATGGTCAAATAATTCAGCCTTTTAAATTTCATTATGGGTTACATTTGCATCCCATCTTTTCTCCAGTGAGTTCAAAGCAGCATATCAGTATTTAATATCAATGTTTAAAAATTCAGGTGACAATATTGAGATAAGCAGTTTAAGTGGAAAGGCATGAGATTTGCATGTTTGTCAAAAGGTGACACAGGTTAGAAATCATTGAGAAACACTGATTTAGAGAAACGTGCTGTGCCGTTATATCATAACGTGGTGATTTCTTTCCTCTGCTACTTGTATCCAGGGCTATGGATCAGAAGCAGGGAAGTGCAAACCATTGTGACACAAAGTGTGCTTGTCCAGTGCTATAGGGCCAGAGGGATGAGCCATCTAGCACTTTACCATCATGCTCAGTTGTTTGGTACCCGACCTAACCTACATCTCAGAGGTGTTGTGATTCAAAATGCTGTTCTAGGCTTCTTGGGAGGAGAGGCAAGATGTGAATAAAACCAGATAGTGGCAAGGGGAGAGATGGTAAAGATGGCTAATGTCAAGATGTAAAATTTTGAATCCATAGAATGTTAAAATGCTTAAGGAGAGGTATGGGAAAAGCAGCCGTGAAAATGTACATTATGCTTTAAAGATGAGATTTGAACAACAGATTACTAAAAGTCACTGTGAGACAGTTGGCCAGTTCCAGCTAGACCTGGGAGCAAGATCATTGTATGATAACACTGCTTTGCAAAGGAACTTCTCTCATGATTAACAGCTGTGGGAGAGAATTGAAAATGTATTGAAATAATTGGTTAAACATTGCAGTGTGTAGTATGACCAGATATGGTGTTTGCAGTACCTGTAGCTTGCTGACCTTATATTAGGTCCCAGCACTTTGCTGTTTCTGTGCGTTGCTATTCTTGAAATTACAGGGAGTGCAGATCACTGGGTTTTAACCCTTTTAGTCAATATAACTGCACTTATAATAACATTTTATGTTACAGGAGGTATAAAAACAGTGGAACTTTGCAGGTCCTGGAAAAGAGAATGTTTGCCGTTTGAAGGGAAATTGTAAACATCTGAGAGAAATGTAAATATAGGGAAGCAGGAGACACACATATATCCACTCATCACCATAGCAAAGCAACACAACATCCCACGGCATACACACTGGATACCAACAACTACCATGTTGTTGTTGTTGCAACAGTGGCAGTAGACGAGGACTGTAGCGGTCACCCTGTCATGCGTATTCAGCAGTGCATTTGCATGAACCAATAAGGAGCTGTTGGGAGGCGGAGCCAGCTACATAGAAGGGGGGCTGAAGCAGAGAGTGGAAGAGATATAGAGAAAAAGGTGTGGAGAGTTTGAGGAGATAGAGAGATAGTTTGGGAGTTTTGTGGCAGAGAGAGATTTTAGTGAGTGTACATTCAAGAGTGTTATCTGTATCAGTTAAGTATAAAAGAGGTTAAAAGGAATATACTGAAGTTAAGTACTGAATGGACCTCAGTCTTTCACAGAAAACATAGTTGGTAAATATATCAAAGATATCAACTGGTGGCAGCGTAGTAAAGGACGTGGTGGGTGCCAGAGACTGGGTACATAATCTAGGTACACGCAAGAGGCACGTCAGAGATTGATGGTGAGCGACAGGGTGGTGTTAGCTTCTAGGACGGTCGTGACAAGGACAATGTAGGTTTTCCTCCATAGATTCGAACTGGCTCGGCTGGGTGAGCATTTAGAATTATTTTGTGTGTGTTCTTGACATGCTTAAAGGCTAAGAAAGTTATTTTATTTAATATATTTTTATTCATAAGAACTTTGGCATTTTGGGTATGTATTCTCTGCTTTTTCAATGTGCCTTTTAAAGCTATATGCCTTTTCATATTATAATGTTATATGAAATACTATATACAGTATATAGTATTTCATGGTACTTTTAATGCTCCTATATTTTGCATTGAATTCTGATTTAAGTATTTGCCTGCTTCTGGCAAATATAAACCATGAGCTTCTGATTTGTCCTTAAAGGTCTAGAAATTTCGGTAGGAGTCTAAATGTATCAGACTCTCTGTCCTGACAGCTATAATTTTATTTCCTGTTTGTGAGCTTCCAATAGCCGGGTGGCTATTGTTAGAAATCAGCTGGGCTGCCACCTTGATCCAGCGAAGGTTGGTATGCCCTATGTAAACTCCCCCAATATTATTGCAAAATGTCTCTGAATAGAAATGGAGAGTGTTTTCATTAGGCACTATAGTCTGATAATTATTGTAGTTCAGAGTGCTTGGGATGAAGCCTATTGAAGTCTGTGGCAAGCTTGTTTTTTTATTCTAGAAGCTTTGGATTAGTCCTTTAGAATCTTAATTCCTGCTGTGATCCCTCTTCTTTTCAGGATTGATGCATTGTTATTGAACCCTTGAACACCTTGAGATATTTGAAAGTCCTGAATAGCCCTTCAAACCCCTATAGTTCTTTTATCTCTCCGGTGCGCTTGCGTGAACTGCTAGTACCATGAAAAGAGAGGTTAGGCACACAGCGTGACAGAAAAGATGACTTTTATGTAGGTAGTTTCCAAGGCCAACCTGGCCTCTATGAGAGTGAGTATAATGGACATATGCTGATGCTCTGTGATGACTGATAACACAAAGCAGCAGGACATCTAATGGAGCAACATGACAACACACAGGCTGAAGTGGAGAATGGAACAATAACTGAGGAAGGACCTTGAAAGATCTGCATGGAAAGGCAACGTAATTATTCACTATTGCTGCACACATAGTCCTGGCTTTCATCTTGTATTACTAAATCAGGATGCAATAGAAAGCAGTGGATAAAGAAAAAAAAAACTTTAGAATAAGTTTATTATATAAAAATGTGTTACTAATTTTACACATGTGATGGGAGAGGGCATGACCCACCAGGGTTATCTCGATCCATCTGTGATATATTTAGAGTGATTAAAAAACCCATAAGGTGATGGCAGTATGTACACTCATTTTTCCTCTATATCTTGCATCATTTTTAAAATAAATCTCTACTGTCTCTCTTCTTGTGCATCTTTTTTCCTAGACTTTTATATTTAAACCACCTAATTTTTTTAAGCAAACCGACAAATAATGATCTAGAAAGCCCTAATCCAGTTAAACCAAACCGTCTCTGTCTAAGCCGAAGGAGCTGCTTGGAACTTTGTAGATGCGATTGGCATGAATCCAATAAAAACAGATGGAATCAATATGCAAATTGTCATCACCTTGTGGGTTTTTAAATCACTCTAAATATATCAGTCTTGTAAATGTCCTTAACATTAACTGGTTCAGGAAGAAATACTTGACATCAAATGAAGTTGGATCCCCAACCTATTTAACTACAATAGCATTAGCCTGGCCCCCTTGCCCTGAATCTTGGTCCATGAAATACAGCAGCTGCTTCCTTTTCACACATGTTACTGGAGGGAGTGTAACAGATGATATCAGTCCCAAAGATGAGATTTTTGGAGGAAGTGAGAGATGCACAAAGGAGCAATTTGTACCAGTATTTGCATCCATCTTCTTTTCATCAAGTATTCCAAATCTGCCCATCAGCTAGAATGACAGGCACTTCATTCGTTTCAAAGTGCCAGCAAGGGCCCAGGCTGTTTGGTTATTACAGGCTGCTGATAGTATGGCAAAAACCACAATGAAAGTGAACATCGTAACTACAATGCTGTTGCTAACTGATGGCGTGTTGATGAGTAATGGCTATCTTGATTCAGAACCCAGACAGAATGGATGAAAGGTACCTATTTCTGCCCTCTATCAAATGAGAAGAACAGTTTACTTTTCATTAATTATCAAATAAGGGGTACTTTTCATGTTGGCTGAGGAATTCTAGGAGTTATATTTTTTAAAACTTCTTATAAGTTTAGCTTCTCTTGGACATTAGCAAGGCTTCTGTTATTATATGCCACATCTCTAATCTCATTAACCAGAATATTGCAGTTTTCAACTGAGCTTGGGAGAAATTTCGACAGCAGCATGCCCACGTATGCCATCTTGTTGATGGGCAGAATAATCTGTTACACATGTGCCCACAAACCCTGCATATAAGGTTTTGGTCAGGCACTGCATGGACTCATTTGATCATGCACTATTCTCAGCTAAAATGGAGGATTTATCTGACTGGAAAAGATTACAACAAAATAGCAGCTTTAGCTTAACATAAGGGGGGAAGTAAATTAAAATGCTAATCTCCTAGGATTTGACTGTCATTCCATTTTAATAATATAAAACCACTCCTTAAATATCTCATTTACCTTGAAAGCCGTATTACGGTCGCTAAAGTCGGTTCTGACTTGATGGCACATAACAACAATTCTTTCGTAGTCATGAGTTTTGTTTTCTTAATGTTCAACTGTAATCTTGTTTTTGCACTTTCTTCTTTCATCTTCCTCAGTCGTTGTTGCAAGTTGTTGCTATTTTCTGCCCATATTTATGATATCATCTGTATACGTCAAATTATTTATGTTTGTTCCACCAATTTTCCTCCTCCTCCCTCTGGATCTCCTTCAGCTTTCTGTATGATATGTTCCGCATACAAATTGAACAAAGAAATAAACTATATCTTTGCCAACAGAAAAGCATTCTGTTTCTCCATAGTTTGCCTTAACACTCTTTTGTCCAGATGATAGGTGTCACATCCATGGCTTTTATCCATATTTATTTTGTTTCATTTTAGGAAAAATAAATAGAAACAAATTATGGGGGGACTGTGTTTATATTGTTTTAGAATAGGAGGAACCTGAAGCAACTTTGTTCCTGGAAGTAACTTGTAATTGGAACCTTATAACAGGCTCATTTTATTGAGTTCACAGTGTTAATTATATTGCACCATAAATGGAAGCTGGCTAGAATACGTCTATGGGAGTTCCACAGGCATGAGAATCTGTCTAGAATTATAAGGCAATAGGCTTGTCTGAACAAGGAAGATGAGAGGTGGTTCAAATGAGGATAGCTAGGGAATCATAGAATCATAGAAAAACTCTGGTGTTTGAAATGTTGACCAGATAGCACAGTAGGAGATGACAGCAAGCTGAAAGAAATGAATGTAATTTTTGGAGCTGTGTGACAGATAGTCCTGGCCAAACTCCAAGGAAGTTGTATCCCCCCAGACCAAGGGTCAATGACTTTAGGTGCACCAACTGAGGGATCAGTATTGTGATTCTGCAGAACAAAAGAGAACCTGAAAGAGTTTCTCAGCTGAGAAAATGATCTGATTTTTAAAGACAGCTGACTAATAATCAGAACAGTTGTGCTTCTAAGAGACAATTTGATAGCCAGTTCATGGAAAAAAGAGCTACCCACAAGGGATGACGAGATGATGCTGTAAAACGCCCATTTGCCTTGGAGTGAGGATACTTCAAGGATTTGATCATGCTTATTGCTGTGGTGCTGGACTTGTCAGTTTGAAAGCACCTTCCCTTATTGTCTGGCTGTGACAATGACGGAGTAGTCAGGAATATATAATTGCATGCATCCTGAGTCCCCAAGCTTTGCATACCACAGCAGGCAATGCAGTTAGGATGCTGTAGATTGAAGACTGCAAGTTACAAAAATTCCGGCTTCTTTTGCTTCTCGCTGCAGTGAGATGCCATCTTCTCCCAAAACAAAAGATATATTTAAAAAGTGATGTCAGGCACCTAGCCATATATGTTTGCAAAAAGCCACAAGAGCTGAGCTATTTTGTTGTAGATTCAGGGCTGACAATTAATTAGCAGATCTTAGTTTCTCATCAGGGTGAAAAACAATAGAGGAAGCTGTTGGTATGACAGGGGACTTCATTACGCTGCCTTTCCAGTTTTTTGCACCTTTGTCAATGTAATCTTGAGGAAATGGATTTCTTCCCTGGCAGCTGAGAGCTCATTTCATCAAATGCCTCTGTAATCATTGCACACCAGGTGGATGTGTGAATGACATTAAAACACAGGTATTTGTGTATCATGAATTTGATGCTGAATCTGAGAATATCTTTTCACTACTTCATTCTTAAGTAGCTATTCTCATAATCTTGCTTTTCCCCAGAGCGTGGGCCTAAGACTTCACTAGAAGGAGAGAGTAGTAAACCTTTTCAAAACCCTAAGAATTTAGTCATAAGCTAGAAGCTGCTTGATAGCACATGGTTGTTTTTGTTGTTCTTGTTGTTGTCATCTTTCCACATTATAATATGTGGTTCTATATTATAATGTACATGTACATTTTTGCCATTTTTTTAAAAAAAGGATAGTGATAAGTTGTATTTAGATGCGTTTCTTCGATGCACACCTTAAAATAGTGAAGTGGTTTGAGTGTATCAATGAAGCTGAGAGCCATGCCCTCAGGAGGCCAGACTCTGCTACGAGTCTGGACTCTTAGTCAAGTAATCCAAGACAGAAGGGTCACAACTGAGACACCAGATTAAGATGCACCCACCCTCTTCAAGGGTAACAGCCACATCAGGATAAGAGAATGACTAGATCCAGTGGTAATGGGGGCAGCAACAGTAGCTGAAGGTGACACTGGTGGA
This sequence comes from Intellagama lesueurii, assembly GCA_037013535.1. Classification (NCBI taxonomy): domain Eukaryota; kingdom Metazoa; phylum Chordata; class Lepidosauria; order Squamata; family Agamidae; genus Intellagama; species Intellagama lesueurii. The sequence continues at coordinate 300,541,577 of JBAJHW010000001.1, read as the reverse complement.
GGACTCAACGATGGTGACACTCAATCTGAATGTTGTTAGTACTGTGCAGAAGGTGACAATGGTAAACCTCTACTGAACTTTCCTTACCATGAAAATCGTATGATGAGAGAGTCTAAGAGATTGTGCTGGAATATGAGACTCCCATGTCAGAAAGCACTCAATCAGCTACTGGGGAAGAACAAAGGGCAAGTACAAATAGTGCTTTTGCTAATGACACAAGCCAAAAGAACACCTAGTGACTGACATGCATAGAAATTAAAGGAAAGTCTGATGCTGCACAACATATACAATGGGAACATAGAATGTGAGAAGTATGAATCTAGCTAAGCTGGAAACCATAAAGCAAGAATTGGAACGTATAGACATTGCAATTCTCGGTGTCAGCAAATTAAAGTGCACTAGAGTGGGAGATTTTCAGTCAGACAACTACAAAGTGTTCTACTCTGGAAATGACACTCAGAAGAAATGGAGTGGCTTTGAGGCAAGATGTAGCACAGATGTAGGGGCTATAAGATGAAATCTGACTGAATAAAATCAATCAGACTCCATGGAAAACCTGTCAACATAACCATCATTCAGGTCTATACTCCAACTACCAATGCTGAAGAAGATATTGAGAGCTTTTATACAAGCATCTGGTAGGAACCTGATTATCAGGGCTTGAAAAATGCACTCGTCCACTCGTCTGTGACGAGTGAAAAATGCTGCTGGATGAGTCACAGCTCCCTCCCTCCCTGCCGCCTTCCCCTCCGACTGTCTCTCTCTCTCTCTCTAATTCTGCAGTCCTCCCCCTCCCCCCCTCCCATTGCAAAAGGAAAACTGCCCTCTTCTCGCGAGAAGATTGTTTGAGCGGCACATAGAGATATGGCTCTGCAGGAGAATGTAGAGTAGTCCCATTCTGGAGAATAAGGAGATTCCCTGCTCCCAATTTCAACCGAACAAGGATACATCCTGGGGTGAGAGGGAACTGTGGCTCCTTAAGAGGCTGGGCGCTTTTGCTTTCAGTTTTATTTTTGCTGGAGACATTCAAAAGAAAGGCATTCAAAATACAAGCTTCATCATGACCCCACAGGCACGCAGGTAATAAAGCAACCCAAGTCTGAGGGTATAAATCAGTGATTCCCAATCCCAATAAATTGCAAGGCTGTAGTCTGGTCATGCTAACTGGTGAAATTTTTGACTGACTGGTGAGACATTCTAAAATTTTTCAAGCCCTGCTGATTATATACCTAAACAAGGCATGCTTATATTAATATAATCAAAAATTTTGCTGGAATGCAAAAATAGAGAACAAAACAAAACCAAATATTGGAAAATTTGGTCTGGGAATCAGAAACAAAGCAGGAAAATTACTTAAAGAGTTCTGTGAAGCCAGTAATCTATTTATTGCAAATACTGTATATGCTTTAAGCAACTGAACGGATGACTGTACATATGGATATTACCAGATGGTAAATATAGAAATCTTTTGTCTGTGCTGGAGGGAAGGTGGAGTACCACAGGACATGAAGGATGCAAACATCATCACAGTGTATAAGAACAAAGGAGACAGGGGCGACTGCAATAACTACCGTGGCATCTCTCTTCTCAGCGTTGTAGGGAAGCTGCTTGCCCGTGTTGTGCTGAAGAGGCTCCAGGTGCTTGCAGACAGAGTTTATCCAGAATCACAGTGTGGATTTCGAGCTAATAGATCCACCACTGACATGGTATTTTCCCTCAGACAGTTGCAGGAGAAATGCAGGGAACAACAACAGCCACTCTTTGTGGCCTTCATAGATTTTACAAAGGCCTTTGATTTGGTTCGCAGGGACGGCCTTTTTAAAATACTTCCCAGGATTGGATGTCCACCTCGGCTCCTTAACATAATCAGGTCCTTCCATGAGGAAATGAAGGGCACTGTAGTTTTTGATGGCTCAACATCAGATCCCTTTGACATCCGAAGCGGAGTGAAACAGGGCTGTGTCCTCGCACCGACCCTGTTTGGGATCTTTTTTGCTGTCATGCTGAAGCACGTCTTTGGAACTGCAACAGAAGGTGTCTATCTCCGGACTAGATCAGATGGAAAGCTCTTTAATCTCTCTCGATTGAGAGTGAAGACCAAAGTCCAGATGAAATGCATGCGGGAGTTCCTCTTCGCCGATGATGCAGCCATTGTTGCCCACTCTGCTGAAGACCTCCAACAACTCATGAATCATTTTAGCAAGGCCTGCCAAGACTTTAGATTAACAATCAGCCTGAAGGAAACACAAGTCATGGGCCAGGGCGTGGACTCACCTCCTTCTATTACCATCTCACCACAAGAATTGGAGGTTGTTCATGGCTTTGGGTACCTTGGCTCAACGATCTCTGCCACTCTCTCCCTAGATGTTGAGCTGGATAAACGCATTGGCAAAGCAGCTACCATGTTCTCTAGACTCACAAAGAGAGTATGGCTTAATAAGAAGCTGACGGCATATACCAAGATCCAGGTCTATAGAGCCTGTGTCCTGAGTACACTCCTGTACTGCAGTGAGTCCTGCTCCCTCTGTGCACGGCAGGAGAGGAAGTTGAACACGTTCCATATGCGTTGTCTCCGACACATTTTTGGTATCACCTGGCAGGACAAAGTTCCAAACAGAGTAGTCCTAGAACGAGCTGGAATTTTTAGCATGTATACATTACTGAAACAGCGACGTCTATGTTGGCTTGGGCATGTTGTGAGAATGGCTGATGGTCGGATTCCAAAAGATCTCCTGTATGGAGAATTAGTGCAGGGAAATCGCCCCAGAGGGAGACCACAGCTGCGATACAAGGATATCTGCAAGCGGGATCTGAAGGCCTTAGGAATGGACCTCAACAGATGGGAAACTTTGACATCTGAACGTTTAGCCTGGAGGCAGGCGGTGCAGCATGGCCTCTCGCATTTTGAAGAGACACTTGTCCAGCAGGCCGAGGCAAAGAGGCAGTCCCGAAAGCAGCAAAATCAGGGAGCTGGACAGGGGACAGATTGTATTTGTCTTCAGTGTGGAAGGGATTGTTATTCTCAATTGGCCTTCTCAGCCACACTAGACGCTGTTCCAAGTCCTCTATTCAGAGCACATTACCATAGTCTCTTGAGACTGGAGGGTGCCTAATCTAAAATATAGAAATCAAAAGGACTATGTAATTAGAAGCAGGAGATGGAAAAACTGTATTCTCTTTGCCAGAACAAGACCAGGAACAGATTATGGTACTGATCATGAATTGTTAATATCCAATATTAAAATAAAGCTGAAAAGAACTCTAGAAGAATAGTAGTGCCAAAATATAAATGAAATTACATTCCTGATGAATGTAAAGTCTGATTTCCTGGCTACAGTTTCCATTTGGACTGATAATTAAACCAAAATATACAAAATCTTTCATTATTTCAATTTCTTCATAGGTGATATTAAAGTTGTGTAGTTCTTCCATAGTCACAATTTGTGTCTTCTTAGTTTGATTGCACTTACAAATTTTAATCACCTAATTAGCAAATTAAATCTGCTGTTCTATCATTTGAAACACTTTTTACTCTAGTTGATTAATCAATTAAATGTTGGTATACCTATTTAATTTTTATCCTTTTTTGAATTTTCCGCAATAATCTATTTTCTCTTTTTTGCCAAATGTTTGTTTAGGTTGCTAAGTGTTGCTTTGGTTCCCGGTTCCCCCTCCTGGGCAGTGATGCGTCTTCTACCATGGGCTCAATAGGCAGATCTTTATTTGCAGCAGGCTTTATTTTGGCTTCACACAGGCCTGTACTGTCCCTCTGCCACGGTCCCATCCTCAGCAACCAGCAGTCCTGTGACCTCCTTCTGGGGCTGTTGCTCCTCCATTTCCCCTTCCCTGCCCAAGTGCCACCTCTCAGTATCTTTGCCTTTAGGCTGTCCTCTGACTGGGGCCTTTGGAGAGTCTGCTAGAGAGTCTGTGGACAAGGTTAGGGATGACGGAGGCGGACAGTTCCTCAGATTTCTGTAGTTCACCTGAGAGCCTAGTCAACATGCTATTAATAGCCAGTTTTAAGAATCCTGGCTAAGGTGTGCAAATATACCTATAGTTTAAATATTCTATACATTTTTTATCTGCTGCTCTTCCTATTTCCTGAATCTTATTTATTCTGTAATACTTGAATTTTTGAAAGCTACTTTATTTCAGACAAAATTTTAACACCATGTTATATTTCTGCGGGTGTTTGCGTAAAAATATCTGCCATTACTCAAAGTGTCTACAGATTCTCAGCAGGAAACTTGCTTCAGGCACATAAGGTTTGGAATCAGTTGCTGTGTTTTCGCTTGCAGGAGAATATCCTGTTTTTTTAGTTCCAATGAGAAACAGTATCCCACTGTGTTGTTTACTGCAAAACACTTTGGTGGTACTCTTCGGTTCAACAGAGTATTTTGTTCGTGGGCTGCATGAGAAAAGAACAAGAATGCTATTTCTTTCCCTTCAGTCTTACCAGAGAAAAGCGGAGCATTTCCCATGCAGATTGCAGGATTTCAACTTGTGTCAAATAGCTACTTCTTAAAGAGCCTTTGGGAATAGCATGAATTGTTTGCATGCACAGTGCAAAAACAGTATGAGCACAAACAAGCATATCAGATTCAGAGGAAGATGCAATCATATGTACCAGGATGAACAATAAATAGCAGTGGGGGAACTGCATAGGCTAGGGAGCTGCCTCTGGCTTCCATGCTATCAACATTCAGTACACCAGCAACAGAAAAGGGTGTGTTTTCAAATAAAACACATAGGAAATTGATGGTATGGCAGGGCCCCCAAATATGGAAGCGGGGTGGGAGAAGCCTGCATGTGTTCCATAGGCCATATGTTGTCCCCTAGTGCTAGACACGCTTCTCTGGGAATGAGCTTCCTTGAACGACTTCCAAATAGACACATATAATTTTGTGCAGTCATTCTTTTTGTTCCCCCAGAAATTGTATTGTTTTTTGATAGTCAAGTAGAGTTAATATAATTACCTCCTGGTCTGTCAAATATAGGAAAGCTCAAGTTGAAACTATTTCCCCCCTATTGAATATACCACTTCGGGGGGGAAATATGTTTAGTTGTTTGAATGCACCATTTTAAAACTTCAGCCAGTTGCATATCTTAACCTTCAGGTGATGCAACTAGCTTTGGTCTGAAGGTCGTAATGTGCAAACGTGATCATGGCTTTTTTTTTCTTCTCATTGCAATTTCACCACAGCTGAAGAACCAGGCCCCCAAATGGCTAAAACTCATAGGCCATAATTGCAAACAATACAGTTTGCTAGGATTAAAGCCTAGGGTTACATACCATCAGAGTGTATGGCAGTCTCCATATCTTGCAAAATGACAGTGGTTTCAATTCTGTTCTCCCTGTTTTACAAAAAACAGCCTAATACATTTTGAACCTGGCCTGAAAAATGCTCTCCAGATTGTGATCTGTTATTCTAGCATCTGTCCTTGTGTATTGTTTTAAAATTGAAATGTATGTATTTAATTGAAAATTGTTCTCTTGAATATGGAAAACAATTAATTTTTCTTGCTTTTATATCCCCCTGTCCACAGTAAGAAGCAGCTGCTTCGGTGTTCTCAGTGCAAAGTTGCAAGATACTGTGATGCTCATTGTCAGGTAATGATGATCTGTTTTGAAGTAAACTGTGAGCTGAAGAGTAATAATGTGAATATTTTTCTCTCAGCTTTGCTGCCCTCTCTCTTGTGTAAGATGTATGCAATCAAGTAGTGAAGTTTAGCAAAAAACTTCCCCCTGAGTGCCACGCTGCCCTTTGCGCATGTGCACGAGCGCTATGCCGCCCTTTGCGCATGCGTGCGAGCACGCCCGCACAAGCACCCCCGCTCCTTTGCTCATGCGCACGAGCACGCACGCGCAAGAGAGCGTGCTCCTTCGTGCATGCGCACAAGTGCAGGGCGGTGCCCCGCCTTCCCCAGCCGGTCCGCGGGGCTAAAAAGGTTGGGGACCGCTGCTGTAGAACACATTAATTTCATAAACCGAGGTACTACTGTACCTAGTATCTGGTAATTTCCAGGGTGTAAATTGTTCAGTTTTAAATTTCTAATTCTACTGGTTCCTCTTGAGTGCGTGAAAATATATAGAACTAATTTCCCACTGTATTTTAATTTTCAAGATCTCTAGTGAGGATTTTTATTTTAAAAAGCTGTGCTAATTTTAATATAACCACTGAACGTTGACTGTTACAGGAGGGATATTTCTTTGAGCCAAGACATTGTCTTCTCACAGGCAATATGTACCCAACTGAAATGTCCATAGAAATAGAACTGGGAAATTCTAAGGAGACTTGGTACACAGATATGTAGGTCGGCCTTGAGAAACATTATGAACATGAAAAAGCCCTGCTTCTCAGACCCGTGTTCTGTCCAGTGTAACATTCTGTTTCCCCAAGTCACCAGCCCACCAGGTACAAATGGGAAGGTATCCACCAAACATATGGACAACAGTTGTCCCCTGATGGTGTCCCTCAATAACTGCTATTCAGAAGCATGCTATCATATATGGAAATGAAGCCAAAGTTCTTCCATTAGTACATTTAATGTATTTTTATAGCCATATTTAATGGTGAACTGTCTCTTGTGTCAATGGATTTCATACCTAAAATATCTGTTGTGTGAATAAGCCCTTCCTTTCTCACCATTCAGTTTCCCTGGTTGACAGAATAAATTCTTTACTTTCTCCCTACCATGCAGAATATTGTAGATCTTTATAATGTTCCCTCCTAGCAATATCTTCTTACAAATTAAAAAGTCTCAAACACGGTCATTCTTGCATGTAGGAATGTTGTTGTAGGTACCTGCTGATTGTGGTTACCCTTTTGTAAATCATGGTTAAGCAACAGCATATGTAAGCAAGCAAGTTTGTTTTTCTTTGAAATTGTTGTAACATTGGTACATTGTCTGAGGAAGGGGACTTCTGATCTATGAAAGCTATCAGTTTGTATGGTTTCTTTAGTGGTCTATAAAGCTACTCCTGCATTTGTACTGTAACTAGAGGTAAGAGATAAAGTGCAATAATAAGTGCTTAAATTATAAATATGTGTTATATTGATTACTTTTATGCTTTGGACAAGGATTTGATCATATATGATTAGTTACTGCATTTTCATGTAATAAACATAGGTTTCTCCACTATAGAGAGGTTTGGGAATATATTTCATTTTAACTGCAGTGAAAACTAAGATGAGAAAAAGAAGTGGGGCATAGCTTTTTAAACAATCAGTTTTTAAGCATGGTGCTGAACTCTCGCGTATTTATTCTTTCAGAAGGACTTCAGGATACATGTTATTTAGGTCTTTGGATCTCATTATTGTTATGTCCTATTGTTTCTACTTTAGGACCTTTTAGTGGTTCTGAAACATGTGTTGGAAAAAGAACAAAAAGGATTATTTCACATGGCACTTAAGTTGGTGCTATGTTATCCAAAAATACTCAGTTTCACGGCCAAAATATTCACATGGCAGTCCATCTCATTCAGCAAGTTCTCCTGAATGTTCAGAAAAATTAAAATTCCTTCTTGCTGCCTTCTTCAAAATTGCTTTCTTTTCATTATGATATTAAAGATAAATGGCCTCTTAATTGCAGTTTTCAATAGTCCCAATTACTGTTTCTAGAGTGCAGTCTGAGTTGATTGCTGATTTTCCATGTTTTTTCATTGAAAAATAATGTAAGTTCCAAAACAAATATGAAATCTAAGAAAGATTTCAATCTGAGGGTGGGAGGCAGGCAGGCAGGCAGGCACCAATGGATTGAGTAAGGGAAAATCCAATAAAGCCATATTTCTGGAGCACAAGAATAGGCTTCAAGGCCAGAAGCGACAAGAACATCTGAAAGTCATTTGAAAATCTTCATGCTATGACCATCCACAGCAGTTATGACCATCCACACACTACCATGCTTGCTTGAGCAAAGACTGGGGACTGAGTTCCTGTCATCCAGTCTACACCTCCTGAACAGTACTCCCACTCTTGAAAAGGGTGAATGCTGAAAGGTTGCAACCGCCTCCAGTGGCCCCCATGTGCCCAACTAAGATGTCTTCCTGTAAACCTTCCATGTGCAGAAACCAAAGCGTTGTATCAATATGGGCTTATTTAACTTGGATCCAACAGGGTACAAACAAAGAAGTTCAACATTTAACAGTCCCTAATAACTTCTTTAACAGGTGCTTCAACCCTCTTATTCTAGAGGTTCTTGGGAGGTGCCAGTCCGCATTACTCTAAAACTTGGAGAATGCTCCAGAGGTGCCCAAGGCTGGGAGTTCTGCAACAGGGATAGTGAATCACCAGCCTGACCTTTCCCCGGACGATCATCTCCCTGTCTCCTCGTTCCAATTCAGGCAGGGGTATATCCACAGGTTGGGGTTGTGGGACTTCGGCCTCTGTTATTCCCAAGGTGGAGCAGGTACACCTCTCTCGATTATCCCTGCCCCTTTAATGTCTCTCCCACCTCTGCTGCTCTCCCCAGAAGGAAGGTTTCCTTGATGGTTTGGCCCAGTGCAGATGCTCAGCTTCCTCCCTCTCCACCAGCTCCCAGCCATTGTGGGGGGATCTTTTGTTGTACTCACTCCCGTCTCTGCCTCACAGGCCTCCCACTCTGGCTTCTCTCTTGCCAGCAGTCCATGTCCTCCTTATCTTCTCCTCCTCATCTCCTTTCACTAGGGGTTCCCCCACTGCTCCCTAGAATCTTCCCCGTCAGTTCTCTATTCACCCCACCCCCACCTCCTTGTCAGCTACTCCCCAGTCCACTGGTGAGCTGGTCATAGGAAACTCCTTGACTGATGTGGAGAGGTGACACAGACCACTGGTGTCGACAGGTGAGGTCAACTGGTCCTCACACAGGTCAATACATTGCCCTGAATGCATGTCTTCCTCCTCTTTGTATAGTCTTCTACCTGGCATACCCAATGCTTCTGGGGAGATGTAGTGCAGGAACTCTTTTCAATAAAAGGAAGACTGGGGTCAAGGAAGGCGTTGGGTTGTGAAGAACATGAGTACTTGGCCTTATGCTTAGTATCTAAGTTTGAGGCTACGGTCATGGCACCTCCAGAGATGAGACACTCAGTAATTAAGAGCTATTTAAGTCCAGCTATGTTTCTATTGAAACACACATAGGGTTTAATATCCATAACCATCTATTAAAGTACTAGCCTTTTCCTACTAGCTTTCCCATCTCCAGGAATCTCATTAGCTCTTCCCAGCTAATTGAAGCAAGCTGGTGCTCCAATTGTGTGTTTAATTTTTTTAAAATGTCACCAGTCTAATTTGGAGAAGTATGGGGCAATGCAGAAAACCTAGAATGTATTAAAATCGTAACAACCGTGCTTGGGTACAAGTAAAAAGTGCATTAGGAAGAAGGTGTGCTTTCCCTCTAAAATGTGAATGAAGAAAGAATGGCAATGCTGAATGGCAAATTTATTTATTTTCTACCTTGCTTTTCTCTCTCAAGATGGTTAATTTTTTTTGAAAAGCACAAATATTAAAACTATTACAATATAAAAATTATGTTTTCTCAAGTAACACTTGTCTTGATATATAGAACACAGTGACACAGCTGTTTTTCTGGACTGCACTAACTGGAATTTGTACATGAGCTGCTAAGACTATCTGGTTGCCATTCTGTTATGCTGTGTTATTGTTTTTAATTTTGCCCCCCCCCCCCAACTCTAGTGAAGCAAACATGGAGATGTGAGAACAAGCAGCTCTGAGCTGAGTTTATTGCCAACTGAGCTGTAAGCTGGGATTTTCAACTGAATTATCAATTAAAGAATGCAGTAACAAAAATGACTTGAAAATATGCATTATATGCTCAGTGTTAGATTTAAAGCATAGGTGTGAATTATTTCATGTTTGGCTAAGACGTCACTGGCCTATTCTCTGTGTGTTTCTTTTACCTTTCAAGTTGCCAACGCTATTTTTCTTTGTTACATGTATAGCCTATTTTTTCCTCTAGAGAGCTCAAAACAGCATACATGTCTCTGGTCCTGCCAACTTGATTCTTGTAACAATCCTGTGGGGTGGGTCAGACTAAGAGATTGTGGCTAGCCCAAGGTTACTCAATTTGTTTCATGGGTGATCAGGATTTGAATCCAGGTCTGTTGACTTCTGTTGACTTCTAGGCCAGCTGCTACACCTCTGACTCTCTGTTTTCCCCTCTGGGAATACTTAAAGCCACATCAGGTGCTCGGAATAATTAGGGTTCTGCCATAGCTTGGCAAATGGATAACTTGCCTTCAAGTAACAAAATGCATTTCAGTTTAGGAGTCCACAGAGGCAATGGTATAACTGAGGCAGAAAGAAATCTCAGCGGTGTGCTTCCTTCAGGAGTTTGCAATGTGTGTTTAACATTGTCTTAGACTTTTGTCTGTGATTTGGGAATTCTTATGTTTTAAGCTTTGCCTGCTGCATCTCAGTGCTTTGGTTTGTGTTTGGATTTTTTTTTGTCCAAGGGTATTGTAGAGGCCTGTTCCTCAGACCTGTCTTTAACGAACCAATCCCTGAGGGCCAATAAGAGATTGAGTCGGGAGATCTGGAAAACGTTTCTTTAATCAGCTGAGCAAAGTAACGGGCGGACAGTCTCTTTCGAAACTGCCGCGCTTACAAACAAGTAATTCCCCCTTTTTATACCCTTAAACAGTTATACCATCCCCCCTTGTGCCGCCCATTCTCCAGGCCCTCCCTTCTGTCCATCACATTCTTACAATCTCCTGATCATGAGTTGGCAGTTGCTCACCATCCCCGCCCAGTCCTGTTTGTACATACATAATCCATCATGGAGTCACTTTGGTTCGCTTCAGTATAAATAATATTAGAACTGCAAAACTGGAAGGGACCCAATAGATCATCAAACACAGCCCCTGTCAAGGAGGCACAGTGGGGAATTGAACTCCCAACCACTGGCTCTGCAGCCAGATGCCTAAACCATTGAGCTATTTCATTGAAAACTAATTGAAAAGTAATTATTGCAATATCTGTGGCCTCTTCCATACAAGAAAAGAGTAACAGTGACTAAGCAATAGTTATTTATTCTTGAACAATTGTTATTCTGTTAGTGTTGACCATAACAAAAAATGTGCTAAACACCTGTCAAGCAAAAGCAGTGTCCAGGTGAAAAATAGGCAGAAGAAAACTACTGTCATGGTTGGCAGCCCATGTCAAGCAGAGTGGTTGAGGGAGTCACATATTACATGAAGTTGTTGGGTTGTTTTGTTTTATACCAGCAGCAGGTGTAGCTTTGCCAGTATCTGAAATGAGAGCGGCTGTGTCCATTTCTGCCCAGCCCTCTGTCTTTGTAGTGTGAAAATGCACAAACAAGTATTAGAAACTATAAACTGCTGCTATTAGAAACATGAAACATGCTTTTATGTGGCATTGTATGTATCAGTTTATCAGCATTTTCCTGGTGGAAATCATCATCAACTTGAACTGCTGATTATGCTGATGTCTCTTTTAGCTTATTTTGACATCCTTTGCAGTGTTCGTTTTACGAACAAAGCATGTCAGAGAAGAACTGGCTTCAAAGAACAATTTTAGTTGGCCCAGGAGAAACATGCCAATATGACTGCTTTATGCAGAATGGTGTTCTAGCAGTTACAGACAGGAATGTTTATTTAGGAAAAAAGAACTTCAATTCATATATCTTATTCACTGGATACATTGTGTTGTACTAACATGCAGATATAATACTTCATCTGGAGCCCACATGAAATAGTGGAGGAATTAAGATATCTATACCGCTCTCCCCCCTCAGTTTTCATTATTTTATGTTGTATGTATGGCTGAGCCAAAGCAAATGTGTGAGGGGAAGGGCAAGCAGAATTTTTCTCAACAACTTTCATAGAATCATAGAAGAATAAAGTTGGAAGGGGCCTTGAAGCCCATCGAGTCCAACCCCCTGCTCAATGCAGGAAAACAAATCAAAGGATATCTGCCAGGTGGTTGTCTAAATTTCTCTTGAATGCCTCCAGTGTTGGAGCACTCGCCACCTCTCAAGGTAATTGGTTCCTTTGCCATACTGCTCTAACAGTAAGGAAGTTTTTCCTGATATTCAACCGAAATGGCTTCCTGTAACTTGAACCCAAGATGTGAAAGACAGTTCCCTTTTAGATATTTGTGAGAGCGGGCCCTAAAGGGAAAAAAAGATTTTAGCAACGTTTCAGTTTCTACCATCACTCTCAAGTCACTTTCTGACATTACCAATAAAGCCAGTTCTGTTGGTCATTCTCATGCTCCTTCTTGCCACATAGTTGTCTATTCTGACTGGCAGTGATGCTGCAGGAGGCAAAAGGCACTGGAAACATCCATAGGAACCAAATGAAGGAGAGACAGGATGTTGAAAAAATAGATTTATTATACCTTTAAAACCAGCCATTCAAGGTGGAGTAAATCCATTTTTTTTTTACATTCTGAGACCTGGTCTCTCCTTCATATTGACAATATGTGAGACAACACCTTGTTTCTCTGTTATATATGATTCTTCAGGGTCACAGCCAGAGGCCTGTCCAAGTACTTCTCTCTCAGAATTGAGAATGGCTGTAGATTGAATGTGAGGCCATATACACGCAAAGCACCGATACTTTTGAACTATGGTGGTGTCATATCATCACCCTGGGTACATGTTCTTTGATCGGTTGAAAATATATGAACAACATAAGAAAGCCTCTTTTAAATATAATACCACATACAGATCTATCAACTAGGTAATGAACATCTTATGAAAGAAATGAGTGAGACTTTGGCATAGTAGCTGTTTTGGCTACCCTAAAAGCATGTTTTGACACTAAAAATATTAACTTATGAACATTTAGTGAAGCCTTAGTTATATTTGGAAATAAAACACAGAGAGAAAGAATTAAAATTACATAATCTCTTCTTATAAATATGTTTGTATCCATACACATACACGGTGTTTATTTATATAGGAAGAGATATTAAGCATTACAGCAATTTCATAGCAACAAAACACAAGCTAATCTAAGTCATAAACATAAAGATGCATATGTAGAAAAATATATAGGTTATTAATGAAGGAAAAGAAGGAAGGAAAAAAACTTTATGAAGAAAAAGTAATAAATAAACCTGTGTCTATTTCCATAACCTTTAAAAAATAAAACTACATATTTTCCATTTTTAAAAAAATATTAAATTGGTTGGTTTGTTTTTTTGAAATCGAGTGTTTTTGGAGAAATCATATTCCTTTTGCAAAAAAACAACAAAAATATATAAGAATATGTTTCTACAGACTTGTTCCACTTCTTTGAATCCATCAGAATATTTCAATTCCGCTATGTAGAATAACCTCAGACAAAACAAGTTCTCTTATGGCATGTAACATTTGTAATCTCCAGTTCTTAGGATGCACTATCTGGCTACAGTGATCAAATAAGCAAACAGCTCCATGTGACGTTGTTAAGCATCTCTGTCTATGTTAATTAAGGAAAAAGAGTCCAAGGAGTGAAGCAGAATTTCATACCCTCTTCTATTTTCTTATTTATTAGTTTCCAGGGTTTATTTATTCCTTTGCCAAAGAGCCGTTCCCACAGATATGACAGCAATTTTCACATTGCTTTTGGCACACACTTAAATAATTTCAAATCTACATAATTTTAAATCAATATTTCCTATGCCAGAAATGCAAATGGTTGTTTTAGCACCTTCACTGCTCCTTAAGCTTTTTGTGTATTGGTACCCATAAATCCCTTGTCATAGTTCCTGCTACTGTTGTCTGCTGGCCTTTGTGCAAACCTTAAGCAGACATTTTGGCATAGTGGCAATTCATGAAAATCTTTCTGAGATATCCACCAAGGGATTGTCAGAACTGGATGTGGAATGTAAATATTCAGAATAGGGGATTACTGATTTCATTGGGCCATAAAGAAGACAGCTGTATCAAAAATAAAAATACTTTGTGAGTTTCCAAAAGCTACAGATTTATTCCTTTGTGTTTTCTCTTTTGGAGAGCCACATATATTTCAGTGGCCACATTTGAACATAATGCTAATTAATGGTATGTTTTCAGGAATGAGCTCACTCTTCTTTCCTTCTCTGTACATGGGGAAGGCAGGAAGGAAGAGTTCAGAAGCCTTTGTTGCCTTTTATATGTGGTTTATCATGCCCTATGGAGGATTAAACTCTGTTCAGTATCCACTAAAAAACAGGTCAACTCCAATCAGAATGTTTCAGTCCTCCAGAATCACATTTTTAAAATGGAATTTACACAGAACAAGATCTACAATGTGTCCTACGACTTCGTTAATAACCTCCACAATCCTTTTGGATATTTATGCACATGCATGAGGAATTGTGGAAGTTGCTGCAGCTAACTGACAAGGTGCTGAGTATGGCTGAAATCCTGTGGGCCCAGCTCCGTGCATGCAAGGCTGATGATGTCATCAGTCATGGTCTTTTAAGGCTAATTAAAAGTTTTCAATCCCCGCCCCAGGTTTAGAATCCTGCTAGGGTCTCTTTTGTCCTGGGGAAGCCTTTGGGGGCCTCGGGACCTGAAGGGTAAGCCTTCAGTGTCCAAAAACCGCCACAGCAGTGAATGGTACATGTAAGTTACCTGTAGCAACTTCTCAGTTCTTTTTATGAGCATGTAAGTATCCAGTAGGATTCTGGCCAGTGTCTTCAAGTTTTAGCCATTTGCCAATTTCCCCCCAGAAAAAAAAGGAAAAAGGAAAAAACAACAACCCAACACATCTATAATTTGATGTCATTTCACTCCCCTGACTTTTCTGTCCCTTACTTCATTTCATTTTTGTGGGTGATCACGGAACAAAGGAACGCTATTAGCCTTAGAGAAAGTACCAAGGAGCCAACAAGCAGATGTCCAAGCCAGCAGAGCCCCAAGGCAATGCCCTGAGAACTCTTTTTATTAACTTAGCATGATTGCGTAGTATGTTGTGAGAATTCAGATAGGATACTAGTTACCTAATCGTACCCAGGATTGGCTGAGGAAACTCTTTGATCTAATGCTCTACCTCTAAGCGAAAGGGCAGAATGAGGAGTTACCCTGCCCGCTGGCAGCTGCTGCTCCTGCCAGGAGTGTGTGCACGTCACTGGAACAGAATGCAAGCTACAACCTTTAGGCAGAAGTTTCCCACACATTTTCCTTTCACCTGTTTTCTGTTCCCCTTCCCTGGCAACAATTAATACTCTTTGGTTACTGTGGCGTTTACCCTCGTGGCCCCTGCTTGTTTTCCCTCACAAAGGCTCACGTCGCATTTTCTTCTCGCTGCCACCAGTGGATTACTTCAATCCACAATATAAATGACATATGTCAGAACACTTGTCTTGTGAACAGAAACAGAACTTATTTATTGAAGTGAAGCAGATTGAATAATAACAGAAGTTTTCCAGATACACGTTATACATAAGCAATTCATCAACAGTTCTCTCAGTACATACTTCTTTTCTCTTGCAATATCATTACCACCTTCTCTACCTATTTTCCTAATCAGTTCTATCTCTCTGATTAACCCTATCTATCTCAGTATCTGTTCCCTCTCTCTCTGACTAACCAGCCCTACCTCTATCTGCCTGCTCCTCCTTCAGCCAAGCCTCATATATATTCATTGACTCCGCCCCTCCAGCTCTCTCATAGGTTCATGCAAATCAGCTCATGAATATGAATGGCATGTGTGAAAGGGCCAATCGCCACAGTTACCAAATATTTACATTTCTTTTTAGGCTGGTTTTTGTTTGTTTTGTTTTTTTGGTAGGGAATGGACATTTTATCAGGTTTTTTCCTGGCTCATTTGAGAGGTTTCATTGCAAACTTCTGGTTAATATCTTCCTTCTTTAGGAATGATGATATTTTAGCTACTTAAGGATTCTCACTGGAAATAAAAGGAATGACATCACCACATGTGGTAGCATCACACTGAAAGAAAAGACAATTTTATTGAGGGATTGGAAATACATTTTTGGAAAGCTGATTGTGAACAGAAACTGAAAAATACAGGTATGCAACTGCCTCCACGCCTCAAATTAGAGAAAAAGGATTAATCACCACCACTGCAACTACAAGGCTTGTCATTTGGCATGGCATAGCAGTGAGGAGTAGGATACGTAGTAGACTGATGAGTTATTTATTGCAAGAGATAGACTGCTACAGCAGCACTCCAGTGACGTTTTCAGCTCTGGCTATCTCCTTTCTCCCTGCCCTCTTGTATTGGTGTTAAACTGCCCCAAATCCCTGTGCTTTGCTTTCTCTCTAATGATAATTGCTGGAAGACAGAACTTCTCTAGAAAGAAGGTGTGGGCCACTATTGCAGCTGGTATCTCATAAAGGATTTGGTGATAAGTGTAGTTCTACCTACCTCGGTACATCTTCAGCTTCTGGTCCAGTTTCTCAGCTGAAGCTACTCATATTGGGATAAAGACCAAGTGCCACTAGAAGTCTGCCCCATGCTTTTCTGAATATTTGCTTCTCAGCTGGACCGTGGGATGAGTGGAGGCATCAATTTGCTTCCTTTTTCATGGTTTTGTTTCACCTTACTGCCTCCACTATAGTACCTGACAGTGGGCTAAGTATACGAGAAACATGTGGAGATAAATCATGACTCCATACAGAGACACTGGCCTTTTAAACCAAGTCTGCCATTTTCATATAGATTGCTACATCTCTACATGATTGATTAAGTAGTGGGTTGCATATTTGCCAGTATGCATGACATTGAAAGTCACACTTAATTGTGCTTTACTGGATTTCCATCTGATACTGAGTAATAGAACTTCTATTGTTCTTCTTATTCTTATTATTCAAAAACACTAGGCACAGTCAAAATTATAAAAACATTGACTGGTATTATATAAAAGATACAAGTTTTAACCAAAAACCTAAGTATCTGTTAAATATCGATGCAGTGTGTATGCTGTTCCTAATATTGCCATTTTTTGTAGCTCTGATGGTGCGATTTCTGAGACCACTTCAGTGGTCCCTGTAGTCATTGGGGCTTTTGGGAATAATATCAAGAAATTTCACACAGTATTATAAGCAGTTCTGATATCAAAAACAACAAAAAATGGCAATATTAGGAACAGCATACATACTGTACTGATATTTAACAGATACTTAGGTTTTTGGTTAAAACCTGTATCTGTTATATAATACCAGTCAATGTTTTTGTAATTTTGATTGACTGTGTCTGGTATTTTTGAATAATAATAATTGTGTGTTTTTCTAGGTAGAGAGTACCATTGCCTTGTTAGGTATCTTCAAAATCTTATGGCGTCATGTATGGCAAGTTTATTCTAAAAAGAGAAGATGCTGAAATATGAACAACATATCATTGGTTTTCTGTACCATATAATTAGTAGAGACCTCTAATAAGTAATAATTAACGCAGCACTAGAAAAATATACAAATTATTCTTGCCATGGCTGTATGTGCCTGAATATCCAAAAGACTATTATTTTGCTTGTGCACAAATATTTGTACCTTTGCAGCATCATTTATAGTTATTTATATCAGACTTTAGAGCCTTCTTGTGCTACAATCATCAGGGTTCTTTTTAAAAGCAAACTAATGTATATTTTACTCCCCAAAACATGTAGAAAGAAGCCTGGCAGGATCACAGAAGGGAGTGCAAGTGTATCAAGAGTGTTGAGCCTAACTTTCCACCAGACTCAGTAAGGCTTGTCGGCAGGATTGTGTTCAAAATAGTAAGTAAATTTTCTACTGGTGAGTCATCCTGGAAAAGTCTGAAGATGCCTGAGATATAAGGGAGGGAATGGAAGCACCTCGTTGTTTCTAATGTTAATCTTGTTAACTTTAAGAATTGTTGTCACGTTTTCTTCTATTCCTTTTCTGTCTTCATCTTTTTTGTTCACTTGAGGTCATGTCTCTTTAAACTATATGCTTGAAGATGGAAACTGGCTTCTGTTTTATTGACCTGTGAGGTACACAGGAACCTTTTTAGCCAAAAAGCATCCTATAAAGTGCCTTAAATAAATAGCTTCAGCTTAGCTGGTCATTCTTTACATGGCAAAGAAACAGCTGTCCCATCACTTAACTCAGATTTTAAAGTGCATGCATAGAAGAAGAAGACAGAAAATGAACAGAAACACAGACTACACATCTATGCAAGAATCACTTCAGTCTTGTCAGACAGAGAACTTGGAAATAACATGTTAGAAGTGATAACATTTCATATGACAAATTCGTTTTAGTGAGAGCCTGATGCAGTTATTTTTACCTAATAATGTAATGACTGTTATGCTGTTAATTTTTTTTCATGTAACAGGTAATTTTTCCTTGTTACTTCAAAAATGTTCTTTGAGGGTAATTGGGAAGGATTTGGCACCTTTCTTGGCTTTTTTCCAGCTTTTAAAAGAACTAAAAAGTAAGAAATTAGCAATCATTACCATTCAGGTATGTTTAATTGTCCATAACTTAAAGCAAACAGTTTAATCATACCATGTTACTTTTTAAAAATGACCTCACAAGCTCTGGCTAGATGTATATATATAATTGTCCTCTAAGGTGAGTATTTGTATAAATTACTTGTGTCAATTACTCCAGATACATGCTTTAGGACTGAGTAGAAATGCAGAAACCAATAGTCTGTAAAACAAAAAAGTAACAAACTCATCAACCATATGTATCGAAATAAGCATCTGTGTCTGTTAAGTTTCTGTTCAGTATGTTGATTAGAAGTAACCGGCATTGAAATGATGGCTGAATAGCTCTAAAATATTCTCAAAAATTAACTAGTGTATTTAATTCTTGCTCACATGTTGAATTGTCTATGTGATTTTAGGCTGGTGCTGATCCAAACTTCTGGCATTACTGCATAAACCCCAAATCTAATATCTATAGAAGACTGTCCTCTTTCAAATGGGAATTCTTGACCGCTAGTTTGTAAACATTGCACACACTGTATGGCAACATAATGCAAAACAAACAAAACAAAAACCCTCCACTTTAATTAAGTGGCTGAATTCAAAAAACCTTTTTGCAACTGTTTCCATTTATCTTGACTCTGTGTGGAATTTGGTTTATGAAACAAAATGCAGAGACCAATAGAACAGGAAGGAAAATAAATGAGCAGCAGCTTACATTAATAGGTTTTAAATTGTTGATAACGTTGACCCAAAGCATGAGAGGAAGCAAGAATGAATATATGTGGACAGTTAATTGCTTTGATACACAGGTGTGCTAGGATTATAACAACTTATATAAAAAAGAGTTGGATATTAATGAAATGCATTTTCATTCATTCTTTTTTTCTGTTATCAACAGTTAAGACAGACACCATGCCCATCTGAGAAGCTCTACTCTTTTTCCGATCTTAAATCAAGTAAGTGACTGTTAGCAGTGTTTTTGTACATTTTTCTCACTTTTGCTGTGTAGCATCTTGAGATATGACTTGTCTTTGGAATTCAGCAAATTTGACTTCTAATAACTGGGGATTAAAACTGGAGCCCACAATTAACCAGGCTGTCTTTTCAAAAGCTAGTTAATAGCTTTTTTAAAAAAAGAACAATAATTTGGGAGTTTGTTGAGTTTCTGATTTTCTGCATTCCTGCTCTTGTTAGCCAGTGTGAATTTTGTTGACGTCAGTTTTCGATATATTTTTCTTTTAGAGTCACACATCGCTTAAGAAACTTGTTTCAGAAGTAGTAGATAATTAAAACTTAGAATGTAAATTTAAATATATAATGTTTTTAAAACATCAAGTCCTTTTAATACCATCATTCATTGTAAAGTACCTGGCATGATTTATGGTATTGCAATCTTAAGAACTGGGGCCTGAATCAAAAGTGTCATTGTTCCAGAGTAAGGTTCATTGCACCAGCTGATGCTCTTTTACAAAGTTTGTACAGTTTGCACTGCAAGTAAGTAATGCTTTATTATGGTCAAAGACCAGTACTAAGTAAATAATACTGGATAAAGACATACACAAACAACATAGCAATATACTGAACAAAATATAATGAGCAAAATCTTGTATTGTTAGTAGGCAGAATTCAATGGCTCAAATCCTGTTGGCATAGGTTGCCCTACTGATCTCTGGTGATGTCATCAGTTGTGGCTATGCTGCATCTGTCTGGGGAAATTAAAAGCTTCCCATTCAACCCTGCCTGGCTCTGGGGATAGCTAAGGATCCCTTTTTGACCTAGGAATACTTCCAGAGCCATAGAACAGGATAGATAATGATTTTAAGTTGGAAGATTGCTGCTGGTGGTCCTAGCACTGGGACCAGTACTGGCAACAGTGAATATTCCAACATTAAATCTTTCCGTATCCTGTTGTGTGGCTCTTGAACACTCCCAAGGATGAAGGGGATCCCTAGAGATCCTCAGAGCCTGGAGGGGAGAATGGGATTAATTTCCTGAAAAGGCTGTGGCATGGACATGGCTGATGACATCACCAGTAATTAGTGATGTAAATAACACCAACAAAATTCTGGCCGATATATTAGCAAAGAACTGTGAGAGACTCCAACAGCTGTACAAAATGTGGCTATTTTATTGGTAGTTTGGGGGGGGGGCAGGAGGAATCCTGATCAGAAAGGAGAAACAATATACAGAATTTGTTGATCTGTTTTGGAATCTTTTGGGAATAGATGGAAGAGGATTATTATGAAAGTCATGGTAGAAGGAATAGTATAATAGGATGTAGCCAACAGTTTTCACATCCTTACTTTCACAGGGATGTGTGTGTTCCTGGTAGGGTATAATGCAACATCCCTCCTCCCGGAGCACAAAAGGTAAAAATATTACATCAGGTTAAAGTGAAACCTTTTCTAGTGTTGGGAAATGTAAAATTATCAAGGCACCTAGAAGGCAGAAATGTCTTCTTGCCTGGAAAAGAATATTTTAGTGCTGTTGCAATTCTGTGTCCCAGATTCTTTGTTTAGTAATAGATTTAACTTTGAGTAGCCAAGAGTTATTACATTGCTAGAGTAGAACTCCAGAGATTCATAATTTCTAAAATAGGTACCTTCTTGATTAGAAAGCATCTGTTAGTATCAGGGCCATGAGTCCTGCTGAGGAGAAAAAGAGTTTCAGTCAGTAGTTTATCAAGTATATCCTTGCATGAGCTTCTGTAGGATTTAGGATTTGCCTCAAGGCTGAAAACCACATTAGGGACACAGTGTGGAACTGAGAAATAAGGCTCTCTAAAATTTGATTTGTATTGCTTCCATTGTAGAATGGGTTGATCAACATAGATCACAAGTTTGGAATTCTGTTTTTTATTACCGCTTTGCAGACCAGTGTAATCCAGCACAACTATAGCAGTGATTTTTACTCTGCTAGCGGGCATTGGATTTAGGCCCAAGAAATACAATGAAGTCAAGTAATAAAATAGTAAGATAGTGACAAAATAGTACTTGAGTATCAGAACCTAGTCAGTGAACTCTGCCAAGCTCTCTGGTGTAGGCAAATATTTCCAATATTTGGAGGAGGTGGCTTGTTAATATGTGATAGGTTATCTGAATAAGAAGTTAATATCACTAGAAATGTTGTGAGATCACCTTGCTCTCATGAGATTTTATCCTAGTTTGCTAACATTTTGACAAGTGCAGGATCCCCTGTATATCTCTGAGCCAATCGTGAATGAGGTACTGATAAAAAGATTTCCATTTATAGACCATAAACATCTTGGACACAATCTAAGATGCAATCTTAATATTACAGAGAAATTCTTTGTTTTCTAAGACTGTGTAGTTTAGGAACATATTTTTGGGATTAGGAATCAGATTGCAGTTGACTCTTTCAGCCTTGATTATGTGCTTCCCAATTTCCCCTTAAAAAGACTTTTCTAAGAAAATGTGTGTAGAATTTATTATTTGTTATTCTGCTGAAGGCTTATTCTGTGCTAGTTGAACTGAGTTCTTGATTGATATGAAGAGGTCTGTACTGAGGAGGTGTGAAGATGCATCTACATCTTGTTTAGAACTGTTATGTACATCATTCACTATCTGCATGTTTGAACAGACCTTGTACACCTTCATTTGAAATCATGCCACATTCTTCAGATAGGGGTTCACTAGACACATTTTATTTATTTATTTATTTATTTATTTATTTATTTATTTATTTATTTATTTATTTAACTTATATGCCGCCCACTCTACCCAAAGGTCTGTGGGCGGCTTACAACAATTAAAATACAATAAAATACAATAATGAGGAAGGGGGTCAGGCCCCTCCCTCCCCTCCCTCATCACTTTATGGAAAGTAATGAATCTGAAGCAGAGAACCAAGTCTCTTCATACAGTTGTGACCTTCAGTTTCTCAGGGTTCTGGTTCAGAGATAGAAGGAGTTCTTCTCTTCTGACTCATCACTTTTATTTATTTTTTCTTATTATATTTCTATCCTGCTTTTACACTAAGGAATAGCACTCAAGGCAGTTTACATACATAATGAAAAACAAAAGCAAGTGAAAAGTGAGTCGAACATGCTGTTGTCCAGGCTAGTGCACTTGACTACTCATGTTTTTAATTAGCCCTTATTTAGAATGCCCAAACAGGGATATTGTCTTGGGAGTAAGAGCCACTGCCTTGAGTATAGCATACATTAAAATCACAGTACAAAGGTGTTTTCATATATGACTTTTCAACCCTTGTTTTACATGTCTTGTATTTGTAGAACAAATATTTAAAATGAGCACTGTTGAGAAATATGTGATTTAAAAATAAGTGCTTTCCAATTCATGCAGGAACAGGTGATACCTTTATTTGACCATTAAGAATATTAAAAAAAACCCACACAAAACAAACAGAGAGCTTTCAATGATAAATAATCTTCTCCAAGGCTTTCCAATGTTTATCCTTCTTCAGCTGATGTTCTTGTATATGCACAGATGGTGGGCAAGGGGCTCAAAGGTGTTTTTACTATAATGAGAAAATCTACATAGACCACTGATAACTTCACTTTTTATAATGGGTCATCTTCCAAGAAATGAAACAACTTTTATTTCAAAACACTAGAAAATTAAAACAATTCATTTACTTGATTTGATTTCAGTCCAGGCTTCCTTTGGCTTCAGTAACAGTTGGGAGATGTAAACTTGCCATTCCTCTGGGGTGCTTTCCCCCCTGGCAATGGACAATGTTGACATCTTGGCCAAATTCCAGTTCAGACAGTGGTGTTCTGTCTTATTATTCTCTAAATTCTCCCTGGAGTTTTGGATGAAATATACTATTCTTGTTTGCATCTGTCCTAAATGGAAATGTCCTGCATATGGCACTCTTGAACAGTTTGGTGGCTTTAATTGGATAAAATTAGCAGTACCTGCCCGTCTGTCTTTGAAATAAATTAATAAATTCTGCAGTGTTCATTGTGTTCAGACCACTGGTTCATTTCTAGGGGGAAGCAACAATTCATTCATTAGTGTGGTGGCATTCATTTTTTCTGGGGATGTAAAATCCAATGTACTTTCTTACCTCCCAGAGACAATGAATCACATGGGAGGAGGGCTAAAAACCTTCCTTCCCGCCTCTCCTCAAGACAGTCTGCAAATTCAGTATTTCACACTGCTCTGTTCCCTTTGCAGTTATGCTCAGGAGTGGCTGATCTTTGCAGCTGGCTAGAAGCGGTGACCCAATTTGAATCTAACAGAAACTTGTGCCAACAGGATTCCATAGTAGCAACTCAGTAGCATACCCACTACTCACTCTCCACTTTGAGTAGGGGGTATGTGAGGTCTGTGCATGGCTCTCTCATATCCATCCAGTCCTCTGCTCACTGCATGTACATGAGTAACTTGCATTGAGCATAGGGAGAGTGATGGCTGAGGTTATAGGAAATGCAAGCATCATGTGTGCGAAACATGTTGAGTGTGTGATTCATTTCTGTGCGTTTATTTCTGAAAGAAAGTCTGGCACTCAGCTGTGAGACAGATGAATAGGGTAGGTTTGCCATATTAGCAGGTTGGCTGAGCTTTTTTTTTTTTAATTTTATTTTAGACATGCCACCTGGTGCCTATTTAGCCCATCATCTGTCCCATGTTCTAAATTTCCTTTACAAAAAAAGAAGCAAGCATCTAGTCCTTATAAAATCAGAGATATTAGACAAACCCTGCAGTTACCATTTTAACCAATTGTTTTGGATCCAGTCCTTGGTGTCTAGTAGCAAGAGTGAGTGAAGCATGGCACAGAATCCCTATGCATAGGTTTGGTGCTTTGACTTGGATGATATCAATTAAAGGCTGTTTTGGAAGGTTGCAGAGTCTTTGAACTCTATCTTACCTCACTGGGAATTCTTTATGGTTGTATCCCATCTCATACATATTTTTCTTTATTTATAAGATCTGTAGTTCCCCTCACCACACTCATTTATTTATTTATTTTATTTATTCGACTTGTATGCCGCCCACACTCTGCAAGAGTCTCCGGGCGGCTTCCAACATCAATTTAAAACAGTTCAGTTAAAAACAGACACTAAAAACCAATACGGTTACATTTGCTCTACAAAAGCAAAAACAAAAACAACCTACAAAAACAATCTAGATCTATGACTCTATCAGTTAAAATTAAAACCTTCAATTAAAACCTTCAATTAAAAAACTTCCGGAACAGGAAGGTTTTAACCTGGCGCCGAAATGTCTGTAACGTTGGCACCAGTCGGATGTCATTTGGGAGGGCATTCCAAAGACCGGGGGCAGCTGCTGAAAAGGCCCTCCGCCTACAGGCCATCCCTCTCACCTCACTGAGGGATGGCTCTTTCAGGAGGGCCTTCTGGCTAGATCTCAGTTGCTGGGTAGGTTTGTATGGAAGGAGGCAGACTGTGGTCCAGGAGTGAAAGTGCTTTTTTGCTAGTTTAGGTTTGGGCTTAACTTCTCAAATTGGGGGCCTGCATCCCCCTCCCCCCACATATTAAAGCCATGTCATTTTCACAGTAGGAGCAACATTGAAAATTTGAGCTAGGACATAGTTAGGGAGGTACATAAGTGGCCAAGGAACTCCATGTACAAGCTGTCTACTGTCCATATTTGCACTAGCGCAAGGCCTCCATTTGAAGCAAGCCACAGATTATTTCTTAATAGTTGTCACAAAGACTGCCATATCTAGAGATGAAAATCCAACATATGTTTGTATTTGAGCTTACCTTGCATATTATATTAACATGCATTTCTATAGATTTTGCTGTGCATTTCAGCTTTTTGCAATTGTGCTAAAACTCTACTAATATAATTTGTGAGAACTGACTGGAAGTCTAACTGCAATCTTATACTGTGGAAAGGATTTTGTATAACGAAGAATTGCCATTCTTACTTAACCTGCTCAATTGAATGCTTTTGCTGTTCCCCATCTTCTTGCCCATCTGCTTTGTTTCTGAGCTTTTACTCTTCCATTCACATAATGTTTGGCAGAAATAACCTGGTAGTGAGAGGTAAGTGTCAAAAATAAAGTGATCTATGTTTGCCCTTCTGTGTCTTTGGGGTTGGAATTGTCTAGACTAGAAAGCTGATGCCAGAGTGTTGGCAGAAGGTCTTGTTCATGCCCTGCAATACATTGCTTCCTTTAAAGATACTGAAGACCTTAATGAAGAAATGAAAGAAGGCCTTGGGCATTTAGCAACAACGCTCCAGCTGTACTTGAAGGTGGAGATCCAAGATGCTTCTCAGCTGCAACCTACCCTAGATATTTTTCAGACCTTCGCAAAAGTAAGTGTTAAGTCATGTAATCTGACAACTCTATAAATTGACTGCTTTTGTTGCTAATATTTGTTCTTTTGCATTTTATGAAGGACCGATGTACTGCAGTAATAAACGTACTGCCAGATGTCAAGAGGGAATGGTAAATTTTATACCCCCCATAAGTAATTAAACTGACACCCTGCCAGGGACCAGTAGCACTTTCTTTTGATGTGCTCAGATCTTAGATTAAAATGTTTAATGCAAACAGTAGGCATATATAAAACAACGAGAACTGTGACACCACAAAATGCTGATATTGAAAAATGAGTTGAGATGATTAAAGAAAAATCTCTAGCTATCTCATATGTTGGTTTCTAGAAGAAATGTCATTATGGTTTATTCATTTACTTTTTTTGAAGAATGTCTTTTTGTGCCAAATATAATTTGAGAGTAGATATGTATATGTGTATTTATATATTTTCTGTTTCTCGTGTTGATATGATGATACATTGCACAAGATATCTGTGGATTAGCCCTGCCTGGTCATTTTTCTAGGTTTTTGTATATCGTATAACATGTTAATTTATTTTTGGTAAACACTGTTAGATTTCTTTGTCACTGGCTTGGCCTTATGAAATTGAAGAGCTGGCATCATGAAATAATCTTGATATTTCATTTAATAATAAACATCTAATGCTCAATTAAAAGAATATTATTATTTTTTGTTTTTGTTGATTTACAGTTTCCTGGAAAAGCGTTGGCAGTTTAGAGACCCTGATTACATTTGCTTTCTGGAGATATCTAGATAAAAATAGTACTTTGTTCTAAAATGTGCAAGGTGATCGGCTCTAATATGGGTGATCTGCTCTAATATGGTTCTTTCAGTGGGTTTCTAGATGTCGCTTATACTAATTTCTCACAATGATTGTATAATTACCTTCAGAGCTACAACAGGAAATGCAATAGTAATACTAGTTATTTGTGGTGGTGTCTATGTATGCACACAAATGGGGTTTCCGCCTGCAGGAATGCTGGTTTGGAAAGTTCCAGAGCCTCAAAAATGAAAGCATTTTTGCCTATACAATACAAAAGCGTGGCCCCACTCTTCTCGGTCTGTTTTCGTCCGCTGCCTCAACAGCACACATTGGACTGCTCCAGAACCTTTTTACTTACCTGCATCATTTTTTGTGATAAGTATTCGCCTCCTTTTATCCCTGTTTATTATTTTTTCAAAGCAAAGTTTTCCGTTAGAGAGAGGGTTATTTTTCTGTTGCTTAGGAGACTTCAGTCCTGCAATATTTGCAAAAGCTTTACTGCTCTCACTCTTACAAACCATCAATCCCAGTTTCGTTCCTTTCTTTGGGAATAATTCCCTTCGGGCTACTGATTCTACTCCCGGGGGAACTCAACTCCAAAAACCATGGTCACAGAAGCCATGGACTCAGCAGCGGCACTGAACAAGCCCTCAGAGCTGGACCCCGGGGTACCTCAACATCGAAACTATCACCAAAATCTACCAAGAAATCAGAGCACTGTCGCTGCAAGGGTCTTGCAGCCTCCAATATTGAGGCCGCCAAATGGAAGAAGAAGCTGCAGCGTACTGATACTGAGCTTTTTGTGGCCACCTCAGACTCCCAGTTGCCTGTCCGAGAGCCTGCCTCTGCTTATACTACCAACGCCCAGTATGTGATCTCGGTTTCAGAGGGTGAATACCTTAGTCTCTTTGTGCAGAGTGTTGCCATCCCTCCAAGAGCTCCCTCTCCTCAGACTCCTTTATGAGAGCCATCCTTGCCTCCTCGTGTGTCTGAGGATGAATGACGATTCAGATCAAGATCTATCCTGCTGGCCCAGCCATCGCCCTCACTACAACCCCATAGTCAGAATATTGGAGCCCAAGGTCATACTCAGCTTCCATTCCTGTAAGAGACAGCCAGTCAGATGACAGCTCATACGATTCAGGACCAGAGGAAGAAAACTTACTGGCTTTTCTCCCAGGGCCCTCACCTGATCCAGGTGTTCAGGACTCCACTCCTCTCTCACCCTCAGAGGACCTCTCCTCCTATATCAACCTGATAGAGAGAAAGGCAAAGTCATTACACCACCCAGTCTTCAAATCATTGCCACCAGCAAAAAAACTCGGTCTTTGCCCCATTCATAAAAAATCCAACATCCCGGTTGAGATGGCAGGGCTTGAGACTAACCGATCTCATTAGCCAATCGTGACAAAAACCTTCCTCCATCCTCCCCACATCACGCCAGATTGAAAACATCTGAAGAGTCCAATAGGACAAGGCTGTGTTTCTTTTTAAGCATCCTCTACCAAATTCTGTCATTGTTCAACTTAGATCCAAGGGCTCTTCTTGGGATACACCTGCCAATAGGGAAGGCCGTAAGCTCAACCTACTAGCCCACAAAGTTTACTCATAGGCAGCATTCCACATGCGCATAGCCAACTATCAAGCCATGATGGGAGCTTATCATCAAGCCCAGCTAGACTGTAACCCATTAAAACCTGCAGAAAAATAAATGTGTTAAGTCTTTGAAGTGCCACAATATTTTTATTTATTTATTTTTTAAAATACATGATTTTTAAATGCATACTGTGGAGATGAAAATGACTTGCATGTGGCTGCAAAAGACTGTCTTGTTGAGTTTGATTTCAGGTGCAGTCCTAGCTAGCCAAGATGACTCAGGCCAGCTGAGTTGACACTACGCCAGCTGAAGCTGTGCTGAATACAACCCCCTCCCAGCCTTGGGGTTCTGTAAATTACTTAGGACTACCTTCCTACCTAATTTCACAGCTGGCAAGTGGCTGTGTCCCTAGGCTGGAGCTGGTTTGGATCTGGTGTAACTCAGCTGCTCCCTCACCTTTTTACAGCTCTTCTGCAGGCTGCATTTAGCCAGCACAGCAGTTATGGCAGCAGATCTCTGCCAGAAGGCCAGTTGTGCTGGCACAAGAGGGCTCTGCCCATTCCAGACCACTACCGTCAGTGCATCTCTCTGTTAGGATTGCGCACTGGCTTTCACTTTCTTTAATTACTGTGATTTATAAGAGAAATATTCTTGGCTATCCAAAGAGGAAATTGCCTTTGGGTAGAGGATGAATCAATTAAAAAAAAAAATCTTTTAGTAGTGGTGTGATTTCAGGTTTGCTGAAGAAAGGTATATAAAGAAGAGTTTATTTTTTGTTTTATTTGAATTCTGTTGTGATCTTTCTTTCCAGACAGTGATGATCATTTTTTTAAATTTTATTTAATAAGTGCACTGAATCCCAGAGATCTACTTTGTACTTGTCTATCAAATCACCAGGCTTTTCAAAATAGTAGTGCATAATTTAGGACATAAACAGGTCTTAGCATATGTTGCAAACTCATTTTTAATCTGCATAGGTTTTTCACTTATGCTCTAAATATTTGAATTTAGTAATGCAGCATTCCTATTCACTCCATTATATTTCATATAAAGACCTACGGTTTATATGAAGACATTGATCTTTAAGGTTCATTTATTATACCTATATGAGGCTGACTATACAGGTGTTTAACCTGCTGTTTGGTCCATTGGAGGGATGGACTGGTTTGCTCCTAAAGATGATGATCAGATGATGTCTTTGCTGGAACAAACCAGTCCACCCCCCCCACCCCCCCAGAGTGGTCCTAACCACACCTTTCTGGCTCCTGTCAGGGGCTTCTACTTTTTTGGTGCAAGTAGGATCACTCCATTTTGGTCTGTTTCCAGTGCATGTGATTGCTAGAAATGAACCAAAGTGTGTCTTCCTTCCAATTCGTGAAACAGCTCTCTTCTTAAGCCACTTCACAATATTGGCAAATTGACAGCAGGCTGCTGTGGGCCAAATTGGGTTTCTGCGAGGATCACACCAAATGGCATATCAGACCTCCTAGCAACCCTATTTAGCCCAATCCAGCCCATTCCAATTCCAAAAAATAGACAAACTCTATGTTTCCATCACTGAAAGCAATTGATGGACATTCCAGTGGACAGACAAGAGAAAGCCTACCTATATCCCTGAAGGAAAGTATAGTTCTAGCACTCTGGAGACCTTTGGAAGCTTTTACATAGTGCCTTTCTCTGAAAAAATTAATCCTGTAGTTTCATACCTTTAGTATGTCATAGAATAGAACAGTACTGCCCCTGTATGAGCTCCAGCTCTAGTATTGTTTTTCAGGCTTTCTCCCACATTCTTTTGAAGTTCACAGGATGCTTACTCAGAGCTTGAACTCCATTTAGCCTTTTTATTACCTTCCAATGGTTGGTGTGGAAAGCTGCTGCTGAAGGTCAGTTACAATCCATTTGATGCTGAACCTCAAGAATATGAATAAATAGACAGTGAGACAAAGAGGAAAAACAAACAGTCCTTCCTGGAGGTAATTCTTGGGCTTGTTTTTCTTTTTGGAAAAGGATCAGTTAAAGGGTGATTTCATAAGAGGTAGCTGTGATCACCCCTTTTTCTTTTTCTTGGATGATTTTGCTATGCATAATCTCATTTTACTGCCAACTTAGTTCAGCACATTATCAAGCTAAGGAGAGGCAAATTTAACACAACATACAGCCTTATTATTAATAATGTCACTAATAACAGGCATAATTGGGAGTTAGTGTATATGAATATCCTTGCAAGTTTTTATAATTAATATAATTTTGTTCAATAAAGTAGTAGTTAAAACAACTCTTTCTGAAAATATGGCTGAAATCCACTAGTAAGTCAGTACTAGAGTAGGCCCTTTGAAGCAATGGAACTTATATAGACATTGACTCACTAAATCCCCACTGATTCAGTGAGGTGACTCTAGTTGCGGCTTACTACAGTGGTGTCTTGATTTACGACCATAATCCGTTCCAGAAGATGGACATAACTCGAAATGGTCGTAAGTCGAAGCACCATTTCCCATAGGAATGCATTGAAATGCAATTAATCCGTTCCGGCTGAAGAAAAAAATCACCCCCCCCAAAAAATCACTGCAAGACTCATTGGAAACGCGATTAATCCCTTCCGGCCGAAGGGGGGGGGGGGGAAAGAAAGCAATCAAGCATGCAAGACCCATTGGAAATGCACAGAAAACAAACGGAGCAGATCGGAAATGCAGAGAGAACAAAGGGGGCAGGTCGGAAATGCAAAGAAAACAAAGGAAAAAGCAAGGGAAGCATGCAGGACCCATTGGAAATGGGGGGGGAAACCCAAAAAGCAACCAAACCCCCCAAGACCCATTGGAAATGGGGGGGGGGGAAAGCCAAAAAAACAAACAAACCCCCCCAAGACCCATCGGAAATGGGAAAAAAACCCAAAAAACAAACAAACCCCCCAAGACCCATCGGAAATGGGGGAAAAAAAACCCCCAAAAACAAACAAACCCCCCAAGACCCATCACAGCACAGAAACATAACCCCCCCAGCTCAAAACCACGCTGCAAAAACACCCACAACAGTTTTTAAAAAGCAGAAAACAGCACCTTACCTTACCTAAGAGGCAGTCTGAAGCCTCCCTGCAAACACACACACACACTCACTCAGAAGCAGAAGGAGGCAGTCCCAAGCCTCCTCCGACGCACGCTTTCTAACTGCTGGGGCGAAAGAGCTACAAAGAAGCAGCCTCGTCGCCACCTATGGTTAGCAATTTGAATTTCCCGCCTTTTTCCCCTGCCTTTTTCTGTTTGTAAGTGGAAGCTCCGGTTGCAAGTAGAAGCAAAATTTTGCAGCCGGAGCTGGTCGTAACTCGAAATGGTCGTAAGTAGGGACGTTCGTAAGTCGAGGCACCACTGTACTGGATTGCAGTTTTATGAGCCCCACTTGTCCAACAGGGTGTCCCTCCTCCATCCTTTGATCTGTACACTTCAGACAAATGGGTTGAAACAAAACAGGGTTAATTGAACTTGGAAGGGGGTGAACAAGAGTTGGATCTGTACGGAGTCCTAGTCTCTGAGCCCTAGTTCCCGGCACTGGCTCAAGGTCTTTTAGCACAGTCTCTTGCCCTCTAGTTTTGTTCACAGAAGGGAGTCTGTCTATTCAGGGAATCCAGTTCTCATCACCACTGGACTCATTGATAAGAAAATCTATGAAGTCCTGGGTCTGGGCCTTCCTTTCCTTTCGACCACTCCTAGTTGGTATGCCTACAGTGAGGGAAGGCATGGGAAGAGCTTCCCTTCAGGGAACCGTGCTGATCCTGGTTCCCAGAGTTCTTCCCCTTGGTGTTCTCCCAGTGCTGGTACTCTCACTGTCTCTTCCTGGGAGAACACCAAGGGGAAGAACTCTGGGCTCATTTTGCCCTTCCTTCCTAGGACCTGCTTCTGTGTTTTCCCCCATAGGTTTCACCCATGGGGCTTCTCTTCCTCCTATCTCCATCGCTCTCCTTCCTCTTTCTTAGGTGCCTCTTTTTTTTCTTCCTCTCCTCTGGTGACAGGGCAGCCTTCATACCTGCAATGCATTGTGTTAAATAACTCCACCCTCCCTCTTACAGGGTACCCTCCAACCCCCAGGGCTGACATGACCTTGTAGGCCTCTGTTTATGTCTCACTTTCCTGAAAGTAACACATGGTAGCATGTCCTACATGTGCAGACTCACAAGAAGAAGGCTCACTGGGAGTCTGGGGGATTGTGTGGATTCTGGCTTGGAGCTTGATGGACAAATGACAGGGGCATCCATGTCCCATGCCCCTATCCTCCTTACAAGTCTATAACCCAAGTAATTTAGGGTGCAGTTCAGGACACAGTTCTCTGATTGCAAGCCCCATGGAACACAGTGGAAATTACATAATTATTCTATAATGCCCTTGATTATTTTGATCCTATTGTTATTGAGATTCCCCTTTTGTTACTTCAAATGATTTTGAAATGCAATTCCTCTGTGGTTTTGTTTAGTAAATTTTAGGTATGAAATATTGATCTTCCACAGTGTAACAAATGCAGGCAACTGATAATGTGACCTTATTATTAGCATACTGTACATTAATGTGTTTCTTTTACTGGAAAATAAACTATTGGTTATAATTCAGAGATCATTTATTTGTGATTAAAATAAAAAGGATTCCAAAAAGAAATCCTTGGTCATGTTACACCCACACCCACCCACCACCACACCCACCCACAATATAAAATACCTCCAAACCTGTTTTCTGTCTCCTGTTGGAATATTTACACTGGAACCCAACAACAAACATAGTCCATAAATTACTGCACGTGAGATGTAACCACACACCCAAGACTCTTACGGCCAATGAACATTTAGAATTTTCTACTTGTATAATTGATATTTCATCAATTATTTCATTTTGTTTCCATATGTCTGACAAACTGGACTTGTCCGCAAGAGCTCACGTGAAAATATAATAGTCTTCAAGGTGCCACATGTTTTTGTCTTGTTTTGTTTTGTTTCTGTGGTTTTTGCTTGCACAGACTAACACAGCTGCGTCTTCTAAACCTACTGTTATATTTTAATGTGAGCTTTCATGGACAACTCCACTTCTTCAGACATATGGAGTGAAATACAGTAAAATACAGAGTTCACAAGTAAAACATTCATGCTGGCTTTGAGAGTCAGTGGTGTATGGTTGCATTTCACACATGCAGTAATTTATAGCCTATGTTTGGTGTTCAGTTCTTTTCTAGTCTGGTTTCATAGATATTCTCACAAGAGAGAGATAGAAGAGGTAGCCGTGTTAGTCTTTATCAGACAAAACCCAAAGGAGAAAAAAAAAATTAAATTTACTTTGCGATAGTGTTTGATATGATAACAAGCATAGAAACTGAGTAAATAAATAATATGTATCAAATGAATGTAATATCTCTGTAGCAGCGTGTGTTTATAAATAATAAATATCTCTATAGCATCCCAGAGAGATGCCCTAGAGAATGTGCTCTAATCCCCACTGCTGTGTCTGTGTGGAACATTCTAATCAAGGCGAACAATCCTCAATTAATTTCTGTTCTCATCCAGGTGATGGATGCCGTATAATAAGATTTGTGACTGAAACATAGGATTATCTGTACAGTAGCAGGCAAAACAGGCAGGAAGGAGAGGTGGAGTTACATTAGTGACACCATCTACCTTACCAGGTGCTCTGTCCAACAGTCTGCTGGATTTGTGTGTGTTTAATTGAGGGCAGGTGCCCAGGACAGATAGGGATTTTGTTGGTGTACCACCACCGCATATTGCTCAACAGTCTCCCTTCCTAAGCTAGCCACATTGGTCTCAGTGATTATCCTGGAGTCTCCTCAGCTTCGGTGTTGAGGGACTTAAATATCCACAGTGAGACTACTGTGTACACATTCTGGTCCTGATTTTCTGTGTTGGGCAGAATGATGGTGGTCTGGGTGTGAAGGAGCTCTCAGTAGGTTATGGATATATCGTTACTCATGGGTGTTATATTCATTGCAACCTGCTTCTTCTGCAGTGCTAGAAGGGTAATTAAGATGGTCAGCCTGAAGAGGCGAATTGAACAGAATGGTTTCCTAACAGCTCTTGAGGAATCTTGAGGAATCTAATGGCTCTTGAGTAATTTTCTACCTCTTTTAGCCTGAAGACATCTTAAGTTGGTAAGCACTGTTACCCCAGAGGTTTGCTGCTTTTCATATTTTTGGTAAAAAAATATGCATTAGTTGAGTACTAATCTGCCAGATTTATTTGAGAAAATTAAGATAATTGTTTGAAGGGCTCATAATGAAGTTCTCTTCCCACTGGGTGGAAAGTTTGCTGAAGCGGCCAGTTACCTGAGAACCGCAAAGGAGCTTCTGTGAGCTACTTGAAAGAAAACTGGGCTATAAGTCTAATATATACATTAATATATAAATGTATTAAATCTTCATTGTTGTGGAAATAAGATATCTTACGGTGAAACATGGTGGAAGCTGATTCAAAGGGACACTTGAATTTTGCTAATTTCATCTTAGCCATTTTTATTGTTTTTGAGGAGGTAAGATGGATTTTGCAATTTTGAACTGTCTTTTCTAATAATAACAATATCACCGAGTGGTAATACCATATGCCGTGCGTAGTCTTTCATCTATCCCATTTGCCTGAACCAGCTGAGCAGCTTGTAACAATTTATGCTAATCACAGCATGCTGAATCCTAACTAGGCAAGATGTCTGAGAGATGTTGTCGCTGACACTAGGTCTGCTGAAGCTGTGCTGACCCAAACCCCTCCAAGCCTAGGGATATTTAAAATCATTTAGGACAGTGGTTCTCAACCTTGGGTAACCCAGGTGTCCTTGGACTGCTATTCCCAGAAGCCTTCATCACCAGCTGTGCTGGCAGGGGTTCCTGGGAGTTGCAGTCCAAGAACACACCTGAGTTAACCAAGGTTGGAAACCACTGATTTAGGATTATCCTATCCCTATCCTAACTGTGTGCTTGACATAGTGGATCAGAAGTCTTTGGATCTGTTACTAACTCATTTCCTCCCTTTCTCTTCTCCTTTTTTGTTTTGTTTTTGTTTTGTTTTGTTATTCTCCTGGTACTTAGCCAGCACAATGGATGTGCCAGCAGATCTAGTTGTCTTGGTAGATATGAGATCAGCCAGTAGAAGGAGTTTGTGCTTCTTCCCATTCCACACCCAATGTGGCTGGTGCATTGTTGAATTTGGATTGCACTTCTGCTTTGTTTCTAACATAATCTTTTCAGCAGTGTGGCCAAAGTACTCCGTTTCTGGTTTTAACTATTCTACCATGCGGGTTAGCATTTTCCCCCTTCATAAGGTGAATAAAACTGCTACAATTAATTATATCTTCTATTAAAAATAATCAAAATAAATGAGGGAGATATAGCTATCACATAGGAGTCCTAGCATCAAGATGTTTTTCTGCAACTATTTATTAATGAATTTATAAAAATGCAAAGTTAGACTTGGAAGAAATATGGGTGTAGTCAAACAAAAGGCACTGCAGTTTTTCCCAGAAGACTGCTTTGTATGGAAGTCATCAAATAAAAGCCTTAAAAAAATAAAATCAAATGAGAGTCATTTAGCTTCAGATATGTTTTTTTTTCATGCTTAGCTATTTCTAGGAAACTATTATACAAGTGATTTATTGCTGGGGAGAGTCGGGATTTTCCATGTTGTTGGAATTAACCTTTTAGCTGCAGCAATTTCTCTTAAGTACTGTTGCTGATTATAACAGAAATTTGTTGTTGTTTAGTCGTTAAGTTGTGTCCAACTCTTCATGACCCCATGGACCAGAGCACGCCAGGCCCTCCTGTCTTCCACTGCCTCCCGGAGTTTGGTCAAATTCATGTTGGTAGCTTCGATGACACTGTCCATCCATCTCGTCCTCTGTCGTCCCCTTCTCCTCTTGCCTTCACACTTTCCCAACATCAGGGTCTTTCCCAGGGAGTCTTCTCTTCTCATGAGATGGCCAAAGTATTGGAGCCTCAGCTTCAGGATCTATCCTTCCAGTGAGCACTCAGGGTTGATTTCCTTCAAAATGGATAGGTTTGTTCTCCTTGCAGTCCAGGGGACTCTCAAGAGTCTCCTCCAGCACCACAATTCAAAAGCATCAATTCTTCGGCAGTCAGCCTTCTTTATGGTCCAGCTCTCACTTCCATACATCGCTACTGGAAAAACCATAGCTTTGACCATGCGGACCTTTGTTGGCAAGGTGATGTCTCTGCTTTTTAAGATGCTGTCTAGGTTTGTCATCGCTTTCCTCCCAAGAAGCAGGGGTCTTTTAATTTCATGGCTGCTGTCACCATCTGCAGTGATCATGGAGCCCAAGAAAGTAAAATCTGTCACTGCCTCCATATCTTCCCCTTCTATTTGCCAGGAGGTGATGGGGCCCGTGGCCATAATCTTAGTTTTTTTGATGTTGAGCTTCAGACCATTTTTTGCGCTCTCCTCTTTCACCCTCATTACGAGGTTCTTTAATTCCTCCTCACTTTCTGCCATCAGAATGGTATCATCTGCACATCTGAGGTTGTTGATACTTCTTCCGGCAATCTTAATTCCAGTTTGGGATTCCTCCAGTCCTGCCTTTCGCATGGTGTATTCTGCATATAAGTTAAATAAACTGGGGGACAATATACAGCCTTGTCATACTCCTTTCCCAATTTTGAACCAATCAGTTGTTCCATATCCAGTTCTAACTGTTGCTTCCTGTCCCACATATAGATTTCTCAGGAGATAGATAAGGTGGTCAGGCACTCCCATTTCTTTAAGAACTTGCCATAGTTTGCTGTGGTCCACACAGTCAAAGGCTTTTGCGTAGTCAATGAAGCAGAAGTAGATGTTTTTCTGGAACTCTCTGACTTTCTCCATAATCCAGCGCATGTTAGCAATTTGGTCTCTAGTGCCTCTGCCCCTTCGAAATCCAGCTTGTACTTTTGGGAGTTCTCGGTCCACATACTGCTGAAGCCTACCTTGTAGGATTTTGAGTGTAACCTTGCTAGCGTGTGAAATGAGTGCAATTGTACGGTAGTTGGAGCATTCTTTGGCACTGCCCTTCTTTGGGATTGGGATGTAGACTGATCTTTTCCAATCCTCTGGCCACTGCTGAGTTTTCCAAACTTTCTGGCATATTGAGTGTAGCATCTTAACAGCGCCATCTTTTAAGATTTTAAATAGTTCAACTGGAATGCCATCACCTCCACTGGCCTTGTTGTTAGCCATGCTTTCTAAGGCCCACTTGACTTCACTCTCCAGGATGTCTGGCTCAAGGTCAGCAACCCCACTATCTGTGTTGTCCGGGACATCCAGATCTTTCTGGTACAATTCCTCTGTGTATTCTTGCCACCTCTTCTTGATGTCTTCTGCTTTTTTTAGGTCCCTACCATTTTTGTCCTTTATCATGTCCATCTTTGCACAAAAGGTTCCTTTAATATCTCAAATTTTCTTGAACAGATCTCTGGTTTTTCCCTTTCTATTATTTTCCTCTATATCTTTGCACTGTTCATTTAAGAAGGCCCTCTTGTCTCTCCTTGCTATTCTTTGGAAGTCTGCATTCAATTTTCTGTAATTTTCCCTATTTCCCTTGCAGAAATAGTACAAGCAAATATTAGTCACTCTGTCAAAAGGTATTGTATTTTAATTAGAAGATCTTGGCCAGCACTCTTTTGTACAGTGAAGAGGCATACATGGAAATCTAAGTCTGAGATTATGGTGTTTGCAAAATGCGGAAAAGGCTAGCTGGTACAGTTAAACAGAGTATATTGGGAAGGAAAGCTGTCTGAAACTCTGAAGCCTGGATGGAAATAAACATGGTACATAAATAGAGGTAGTACTGTACACATAGACTCATTTTTATGTACAGTAGAGAACTTTATATGTTAAGAAATTATCTCAAGGAGATAATGACATTCTCCAGATTAGCCATTCTCAACCTTTTTTGGCCACAGCTATAAATACAATATGACAGAAATAAAGGGCAAATTAGGATTGTATAAATCACACGATGAACCTTGTAAGGTGGTATATGAAGAGTTGTTTGCAGTCTGTGGCCCACTTCAAATGTGCCAGGGCCCCCTAGGGGGCCATATGGCCCCACTGAAAATGGCTGCTCTAGATGACCAGAGGTAACAAGTCCTTCTGTAATATACCCTTTTGCTATATGGGAGAGAACCTATTTTTATTTTGTTTACCACTTAGGGCAATTAGGCTGGTAGGTATGAAGGGGAAGGACCACCTCTTGTTGTGGTTCTGTGGCTTGGAATGAGGTAACCTCTGGACTTCTCCAATGACCTTTTTTTGGAGGGGGACTTAAAAAAACAGTTTGATTCCTCAGATTTTTGCTTCGATGTGTTTTATGTTGCTTAGCTACAATTTTCTTACTGTATTGTGGACCAGATATTTGTTTATTGTTATCACTTGTGTTTGTTTTTTCCTGTTTTTGACCTTTTTAAAAAAATATGTAAGCCACCTTGTAGGCATTGTACACTTAAATAAAACCGTAAATAAATGCATAGCATATGCAGGAAAGCAGAGAGGCCTGTGAAAGTCACAAAACAGGCAAGACGCGCCAGAATAAGTGAAAAGAAGAATCTGTGACTCCACCGGATTTGTGTGTAAGATGTAAATGTGTTACCATTGTGGTGTCTTCCTTCCCTCAATAACACTTAACTTAGTTTAGCTCTAGCTTTTGTTTGCCTTGGGTTCTTGAGATTTATGAGCAAGCCGCAAACTCTTTCCTAACTGTTTGACACGTTTTCCAATAGAGAAAAGAGAAGGTGGATTATAAAACTATCTGAGTTGTATAGGTGAAGAGCGACTGTGCTCCTACATCCGCTGAGTTTGTTGTTTGTGGACCCACAATAACTCTTGCCTTTCTATATAGTGGCAGTTATTAAAAATAGGACCTAGACAGGTATCCAGCTGCCTGACACCTGGCTGAGAATGAATTTACTCAAAAATATGTGTGAGCTCACCTATATCAGTTGATAGCTCAGTTTTGAAAACACTTTCTTTTTTGTCAGAATCTCTATGGTAACACAGTGCCAGCATAGTGGCCATGCCGGCTGGGGGATTCTGAGTATTATAGGCCAGAAAAGGTAACTTTTTCCAAAATATGTAGTTGAACTATGAAAATTCGTTTCTGGACTATAAGCTCCCAGAATCCCCAAGTCAATATGGCCAGGGGTGATGCTGATGAGGGGATTCTGGGAGTTGTACTCCAAGAATAGCATTTCCAAGCTCTGGGATGGTTATAAAGTGATTATAGAGGTCAGCTGTCATTTAGCATGTGTCAGGACCTACTTGGAACAAAGGTTACAACTGCCCTTAACCTGTACCACACTTCCAGTGTTCTTAGAATTTTGTGTGAGAGAGAGCCGCTGTTCATTCTTGGAGACTTTAACACTAGAGTTGGTGCTGATCACAATTCTTGGCCCACTTGTCTAGGCTGTTTTGGCATCGGGAAGATGAATGAAAATGGCCAACGCTTGCTGCAGGTTTGCTGTTATTATGGTCTCTGTGTCAGCGACATGTTCTTTAATACGAAGCTTCAACACAGAGTCTCTTGGAGACATCCAAGATCGAAGCATTGGCATCAGCTCGATTTGATCCTCACTAGATGCTCTAGCCTTCCTAGTATTACAATCACACACAGTTATCAGGGTGCTGATTGTGATACTGATCACTTCCTGGTGTGTAGCAGAGTCAAACTGCGAATAAAGAGAGTGTATCACACGAAAAAGGAAGGAAGACCACGTATTGACATCAGCAAGACTCGCGATCAAAGAAAAGTGGAGGAATTTGCCCAAGCTCTTGAGGAAACCCTTCCAGGCCCAGCTGTTGCAAATGCACCTGAACGATGGGAACATTTCAAGAATGCTGTTTATAACACCACCTTGTCCACATTTGGCAAGAAGAACAAAAAGACGGCAGACTGGTTTGAAGCCCATTCGGAGGAGTTGATGCCAGCCATCGAGGAAAAGAAGAGAGCTCTAGCAGCATACAAAGCCTGTCCTAGTGAGTACAACTTGCAGGTTCTTCGAGTTGCTCGTAGCAAAGTCCAACAGACTGCCAGGACATGTTCCAACGATTATTGGCTTCAGCTCTGCTCTCAGATACAGACCGCAGCAGACACAGGTAACATCAAGGGAATGTATGACGGTATCAAGCAGGCTTTAGGTCCAATACAGAAGAAATCTGCTCCTTTGAAGTCTGCTACAGGCGTGATCATCCAGGACCGAGCACAGCAGATGGAACACTGGGTGCAGCACTACTCTGAGCTATATTCTAGAGATAATGTAGTAACCGAAGAGGCATTAAATAACATCAAGTGCCTGCCTGTCTTGGAAGAGTTGGACAGCAAACCAACTTTAGCAGAAATAAAAGCGGCCTTGGATTCCCTCGATTCCGGCAAGGCACATGGGAAGGATAATATCCCTGTTGAAGTGCTGAAGTGCTGTA
This sequence comes from Intellagama lesueurii, assembly GCA_037013535.1. Lineage (NCBI taxonomy): Eukaryota > Metazoa > Chordata > Lepidosauria > Squamata > Agamidae > Intellagama > Intellagama lesueurii. Next base: position 300,501,132 of record JBAJHW010000001.1, on the reverse strand, counting down.
AAGAGACCATCACCACTGAGCTGTATGAAATCTTCTTTCTTTGCTGGAGGGACGGTGGAGTACCACAGGACATGAAGGATGCAAACATCGTCACATTGTATAAGAACAAAGGAGACAGGGGCGACTGCAATAACTACCGTGGCATCTCTCTTCTCAGCGTTGTAGGGAAGCTGCTTGCCTGTGTTGTGCTGAAGAGACTCCACGTGCTTGCAGACAGAGTCTATCCAGAATCACAGTGTGGATTTTGAGCTAATAGATCCACCACTGACATGGTATTTTCCCTCAGACAGTTGCAGGAGAAATGCAGGGAACAACAACAGCCACTCTTTGTGGCCTTCATAGATTTTACAAATGCCTTTGATTTGGTTCGCAGGGACAGCCTTTTTAAAATACTTCCCAGGATTGGATGTCCACCTCCGTGCCTTAACATCATCAGGTCCTTTCATGAGCAAATGAAGGGCACTATAATTTTTGATGGCTCAACATCAGATCCCTTTGACATCTGAAGTGGAGTGAAACAGGGCTGTGTCCTCGCGCCAACTCTGTTTGGGATCTTTTTTGATGTCATGCTGAAGCACGCTTTTGGAACTGCAACATACGGTGTCTATCTCCAGACTAGATCAGATGGAAAGCTCTTTAATCTCTCTCGATTGAGAGCGAAGACCAAAGTCCAGCTGAAATGCATGCGGGACTTCCTCTTCGCCCATGATGCAGCCATTGTTGCCCATTCTGCTGAAGAGCTCCCACAACTTATGAACCGTTTTAGTAAGGCCTGCCAAGATTTTGGATTAACAATCAGCCTGAAGAAAACACAAGTCATGGGCCGGGGCGTGGACTCACCTCCCTCTATTACCATCTCTACACAAGAATTGGAGGTTGTTCATTATTTCATGTACCTTGGCTCAATGATCTCTGACACTCTCTCTCTAGATGTCGAGCTGGATAAACACATTGGCAAAGCAGCTACCACGTTCTCTAGACTCACAAAGAGAGTATGGCTTAATAAGAAGCTGATGGCATATACCAAGATCCAGGTCTATAGAGCCTGTGTCCTGAGCACACTCCTGTACTGCAGTGAGTCCTGGTCCCTTTGTGCACGGCAGGAGAGGAAGTTGAACATGTTCCATATGCGTTGTCTCTGACACATTTTTGGTATCACCTGGCAGGACAAAGTTCCAAATAGAGTAGTCCTAGAATGAGCTTGATTTTTTAGCATGTATACATTACTGAAACAGCGACGTCTACGTTGGCTTGGGCATGTTGTGAGAATGGCTGATGGTCGGATTCCAAAAGATCTCCTGTATGGAGAATTAGTGCAGGGAAATCGCCCCAGAGGGAGACCACAGCTTCGATACAAGGATATCTGTAAGCGGGATCTGAAGGCCTTAGGAATGGACCTCAACAGATGGGAAATGTTGACATCTGAGCGCTCAACCTGGAGGCAGGCGGTACAGCATGGCGTCTCCCAATTTGAAGAGACACTTGTCCAGCAGGCTGAGGCAAAGAGGCAGTCCCGAAACCAGCAAAATCAGGGAGCTGGACAGGAGGCAGATTGTATTTGTCTTCAGTGTGGAAGGGATTGTCACTCTCGAATTGGCCTTCTCAGCCACGCTAGACGCTGTTCCAAGTCCTCTATTCAGAGCACGTTACCATAGTCTCTTGAGAATGAAGGATGCCTACACGCAGAAGTTTGTGGGCAACATGTGCTTTGCAAATGGTGGCTTAGCTGTTCCATGCTTGTTTGAATCAGCCGTAGAAGATCACAGTTCTGTTCGGTTTTATTTACAGCCCATAACGTCTCCGATATTCAGAAATCATTTATCTTTGTTTAAAATGTCAACTTATAATAATTAATAAAAGATGCAATCAGATTTCCATTTAGCAAGAGTTTAAAATGGTTTAATTATCTTAAGCCTCTCTCTTTTCATTACTATGCACAGCACGCAAAGTTGTTTTTTAATTTTCAGACTTACAGAGATGGGCTGCAAAGCACTAGCTTAGACTTGTTTAACCAGGCTTAGGAAAAACAGATGGAACTTTGCATATGCAATTATTACTCTGTGCTGGGCAGCCTTTGAATTCCTCTTTCAGCTCTCCATTTATAATGTAAAAATAAAGTGCCTTTGCTTATCACTTGTTTGCAGACTATCTCTCCCATCATATCTGCTTCCTTGTTCTTCGTTTTCATGGCCATTAGAACTAGTAAAAATGTTTTTGTTTTCCCAGTAATGCATGTAGTTGTATTGTAAATCTCTTACACAATGATATTTTTTCACTAATCTTTATGTCATCCATCTGATGAAGTGGGGTGCAGTCCATGAAAGTGTGTGCCAAATAATATCTGTCAGTTTTCAAGCTGCACAAGATGCTTTGTTGTTGGGACCCTAGGGCTGAAATCCTGTTGCTTAGCACAGTAAGTCACACTAGAGTGGGCCCATTTGAATAAATGGCACTTATGGAAGAGTTGACTTTCCCAATCCCCACTGCTTAAGTGGGCCTATTCTAGTGCCATTTACTGTGCTAAGCAATAGGATTTCAGGCATAGAAGGGCTACAAAGTCATCTTGTTGTGCACAAGAAATGTTTTTTGTTGTTGTTATTTTTCAATAGAACTTTTAAAAGGCATTTTAAGGGCATTTTGACATAAATCTTGTGTAATTTCCTTACCAATTCTTAGCTTTGGTTTTTTGTGTTTTTGTAAGCATTTTGAAATTGTAATAGCAGCAGTGGTTACTAGAGGGAAATATTTTACTAAATTCTTCTGGCCTGCAAATAATGACGGCATCAGGATCAGATTCTTAAGACGCAACGTACACAGCAGTCTCCTTAAGATGAAGAATGGAATATGCAGCAAAAAGTTAAAATTAGCTTTGAGAATGCTCATGGCACGGTGCTCTGTATTCTCAGTTCCAGAGACATGGAATCGAGACTTTAACACAAGCAATTATAACAAAAGATACAAGCACCCGAAGTGTGGATTTCCCATAAGGTGCGAAGAATTTATTGGACCGAAAGGATAACCAACAAAGAAGAACTAAAGCAAATGAATAAAGACCAAGAAATCATTGGAATGCACACAACGCAGAAAGTTGGACTACTTCAACCAGCTAATGGGAAATGAAAAGTAGAGATTGTTATAGTCAATCACTCATGATAAAATAAATGGGAAAGGAATTGCAGGAAGGAGGGAAACCTATTGGCTGAAGAATCCAAGAGACTGGTTTGGATGCAATATAGCTTCATTATCTTGTGCTGCTATGTTCAAAGCAAGGGTAGCCATGTGACTTCCAACCTCAAGTAGCAGATAAATAAAAATAAGAGAAACAACAACAAGAAGACAATGATAGTGCAATAGCAATAGCTTTAGCTAACTTCTGTAGATGGAACAATAACAACACTTATTTGATTACAAAGCAGTAAAGAGTAATACAGCAAGTTCCTTAAAACCACAACATTCCAAGCTCTGGTTCTGACTCTTCTTCTGATGGGTGTGAGAGTCTATTGGTGTTCATGGCACCATTCTGTCTGTCTGAAAGTGAGGATTATAATTCTTTTTTAATTTACCATTCATTGATGAATCACTAGCTAGACTTTATGGAAAACAACAGTAAACTAGAGTGAATGTTTTTGTAAGTCTTCTATTTCAATGTGATATGCATGTATAATAACAATTGTGTGCTGTCAAGTCAATTCTGACTTATGATGACCCTTTTCAGAGTTTTCTACATAGAGAATACTTAAATGTGGTTTATAAATCCCTTCATCTGGGGATGTTCTTGGACTGTGCAGCTTGCCCAAGGCCACATAGGCTGGCTCTACTCCCAGGAGGCACAGTGGGGAATTAAACTCCTAACCTCAGGCTCCACAACCAGAAAGCTAACTCACAGAACTATCTAGCCAGCTGATGTGCATATGCATTTTTTCTAATACTGTATGTAATAAGTTTGCATTTTATTTTATGAAGTTTCAGGGACTATTTTCATCCTCCTTCTTGAAGTGTGTTAGCCCATAATTTGTAACATGCAGATTGTTTTGCTCATGCATGTGCCAGGACGGAAGTAGGAGTTGTTCTTGGAAGAGGAGAGATTTCAAAGGTTTGGTCAAGATGAGAAACATAGCTCACCAACTTCAAGGATAACATAGCTAGGATAGAGAATACTTAATAATATATTTAGTTCTCCTAAATTCCTTTGTTCAATGGTTCATGTACCTTTAGTTTAATGGTTATGTGGTCATGCAGTTGCTTAATATTGCTGCTTTTTCTAAGTTAGTTTCCTTAATATGGCGACAGCTTCAATGAGGTTATAAGAAATCATTGGAATGCACACAACGCAGAAAGTTGGACTACTTCAACCAGCTAATGGGAAATGAAAAGTAGAGATTATATGGTATCTACCTATGAGGCTTGCATCATGGACATGAAAAATGCAGCAACACAAGATGCTTTCTATTTATGCAAGTGGGAACTGATATTGTGTAATGATCCTCTCCCACCGTTCGTGCAGCAAACAATGTCAATGGCCTTCTTCTTCTTGCTGTAATAAAATTGTAGCAACAGTTGGTCCTGCCTTGAAGAGACCCTTCAGTTTAATGTTCCTCAGTGGAATTACTACACTGTCCTCTCCGAACTGCCATGTACTTTAAACTGAGGTGCATCGTCTGCGGTCCACCTGAGTTTAGGCAGCCCTCTTCCTGATTTCAAAAACTTTGTGTAAATGCAGCACCTGAAAAAATAACCTTTCCCTTTCTCAGCAGCCCAGTTAGTGGAGAGGAGTGTGTGTGGGGGGTAGAGAGAATACATGGTAATGTGAGGGGGAGTTGGATGATTTGTTTCTGGCAGTGACCCTGTCAACTGGGATCCCCACTGCCAGTTTCTGTCCCCTGACAGGTTGCCCGTGAGGAAATGTGGCCCAGTCTACAGGAAAGAAAAAAGTTGCCTAGCCACTCTGTTAGAGATCCAGAGGCGAGGGAATCCCCCTATATGTTTGGGCTACCAGGAATCTGCCTCTTTTGGAGATCCCATAGATGCCAAGATGGTCTGAGGGCACAATTTAAAGTGCTGGTTTTAACCTACAAAGCCCTAAATGGCTTGGGTCCAAGCTATCTAAAAGACTGCATCTCCCTCTATGAGCCTGCCTGGGCATTAAGATCATCAGGGGAGGCCTTTCTCACCCTCACAGGTCCCGTGGTGGGGACACGGGAGAGTTACTTCTCTGTTGCTGTTCCCAGACTCTGGAACTCCTTCCCACAGGAGGCCAGGCTAGTCCCATCTCTGCTGTCCTTCCACAGGCAAGCAGAGACCTTTCTCTTCAGGCAGGCTTTTCGTTAATGACTGGTGGTCTGAGAGGGGTTTTAAATGTGCTCTGTTGTTTTAAATGTGCTTTAATATTGATCTTAGTTACTATTTTAATATAATACTTGTTTAATTATTTTTAAATATTTGTATACTTACTGTTTTAGCTTTTAAATACTGTTTTAATGATGCAAGATGCCTCGGGTCCTTTTGGGGAGAAAGGCATCATAGAAATATTTTAAATAGATAAATCAATAATAAAACCCGAGAAACAGAGCTTTGCAAAGTCTCTCAGAGGAAGATGACCTGATGCTGATTTTGCCCCTGAGTCACGGAATACAGTTCTCCCTTGAACTGCAATGATCTAAATAGCATGGTTTTGGTTATACTTGGTTTTGTAAACAGTAACCAAATAACTAAATCAATAAACAAATATTCCCATAAATAAATAAACAATCAATAAATACTGTGCTGCTATTTGTCTCCAGGAAGTGGCCTGAGAAAGGTGGATCTCGGATTTACCTAGGTCCTGTTGTTGGCAGTGCGGTGGCCCCCAGTCTAAATGGTTGTGGCCTGGCCGAACCCCTTTCCTATCATGGTGGCTCCATATAGTGGCCGGGGAGAGTGCTGGGGCATGCCTACAAGCTGACACAGGTCAGGGGAGGTGTGTGTGTGTGTCAGAGAGAGAGAGAGAGAGAATCATTTATGTTTGTAGTTACAGTTTTGGGGGCATAATCAGCACTTTTAATTTTTTTGCTTAACTGGGCACATTGCTGGCATTTGAAAAAACTAAGATCAGCCACAAGAAGGAAATGGCTGCCTCACACTCCATTAGCCTCTCACTTCTGAGAGGATAACGATCGTGACCTATGTCCTTTTTTTTTTTAGATTTCTCAAACCTGATGACAAACCTTCCACTTAAATCCATTCTTGTTCATTGTATGCTGTGCTGTATTTTGCTTTGTTTCATCTTGCAAAGCAGATTTATATTAAGCCTTGTAAAGTTCTGTTGGAAACAAATGGAGACAGCAATCCTGGAATAATTTCTCTCTAGTAAATTGTGACAGCTGTGTCTTTTCTTAGTTTAAATCCCTTATTCTATCCTCCTATTCTTTATATCCTAGCTTTTTGTCATTTTTTTAACATAATCTAAAATCCAGGGATTTACATATCAGAATTCTGAAAGTAGCTGAATTTTGGCCAAAGTTCAGAATGAACTTGAGTTTGATACCACTTTCTATGTTTCATTTATAAGTCTAATTTCATGTGAACAATATTTGACTTGTGAGTTTTAATTTTAAAAGTGAGATTTTATCAGAAACACTAGTTGTTTGATGGAAAATATTTTTCCGTAACAGATTTCTGTCTTTTTCAGTGAAAAATATGTGCTTAGTAAGGTAGAGCTATTGTGTTTCCTGTTTGCACAGTCACTCTGCTGTTAAAGCTTAGAGCAACTCTTGGTAATTATTCCTGATATTATTTCAGAACTGTTTGACTGTGAAATTATAACTGCAAGAATAAACTTTGAATGCTGTACAGTAGCTTTACTCAGTAGTTCACTCACATACCAGTCTATTGGAGTTGGCATGTGATGGCAGAAATTAGGTAGAAGCAGAGTTCTGGTGTGAATCTCAGGGCCAAATGTCAGCTGATGTGGTAGCTTCATTCTTAGAATTCTTGATCCTTCACCACAAAGCAATCTATGGGGGTTCTATGGGTGGGAACAAAGGAAGGTGGAGAGACAAATGCCACATTATAAAATGCAATTCCAAATCTTAATCAGTTGGTAGACTAATTGAATCTGCATAGACTTGCATCTGAATGAATCAACAGTTATTATAAAGAAAAACACTTTCATTCTTAAGCTTTGCAATCAGCTATGCTTGTGTAAGATCTGGTTCAGAAGATGCATTCCTTCCAGTAAGAGGGATGCCTCTTTTAAGACACTGCCCGTTACCTGTAGATATTTGAAGTACCAATATAATGTAAGCTTGCTTTGGGCTCATTGTGAGAAAGGAGATTAGGAAACAAACAGACAAACCTAAACATCCCACTCCATCATCATGTTGTTGCTGTTTTGAAACACATTAGGATGCTATAAATGTATAAGCCATTATCAACTATGTCTATTGGAAAATATTTTTAACTAATTTTCACTTCTGTCATTGAAACATAATTGCTAGTTTTGCCTAGAGTAATACTCAGATAACACAATGATCAGCCCATGCTGTTAACAATTCCTGTGTAATTGCTTCAGTGCTTTGCTTTTAACTTTCTTTAAAATGACACAGTGGACTAACATGATCTGTTTAAAAATTGTGAGAACGCCATTTTCTGTTTTCTTTTCTTTTTATGTAGTAATATTCCACATTCTAAGTAATGTCGTAAGAAAGAGAATCCTTTAAAGTCCCCGTGGAATAATTTATCCATAATTAAGAACTGCTTCTTCCATTACAGTTTATCAGTGTAGGAATACTCATGTAAATTGCTCCTGTGTGTGATATGAAAACATGGAAAAGCATGAATGTGTCTCTGTGAGTTTCCGCCTAGAAGTAATCATTGAGAGGACTCACTCTGGGAATGGACCATAATTTAAAAATCTGACAAATGAGTAAAAATATGGTTTTCAGTTCTTATCTCATCCTTCTGCAGATTGTATCTTTCCTTTCCACCCATAATATTACAAGACATTCCGTTTAAAACATGTGATATATAGTAATGATAGCCTCAAAGGATATAGCTGGGATGGACTAAGGGAAGTGAACTCATGCAGTGGATTTCTCTAAGGATAGGAAAGACCAATGTCAGCTGGAAAACAGTCACAGTAACTGGGGCCAGGTAACAGTAGGCTTAGAGGGATATCTAGTATCTACTGAATCCCACACATAGATACTACAAATGAAAAGTCTGAAGAGTATAGGGATGTGGTTCTCAGCAATACTATTTTAAAGTAGGGAGGTAGCTTAATAAGAGTGAATTTTACCTGGAGTTGGAAGTAAGTTGGCAGTGGGGGTGACACAATGGGAAAAGCAACAATAGCTTAAAAAAAGAGAGTCTTCTCTGGTTGGTGGATAGCATCAAAGATGTTTTGCACAAAAGGACAGAGATTGCAAATTCATGTGGGCATCTGGGGGGAGGGGTCAGGCCCAGATTAATGAATTTTTTATTGTTGGTCCAGCAAGCGTTTTGAAGCATGTGCTGTGCTTCTTGTAGTCAGCTCAACCCATTGGCAATGGTCAATGAAGTTCTCTACTAAGTGGAACTTTCGCTGCATGTAAAGCATTTGGGGTGAGTGGATTGAGTGCTGGACTTGGGTTAGAGAAATGTTACCTGAAATTTTGGTTCAGGCGTGATTTATATTTTGAACATGAGCTACATGGTGTTCCTCAGCCTAACCTGCCTCACAGTGTTCTCGTCTAGATAAAAAGGGACTCATGGCTGTTTCCCTAAATTTTCTCACAGAAGAGAGGAGTACAAAGCTAATAAATAGTTGCTGCATATGTAAGAAAACTGATGGAGCTTCCAGTAGTCTCAGATAACAAAGGGAAGAAAGGAAAATGACCACAAATATTTTATTTTAAAAGTGTGGGAGAATTTTTATCATTTCCTTAGACCTGTTCCATGAACTCAGCATGTTTTTCCCTGTTCCCTCCTATTACTTGTCTTAGAAAGTTTACCCAGGCTACAGTTATAATACCTCTAAATTTAATCTTTCAATAAGTAAGAAGCAAGCCATACTTTTAAATCAGTAGTCTGTTTTCCACTCTGTAAGATTAAGTGTCACCAGGAAAAAGTTCAAGAGAGAGGGCAACTGGTGGCTTAACTCAAGTAAACAAATGGTTTTGATTAAATCCATACTATGATAAATGGGAGGATTTAGGCTCATGGAGGTACAGTTGGTAGATTTATTATTTCAAGGGAAGTTTAGTTTTGAATTTTTTTTTGAAAATATATTAGTAAGGAATCCTCAAGGGTTGTACAGTTCATTTTATCTTCACTTATTATAATTGCTGCCATCTTCTTCAACAAATACATTCTAATTGTGCATTTAAATTTACTGGTTCTGCTCTAGTTCGCTCTTAATCAGTGTAATCCTAGTCTGCCTTAATGTAATACACAGATGTTCAAACTTTGCTTTATTGACACTCCCTAAATCTAGGAGTAGAAAGTTCAAGGTTTCCCACATGTAAAGTGGGTTTGCATGCCATTCTTAAATGCTGACCTTGAAAGAAAAGCATTAAGTGTAACTCATTATGTTGTCAGTGGAGCACAGTTAACCATTGTTACTTTTAAACACAGTAACATAATGGGTGGGAATGATCTTACATATTCTTAACTGCATAGAGTTTCTGTTTTACATTTTGCATTACCTTTTAATGGTGTTTGAAGGGGTATTTTGAGCAAACTTCAGATTTGATGCTCTTTTCCATCCTAAAATATCTTCCCAAAAAGTAACAAAACCAACAAATAATAAAATGAGTTTCTTTAAACTTGCTGCTATGGTTAGGGCAGCAAATTACTTTTCTGAGCTTTGAAACAAGTCACACACAAAAATGAATTTTTAAAAAATATTGTTTTCCAACTTCTGTTGTGTTTGTTCCTACTTCCAGTTACATTAGTAAAGGAAACATAATACTAGAGGCAGCAGGAACAAATATGTTTCAAGCAAAACAGCTTTTCCCTGTCTTCCTAAAATTGATACCCTGCCTTGATTTTTATATATAAGGAGAACAAAGAATTAAATAAGTATATCCAGGAAACAGCCATTAAAAAAACCCCTTTCATACCATAAAATTTGTCATCTTCTTAAAGGCCAGGTAAGAACAAGTACTGTTATATACACAGAACATCCTTACAGTATAGATATTGAAGGGACCATGTACACAAAAGCACTACATGAAACACGCAGGAAGAGCACACCTTTGATCAGATCACACGGAATGCAGTTTGGAAGGATAAAACACAGCCAGCTATACATATATATGTACATGTTTTTTGTTCCCTCAAAGAGTCTCTAAAGGAATAAGGCTGGCCAGGTTTCCTTCGCCAGGGCGGGTTATCTCGCTTTCCAATCTAGATTGGAGAAACAAACAGACACAGCAGGGGTCGCTCCTTCCACCAACAGACATAGCTGGGTTTTGTCTCTCTTCCCCCAGGCGAATACCAAGACCAATCTTACGCAAATTGAACTCCGAAACTGGACAGTCACTGCACAATACCCTTTTCCTACCACCTTAGAAGTCTCCTTTTCACACAACCTTGTAACCTCTTTGCAAGATAATAAATTGCTTTCCTGTCAGAACAATACAACAATGTAACCATGTATTTCCATAATTGCTATCTATAGACCCACCCTGTTGACCCACCCTGTTGTAAAATTCTATCCCTTCTGTGATTCCCACTCTGATAAAGTTTGGATTCCTTTGTAACCCCATCCTTTCTGCCAATAGGTCATGAACCACCAATTTCCACTCATTTCTCCTCCCATTTCCTTGTACCACGAACCACCCATTTCTCCTCCCATTCCCTTGTGTAACCAATGTTATAAAAGTCCTGGTCTTTCTCTGCATGACACAGTTGTTCTTGCCTACACTTGGAGGCATGACTTCCGTCACACCTTTTATTTAGCTAAATAAAACAGCAACCATTTGAACTCTCTCTTGTGTCAAAGTTACTGGTGTTAAAACTTTGACTCGCTATTCCGGAGACTAGCTCCTGGTTTCAACAATATAGATAGTATAGATGTAGATATGCTCCAGTCTGCAACCAGAAGGTTCAGTGGAACAGGCAACTTGCCACAATGATTTATACATTTTCTTACTTTTTCTTACTTTTCTTACTTTTTCACATTAGCCATTCTCCCTGCATTATGCACCAATTTATCATTACGAATTAAGTCATACTTTGGAATATATTTTTGGAACAGATGAGGTACCTAGCATCGTCTTCAGTATCATTGGACACTATGTTGTCTTTTCTAAACTTTCCTTGGCCTTAGATGGGGAGGGGCAGTCAGTGGCCATACTCCCAACCAATCCCCCTCCCCAAGAAAAGGCCCCCACTAAATGACAAAGAATCTGTGGCATGATTTGTCACTTAAATTTTAAAAAAGAACCAAAACACATTGGTGCAGTTCCTATCCTACTGTATTCGTCTTCCAAGGGCAGCAAAGTCTGAGAAGCAAAGATTGCAGACAGGCCCACTTCCCTGTCCCTCTTGAGCTTCTTGCTTCCCAGAGGAGTATGTCACGTCTTCCAATTCTAGCCAAATGTGACGGGGAGACAAAGTTCCATAATGTTGGGGAAATTGTTTTATTGTACTTTTAAAAAGACACAATAACCCCACCTTTTCAATATCCTAAGACTGTCTCCTTCATATCTGGTTCCAGTGGATGTTTCCAGTTCCTTTTGGCTTCCAGTCCTAAACCTCGTGACAAGTGACCTTTAACTTGTCAAGGCTTTGTTCATGGGTGCAGCCCCTGTTGGAGAGATGAGAACTCCCAGATGAACAACAAGTCTTCCTCATTTTGCAAAGTTAATCTCTTTGTGTGCGGGAACTTGAGACATTTTGATCCCTTTCCCCCAGAATTGTTGCCTTTCTCTTCTCTTGAGAGTAGGGCATGTGTTGGTGTACCTTTAGCAAATCTTGTGCTCATATTTTTGTGATTAGAAGGGGCAAGCCATTCCCTCACTTTTTAAATTGCATGCTCATAGGTGAACTCAAGGTTAAAATAATTTAAGAAAACAGTTCTACTCAGAAATAAGTTCTACTGAGTTCAGTAGGGCTTCCTCATGAGTATGCGGGTAGCATTTCAGCCTTAATTAATTACAGATACTTTAACAAGGATGGGAGGAAGTTGTAGTGCCCATCTTAAAAAAAATTAAAAGGGAATGAGCATCACTACTTGGATTTAGCTCAACCCATTACAGCTGCCTTGAAGCATTTGCAAAATAAAATTTCATTATATATTACGGAAGAGGTATTTTCAGACAAAGGGAGTGATGGTACTTCTGTTCTTAAAAATTAAGCCTCATGCTTGAAGATTGCCATAAAGCAACTAATCCATGTCAAGTGATCATGAGTTGTGCGTGTAGAGGTGTGTATATGTTAAATTGATAATGATAGTGATGAGACAAAGGAAGGCTAATTTCCTGACTAGAAAATAGCATTGCTTTCGGCCGTCATGTAATCCCAGATGTTCTGAGTTGTAAGAGTCAGCCCTGGCATTAGATGGATATCTCTTAGGTGGCATGATAAAGGGGTGGCAACTTGTCCATTATTTAATTGGCTATTTTTAAAACAAAATCCTACCAGTAAGAGAGCAAGAAGGTATTCTGTGCAGTTTAGGCGGTCATCTTCAATGTCCCTTCATATGACACTCATTGAGGTTCTCTTTCAAGTTCTGCAGAATGCCTTACAATTCAATTTAAGCCCCCACAATTTATCTATGCCTCTGCCAGAAGGAGCAGGACAACAGCTCATAAGTGGTAAAGCTTGCTGTGATCAGATGTTTTTTAATTGCAACTTTCCAGTGACAGAAAAGTTTTGAGGAATTAAAGATGTTGTTGCTGGAATCCACTTGAGAATCAGTAGGTTTAAAAGGAGAAGTGTACAGAGATGAACTTATAAGGAAGAGATAGAAGACAAATAGTGAGGTGGGTGAGAAAACAGTGTTTTCAAAAATTTATGTGGCTATTTCCTTTCCTTCCAAAGCTCAAAACAGGGATGTGGGGAGAGGAATATAATAATAATGGATAGGGTTTTTCACCTTTCTTCTGGTAGGGCTTTATTATAATAATATAACTTAAATTTAAAGATCAAATTAACTGTTAAAAATATCTGCCCCTAGATCTTAAACTTAACTGAATTAGATTTTTGGGTTCACTAACCATTAACTAAACTGTTAACCCTTTCTACTGACTTTCTCATCTCTGCTCATATGGTTGTTGTGAGGTTAAAATAAAGGGTATGGGAACCATGCATGCTGTTGTGAACCTCTGCAAATCAAGACTCAGGGGCTGGACTCAGTGGTCCATAAGGTCCCCCTTCCAGCTCTATAGTTCAAAGAAGAAGAAGATTATATTAAAAAAACACAAGAATTTATTACAATATATAGTCCCTTCCCCCAGGTAAGGATCACTATTCCATAGGAAGAGTTTCTTGCAAGATTACTATATCCATGTCTTCAGATGTAAATATTATAATTCCAAGGTAGGAATTAGTTAATTTCCTGGTTTGTGAAATTTGAAAAACATTAATTTTTAATTAGAATAAGCAGTACAAAAGAACATCAGTAGTGTAAGACACAAGGAATGAATGGTTAGCATCTGTGCCATTATTCACACAATATTGCTATAGGCAAGTTTTTAAATGATTTAATTAGTAATGCTATTACTGTAGCGTTACTAATTAATTTTTTTCACTATAATCTTACATTACAATAACCCCTGAGTTGTCAGTGTTCCGCGTAACAATTGATTTTGCAATGTACAGTGGGACCAAGAGCAGAGAAAGAAGTTGAATATCAGTGTTATTTAGTTCTTTGGTTTGCAAAGGAGAAAGGGAAAGTATCTGGTGAGATATACGTATATTCAATTTACTTATATTTTTAATTATGACTTACTGGAGCAATATATGACCACAACATACATCCATTATACATTTTATTGGAATATGTGAAATGTTTATTGTCCCCAAATACCAGTGGAAACACTTAAACAGTTTAAACTCTTCTATCATTTTAAAGGGACTGGTAACCTTTAGGGATAGCGGCCCAGAGGGTAGAGCTGTTGACCGTTACTATAGACAAAGCCAGGGTTCACAGTAGATAGAGTCAGTGTTGGGTAGATCCAGAGGTCATAATCAGTGAAGTAACATCAAGAGACAAGTAATGTCATGATCATAAGAACAAAGCAGGTGATTAAATGGTAGTACCTGACACATACAACAAAGCATAAGCATTGCTTTGAACTACTTTTTTCTACTCTAGTAATAACATGTTGCACAGAAAAGACAAACTGAAATTGGGTTCAAAAAAAGAGAGAAAATCTTTCTTTTAAAAAGGACAACTTTACAAATGAACTGGAAGGCAGAACTCCCTGCACAACTGTGCTACCACACAATGATCGCTCCTGCACCTCGCAAGTGCTAATTTTTTTGTAATTGAAAAAATGAAACTGAGGCTGCCCTACTTTGGGCACATCATGAGAAACTAGAATCCTCTGGAAAAAAACCAATAATGCTGGGAAGGGTGGAAGGCAGCAGGAAAAGAAGAAGACCAAATATGAGATGGATTGACTCCCTAAAGGAAGCCGTAGGCTTGAGTTTGCAAGAGCTGAGCAGGGATGTTGAGGACAGGACATTTTTGAGGTCTCTCATTCATAAAGGTCACCATAAGTCGGAGGTGATTTGACAACACGTAATAACAACAGCAATTGAGAAATAGGGAAGGAGAGTTCCCAGGTGAATCCCGTACTACCATAATCTCCCCCAACATACCAGGTTAAAAATAGTTTAGAAATTGCCCACCTGACTGTGTGCACCTTTCCATTTTATGTTGCAGCTGTGCCTACTAAAACTGAAATGTAGGTTCTGCTTGTCTAAGCTGCTCTCTGGATCGCTGTGTTTTTCATGCTGATGGGGCAGTCTTTCATGGCTGGCCCTTTCCAGATCACTCCCCATTTGGACCAAACTTCTAGTGGACCCCACCCCACCCCCATCCCGTTCTTGGAATACTGTTAAGAGTCACTGGGTCTATGCAGTTGCCCTTCATAGTGAATGACCAGCATTGCAGTATGGAGCATCTTCCTATGCAGTGGAATATTATCTGGCTCTGGCATAACCCTGAAATTCATGAAGATCTTGTGTCTTTGTGGACAAGAGGGACTTCCTATTTAGGCTAGTCTTTCTGCAAGAAACAACAGTTTCCTTGATTAGTGATTTTCAGTGGTTCTTTAAAATCTTAGTTTCGATGCTCTTTTCTAACTCAGATCTGATAGCTTCCTGAAAAAGAGTCTTGACAAGTAGTCCAGCTCCAGAGCACTTGAACTATATCATCATTTATGCATTTCATGAAAAAAGTCAAAGATAACATGATATTAAAACTTAACATCTGGATTCAGAGTATGGTATATTTTGGAGTATTGGTGCTATTCTTCAAAACAGTTTTCCCCAACCTGGTTTCCTACAAGTGCATCGAACTACAGTTCCTATTGCCCTTAGACAATATGTCCACCCATGCTGACTGGGGACCATGGAAGTTGTAGTTCAACACATCTGGGAGATGCCAGGATGGGGAAGGCTGCTCTATTTAGTGACAGCTTCTAAGTTAGAATCTTTTTATTCCCTTGACGTGCACTTCACCCTGCTGTTCCTTAAAATAGTAGGGAATTTACAGAGAATATGCCTATGATGACACATGGTTCCCTTGCCTTTCAGCTTTCACCACGTCAGTGGAATTTCTCATCATTGGGACATTTTTATTGTGTATCTTGTGTTTGGAATTCAAGTGAGATGTACCAGACATGTCTAGTGCTCTCTGGAGAAATCTATCCTTGATTAAATTGTTTAAAATGGCTGTTGCTGTGTGACCTGTTACCAAGGAGTCTTTTGCTGAGAGATACTGTCAGGGAAGGGGAGTCCAGCAGGCCACTAATGAAGAACTTGTGCTCAGGTTTGGAACGTTGCCCAGATGTGTTTCCTCAAATTACCCTCTAATAGATTCCCCCCCCCCTAAAAATATATAGTTTATTGTTTAGGGGATTTAATTTTTTTAAAAAAATCACTCAACTAAAAGATTAGCTTGTGGAGGTATGCAACCAGCTCTAGCTCAGAATTGTTAAGCTTGGTCAGATGGGGTAACCAGCTGTTTGACAGCTGTCCTTCTGACACTGCCCTTGCTCTTAGGAAGATAGGGAGCTGCTCTAAGACAAGTCAGATCCATGGTTCCTCTAGCTCAGCAACATCTGCACTGACTGGAAGTCTTTCCAGGATTTTAGTCCACTTTCTTACTTGTGTGTGTTATGCACTTCTCACTTAACCCTAATAGGGTTTCCAAGGTATGTGAGATATTTAAGGAGTGATTTTATCTGTGCCACTCCCTCTCCCAGTGAGTTTCCATGCTGAGCAGGGATTCAAATCCAGGTCTCCTGACTCTTAGTCCAACACTCTTGTCCTCTGCACCACACTAGGGTGTGCCATCTCTACTTAGGTAAAGGTAAAGGTTCCCCTTGACATTTAGTCCAGTCGTGTCCGACTCTAGGGCGTGGTGCTCATCCCCGTTTCCAAGCCGTACAGCCAGCGTATGTCCGTAGACAGTTTCCGTGGTCACGTGGCCAGCGCGACTAGACACGGAACGCCGTTACCTTCCCACCATGGTGGAACCTATTTATCTACTTGCATTTGCATGCTTTTGAACTGCTAGATTGGCAGGAGCTGGGACAAGGGACGGGAGCTCACCCCGTCGCGTGGATTCGATCTTACGACGGCTGGTCTTCTGACCTTGCAGCACAGAGGCTTCTGCGGTTTAACCCACAGCGCCACCACATCCCTCATCTCTACTTAGCTTTTTATAAAGATGCCAGAAAGTGAAGCTGGCATCCTTTGCATGAGCCCATATATCATGCCACTGAAGTACAGCTGCTCTTCAACTCCCTACATTACAGTGATCAATTGTGGCACAGCAGATGCTTTTGACTACAACTCCCATAGTCCCATATCCCAAAGCTGAATCTACCTTGTTTTGTCTGATTTTGGAAGCTAGACAGGTTTGAGTCTGGTTAGGATTTGGACGGGGGACTACAAAGACATAGCAGGGATCTCTAGGTAGGACTCCATAAGAGTCCACTTTGAAACCCTGGAAAGCCATTGCTAGTCAGAGTTGACAAAATTAGACTTGATAGACCAATTGTCTGACTCAACATAAGGCATCTTCCTGTGTTTCTCACCAGGAGGGTGACTCAAACTATTTGGGTTAGAGCTGATAAGAACTGCAAACTGGCAGCATCTAGAGGGACACACAGTTCATACTTTCTCCTTTCACTTAGTGTTGCCTTGACAGCAACATGCTAGTCAGATTAGTAGAGGGTTTTGCCTTTTAAAATCTGCCTTGGAATTTCAGAAGGGAAAATTTGTTATAACCAAATTTTTACGATAAATGAGACTTGAGTGGTCCTCATTGACCTGAAGTATGTTTTTAATTTCAAAAAACAACTACTGAGTTTAGTGCTAAATCACCTCTGCACCGACCAAAAAACAAAGAGATAATAATTGATATGAAATAGAAACAACTCTGGTGAGCTATATCAGATTAGATGGTTGTTGTGGGTTTTCCGGGCTGTTTGGCCATGTTCTTAAGGTTTTTCTTCCTAACGTTTCGCCAGTCTCTGTGGCCGGCATCTTCAGAGGACAGGAGTCAGAACTCTGTCTGTGCTCTGTTGAGTTCTGACTCCTGTCCTCTGAAGATGCCGGCCACAGAGACTGGTGAAACATTAGGAAGAAAAACCTTAAGAACACGGCCAAACAGCCCAGAAAACCCACAACAACCATTGGATCCCGGCCATGAAAGCCTTCGAGAATACATATATCAGATTACTGTGTTTCCATGATATGTGCTTGTACGTTATGGAGAACTTTGGAAAACTGTCGCTTTCCTCTAATGCCATGCAACACTTTAAACAGCACACCAGCTTTACAATGAACCATAAAAGGAGAGTTGGGTGTCAGTAGAGGTTGAGATCAAACGAAGGGGGTCTGTAGGCTGTGGTGTGGATTTAACTACATCAGAGGGGCCGGTGTGGAGACCGTCACTCTGCAGTCTACCTGAGATCACCTAATCAGAGGAAAAACATAGAATAGTCTGCAAATCAAGCCACTGTAAAGCTGAATTGCTCTGATTTGGTTTGTTAGTGTAATTGCAACCAAACAGAGAGATGGCCCATATTATCCTCACTTCAGTCCATGGTGAGAGTGAGAGAGCATGAATTGTTCAAGGCTAGGTAATGCAGTCCAAATCTGAGCAGGTCTGATTTGAACCTAGACTTTCTAGGTCTAAGGGCAACACATGATCCATTATACCACACTGTCTCTCATGCCTGTGCTAGCTGAAGTTATTAATGGAGAGTTAAAGGAACTGGATTTATGTTGCGTTTATGCATATAGAAGGAACTGTGTATGGATGCTAGACATTAGCAGGCACTTCAGCTGTCTTCAAAATACAATGAAGATTTCAATGGCAACCACTCCGTGCTCCACACAGTTGCATGCATCTAGGTTGTCTTAGGTTGCTGTTTCTGTTCCTTGGAGACCAGTGTGAGTTCCACTGAATAATACAAACAGAATATAAATAGAAACTGTTCTGTCAAAGAGTGCTTTGTTTTACTTATGTTTTATTTTCAAGCAACCAGACCACTCGGAGGGGGAGAGAGACTATTTAATTCACATCAGAGCTTTGGCACCTGTAACAGTCTGCTAAAAGGGTAACCTAAGCTGAGGTGGATCAGCATATTGTGATTTAATTGTGCTAAAAGCTTATAAAAAAGAAACTATCCTTGATTCTCTCTTCCTGCTATTATTGTTTGAAAGATGGTTCCGGCTGTTTCAGATCCTGCAAGCTTAAACTCGAAAGCTTTCTTGTTCCTTGAAAGCAATCTATCTGGTGGTATAAAAAGGACACAAAGCAAATGAATCACATTTGTTATCTTGGGTAGAAAAAGAAGGATTTATCATGCGGCAGTTTTGTTGCGAGTTCTGGGGACTGAGAAGCTCTAAAAATCATCATGCTTGCATGTAGGAATTTTTACTTGTTCTCTTTTTGTGAAGACCAATGAGAAACAACAAACATTTCCCCTTCTTTCAAAGAATGGCCATCTTTATTTCAGGGCCAGATATGTTTGCTGCTCATTCAGGATTGTGCCTTTTGGTATCTTTAGCTTTCATGTCAGTTTTTCACACTTCTGAATCTGACTGTGCTTTGAAGTAAAAACATTGAAATCAATCAATCATTAATCAATCAATCAATAATAATAATGATGATGATGCAAATTTGTGCTGTTAAAGCTGATGTGCCAGCTGTGCCTCTTTCTTGAGATGCTTGATTTGGCTACAGTGACTCATGCCTTAGTTACATCCCATTTGGATTACCGCAACACGCTCTGCATGGGTCTGCTTTTGATGACAAATTCAGAAATTTCAGCTGTAACTGGACCCAGTCAGTTCAAAATTCAGTAGCCGGACTGCTGACTGGGGCCAGTTACAGGTAGCACATAACTTCCCTGTTCAAACTGATTGCCAGTCCATTTTTCTAGACCTAATTCAAAGTGATGGTTATTACTGATAAAGCCCTCTATGACTTGGGTCCTGGCTGCCTAAATGATCATATCTCCCTACATGCGTTCTCCCAGCTCCTAAAATCTCCAGAGGATACCCTTCTCTTGGTCCTGTTGCTCTCACATGCATCTTTGACAGAGGTAGAAGAAAGGGTCTTCTATGTGGCTGCTCCTTGGTTATGGGATGCTGTCCCTTAGGACAGGGGTCCCCAACCCCTGGCACCGAGACAGATCTTTGAGGGCCGAAGGCATGCGCGCGTATGCACGCGTACTCCCACGCGCGCACACCTGCCCCCCCCGCACGGACACCCTCCCACAAGCCTCCCCTGCACGCCCACCCAGACGGATGCCCACCACAACACCGGTCCTTGGGAGAATGGTCTTCAACGAAACCAGTCCCTGGTGTTAAACAGGTTGGGGACCACTGCCTTAGGAGATTAGGTTGCCCTCTCCCTTTTTTCCTTTCAGTGACCATTAAAGACAGCCAGGCTTTTAAGAACAACTTTGGGCAAGACTTGAGTCCATTCTGGATGCTGGGCATATGTTCCTTTTAGGTATGTTTTTAAAGCTTATTTATATGTTAACTAACATTATATGTTTTAAATCTTTTTTAAACTTGTAATTTATTGGCAGAAATCCAATAGTAAGTCACAACTAGAGTAGGCCCATTGAATCAGTGGGGATTTGACAGCTCACCTCCTCTGAAAGTTTCACTTATTCAATTGACCTCCCATAGTTGTCTCTTACTACTGGATTTCAGCCTTTGTGTTTATACTCTAACTTGTTTTAATTCATTTGTGAGTTGTCTTGGGTCCTCTCACCAGTAAAAGGTGGCATATGAATAAAAGAAACCATGATACCCTGCCATCAGCTCAGACTTACGGCAAACCTTTGCAGGGTTTTCTAGGGTACTTAGAAGTGATTGTCATTCCTTTTCTTCTGGGGAAGCCTTGAAGCTGTGCAAATTGCCCGAGGCTGCATAGTACCCAATACACTGTCCAGCAAGCATCATTAGTTAATAAAATTTTGCTAATTGAAAATACTACAGACAGGAGTGATATATGCAATAAGCATAGTGCATGTATGTTTTTCAAATATACCACTTAACGATGCATTATTCTAACCTGCTTACTCTCAGATATTGTTGTGCTAGCGGTTTTAGCTCTGGTATGGAAGAAAAGAAAACTAAAGGAGCTTTGAGCCACACTATCTTGAAATCTCTCAAAATCTCCAAATTGTGGATAGGAAAGTGATGAAATTTTGTTTTCAAATTCAGTTCAAACTACTGGTTTTTATCTTGGAAGCCAAGGCCTTGGGCCCAGAGTATATCAAGAATTTTCCTTTCCTCATCTAAATCTCCCAGAGCCTTAATATCTAAGCTATTTATTATTCACATAAGCAAAATGAATAGATTCATGCTGAATCCATACCTCTAATGTTACACCTGCTCTCGTGGTGCTGCCCCTTGACTTCTGTGCATTTGATCAAAGGTCTGAAAAATTCAAATTCAGGGACATGCAATCAGTAGATGAAGGTGATCCCCTCCTTACTTAGTGATCTTGTTAGTAAGCTGGTTTAGAATTTCTGGTGAGCTTGAAAAAACTGTTAATGTTTATGGTAGAGAAAAAAGCTCTTGTTTCGAGGAAAAATAATCCCATGTGAGGAAAGACTTGAGGAGAGGTGCTCTTGTGACTGTGAGTCTTTTGAGGCAAAATATTAAGTGGCAAACTCAGTTACTAGTTCCAACTACAGCAGATCCATTGACTCAGTGGAATGTTCTTAATTGTCCACTTTTGAAAGTTCCATTGATTCACTGGGTCCACACTAATTGCTTGGACTTTGCCTTAAATGTTATTGTGAACTTTGCAGATATTCAAATATTGTTATTCTTTTCTTTCTTGTCTGATTTTGGAGCACAAGAACAGGAAAAACAGGTGGACTGGCCATTCACTACTAATTACTTCAACTTTTCATTCTGTATTTTTAAAAAAATGTTTTTTAAGGTAATCCACTTTTAACATATGAATTGCATAATTAAAGTTTTGAGCATTATGCTGCTTTAGATAATTTTGTGGCATTGTTCACAAATATTGAATTTCTAAAATATTTAGATTTCTGTATTTCCCATGTCACAGAAAACACTGTTTTTTATTCAGTTCATTTAGCTAAGAAGTAGATTAAAATTACTAACATTTGTCTCAGTTTATACCTGTCTTTTCTCCTGGATTTTTCTTGCTCCTCTCCATTTCCACTAGCCTGCCTGGATAGCTCAGTGGGTTAGCTTTCTGGCTGCGGAGCCAAAGGATGGGAGTTCAGTTCCTCATTGTGCATTCCAGAAGAGCCAGCTTGTGTAGCCTTGGGCAAGCTGCACAGTCCCAGGGTGCTCCCTGAAAAGGGTCATCATAAGTCAGAATCTACCTGACAGCACAGAGCAAAACAATTTCCACTGAGACTGACTAGTCTTCTTGGAAATTGCTACTCAATCCTTTTCTCTTAATGACTTCATAGTGTTATTTCCAGATCTAATTCTTCTGCGATTGCACACTGGTTTGGGCCATTATTACTACAAAAACTAATTACAACAAAACCTGTGAAACTAAGTTGAAACATATCACAAGTCTTTGAAATTGGGAGTTGACGAATTATGAAGTGTAAGCGGGAGAATATGATAAAATGATCCACCCTCCCAAATTCAACTGCATGAAATTGTTTTATGTGCTTAGTGTCAAGCCTGAATTGATATGTATAATTCTCTGATTCTTCCTGAAGTGCTTGTCCACTGCTTTCAATGTTAGGGATAAAGCATGCTTATCTCAACATGCAGTCTTTTGAAAATGGTTTCTTTCTAAATCAAAAGTTCTCAGAAAATAATTGAGTTCTGTTTCTAAGGCATTAAAATGTTAGTGTTTCTGTTTTAGCTGTAGGACGTAACAGTAAAAATAGCAAAAACTGGATATAACAAAAATAAGATTGCTGTTAAAATAATAAATGTAGCATTTGTAATCTTCTGCAAGCTTGTGAAGGTATTATTGATCTCTGGCTCTGCATTCAGGGGCAGTGAATTCCACTGAGCGGTGTCCTTTAAGTGCGACCTTGCTCTGTTCCTCTCTGTCTTCAAGACTTGGAGCACCCCATGTAGACCTGTAGTAGGAGCCCTGCTGAGACTGGTGTATAATCTTGTAAATTAATGTTAAATTGCTTCACTGTCAAAGTTGAAGATACACTACAAAGAAACTTTGCAGGTGCCTTACCATATAGATACCTTTCACACATTTTCTTATACTTTATAATGTCATACCAAAGAGCCATCTTTGACATATTATGTGTGAGGCATGCTGGCTTGAGTAAAAAGCTCATTTCTAGCCATGTGTTGTGCATTATCTAATAAAATAACATCGTAACACTTTTAAAAATGTGGTAAAATACCTGTTACTTTTTTTAGTACTGTACTGCTAAATATATATTTGGATGGAAAGCTGTATTTGGTTTAATTCTATTAGACTGACTGTATCTGGATTAAATATATTTTCTTGCAAGGGTTTTATTAGCAGTATGAACTAGTTGCCAGGAAAAATGTTTGCTAAAGTTAAAATATTATTGTCATTTATGGAACTGCTTTGTTTTTGGATGAATATGAAATTCCATTCAGAAACTATGTAATATTTCCCTCATAGTAAAGGAATGGAAGAACTTTCTCCTTCTGGGGTGTACAACGGTGGCCTTCGAGATGCTGTTGGATTGTAAATCCCATGAACCCCAGCCATCACAGCCAGTTGGAAAGAGTGCTAGGAGTTGCGGTGTAGCAACTCTGGAGCATCTGAGTTGCCCACTCCTATTTACAGCCTTGGTGGCGCTGCAGGCTAAACTGCAGAAGCCTCTGTGCTGCAAGGTCGGAAGACCAGCAGTCGTAAGATTGAATCCATGCGATGGAGTGAACTCCCGTCGCTTGTCCCAGCTCCTGCCAACCTAGCAGTTTGAAAGCATGTAAAAATGCGAGTAGATAAATAGGTACCACCACGGTGGGAAGGTAACAGCGTTCCGTGTCTAGTCGCGCTGGCCACGTGACCACGGAAACTGTCTACGGACAAACGCTGGCTCTATGGCTTGGAAACGGGGATGAGCACCGCCCCCTAGAGTCGGACACAACTGGACTAAATGTCAAGGGGAACTTTTACCTTTACCTATTCACAGCCTTACAGCATAGATCAGTCAAGTTAACCGATGGAGCGATGATAGCGAATGAGGACAAGAATGGTATAAATTCATTAGAATGCCCTGTTTGTCTGGGTTTTCTCTTATAATGAGCCATATAAGTGTTACTATAGGCACTGCTTAAGCAGTGAAGCAGTATAAAATGGTATTTCCTCATGAGCAGATATCTATACATAATGGTACTGATTACCATTGTCCAAGCAACTATGAAGAAGCATAGGTACAAATCATTGCCTAGTCCATATAAAGCCTTGTAAACCCATGCAGTGGCAATAAATTTGAGATTTGCTAACTTGGAGGAACTTCTTGCTGGTGCAACTTAACACCTACCTGTTAATTTTTTAAAAAATGCTTTCACATGCACATATAACAAGCCATGGCAGACATATAATGGGATAGACAATTTTAGTTCCAATAGGTGCTTCCTTTCTGATTTAGATGGTTACTGAGGGGTTCATTAATACTGTGGCATGGAAGAGAAGTTACATTCTGCCTTCTGCAAACCATAGTCTTGGTTATACATGGCAGTAGTAGAACTGTGGAGTTATTTGCATTTTTAAAACATAGATTTAAAAAATAAACCCGTGTCCTGCTTTTGAGGTTTTATTAGATTATAAAATCATGTATAATAAACAATAAGCCATTTATTAGCTCTTAGAATTTACACTCTATCAAATTAAGAAACACTCTTGGAACAAAGCTTAGTACTTTGGATTGTTCGTTTTATTGTATGGTCAATGCAGTGGCCAGTTCTCTACATGTACATCTTTTAACAAACATGTTTCTAGAATTGAGTGTGACATGCTGGGGGATCCCTTGTAACCTTTCTGTCTTGATCATGCAAAATAAAAGGATGCCAGGTAAATTTAGCTATCTCATTCATGACTCTGGCAAGTCTGAGTTTATGTGTGAATTTTTCTCACATTGCAGTGTTCCATATTCTTGTGATCTAGGCAGTCCAGCACAGATTGTTGCCTCCATTTCAACATCAAGCTATTTCCATTTTTGCAGCCAAAATTATGGTAATCAAGTCCTTAACCGATATACAGGTTTTCAAGTTGATTAAGAGGGCTGGGTGATCCCTGTTTTTGATACAAGGAGTGAACAAATGGTACAACTTATATACTCTGCAGCCAGTTAATTTCTCTGTGTTGTCATTTATCCCAGAGTTTTGGTTATAGTATTGGGGCCCCACTATGAAACAGGTCTCTGATTCCATGAGAGAAGTCTTGTTGATATAACTACAACAGATGTAGTTGTGCCAAAAGCTTATATTTTTTCTTTACGTTCCAATCCATATAACAGTTTGTAGCTAGTGCAGATTGAAATGTAGAGTGATTCACAAATGGACAGAAGGAGAAAAGGGCGTAAAAGTTTTCCTCCATAGTTTCTCAGTGTTTATTGTCTCAGCTAAAAGAGGGCTTTTTATTCCATTTTTTGTTTCATTGTAATGAAGCAAAAGATGTGCCTGCTGCTTTGAATGTATGGGATTTGTCTCTATATTTGCCCAGGGAATGTCTTTGTTTTCACTTATTGCATGAGTTAATTGCTTATGTTGGAACACTGCAAAATGTAATTTCAGATTTGGTACAGCTAGACCCCCTGGAAGCTGGAATATAAAGCATTGTTTCTGTGAATATTTTTCCTTTTCTCCCAGCTATGAATGCATCTAGGATACCCCGCCAGATCATAAATTGAATTTGTGATGAAGGATGGGAAAAGGAAATTTGAAAGGACACACATCTTGGCTACTGCAGTTCTTCACAGAAGGGGATGTTTCAGCGTTTTTCACAGTTTTAATTTGGTCTCTTATGGTTTTCACAAATGGTTCAAAAGCTATTGCAAAAAGAAGTGGTGGTATTAGTTAATTAAGTAACTAATTAATTAAAACATGGATATTAATTGCTTTAATGAATTTGGGTATTTTGGTCCTGGGCTTGTTGTTTGTTGAAGGTAGCTAGGACTATATTTGCCACGGAAGATTTAGAGACCATACTGGTAAGTAGTGAGACAAAAAGAACGTTTTTGTCGTTCTCAAAGAACAACAGAACAGAAATGTCTGACTTTTCCCTTTGCCACCTAGTGACGAGACTGTATAATGCCACTATCTACATAATATCCAGAGTGGAGCTTTTGCCGTAGATAGCAAAGTCTAATCTACCAGTATTATCTTAGAATCTATGTCTTAGAACTGCAGAGCTGGAAGTGATCTAGTGCAGATCATTGAGTGCAGACCGTGCCAAGGAGGCACAATGGGGAATCAAACTGCCAAGCTCTAGCTCCCCAGCCTGATACCTAAACCGCTGAGCTATCGTATTCATATGATGTGATAATATTGCATCACAATGAGGTGGAACATATTCTTAATTTGCAAGGGAGACTGATAAAGAACTTCCAGTCTTTGTCAGGAAGATAGTAGAATACGCTGTAAAATGTCATGAGCAGTGCACTGTCAAAGCTCAAGAGAGCTTTTGAAGCTCTTGGTATTTATTTTTTTAATGAAGAAATAGACTAGAATAGAATCGTTGTAGGGTTGGAAGGGACCTTGGAGGTCTTCTAGTCTAACCCCCTGCCCAAGGCAGGGGACCTCATACCATCCCGGACCTCATACCATCCTGAACAGATGACTGTCCAATCTTTTCTTGAAAACCTCCAGCGATGGGGCACCCACAACATCGGGAGGCAAGCTGTTCCACTGCTTAATGGTTCCCACCGTCAGGAAATTCCTCCTTATTTCCAGGTTGGATCTCCCTCTGACAAGTTTCCACCCATTGGTCCTGTACCTGTGCATCTGGTTTCTCCTGCCTAAGTGCAGGACCTTACTTTTCCTGCCACTGAACTGCATCTTATTGGATAGGGCCCAAAGTTCAAGTCTGTCTAGATCCTTCTGAATGTTGAGATTATCTTTCAAAGTATTAGCAATTCCCCCCAGTTTTGTGTCATCAGCAAATTTGATGAGTGCTCCTTTAAAATGCTAAGCCAGGATTCAAAAAATGTGGTGCAGTAGGACCCCTGTATCTGCAGGGGATCTGTTCCATGATCTACCGTGAATGTTTGAAACTATGGATTGTAAAAAACCCTATATGCAGCATATAAGGAGGCGGGACAAAGGCCACAAGGCCCACCCCCTTGTATGCTGTATCTAGGGCTGTGGTAAACTGCAGACAACTGAAACTTTGGATACCGATCCTGTGGATATGGGGTCCTAATGTATATTTTTAAATCTGAGGCTGCCTGTGAATGAAGCCTGGGCCAAATAGCCCCCCTGCCCCTTCCAGTAATAGGTCCTCATAATGATTACCTATGATTTCTATTTCCACACCTTTATTACAAAAGCTATAACTGTAGAAAGTGTTAGAAATACTGGCATAAGCTTACTCTGTCCTATTAATTCTGACAATGAATTCTAGTGAACACAATATCAGTGTTTCCTGGGCGGTCTCCCCGTGATTGCTTAGCATTTGGCACGGTGTGTTAAACCTCAATACCCAAGAAAGAGCTTGAGCGGCAAGCACAGACAAATCTCGGAAATATGCTGAAGTGGCAGTTGTGTTACCTCCCATGGGGACAATGCTTCTTTATTCATTCTCTAGCTAGACTACAGCTATGACATGATTTTTTTTCTTGTGGAAGAATCTTTTCTGATTGAACAATAACTTATATGGCTATGTTTTCAAATCTGCAGGTATTTCTCTGGCTTTCCAAAGTGATCGGGCCTTGCCAATCAAATGTTATAAGTAACATTTTATGTTGCATAAGGTGAAAATTACATTTCTGTTGAGATTCTCACATTCAAGCTCATGAACTAGAAATATTAATAGTTTTTACTAACTGAATTGTTAGTGTTTTGAACTTCCCAAAAGGTATTTTGTTTTTAATTGGCCTTTGCACTCAATCCCCACCTTCATAATTGCCCTTTGAAAGGTATGAATGAAAGCTTCTTTCTTGTTAGTCTGTGAAAGCGGTATCTGCTTGTGACAAGAGAGACAGAACGATGCTAACTGTGGATGTCAGCATAACATACTTAGAGCAGTGACTCCCAGTCATTTTCAGTATATGTCCTTATTTGCTTCAGATTTGCTTCAGATTGCTTTGTGTCTCTGAGAAATAGGGTTTGGTGAAGAATCAGTCCAAAGTTTCCTAAGGATATGAGTCATACAATTTTGGAAACAAAATGAGACTCACATGAGCCATTATTTGTGCTCCCCCCCCCCCCCCCGTTGTTCAGGTATGATCTTAGGGTGGGACTTCAAGAAGCATCACAATAACAATATAGCAAAACACACATGTGCACACACATATGCGCACAAGCACACTCTCTATCCTGGTGTGCTGACTCTTTCACTTTAAGAAATATATATATTCTTCAGTATTTTGCATTGAATAATCTTTTTGTATTAGTGAAAATATTTTTGGTGTAAAAAAATAAATGCCTGGTTTGGTTTCTTGAGTCAAGTTTAACAATAGCCTTCTAAAAAGAGTTTGTTTGCTTGTTTGTTTCTTTGTTTGTTCGTTTAAAATATTTTTATCCTGCCTTTCTCCTTAAAAAGAGCCCAAGGTGGATTACATCATTAAAAAGACAATATGTAGAAGCTAAAAACAATAGGTATTCAAATATTTAAAAAGAATTAGACAAATATTAAATTAAAAACAGTAATAAAATCAATGCTAAAACACATTTAAAACAACAGAGCACAACCATTCCTTTAAAAACCCTCCTCAGACCACTAGTTATTAAGGGAAAGCCTGCCTGGACAGAAAGGTCTTTGCCTGCTTGCAGAAGACCAGCAATAATGGGGCCAGCTAGCTTCCTGTGGGAGGGAGTTCCAGAGTTCGGGAGTAGCAACAGATTATCTTTACTTACAATGAAACAGTGTAGATAGACCAGTAGGCCCCACATTTTGAAGCATACATATTCAGTATACTGACTAAAAAGAACCCTTAATGCCCAATGGAGGGGTCAAACCCCACCCCATCAAATACTTAATCTGTTTAATACATATGTTACATGTACTTACTCAGAAGATTAGTAAATGTGTGGTGTTTAATAACATTAAAAATGAATTTATATATCATTACAATCCTCAGCTTTTCTCTCTCTTAATGTACAGGTTAAACTCCCATGCTTGCGGAGAGAACGGCAGACATGTGAAAAAAACCCAAACAAACACTGCCCTTCCCATCTCCTCTGGGGAACAACATCCACGTGGTTCTCCAACTTGCTAAGCCAAAACCAGAGCACAGGCTCCTTTGTAGGATTTGCCGTCCTCTGGACTCTGCACCGTCAGCACTGTGGCTCTGTCTGTGGGCTAGAACAGTTTTGGATCTGGAGGGACTAGCCTTTCCACTGGCCAGCTTCCTCTCCACCCCTTTCCCTAGCTCTTTCATTGGCTGTTGATTAGCCAAGCAGAACAGTTTATTGGTAGGTTGCTCTGCTCACAGATCTCTGGGATTACGGTACCTGGAAAATTGTTCTGTCAGCAGAAGTGCCTTTCTACCAGCATGGGAGGCTAATTCGAACCCCCTACAGCTGGCACATCTTCAATTTAGGACTTCACATTTATAGAGGAATGCTAATTGTGTTTACCAAGATGTAAAAGAAGTATGATTGTGGTGGAGTGGGGTGCATCACTGGTGCTGATCATGAGGTTGCAAAATGTCTTCCACCCTTCACATTCTTAATTGAACCTTTCCTTCTGTTGTGCTGAATTGTTTTATGGCATAGCTCATAAATTCCTGTTGAATCAGTTTGTTGTATTTCTCTCTTCTTCAGTATGGAAAATCGCTGAAGATGAGATACATGGTAACATAAATTCCCCCTTCCCGCCATCCCAATATACACAGACTACTCATGTATCATTTCTGTTTTGTGTCTTTTTCTTGCGTCTAAGGCAATCGTGTACTGTGCACTGCATATCAGTCAAAAATATGTTGGATGATGCAATTTTGAGAACAGGCAGGGCTCCCTGGATGGTTGCGAAGTTTCATGATTCCCAGGGCTCTGCTGTATTTTCTTCCTCACCTGTGACAGCGCTTAAAGATTTATGGAACAATGTCATCCACCTTCCTGTTCTTTTGTCGCTTAATTTATTTTAAAATGTAAAGTAGAATTTAATTTATATTGTTTAATACTTCAAATGAACAAAGGGCTTTAAATAAGACTTGGCAGTTTGATTTTGTGATAAATAAAAATGTAGAGAGAAATTCTGCTGAGAGACGTAGGAAGCTCTAAAAACCCATTGCTTAGAGTTACTAACTCATATATCAACGGTGACTTTGTGGGTGTAATGAGAACTTCAGCTATTTGACTTTGCTATGGTTGAGCAGTGCTTCTGGGTGAGATTTCATAGGCACACAAGTAAGCGGATATATATTTTACCATCCTTTTATATCTTACCTAAAAGAAGAAATGTTTTTCTCAAAGTAATGTCTGTTCACATGAGAAACAAGGGGACTATTTCGCTTGTTTGATTTGTACAAATCACATATCATTTGGTTATCTTTACCCTGAAGGTTAGATTTTTAGATGTTAATGGATTATTTAAACAGTGACAGAAACAGTACTTAAAACAGCCATACATGTCCTCCATGCCACCTGTGGAGTATGAATTAGAATTAATGGCTTAGTACGTATATTGTATATGCCAAGAAAAAAAATTACAGATAGGCAGCACTGACTTTGAAAAATCAAGAAGCCAGGGCGTCAGGATGTGTCATGAAATTGAAAATATCATGGGTCCAGTGGATGAGTCATCTAGTATGGCTGAGACTGAGACCCTTGAGAATGAGGATTTAAAGATTACAGATGGCAGCCCCCTCAAGAATTGGAAGCCCAGTTGAAGAGTCTCAGCCCTAGGGGTAGTTTCAAATAAGGGATAGGTGTGAATTCATCAGTAGAAAAATGCAGCTGCATGGAAGTGGATCAAAAGAGCTCCTTGGGATATGTGGTCAGCTAGAGCCTTTCTAGCTAAGTCAAACTGTTGAGAATAAAGCAATGTAGAGCCCTACACTTGTCAGTGAAGACTGTTTCTCTTGCTATCGCTTCTTGTCAGACTTTGGGTGGTGTTTCATTTTCCTTGTGAAACTATCCTTGCCTGTTATCTGACTCCTTGTTCTTACCTCTCTTCCTTTTGAATTGCTCTTCATTATTTGACTGTGGCTTGACTATTGACCTTGTTCCTAGGTTACTCTCATACAGACTATTAGTATGTTGATGTGAGACTGGCTTCACTCTTAAGCAAGATAATGGCCAAAATCCTGTTGTTCAGTGTAGTAAATTGCACTTGAGTAGGGCTATTGAATCAGTGGGAATTCAATAAGCCAACTCTTGTGGTCCTACTGTAGTTGAAACTTGCTACACTAAAATAAATCAAAATTAGAGTAGGCCCATTTGAATCAATGGAAGCTACAGAGGAGTTGATTCACTAAATCCCTATTGATTCAGTCAGCCAATTCTAGTCTTATTACACTAAGCAACAAAATTTCAACCAGTATGTCCCTGTGATTTAGAACTTGTCTGATTTGCTTCAGACTTAAGAGCCTGTCAACTGGAAAAATCAGATTAGCAGCTAAAAGAAACAGCCATTTTAATGGTGGGATCATATTTATGGAATTCTTTGATTTGCCTCGAATACCTCCTTGGGTGTTTCTACATCGTCTCCGAAAATGTGTTTGTTCTGGTTGTTTTTATGCATCCTGTTTATTTTACCTGCTGTTCAGTTTTTCACTTTGTTTTCATTATACTGTTCTCACATTGGTGATTGTAAGTGACTTTGTGAGCCCATCCTGAAAAGTGAGACAAATGTGTTTAGAAAAAACAAACAAACAAACAAATAAAATTATTTGAGCTACTTTGACAAGGGTTTGGATACCCTCTTGACATTGCAGAGATGGTAATGTAATAACGTGTAAAGTGTCGTATTGAATAAACAAAGAAAGAAAGAAAGAAAGAAAGAAATAAAAAGCTATACTTAACTACATTAGCATAGGGACGTGGTGGCACTGCGGGTTAAACCGCAGAAGCCTCTGTGCTGCAAGGTCAGAAGACCAGCCGTCGTAAGATCAAATCCACGCGACGGAGTGAGCTCCCATCGCTTGTCCCAGCTCCTGCCAACCTAGCAGTTCGAAAGCATGTAAAAAATGCGAGTAGATAAATAGGTACCACCACGGTGGGAAGGTAACAGCGTTCCGTGTCTAGTCGCGCTGGCCACGTGACCACGGAAACTGTCTTCGGACAAACGCTGGCTCTATGGCTTGGAAACGGGGATGAGCACCACACCCTAGAGTCGGACACGACTGGACTAAATGTCAAGGGGAACCTTTACCTTTAACTACATTAGTAGCAGTATGAGTCAGTTTTGAAAAGCTGCTTTGAAATGCACTCTTCACCTAAGTTCAAGCAATATTTTTAAAAAATAATCATGGATTATATTTAGTACATCATTTCTCCACATAATCAGTTGCTGGAGCAAAACTTCTTGTTTGTTTGTTTTCATAACAGTTTTTATTTTTATTGTGCCAGAAAAGAAAAAAAGAAGAAAGCATCATAAGTTGGAAATACCCCAGTAAAAAAAGGGAATAGTTATACATTAACTTCAAGAAAAGGTGACCAAATGTCCAAATATAAATGTACGCAAAACCATATATTCAAACGTTGAAAGAGTTATGGGGCCTCAATCCATTGAGTAATGGTGGGTAGGTATTTATCTTTCCAGTGCTGCAATAAAATCTTTCTGCCATCAAACAGGAACAGAGAATCCCTTTTTGCTGACCAGAATTTCATTTCTACGCTGTAGACAGGTAATTCAAAAGCATATGTGAGTGTGTGAAGGTCAAATATTTATCCAGCATAAAATCAATTTGTTGAATAACTTCAACTCAAAAGGGAACTACAATTAGACATAACCAATTCATACATTTAAAAGATGCTTGGGAGAAATTACAGTGCCAGCAGTTAGCTGAGATCGTCAGACCTTTATTAAATAGTGATTGTGGAATCCAGTACATACAGAATGTCAGTTTTTGCTGCAGAGGGTATAGTTTTAGATCCATTGATAAAGCAGTTATAAAGACCAAAGCCATTGTCCATTGATTAGGCAAATTAGGATTAGTTAATTCATCATTCTATTTATTCCTGACGCTCTGTGTATCGTATTTATTAATCATTAATTGTTGTTGTTGTTTAGTCGTTAAGTCGTGTCCGACTCTTCGTGACCCCATGGACCAGAGCACACCAGGCCCTCCTGTCTTCCACTGCCTCCCAGAGTTTGGTCAAATTCATGTTGGTAGCTTCGATGACACTGTCCAATCATCTTGTGCTCTGTCGTCCCCTTCTCCTCTTGCCTTCACACTTTCCCAACATCAGGGTCTTTTCCAGGGAGTCTTCTCTTCTCATGGGATGGCCAAAGTATTGGAGCCTCAGCTTCAGGATCTGTCCTTCCAGTGAGCACTCAGGGTTGATTTCCTTCAGAATGGATAAGTTTGTTCTCCTTGCAGTCCAGGGGACTCTCAAGAGTCTCCTCCAGCACCACAATTCAAAAGCATCAATTCTTCGGCGGTCAGTCTTCTTTATGGTCCAGCTCTCACTTCCATACATCGCTACTGGAAAAACC
Organism: Intellagama lesueurii; assembly: GCA_037013535.1. Lineage (NCBI taxonomy): Eukaryota > Metazoa > Chordata > Lepidosauria > Squamata > Agamidae > Intellagama > Intellagama lesueurii. Next base: position 300,467,693 of record JBAJHW010000001.1, on the reverse strand, counting down.
ATAGCTTTGACTATGCGGACCTTTGTCGGCAAGGTGATGTCTCTGCTTGTTAAGATGCTGTCTAGGTTTGTCATCGCTTTCCTCCCAAGAAGCAGGCGTCTTTTAATTTCGTGGCTGCTGTCCCCATCTGCAGTGATCATGGAGCCCAAGAAAGTAAAATCTGTCACTGCCTCCATATCTTCCCCTTCTATTTGCCAGGAGGTGATGGGACCAGTGGCCATGATCTTCGTTTTTTTGACGTTGAGCTTCAGATCATTTTTGGCGCTCTCCTCTTTCACCCTCATTAAGAGGTTCTTTAATTTCTCCTCACTTTCTGCCATCAGAGTAGTATAATCTGCATATCTGAGGTTATTGATATTTCTTCCGGCAATCTTAATTCCGGTTTGGGATTCCTCCAGTCCAGCCTTTCGCATGTTGTATTCTGCATATAAGTTAAATAAGCAGGGGGACAATATACAGACTTGGCGTACTCCTTTCCCAATTTTGAACCAATCAGTTGTTCCATATCCAGTTCTAACTGTTGCTTCCTGTCCCACATATAGATTTCTCAGGAGATGGATAAGGTGGTCAGGCACTCCCATTTCTTTAAGAACTTGCCATAGTTTGCTGTGGTCCACACAGTCAAAGGCTTTTGCGTAGTCAATGAAGCAGAAGTAGATGTTTTTCTGGAACTCTCTGGCTTTCTCTATAATCCATTGCATGTTAGCAATTTGGTCTCTAGTGCCTCTGCCCCTTCGAAATCCAGTTTGTACTTTTGGGAGTTCTCGGTCCACATACTGCTGAAGCCTGCCTTGTAGGATTTTGAGCATAACCTTGCTAGCGTGTGAAATGAGTGCAATTGTATGGTAGTTGGAGCATTCTTTGGCACTGCCCTTCTTTGGGATTGGGATGTAGACTGATCTTTTCCAATCCTCTGGCCACTGCTGAGTTTTCCAAACTTGCTGGCATATTGAGTGTAGCACCTTAACAGCGTCATCTTTTAAGATTTTAAATAGTTCAACTGGAATGCCATCACCTCCACTGGCCTTGTTGTTAGCCATGCTTTCTGAGGCCCACTTGACTTCACTCTCCAGGATGTCTGGCTCAAGGTCAGCAACCACACTATCTGTGTTGTCCGGGACATCCAGATCTTTCTGGTATAATTCCTCTGTGTATTCTTGCCACCTCTTTTTGATCTCTTCTGCTTCTGTTAGGTCCCCACTATTTTTGTCCTTTATCATGTCCATCTTTGCACAAAATGTTCCTTTAACATCTCCAATTTTCTTGAACAGATCTCTGGTTTTTCCCTTTCTATTATTTTCCTCTATTTCTTTGCACTGTTCATTTAAGAAGGCCCTCTTGTCTCTCCTTGCTATTCTTTGGAAGTCAGCATTCAACTTTCTGTAACTTTCCCTATCTCCCTTGCATTTCATTTGCCTTCTCTTCTCTGCTATTTGTAAGGCCTCGTTGGACAGCCACTTTGCTTTCTTGCATTTCCTTTTCTTTGGGATGGTTTTTGTTGCTGCCTCCTGTACAATGTTACAAGCCTCCATCCATAGTACTTCAGGCACTCTGTCCACCAAATCGAGTTCCTTAAATCTGTTCTTCACTTCCACTGTGTATTCATAAGGGATTTGGTTTAGATTATACCTGACTAGCCCAGTGGTTTTTCCTACTTTCTTCAGTTTAAGCTTGAGTTTTGCTATAAGAAGCTGATGATCAGAGCCACAATCAGCTCCAGGTCTTGTTTTTGTTACTGTATAGAGCTTCTCCATCTTTGGCTGCAGAGAACATAATCAATCTGATTTTGGTATTGCCCATCTGGTGATGTCCATGTGTAGAGTCGCCTCTTGTGTTGTTGGAAAAGAGTGTTTGTGATGACCAGCTTGTTCTCTTGACAAAACTCTATTAGCCTTTGCCCTGTTTTGTTTTGAACTCCAAGGCCAAACTTACCTGTTGTTCCTTTTATCTCTTGACTCCCTACTTTAGCATTCCAATCCCCTATAATGAGAAGAACATCTTTCTTTGGTGTCAGTTCTAGAAGGTGTTGTAAGTCTTCATTTTGTTGTTTAGTCGTTAAGTCGTGTCCAACTCTTCGTGACCCCATGGACCAGAGCACGCCAGGCCCTCCTGTCTTCCACTGCCTCCCGGAGTTTGGTCAAATTCAAAGTCTTCATAGAATTGGTCAATTTCAGCCTCTTCAGCATTGGTGGTTGGTGCATAAACTTGGATTACTGTGACGTTGAAAGGTCTGCCTTGGATTCGTATTGAAATAATTCTATCATTTTTGAGATTGTATCCCAGTACAGCTTTTCCCACTCTTTTGTTGACTATCAGGGCTACTCCATTTCTTCTACGGGATTCTTGCCCACAATAGTAGATATGATAATAGTTTGAATTGAATTCGCCCATTCCCGTCCATTTTAGTTCACTGACGCCCAGGATGTCAATGTTTATTCTTGCCATCTCCTGTTTGACCACATCCAGCTTACCAAGGTTCATAGATCTTACATTCCAGGTTCCTATGCAGTATTTTTCTTTGCAGCATCGGACTTTCCTTTCACTTCCAGGTGCGTCCGCAGCTGAGCGTCCTTTCGGCTTTGGCCCAACCACTTCATTAGCTCTGGAGCTACTTGTACTTGTCCTCGGCTCTTCCTCAGTAGCATGTTGGATGCCTTCCGACCTGAGGGGCTCATCTTCCAGCGTCATATCTTTTAGCCTTTTGTTTCTGTCCATGGAGTTTTCTTGGCAAAGATACTGGAGTGGCTTGCCAGTTCCTTCTCCAGGTGGGTCGCGTTTAGTCAGAACTCTCCACTATGACCTGTCCGTCTTGGGTGTCCCTGCACGGCATAGCCCATAGCTTCTCTGAATTACTCAAGCCCCTTCGCCACGACAAGGCAGCAATCCATGAAGGGGATTAATCATTAATAGGCACTTATAAATAAATATTGTAGGTTTCTTTTTCTTTCCTCATGCAATAAGCACATTGTGGTAGTCTCTGTAGTACTTAGGCCACAATTAGATATCAGCATGTATTCTCACTGCTGACTGGATAGCTTAGCTGTTTAGTTATCTGGCTGCAAAGCTAAAGGTTAGGAGTTCGATTCCCCACTGTGCCTCCTGCAAGTACAGCCAGCCTTTGTGGCCTTGGGTAAGCTGCACAGTCCCAGGATGTGCACAGAAGAAGGGAATGGTAAATCACTTCTGAGTACTCTCTACCTACGAAACCCTGAAAAGGCTCACCATAAGTCAGAATTGACTTGACTGCACATGATTATTATTATATTTTCTCACTAAAAATACTGTCATTCTGCAAGACTTCTTCCCAACTTTCAAATCAGGGTCTTCTCACAGTGTTAATTTGATTGAAATTATCTTACCATGCAATTACATGCCAAAGTTACCTAACCGCTAAAACTGTAGGGGGAATACGTAAAAAGCTTTTTTATCTAGCATAAATAGACCCCAATGCCCACCCCTGAGAAAGAGTCTCTGAATGCACTGAGTAGGAGGTTGGACTTAATGGGCTTATAGGCCTCTTCCAGCTCCATTATTCTATGATTCTATAAATGAAAAAATTCCAGCACAGCTCCAAATATCTTATTTATTTATTTATTTATTTATTCATTCATTCATTCATTCATTCATTCATTCATTCATTCATTCATTCATTCATTCATTCATTCATTCATTCATTCATTCATTCAGCTTCTATACTGCCCATCTGGCTACTAGGCCATTCTGGGCGGTTTACATATTAAACAAACATACACAATTCCAAACAATGAATATAATAATATAAAATCAAAGATAAAACAACCAACAATTTAAATAATAATAGTTAAAATAATATAAAATAATATAGAGCAAGGACTGATAGTATAAATGTTGAAACCACTCACTGTAATTAGGTGTTGTAATTAAGGTGTTGTAAGATCCGGGAAGACCTGTCAGAAAAGCCGCATTTTTAACAGTCGCTTAAAAATTCCCAGTGAAAGGGCCAGAAAAATTTCAGGCCGGAGCTTGTTTCAGAGCTGAGGAGCAACCTCTGAGAAGGCCCAGTTTCTGGTTCTCTCTTTCCGGGCCTCTCTTGAGGTCAATACTCTCAACCACCCGGCCTGGGAAGATTGTATGGGATGGGCAGATCTCGTCAGTAGGAGGCGTTCTGTCAGGTATCAGAGTCCTAAACTGTCTAGGGCTTTATAAATTAACACCATCACCTTGAAGCTGGCACAGAAACATACGGGTAACCAGTGCAGGGCAGCCAGGGTGGGAGAAATGTGTTGATGTTTCTTAACACCACTCAATAATCTGGCTGCTGTGCTCTGGACCTGCTTGGGTTTCCGTAACAGCCACATGGGCAGCCCCACAAAGAGAGCATTACAGTAGTCTATTCTTGAGACTACCAGTGCATGAACCAGTGTGGTCAGGGACCAGGTGTCAAGCTAGGGACGCAGCTGGGCAATCTGCCTTAGGTGGAAGTAGGCAGAATGGACCACAGATGCTATCTGAGGCTCCATTGACAGCGCTGGGTCCAGTAGTACACCCAAGCTGTGAACCTCATCCTTAGTGGAGAGAGTAGCCCCCCCCCCCAAAGGAGAGGGAGGCACCCAATCTACAAACACTAGGGGCACCTACCCGCAGGATCTCAGTTTTGCCTGGGTTCAACCTCAGTCTATTATCCCTTATCTACCACAGCAAGGTATCCAGGCAGCGCTCAAGGGACAGGACAGCATCCTCTGCAGAAGGATGAAAAGAGAGATAGAGCTGGGTGTCGTCTGCATATTGGTGACACGAAGCTCCAAAACTCCTGATGACCAAATGAGGAATTTAATACAGATGTAGAATTCCAAAGACAAGCACAGGTCTACAGACTGATGATACCTGGAAATCTTTGTTTGCCTTCATTAGGTGAAAGCTGCATCGTGCTCAAGGAAATCTGTGATTTTCAGGAGCTTCACATGATTGTGAAGTATTTAATGAAGTATTTAATTTCTGAAAGAATTAGTAAGGTATATAAAGAGGAAGCTCACTTGAAATAGACGTTACTCAGGCTCCCTTCATTCTCAGAGACTTCCCTCATAGGACTTAGCCTTGCAGTCGTCTCCTGAACCTCTGACAGAGTGCTACCAGTTGAGCCATACAATTCACCATCTGTCCTGGCTTCCTCCATCTGTGATGCATCTTCCTCCTCTTTTGACAACAACTCATGAATGACAGGTACAATTGAAATTGCTAATCAGCTAACACTGTATGTGTGCCTAACTGAATTTTTCTTCCTCGGTGCATTGTCTTCCACTGGCATTAATTCAGATTTTGTCTAGTTAATCTAACAGCCAGAAAGATGTCCAAACATACTAATCACCCTCATTAATGCTGAAACAGAAGACTGGGCTTCAGAAATAGAAAGTAAGAGATGATCATCTTAAAATGTAATTTTAAACTCCTGTGAAAAGCCATGAATGATAAAATTGTGTCTAATAGGACATGCCAAGGGTTCCAAATAGATCAAATAGCAGAGGAGATTAGAGGACATATCTGTCTAATATCTCTTCCATGAGCAAACATGTGGAAGATTGGTGGGAATGCCATCGGTCAATACTGTAGAATCTAGAAATGACTAGAGAATGTCCAGTGCAAAAATTCTTCAGGACAACCATATTTAGCATTGTAATAAAGATTAATTGCCAGTATATTTTGTCAAATATTTTTGAGCATTCCTTGAAAAACCCATATATTTTATTCTGCAAAACAATTGAATCCATAAATTTTAGGTTATCTGCTCCCTGCCTATAAACAAATAACACCTCTCCAATTTGCTTAAGGAGGTGGTGACCTGTTAGTTGACACAGGATGTGGTAGAGTATTTGATAGAATCATCAAGTTGCAACTCCTTTGCAAGACAGTGAGCCTTGGTGATCTGCCAGCGCTGATCCAGAAAGCATTATTCACCTGCTATTAACCTCCTCAGATAAGTTCTGGAACTAGCATGGCATAAGGTCTTGTCCTTGCAAGAACTATGTGACAACTGATCAGTCACTATACATGAGTCATCAGGTCTGTACAAAGAGACAGCAGGGAAGCAACAAGATGTCTGAATATTCAGCTGAGAATAACCTCATAGAGACAAGATCTTTTGACCAGATTTGTACAGAGAGTCCACCAATCAAGTTGGATTAATCTACTCAAGAAGACCAAGGACATGTAAATTATGATGAGAAAGGCTGTCAAGATGCAAAATATAGTCAAAACAGTGTGAGGAGTTGATGTTGTAGTCTTGTAAGCTTTTACCCAGTCTTTTAGCTCAGGGGTCTTCAAACTTTTCAGAATGAGGGCCACATCATATATTTTACTAATTTTTGAGGGCTGAAGGAGGTAAGGGGGACCCAAGCGATTCCCCACCCATACTGTCTTTGCAAAGACAGCAGGGGTGGGGGATCACTTAGATCAGGCTTCGCTCCTCTTCCTATCCCCGCTTGGACATAGGAAGAGGAGCGAAGCCTGACAAAAGCCTGACAAAAGAGGAGCGAAGCTCTTCCTATGCCCAGGCGGAGGTAGAAAGAGGAGCGAAGCCTGACAGAAGCAATCCCCCACTCCCACTGTCTTTGCAAAGACAGCGGGGGTGGGGGATCGCTTGGGTCCCTCTTTGCTCCTCTTCCTATGCCTGGGCAGAGGCAGAAAGAAGAGCGAAGCCTGACAGAAGTGATCCCCCACCCCCGCTGTCTTTGCAAAGACAGCGGGGGTGAGGGATCGCTTAGATCAGGCTTTGCTCCTCTTCCTGTCCCTGCTAGGGCACAGGAAGAGGAGTGAAGCCTGACAGAGGAGTGAAGCCTGACAGCGGGGGTGGGGGAATCACTTGAGTCCCCCTTTCCTCTTCTTCCTATGCCTGGGCTGGATAAAAAGGCAAGGTGGGCCGGATGTGGCCCACAGGCTGTAGACCCTTGTTCTAGCGAATGAATATGACTTTATGGAAACTAAGTATTAATCAGTTTCTTGGATCTATGGATACCTGGAGCGGCTGACTTGAATCCTTAATTGGTTTAAGCTGGTCTAGTTCTGTTGACTCTTAGTGGGGTTTTTGGAAATATTGTCAGAATTGTTGGTTACAGAGTTATTAGCACTGCTATTACCTCCTTATGAAGCATCTGAAGGAGAGCTAGCCCATTGTGACATCCTGACTCCATTTCATTAAAACAAAATTGTGAGCTGGATCAGAAGAAAGGCAGATAAAAAGAATGATTTGCAACAATAGTCCACCAATTACCAAAATATCTTACAGCATAAATCCTTATCAGGATTTGTGAAATAACAGGCAGGTGACACAGAAGGACAACAAATTGTGCTGCCATTGGCAACCAGAAGTGTTGTTTTCAGAATGTTCTATCCTGGAATGTTTACTGTAAGTTGTGTATTGTATGACATTGGTGCATGTGTAGAAAGGGCTGTTTTTTGTTGTTGTTGTTGTTTAGGGGAAGGTGTTTGTTTGATTGGTCACATGTGAAAGTAATATGCCTGTTGAGAAGAGGTCTACCTCAAAGTTAACCCATTATCAACCTAGAGTAATTGGGAATGAGTTCTTGGGTCGTGTTGAATTGATTCTTTTATTTCATATATTTAGGATGAGCCTAGACAATGTGCTTACTATGTTTGAAGAAAACATACTCCCTCAAGAGATGGTGGATGCCTGTTGTATAAGGTGTTCTTCCTCACTTCTCTATCTTGCATTTTTTGAGTCTGTGATCTGTAATCAGAAGATAAGTGTGGGCTCAATTTGCATATTTATTGCTGACGCACATAGTTTGACCCTGACATTTCATATGTACAACTTTTAACCATTATGTTAAAAAAAAAAGCTAGGCTGTCTCTGTATTGAATGAAATGCATATGTATTATCTTTCAAGGAAAGGGGAAAATTTGTCTTTGAAAACAACATGGCCTCCAAGTTAAAAACCACTCTCTCATTTTGTTTCCTTTCCCCAGCACAATATATTGTTTTTCCAACTGTGAGCACACATTACTTTGTGATAGCAGAGGGAGAGAGTGATTAGGGGGGCTGGTGGTAGCTTCTACAATACCCTGCTGTGTGTCTTTGGCTAAGGAAGCACAGAAGAATGCTCTAGCTTTTGCCTTATTTTGTTTTCTGTTTCTTCTCCTTGCAGAAAAGAGAGAGAGAGAGAATGTAACACACAGAGTGTAAAAGGAGACAGCAGTGGCAGTGAAAGCAGGGAGGACAATCAGAGAAAAGTCAGGATGTTGTTGGTGTTTCGACTTATATACTGCCACACAGTGCTAAAGCACTCTCTGGGCAATTTTCAACATAATTATGCAAACAACCCTTTGCTGCCGCCGCCTGCAAACCCACTCCTCACCCCGCGAGCTGGGTACTCAATTTACTGACCTTGGAAGGATGGAAGGCTGAGTCAACCTTGAGCTGGTTACCTGAATCTGTTGTGATCAAATTCAAGCTGTGAGCAGAGGCTTGATTCTAGTATTGCAGTTTAACTACTGCAAATGTCTTGCTCTCATTTAATTTTTTTTTCTGTACTTTATTTTTTCTTTCTCTTATTTTTCATACCTAGGTTTCTTCTTATTGTCCATGAACATCTAGCTTAAAGAAGGAAGAGATTTAGAGGGCAGTCAGGATTTATATGAAGTAGAACCCCCACATCCAATTTATGTTTCAGTTTACACAGACGTATGTGGACCTGTATAAATATATACTCCACACCAACCCTCTAACAACTGTATGTATTTCCCCTTCTCTTGCCTCCTCAATAAAGGCTCAACTGTGGAATAACATGGTAATTCATCAATAAGTCTGGAAATTAAATGGCAAGCACAGTGTTGGCAGATGTAAAGAACAGCAAACGGTCTTGTTCTGAAATGTTGGATGCTGCTGTCCCATGAGACATTTCTGAGAACAGATAACATGCTTTGGGGCCTGAGATGCAGGTTATGTGAGGCAGAATCTTTTAATTTAATTTAAAATTGTGATTAATCCGAGGGGGATATGGTAGCTTGCAGTAGTTCACAGTAGTTCAGCATACAGGGCCTATCATGTTTAAAAGACAAAATATACACAAAATGTTTTCTCTGTGGAGGTCTTTTTGTGTGTGTGAGACAGCTGATGAAAGCAGTACTTAAAAAACTAAATGTCATTATGCTTGCAGTGGTGATGATAAAACAAATACATAAATAAAGTAATGTAAACATTTTGTTTTGATTAAAAGATAAATTATGAAGATTTTTTAATAGACTGAATAGTATTCCTTAGGCACTGTTTTTGGATTTGTTTTTAAACAATTTCCCCCCAAAAAGTGCATAGCACTTTAAGGTGTATCTTCCAAGTAGTCAATAAGCTTGCAGAGGACACTGCCCTTGATGGGTTATGTGAGGTTGGGGAATATTTGGATCCCCCCAGATTTGTACTACAGCTGCCCTTTTGGGTATTCTGGCTAGGGCTGGCAGAAATTGCAGTCCAGGAAAATCTGGAAAGCCACATATTTTCAACTTTATTATATCCTCCATAATAAATGTGCTTGTCTTCCAGGAGCTACAGAATTTTGTTGTTTTTGCTGAGTAACAGCAAACTAACAAGGCCACTGCTCTGGAACTTTGTGAAAAGGGACTGTTTTCAATTTAGCCCGTGAAAATAAACTGAAAATTAAATAATGTATTAGGATCAGAGAAACACAACCAAATTATTCTTTGACAAGTTGAATTGCATGCCCAATCCCAAATTACTTTTAAAACTCCCTTCTTTTTCAAAAAACAGTTTGCTGAGCTGTATGGAAGGGAGTGTTGTTCAAGAAACTGAAAAACTCCTTAGTCTTATGAGGATTTATTTGACAAGTCCTAGTTTTTTGAAACCAGCTCAGGATCCCGTGCCACACAAAAAACAAAGGTAACTATATTGATCAGAAGAAACTTTCCCAAATCCATATGAGGTTTAATATATTTATTAGATCCGCCAAAAGGGCACCATGATACTATCAGTGTTCGACTACATTATGCTTTTAAAAATGGACATCAAAAGACAAACTGAAACTGGTTTCAAAACACTACAAGGAAGCTAAAGGAGCAATTCCCACGAATTTGGAAACAGCCTGTTTTTTTCAGCAGGGTTTCGTTCTGTTTGCCTAGAAGGAAACCCTGCTGAATTCAAAAGGGCTTACTCAGCTGTACATAAGATTATGTCTGCTTGAGCTTCTGTGTTCTGTCTTGCCCAGGAAGTGTTCCCTTTAAGACCACATCACCAGTCTTACCAATCTTGAATATAATGGACCAGAGGGATGGACCAGAGCAAGACAATGTTAACAAAAGGATGGGAGCTTTTTGTTTAAATGGTTTTGTTATGGCCCCTCTCACATCCTCCATCTGCTCACTCTCTCCCAGACTGCCACCAGCTCCTGTCTTCCTGCAAAACAAAACTGAACTGCTGATTTGTTGTTGTTCTGTTATAGTCATTGATGACTTAAAAAAAAAAAAGCCATGTGCACCAGATACGTGTGATGACTAAAAGACTTTCTGCAGCTTGCTGTCCTCTTGCCTGGCGAATGACCTAGCCAAGTGCTGCTTGGTTGCTGTTCCATCTGGCCACTCTGTGAGTCTCCCTGGGAAGGCGCGGAGGAGGAAGAGAAGGTCAGATCTGCTGCTAGGCTGCTGCTGGATTGCTTCATATGGGGATTTCAGGTGTCTCAGATGCATCTAGACATCTAGAATGGCAGGATCTGCTGGATAGCTCAGTGGCTTAGGTATCTGGCTGCGGAGTCAGAGTTTGGGAGTTTGATTCCCCACTGTACTTCCTTGACTGGGGCTGGACTCAATGATCCATAGGGTCCCTTCCAGCTGTGCAGTTCAAAGGTTTATTATTATTATTACCTTGCCTCTCTTCCCCCCCCCCCCCGCCCCAAAGTGAGACCATATAGCTGCATATAATGTTCTTTCCTATTAGCTAGGATTCTAGTTGAGATTCTAGAAGGCAGGAGGAAAAGAGGAAAACCGCATAATGAGATGGATTGACTGAATAAAGAAAACCATAGTCTTGAGATTATGAGACCTGCATAGAAGTGCTAATGATGTGTCCTTTTGGAGGTACTAGTACAAAGAATTGCTGTAAGTCAGAAGTGACTTGATGGCACATAGCAGACTAGAATTCTTACTCCAGAAATGAGAGAGCTGCACCCACCCACAATAAAAAATGAGAAGAAAAAGAGGCACAGCCTTGAAATAAATTTGAACAATCCTCTGCTCAAATAAGAATTCCCAGCTTTGTAAAACAAAGCTGTTTTTTTTAAAGATAAAGCCAGTCTTCTGCAGCTCCTGTGGCATTTTCCTCTTACTTTTGAAGATAACTGTCAGACCCAAAAAATGCAGTGCACTGCTAGGTTGTGTTGGTGGCAGTCTGGTTGTTTTTTGCCTTAAAGGGCACTATAGAGAAGAAGGGGAAAAGGAGGTAATGTGTAGCCCCATACTTCCAGGTTGTCTCCAAGTGAAGCTTCTTCTTAACTTCTCTTTTGAGGATATAGGGATGCTATCACATCCAACTTTTCTCAAATGAGAAATGAGGAGAGGGGCTGAGCTCCATACCCTCCCACATGTTGCCCCTTCTGCCCCAATGCTTTATGTAACGAAATGAGTCTCATTGTCAAGTAACCTGGCCAAGAAACTGAGAACAATAAGCTACACAGGCCAAGTTACTGATTTGCCCATGTGGTTTCACAAGGCAGCTGTATGTAAACCCCTGAAACCAGCTGAAAATGTAAACCCCTGCTCAAAATTTCACATTGCACAAGGAAAACATTTGTCTTCACCCATATCCATCATACCTTCTTAATCCTACAGGGTGTGCCCCTGTCCTCACTTTATTCCCCTTCCCTTAAGGGAGGCTGGGTGCACATCACAGTGAAATACTGGGTGGCAACCACTAGCCGTCCCCTTACAGGGCCCTTATGAAGCCCAGAAGCATTCTTAAAAAATAAAAATGTTGCTGGAAGGCAGCACATTGCTTTAGCAGTACAGTACTGCTTTGCAAACAGAGATCAGCCTCTTTTTAAAAATAACAGCAATTTAATAATAATACTTCTGTGCCTTCAAGTCAATTCTGATCTACAGCAACCCTATTCACGGTTTTCAGGGTAGACAATGCTCAGAAATGGTTTACTGTTCTCTTCTTCTGGGGGCACCCTGGGACTTTGTAGTTTGCCCAAGGCCACACAGACTGACTCTACTTGCAGGAAGCACAGTGGGGAATCGAACTCCCAGACCTCTGGCTCCACAGCCAGATACCAAAATTGGTGAGCTATCCAGCCAGAAGTACAATATAAAATGGGAGGGCCAGGGAGCCTGGTGGGCCTCAGGGAACATGTCAGTAGGCTCTTTTGCAGATCCCAGAAACACCGTTCTCTGACTTGGAATCCCTTCCCTCTGATCTCTGACGTGTGGATGTTTTATGGTTTCCTCAGTGGAGAGAGAAATGCCCTCTGCACCTGCTCAGGGATTCATTTCATATATTATTTATGCCCAGCCAAGTGAGTCTGCCTTTCTTTCAAAGCAGAAATACCCTGGCTGCTTTAGAAAGGTACTTCTAGACCTTTCAAAATGTGTTTAAAATTTGCTGAAAAGCAGGCAATAATTTGAAGCTGGAAAGCCAGTCTGGGAGGGCAGGAGGGATGGCTTCTCACAGCTGCCATGTATGTGATGAGCAGAGTACGTACTGCAGAAACTCTGCACTCGCCTTTCCACGCTCTCTTTGTTCTGGCTTTGCAAATTCACATCCCCCTTGCTTTTGCTGTCGTCTCAATGGTTTTACGATTAATCTTTGCCGCTCACTGAATCTTACTCTCTAGGCCTTCAGGTTTCATCTACTATTGGTGTCAAGGTCAGAATCTTTTAATTTTATAGGTAGAGCTGGCACCATAACCTTTGAGCCTGCCGCTGTATATTTAAATGCTGTCAGTTGTCTAAAAATGACAGTGTCTTGGGCTTGTGTCTGTCAGCTTCTTTATTGAATTCTTGGGGTGTATTTTGTCTCAGAAGCCTATAAACATCATGATTTCAAAATTGATTTTTTTTTTCCACTGTGGCAACCTGACGCATTTAATATTGGGATTTTCTTGTTAAAATGAAAAGTTATGATGTTAAAGATTTTTCCACTGATAATTGATTTTCCCTTGATTACATAGAATTAGTTTATAATACTGCAGATTTTAAACTGAAGAAAATATCAGAGAAAGAGAAAAACATATATATCAATACATATAAAGTACTTTAATAAATTTTCTGCTGCTCTAAGCAGTTTCTGAGGTTGAGCTGCAAAGTCCCAAAGACATAGTCCCCAAAGACATAATTTTTCTAAGCTCTGCTTAGATTGCTTTAAGAGGCATTAGGCAAATTTCTGGAGGACAGATCTATTCAAGAATGATAGTGGGAACCAGACCAAAATCTTGCAGCATGGAGTCTCCTGCTCAGGATTCTAGCTAGGGATGGGCACAAACCAAACTATGAACTGGGGAAAAACCCATGAACTAGACTGGTTTGTGGTTTGGTTCGTGCAACCAGTTTTGCTGAAATGAAATGAAGCACCAAACTTTTTTCTGCTTGACTCATTTTGCTTTAAGCTAGCTTTCAACCATTTTGACTTGTTAAGATGCACCCCATATGGGAAGCCTAGGTCCTGGATTATTTTCTATAAATTTCAGAAGCATCTCAGACTAGAGCATCATCATCATCATCGTAGAACTCCAGAGCTGGAAGGGCCCTATGGATCATTGAGTCCAGCCCCTGCCAAGGAGACATAGTGGGTAATTGAACTTCCAACCTGTGGCTCCACAGCCAGTTGCCTAAACCACTGAGCTATCCAGCAGGTCATTATATTTTCCTTCTTTTCTGCCCGTACACTTTCTCATTTGTATTCTGAATGCAGTTTGCCTGAAACATTTCTGTAACATAGTGGCATACTTTGTGCAATCTAACAGGATTCTCAGTTTCACCTTTAACTTTCCTTAATGTTCTCCTTGTGACACCTTTTGTACTATGTCTTGCTTTTTTGCTTTGAGAAACAGATAGCTTTGAAGGTTTTGCTGAGTGACATACTAGCAAAGTGACATTGCTTGGACCTAAATGAGGGGTAATTCCATCCTGGAGATAAAAAGAAAAGGGGAAAAAAAAGCAGCCAGTCATCTTGGTCCACTAGAAGAAAAATTATCAGAAGATCACAAAAGTATATTTTCAAATTCATCAAAATATTTCATTGCAAAAGCTGTTCAGCAACAAAATAAAATAAAAAAGAGAGCTGCGTGTGTAATATGATATTGCTGGGCATAATGAAAAAGCCCCCATTTGCAGTTTCAGGTGGAATAGATGAGAAGATATTCAAATGTAATCAAATTAGAACATGGTTGATGCAAGAAGATCTCACATTGGATTAAAGGCTACAGAGTCAAAGAACTTGGTTGTTCTCCTTTTGAAATTAGGAAAGTCAACAGTTATTTGGTTCTGTTTCTCTGTTTCTGATTTGAATACATCATTCTAACCTTTTAAGGAAAAAAACAGAAGTCAAATGAAGAGTGGTGATCCTCAATATTAGCATAGCTAAGGGGAAACAATGTAAGGTGCTATAAGGTCAACAGAAGCCAAATTAGGGAGTGTAACTAATTGGTTACAGGGCTCACTTCTTTTTGTAACTTCTTAAAGTTGATGGTAATAAAAATATTATACCTTTCAGTAACACCATTCAGTAACAACAAAACCTTGTGTTGACCACTCTTCCTTTTAAATTGATGAGGTCTTTATTTGCTTGTCTTGGCTGTCCTTAAATATGTTTGAGCACAGAAATTGTTGTTGTATATATAATGTGAAAAAGATGGACTGGCCCCTGACAGTGATGAGAACCATCATGTCTATACATGTTTACAAGAATACCATTCACCTAGAAAGTTTCCTGAAATCTTAATTTTAGTTTTTGTCCCTGGATTTTAGAAAAAAAAATGGGATAAATCATAGGGCACAGGCCTTTCTTGAAAAAGAAACACTGCAACTTTCTCTAATGTTGCATGTCTGATTTAGTCAGAGGAGTAAGTTTCTGATTGTGTGACTTCTTGAAAAGAACTATTTTGGAAACATGAATTCCAGGTTTCTACCTGTCCATAAGTCACTTGTGAGTCCAGTAAGGGAAAATGGGTAGTACCTCCAAATTGGTATATTTTTTTCAACGGGTTCAGTCCAGGCCAAGATGATCATACTTAAGCTTACTAAAAGGCACATATCAAACTAAACAAGATGGTGCAGGGCCAACTGAACCAACACTAGCTGTCTTAAACTTTGCTGAATACAGATCCCTTCCAGCCTAGGAATGTTGAAAATTGCTTAGCACTGCCCTTGTCTTGAGAGCCAGTGTTATGTAATGGATAGAGGGATAGATTAGTACTCATCAGACCAGAACTGAAATTCAGCCATGGAAACTCACTCTGTGTGTGTGTGTGTGTGTGTGTGTGTGTGTGTGTGTGTGTGTGTGTGTGTGTGTGTGTGTGTGTGTGTGTGTGTGTGTGTGTGTGTGTGTGTGTGTGTGTGTGTGTGTGTGTGTGTGTGTGTGTGTGTGTGTGTGTGTGTGTGTGTGTGTGTAGAGAATGATAAATGCATTCCTGAAATACCTCACACACCTTGAAAGCTGTATTAGGCTTTCCATAAGTTGATGTGACTTCACAATGCATAAACTAACTTGGTCCTGGCACAGAAGCTGTATCCCTGACTCAAGGAGGTTTGGACCAAGCATAACTCAGCTCTTCCTTCACCCTTCTCTAGTCTTTTTTTCACTCTTCGGCTGCCTGATCGTAGTCAGAGCAGCAGTTTTGCTGTCAAATCCTTCTAGTGACAGATCTCTGAGGTCAGCCAACAGAAGGGGCTCCATACACACTAGAGGGAGTGCATCCTTGAGGTAGGACTGTGCTGTCTAGGTCAAAGCTAAACTAGTTTCCATGGATTTCAGTGGGAAGCAAGTGCAAGAGATCTTGTTCTGTAGCACTGTAATGAATGGGAACCAGAGTTCCATAATTAAAAAGACAATTAATTGAGATTACATATTTGTGGATCAGAAATGCTGGATTAAAGCCAAGTGATGAAAGTAGAGAAGAAATACAATATAATATGATATAAAGTGTAACTCATTTGCTTTAGGCCAAAATGTTTGAGCCAGTAGGACAGCTCGAAAGAGACAGATCTGATTTCTTGACTGCTGTCAGACATTCTGTTGACTGCTGTGCTGCTTAGACAAGGATATAATCTGGACATCTTTTTCAGAAATAGATTCACTCTCGTGTAACTCTACTCAAACAGGTAGTATTATTCTTTTCTTCCAAAAAAAATTATACAGAAGCTTATTTTTATGGTGATCTCAATTTGCTTATAAAATAACTTTTCCACTTGGTTGCTTAGAATATTTGCCATCTGGAAATGGGGTATTTGTAATGCACAGTTAGAGTTATTCTCCTGCTGCCTAGAGGGTGACAGCCACAGAGACCAGTTTTGTAAGTTCCATCATTTGCCTTCATTACTTTAGGCAAGGGTGCTGGAGGCTGGTTTGGTGGGGTGAGGGTGGAAATGGGAGAACTACGGTGCAACAAATAAAATAAATGCCTTGCACATTTTTGCCTTTAATGGGAAATCTACCCAGGTTATTCCATTTACCAAAGTGGAAAATGGTAAATAGTTTATCTTGATCAGATTCAAGCTTTCCTTACCTTTTCACCATGCAGTTTGCAACACAGATGCAGCTGCTTGCTGTTTTTTATTTCAGAATTAGCCTTCAGAAAATTCAAAACCCTACAGTGGGTCCCTGGTTTTCTGTTTCTATCCAATGTGCATCCTTCTGTCACTCAACTGTTGGCATAACAAGGCAGAAGTATGCTTGCAGTGGTGTGTATTGTAGGAAAGATCAAGATTCTGGTGAATAAATGTCAATTGAGGAGCAGGGAATCTTTGTCATTTATATTACTGGTTTTAAGATGGTCACTGGGTAATGCTCAAGAAACCCCAAACAAACATACAAAACTTCCAGAGGTGTGTTAATACCACCCACTTCAATTTGTTTTGAATTATTAGTTTTACAAATCACAACCTATTGAATTTAGGCTGATTTGTAACCCACCCACTTCAGTTTGTATCTATATATTCCAAAGTATTTGCATGTATTCCTATATGTCCAAATAGTGAACAAAATGAGAAAATGGGGAAAGGAAAGATCTCTGACTTGGGATGGGAGGGAAGCAATCAAAGCTCCTGCTAGTTTCAGTCATCCCATTCCCTGACTCTAGCCAGGATCCATGCAATTTAGATCGTTGCTACCCCACTCAAATCCTGCACAGTGGGACAGATTTCACTCACACAGGCACTCGATTGAATTGAGATCTGCAGTCTCAAAAGAAGAAGAAACCCTCCAATTCTCCCTACCTCCAGAAAAAATGAAATCAGTGTAAATTTGTATTCTGAATGTCCTGCCCTTGCAAAATGCTTACCAATCACATAGTCAAAGGAATTCCATCCCCAGATTTCAGTGATTTGGCTTGCATTAGAGTTTGAACTTTTCATTGGTGCTCCAGCTGTCAGTCTCCTGCTTTAGTTTTCCAAGGTACGTGTTTTTTTTTTCCAGAAATTCATCATATTTTTTAACTCTCAAAGTGCTGAAGGAATATTTTATGCTTTGGAGAATCCTGTTTTGATGCAAGTGCCACTCCATGCTCCTTCAAGTTGCTTCAGATCACTTCAGAAGGGAAGTACTCCCAGTTTATTTTAGGATCTAAATATATTCTGAAGCCAAACAACCCATGGAAGTCAATCTGGGGCCAGAGTCATGACCCGTAAACCAAGTACTAATTCATCTGACTGACTACCATCCTCTAAGCTTTCAGGCAAGAAATATTCCCAGTCTTGCTTTGGGAGATGTGGTGGCTTCTGCAAACCATGGGGTATGCTTATTCAGCCCTTGAAGTAATTCCCTTTTTTGACTAGTGACCCCCAAATATAGCAAGTCAGATTTTGGGAGTTGTAGTCCAAAAAGAGTAATTTCTCCAATCTTTGGCTATATCACTGAACTGTGGCTCCCTTTCATATAGGTATGGGCAAATACCTCTTTATGTAAATTGGGTTTTCCCACCCAGATATGCACCATGTACATGTAGGTGCTTATTTTGCCATTTTGGCTAAGACCTCTGTAGAGCTGATGGGTATGTTACAACTCCTCATTCTGTTAAAATGGACCTGTTGTGTTTCTGTTGTTTTTAATGTGTTTTTAATAGTTTTTTCAATTCTTTTTTTATATTGTAATAATTTATATTCCTTTCCTTTTAATCCTCTTTATGTTTAATAGTGTAACCAGCCTTGGGTCGTCCTTTTTAGGAGATAGGCAGGGAATGAATGGATAGATAGATAGATAGATAGATAGATAGATAGATAGATAGATAGATAGATAGATAGATAGATAGATAGATAGATAGATAGATAGATAGATAGATAGATAGATAGATAGATAGATAGATAGATGAATGATAGGGAATGTCCATCACACAAGCTACGTGAGACAGTGAAGCAGTATAAAACCGATCGAACACAAAACACTACATTGAGGAGAAAACGCAGAAACAATGCTGAAATCAAAATCAGATTTTGTTAGAAAAACACATGCCCAGTTCAGTATTTGTTCCAGTTATTTCAACTGACATGGCTGGATGTCAACTGAAAATACTATGCAGCTAATTGTAATGCTTATATTGTAATTAGCATGGTTCACCGTCTTAACATTAAAGCATGTGGAGACTATGATTGACTCAAAAATGAGGAAAGCTCGACTGCTCACATTCTTCTGGGCAGTGTCCTCATTGCTGTTGCCATGGATTGAACCGTATCATTTCACACAAGTAGGCATAATTCCCCTTTATGTGACCCCTTGAAACCTCCTCATTGTCCCTAATAATCTAACTACACATCACTCTGGTTTGTACTAGTCCCCAACTCCATGAGATATGATGGCCAGTGCTCTTGGGCCAGGCTACTTCCATGAGGAAGAACACATTAAAAACAATATAAACACAACCATTCCATTTTAAGAATCCCTGTTCATTTCAGGGAGGATGTGCGTCTTGTCATAGGGTGCATTTCCATCTCTATAGTTCTTTGCATATTAAAGTGGGATGACCTGTGAGATCTTCCTTGCTCTGTCACTAGATTAACTATATACTTGAAGCTACTCCAATTTCTTCACAGTCCCAATGAAGTCTTCACAAAAGCAAGCAGAATGCCACACTATTTTCCTGATGTTTGAAAGCTGTTGAAGCAATCCTGCTGCAGGCGTTTTGAATCACAGAGTTACATTGTTGGTTCATTGTGAATGTGTTGACAGGTCTTTCTCAGACCTGCTGCCACTCAGCTGATGGCTCAATGTTTTATACTGGCAATTAAATTTTTCTTTCCAATGGATATTTTCCATTTAAATTATTTTACTTGGCTGCCCTGATTTAAATAAGTTATTCTAGTGCTTTTTGGTTATGGTATGGCCTAGTTTGGTGTGTTTTGTATCCATGATGTGTGAAGAAGCCATCTTATTCACAAAGCAAGTAGAATCTAATTCTCATTTATTGTCTTTGTTTTCCTGTTTAGTCCACTTGTATTTGCATCTGAAGCTGAAGCTTTTTTACTTTGGGCATCTTTGAGGTAACTGGCATAAATTTCTGGATGTAATTAACAGAAGTGATCAAGTCTTTATTGTGACGGAATGTACTCTGATATTTATTAGTGTATTTTGTAGATATATTTTCAGTGATTAAAACGTATGTCCAGCAGGGGGTGCTTTAATACTAGTAGAAGATGCATATTGTCTTAGCTAAATATGACGTAAAGAATGCTTTTGAAATTATTGTTGCACTTTTCACCTCGATTTGGAGATTCAGAAAATCAGTTATACCTTTTCTATACTTAATATACTGGAATGTCCTACAATTATAATATTATGTGATATTGTTTTGCAGTACTATAGGCAACTGCATGGTTGTTTCTGAGAGAATTATAGTCACCTGTGGCATCTTGTGGCTGGCAGTGATTTAGTTCTTAGATGGAAGAGGACAGAAGTTCATTCTTTCCTATTACTCTCCTTGGATTTGGCTCCTCTTGTTCCCTGCATCACATGCTAACTCCTAGCTGAGAACTGTTTGTCAGGAATGAGTTTCACTTAGAGTTCAAGCTACAGCAAGTCACCTTGACTGAATGGTAATAAGGCCTATTCCTCTTATAGCCACCATAAATACTTGTGTTTCTTTAAATCCATCCTCCAAATCTGCCTCTTACCTAGCTCTCATTCTCTGTCCCCTTGGGAAAAAGCAGATTCTCTGGTCAATATCCTTCCTGGACTGTTTGGCTCCATAACTGTTGCTCATTTTCTTAAAGACACTTTCTGTTAAGCTATCCTTTCTGCTCTACCATGACAGTGTCTGTCACCGCTTTTGTTGGCATGCCAACAAAACCAACAGGCCGAGAACAGGATAAGATTCTGGTTGTATAACCTTGTTACTTGCCCTTGTGCTAGTGTTACTTCCCCTGGCCATGGAGCATCCCCCTTTGTGATTACCTTAAAGGTGTCGTTTATGGGCACAGTGAGGTTTGTGTGAAGTTCACTGCAATGACAATGGCAAGGAACAGAGAGGAAACTTTTGTATGACAGCATGTATCCGGCAGTATTAATGATAAGGCAGCATCCATGAGGCCATAGTTCTCTAGAACTAAGTGCTCTGTCTTAGGTGGCGCGAGGTTCTCTGTGATTTCATATGGACACTTGGCACTCTACAAGGACGACAGCATTGCCTGGTAATAGTTGTGCCCAGTGTGTTGACTTGTAACTGACAATACGGTAACCTGAGTACATATCTGACTGCAGAACTGGTAAAGAAGAATTGCTTGGGAGAAGAGGAGATTTGAATGCCAGCAAAGGGGGAAAGTAAAGGGGTGATGATAATGGCAGAGAAGGGCAAGGGAGAAGGAGGCTGTGTGATATATGGACACTTGACATGTACCTTGCTGAGATAATTGAACATTTCTGTTTGCACTGAAGCAGCAGTTTAAATGCCAAGGTGCAATATAGAGAAGTTCATCTCAACTTGGAACAAACTTCTGTGTGGTCACAACCTCAGTATGTGCTTACCAGCTGTTTTCTAATATACTGAGGATTAACCTCTGTCTTGAGGAAGAAAATGGAGATACAGAAACATGCACGTATTTCCAGTGGAAGGTTTCTGCTTGGAATACAACTTCAAATTACTGTACTATTATCTCCTGCATGTGCTATTGCATAGACAAATTGACCGGAATGGAATATCTGACTAACAGCGTCATGAGAAGTTTCTGTATAGTGAGTCATACCATTGTCCCAATATCAGCCAGTTCCTGTGTAATGTGTAAGTCGGGCTAATGGCTCCACAGGATTTGAAATGGAAATCCTCTTTCTCAGCCTACCTGAGGCATATCATGAGAAGAACCTGGGAGTCCAGTGTTCTCTGCCATTGATCGTTAACTCTTTTGAGTGTCTCTACTCCCCACTTGCTTCTATCACATTTGATATGATCTTGTATTTAATAATTCCACCTTCAAACTCATGCGTGGTCCTACACTAAAAGAAGAAACTTAGAGTGTTGCAGTGTTCTGCATACTAAGGTTCCATCTTGGTGTGCTTTGTAGACGGTGAGTGCTTGTACCATATGATGTATAATATCCCTTCTCTTTATTTAGTATCATGCTATATTATTTTGTGTTTCCAGGTCTGAGGCAAATGTTTGCAATGTCTCATTTAAAGTTGAGACAAATTGTCTTGAGACAGCAAGATAGCTTGTTAAGGAGCCTACAACCACAGCAAGAGTTCTTGGCCTCCAGTGCAAGAGCAAAGGTGCCATCTGCTCTCCCACCACCACCCCAGTTGTGCTTTGTGCAAGTAGCAATAACTGTCTCCAATGTCTTTTCCCTTCTTGAAGCTAAGCATATACACTGTAAGCAGAAAAGGACAGGTGATTGTTCACAAAGACACAAATGAGCCTCAGAATGCTTTGACGTTTTAAAAAGGTTCATGTGGCAGTCAGGCAGTAGGTTTTGTGCAATTGTGTAATTGTTAGTCTTACAAGCAGGGCGGATTTGATTTGAATCACAATTTATATCAAAATATCAATTTTTTAATTAAATCGTCAAAAAATCTTATTTAAAAAAATTAAATAATTGTTTTAAATCATAATTTAATTTTTTAAAATCAGAGTTCTTGATTATTTAATTTTTAAAACCGATTTTTATATAAATCATGATTTAAATCAATTTGATTTTTTAAAAAAATCATTGATTTTTATCAACCCTGCTTGCAAGTCTTAGCCTTCTTGCTGTAATGAGGGGAAAAATAGTTGTTATGTTCTGTTTATTGTATTATGATGAACCAGGGTTTAATTGCACAGTCATTAAATGTAGGGCCTGTGGAACTGTAAGTGTTTAGAGTTGTCCAATGTTTTCTGTCTTTTCTGGTGAATATTAGTGTCTTAATGAAACCACAAGGACCAATGATTGCTTAGTAGCTTCCATTTTGAGGAGGCTGGAACCCCATATCCATGAGAAAAATAAATCAATCAGTTCCTTGCTGTAAGCAGAATGTGTTTAATCTTCATATTCTACCAATTTGGTGCAAATTGCTTTTCCTGAACTATTATTTATTTATTTATTTATTTATAAAAAGGGGGGAGATAATGTACCATAGGCATTTACCATACAGCTGAATGTATGTACGAAAAGTTTAATTTCCATATTTATATAAGAATAATGTTTGCAAGAAACTCTGGTTAACCTCTGCAAAGGAGTGTGTAGGCGGCTCTTTGATATTAATTAGGAATGTTTGCTTGAATCTGTTTTAAATAAGATTGATTTGTCAGATGCATTCCTGAACTTTAATTGCTTTCTGGTTTTTCATAGTCATCATAGATCTAATTAAGATGTTGAGATTGAGATGTTGAGCATGAGTGTTTTGAAAGGTCAGTACCTTCTTTTTGACTATATAGGTAAGATTATTATCTTTTCTGTAGCCATGAATTTCAGTGCAATTTATGAACTCCCAGGCTGCTTTCCTACTTGACTACACACAATCCTAATATATTTGCTTTGAAAACAAAGTTCTATTAAATATGTCACAATTAATTGAGCCATCCTTAAATGCCAGTGTGTGAGAGAAGGAGAGATTGGGTGTGTGTGCCGTCCACTCCAGAGAGTGACAACAGATATGAAAGAAATAACAGATGGAATGGCAGGAAATATCATTTCAAGTATAGAAGATGCAGAATACCCAGGACATGAGAGTCCACTAGGGGGAGCAATTCAGGTGGAAAAAGAGGCTATAAAAGGGGGCAGGGAGAAAGGAGCTCTCTCTGAGGAATGTTGGATAGTTGAGGAGGCTAAAGAGAAAGAGAGTTGGGTCGAGATAATTAAGGAAGATCCATGGAGAGGTGAATGGGTCCCTTTGAAAGTGCCTAAAAAGGTAGCCGAGAAGGAGTGGAGAGAGAGGCAACTAAGAAAACCCCCATATTGGGGAGAAACAGCAAAAAGAGAAGTTAGAAAAAGAGAAAGGGAAAGATTCCAAAGAGAGGCAAATAACCGGAAGAATAAGAAATGTCTACCTTCCCTTGGGATCAATCCTGGGATGACCAGATTTTCCCCCAGGGTCCAAAAAGATTCACAAATAAAAGTTATGGGAGCCCAACATAGGATGGGTGTTTCACCAATAAGCATTTACAAGCCTGCAAAAGTGACATCCGCTCCATGTGTTCCAGGTATGTTATTACCAGCTGACTGTCGAATTAGTTCTGTTGTTAATGAGTTGGAATGTGTTAACAGAGAAAAATGGAACCTGGAAGAAGGAATCCTAGGTTTGAGGAGCAAGTAACTTCTGTTGTTCCATTAAATAAACCTGTTGAAATAAAGAAGGAGTCTGTGCTTTCAGAAGGTAAGGTCCCAATGTGTGAAAACGAGGGAATGGGCTTGCCTGAACCCAATAGCCAGTTTGAAGCCTAGATAGATGTGTATGGGAGAGCCTACATGGTACAGTAGACAGGACTTGGAGACTTGGGCTGCTAGGCATAGAAACTCAGTGAACACTGGTAATGGTGAACCACCTCCTTGAACATCTCACATATCTCAAAAACCCTATCACAAGGGACTTCCACATGGCAATAACAGACCTATATGACTGCTTCTATTAATTTAATGTTATGTCCCCATATGTCGTAGCATCAGCATATCTGTAACATTTTGGAGCTTAGTTCAGAGGAATTGTCATGTATCTCTAAGCATCCATTCATTCTTCATGAATTGTCATCTTCTTCCACTTCAAGACCCCATGGATTTTGCAACATGTTGTTTTTAAGCCAAGTTGGAACAACATTTTGTCATGATTTGGATGTGATGGATAAGATAATCAAATGGCTAGATTATTTTACATTTGATACAATTAAAAGCTATGAAAATCTGAATAATATTTTCATCAATATTATCATAATACAATTATTTTTAAAGTGCAACATTTTATGTTCTTAATATTCATTTTTAAAACTACTGCATTATTGTTCCTTCCCTACTAAACCTGAGGGTATTTGGCAAATAACTAGGGACCTATATACTCTTTGCATATATTTTCTTGATAGATGACTAGAAACTGCGAGACAGCTTGAGAGAAAATTGGATGTTGACAAAAAATGTGCCAAAGGGGACTGCTTCCTGTTTAGAGCACACAGTCTTCAGCAAAACTGAATGCAAACAAACAAACAAAAATCAATTAAAATGCTGTCTTCATTGCCAAATACTTCAGCTTTTAATTAAAAAAGGAATCTAAATTTTGGAATTAACTGTACGTATGGCAGAAAATGTGCATTTTATTAACTGACATTTGCTATAAGATGGAATCATATGAATAGTTTTGCTTTGCTACAAGGACAAATTCTTTTTGGATTGTTCCCTTACTCCAACCACATGTCAGAATTCGTGGGTGTTCACTGCATCTCACTCATAAACAAAATCAATTAAGTATTTTCTTACTACTACCAGTAAATAGCCCAGACAGTTCTCTAGCAGGATGGTGAAGTCTCAAGGTACTTCTTGAAGCCTTGGATTTGCTGTGTTCTCCAGGCAGGGAGAAAATATCAAGAGAGTAGAGCTGGAGAACGATTTAGATTAGGCATCCTTCAGTCTCGAGAGACTATGGTAACGTGCTCTGAATAGAGGACTTGGAACAGCGTCTAGTGTGGCTGAGAAGGCCAATTCGAGAGTGACAATCCCTTCCACACTGGAGACAAATACAATCTGTCCCCTGTCCAGCTCCCTGATTTTGCTGCTTTCGGGACTGCCTCTTTGCCTTGGCCTGCTGGACAAGTGTCTCTTTAAAATGGGAGAGGCCATGATGTACTGCCTGCCTCCAGGCTGAACACTCAGATGTCAAGGTTTCCCATCTGTTGACATCCATTCCTAAGGCCTTCAGATCCCGCTTGCAGATATCCTTGTATCGCAGCTGTGATCTCCCTCTGGGGCAATTTCCCTGCACTAATTCTCCATACAGCAGATCTTTTGGAATCCGACCATCAGCCATTCTCACGACATGCCCGAGCCAACATAGACGTCGCTGTTTCAGTAATGTATACATGCTAAAAATTCCAGCGTGTTCTATGACTACTCTATTTGGAACTTTGTCCTGCCAGGTGATACAAAAAGTGCATCGGAGACAATGCATATGGAACGTGTTCAGCTTCCTCTCCTGCCATGCACAAAGGGTCCAGGACTCACTGCAGTACAGGAGTGTACTCAGGACACGGGCTCTATAGACCTGGATCTTGGTATATGCCGTCAGCTTCTTATTAAGCCATACTCTCTTTGTGAGTCTAGAGAACATGGTAGCTGGAGAATGGATATTGATTTTATTGTGTGTAAATGCAAAGACCCTTATCTCTTCCTTGCCCCACAACTCCTGACAGGGCTCAGTGTCTCAGCACAAGGTATTTGCACATGTTTTACACAGAAAACATTAGTTCAGGAGGTTTCATAGGAAACCCATGTTGTGTGCCTTACATTCTCGCAGACACATTTTATTTTACATGTGTTACATGCTATGTCTGCTTCCATGACACGACAAGGCACCATCTCCTGTGACATCACAGTTTCAGATTTTAGCCCTGCAGTGTCAGGGATGGGAAGCTGCTGGCCTCATAATACTACCTCATGACTCCAGTACTTCCCTTCAAGTAAAAGGGAGACTACAAACCTCTCCTGTTACCCCCACATCTCAAAACTTGTAGCATTTCTAGAAGCCTTCTTTATCTAAAACGCTTCTTTAAAAAAAACTTACACCAGAGTAATATTTATTACTGTTGGTAATGTGTGAGGTTATTTTAGTGGTTTTGCTACTTTTATTTTGGAGAGGTTTTGATAAGGGAACACTACTACAGTTTTGTCATTTGACATACCAACTCAGTTCAAGTGAATTAACTGGATCATGTGATCAATGTGGGAAAAACAAGCGTACTCTACTTGGTATAAATAGTTCTCCTCAAAGATTGACACTGCTGTGCTTGACAGCATTGATTTTCTGTTGGTGGCCCATCTGTAGAAATTAACTTCCTCAAGCAACAAGCAGATGATTCTTGTCTTCACAGCAGTTAGGTCTAGCCGTTTGTCTCCTTTTCTTCCCAACGTGGAATTGTATCCACAGTTGGTG
The DNA here is from genome assembly GCA_037013535.1 of Intellagama lesueurii. Lineage (NCBI taxonomy): Eukaryota > Metazoa > Chordata > Lepidosauria > Squamata > Agamidae > Intellagama > Intellagama lesueurii. The sequence goes on along the minus strand of JBAJHW010000001.1, from coordinate 300,440,956 downwards.
ATTAGATGAATGTGTGCCCTAGTAAAGAAGCAAAAATACATTGTGTAAGTTATGAGTCAGCCATTTTCAATAATAATTTCAGTGAAAGGGAGAAACTTTCCTGCTGAACTAGCATGTTATTGTGCTTTTTTGACATTTGCAAACTGAGATACTGTTTAGAAAGGAAGCAGCAAAGTAATGACCTTTTATTTTTAAAAAGTTATTTAGACACAAAAAGTTTTAACTAGATAATGGCAACAGAAATTATGGTCCAGAATTATGCTTAAGAAAGAAAGGAATATTAAATATTATCAGAGATAGTTTAAGCAATATTAGAGCTGGTTTTCTTCCAAAGTTAGTTTTCAGTCTATGTTCACTCACTCATTCAGTCAAAGATGTTTTACCACATTTCTCCTCAAATCAAAATGGTGCCTTAAAATTAGACATAGCCATTTAAAAAACAAAGTTATAAATCAAAAGCAGAATGTCAGTCAATCAATCAAATTGCATAGCTTTAAAAAACACACACAAAAGAACAACAACAACAAAAATTTCAGAAAATGAGACAAATTCATGTGCATCTGGAAATCAAAAAGGAATTCTTTAGTTTGCAGTAATCTGTGGCTGCTGGTAACATTGTTCCTGCTATGTGGGTGGAGCTCTGCAAGAGGATACTGCCCAATAGCACCCAGTCCATAGGACTGCAGTGTTGTCATCCTCAGCTTCTGTGGTAGAAGCAGAGATTATGCTTTCTGTCAGACAAGTGAACTTCAGTCTTTTAAATGGAATCTTTTCTTATGCTGACATTAAGTTCCTGCTCTTGGTCAGCAAAGAAGACTGTGTTCCTTGCAAAGGCAATGGATGGATTCTCAGAGATCCAGGCCAGTGTGTTGTCTGTGTGGAGCAAAGAGATTTTAACAGTACACTTTTAACAGCCTAAAGTTCAGAGTCCATATTGTCTTGCCAGCAGTCTGAATTCGAGAACGATGGCATTGCACTTGGCCCAACTTTTGGAACTGTTTGCTTCCTCTCTTACTGCATACCATCTTAGTGGGCTTAAAGCTCTATTAGAACTCACTTGCCTTGACACTTTTTTTGTAACTTTTTAGTGATGCAACCTTAGCCACAACTTCAATACTTTAAAAAGTTTTAGCTGTTAGAAATTGGCCAGTGATCCTAGAGCAGACGTCAAGAACTTAACCAAAATAACACAGGTGCAGGAGGATGAGAAGTGCAGTTCAAAAAACATCTGAAGGGCCACGTGTTCCCTGTTTCTGTCACAGAACATACTACATGTTGAGACGTAATAGCTGTGAATGTGAATTATTTACTACTTGGTTAATGGTGTGGCAAGTATCAGTATTTTTCTAGCACTTCAATAATTACTATATTTCAGAATGTAAATGAAAGATCATCCTCTTCATAGGCTGAGGTGCAGAATACAGTCATGTGCTTGGAAGCATATTGCCAACTACTGCAGTCTGACTGCCTGTGGGCGGGACTTGAGTTGTTAACAGAAATGTGATCCAATCCCATGTGGTTTCTGGTGTGATCACATTTTCTACATTGAAATTCTGGACTACCAGAAATTAAAGGCCAGAATGTCTTAGTGAGGAGAAGGGCAAGGAGAAGGGTTTCCCAAATGGAATTTCTAACATATAGATTTACCACAACTGAACACCTATTTTCAAAAGTTGTAATGGTGGCTTAATTTGCCATTGATTAGCAGTCAATAAAATGTGTTACTGTGAAAGTCATGTCAAGTGCCAGACCAACCAGCTGCCAGTTCTTCACATCAGAATTTTCCATTTTCTTCAAAAATCTTGGCATAGCATGCAAAAGCTTTCTGTCTTGTATGCCACACAGACAGAGCACTGATCCCTGTGAACCTAAATGACTAGGATAGAACTGAATGGGCACTCCCAGGTCCTGAAAAACTTCCAAGCAAGAATCCCTTTGGTGTAAAACTAATACTTGCTCATCTAAATCAGAATTTTAGAACACAGAACATGCCATTGGGTGTTGTTGTTTTTTCTTTTCAAGAAGGAAATACAAAAAAACATTTGCAGTATTTCAAAATAATCCTATACAAAATGGTGGTGTCGAGCCTAATTTGCGTTTTCATAGACATGGCTACAATGTTGCTAAATCTGAGTTTTAACAACACATAATAAATGTCATTGCTTTTTTCTGTTTTGAAAATAATCATATACAAAAGAGTGGTGTTCAACCTGTGATACCTTTTCATAAACATGAAATATTCATTTATTGCTCTCTGTTACCCCACATATCATGGTGAAAGGTATCACTTACACACATAAGGATGTCTAATCTCAAGTCAAATTGCCATGGCCCTTCGTGTTTTTAAATGCTGCTTAGGAAACTGTTTACAGGTGGTCTTGCTAAATGGAGTTCTTGGCTGTTCACCTGCTGCTGCAACTACAGTCCATTTATGTGTTCGTGTGCATTTTGACAAAGAACAATCAGTTCATTTAATAGGCCTTTTTGCTTGCATGTAGGCTTTGGAAATTATAACTAAAGCAAAGCTTCAACATATTCAAAGGTGATTTAGCTTCCCTTCTACTGAGATATTTTCAGGTCATTGGTATGTTTGAAACAAAGAAATATAATCTTGTAGTCCCTGCTGGGAACTTCTGTGCCACTTTGCTATAATGCGGTCTTGAACTTGGAATGTAAAGATTAGTGTGTTTTACAGTAGCTGAACAAGATTAATGCTACTGATAGCTTCTGATGGATTCAGTACCAAATCACTTTTTTCCCTTAGTTGAGTCACAACTTTCAACTAGACTTATAAATGTTGATTGAAGACTAAGCAATGTCGCAATGTTCCTTCTTAAATCTTGTATTCTATTATCTTTGCCCTAAACTCTATATGTGTACATAAATGCAAAGTTGTAAAATAGAAATATATTGAGATAAATCTTCAGGACTATTTTTTAAATTTGTAAGTATCACTCAGCCTCTGAGCTTTTCCTTTAATGCTTGTTTGTCTCAAAAAGTTTCAGCTGATGTCTAATAATAACATAAAAAATAATCTTGGGCAAGAACATGGACTGTACAATCTTATAAATCAGTATTGGCCATGTCTAGGGAAATGATCTTTTAAAAAGTTTGTAGATGGCATTTGTGCCTATAAAACTTCATAAAATTAATAAGGAGATACTAGACATGTGTTGAGGAAATTGTGGTTCAAAAGAATCATCGGCACATATGTGAATCTTCTCTCCAAAGGTCAGATCATTCTGGCATGATGTAATAGATTGGTTAGGCAAGTTCACATAGCAAGAGATAGTCCCTAATGGAACTTTACTATTGTTCTTGTTATTCACTGAAGAGAATGAGAATTTATCTGAAAAAGAGTTGGTAACAATCCTTGTAGGGGCTGCAAGAATTGAAATTGTTTGCACTTGGAGACTTGCTCAAGGACTTTCATTAAAATTTGGCACCTTTTGTTGTTTCTTTGGTCTGGAATTAGAGAGGATAATATTTTGAGAAGTCAGCTGCAGTACCGGTCTGCTGTCTTTTAAGGTTGATAGAATGCATGTGTTAATGGACTATAGCAATGGATTGTATTATCTGTAGAATTAAATTCATTTTCATGTATGTGATTGTATAGGTAACTGAGTTATATGTCTTGTATTCTAATCTCTATTACTATTTTTGTTATTTCCAAAGATTGTCAATAAAAGTTTAACAAACTGAAAAAGAGAAAACTGATATGTAGGAGAGGAGTTATTGGGATTTTGAAAATAATCAAAATAAAAGACTTGGCACACCCTACCTGCTTGTAATTATCCCCAAAACTTTTCATCTAGGCAGTATGACCTTTTCTAACATTTGTGTCTGTATCCTTCATCTCTAATTCAGTCTGGAGGGGAGAAAGGCCAAGATGGTAGAGATTTGCATAAAATTTGTGCTTACTAATTTATATGCATACATGAAAATTCAGAAATAAACAGAAAACTTGTTGTGAGGGAGACTGTGAACAAGTGATCTATGTTCACATCTTGCTCCCACAGGTCATGCCGCTAATGAAAGCCTCATTACCTGTGCTTTCTCATCAGTAGAAATGGGCACAAACCACAATTTGGCGGTTTGTCCTAGTTCAGCAGAACATCTACACAGGTATTCTGTGGGTGCCGCGTACTCCCTTCTCCCATCTCTGCGCACTTGCCCATTCCCTAGCCAAAGTATACTTTCGTCCTCCGCTTCCTCAGGTCATTTGCCCACTCATCGATAGCAGCGCGCACTTCCCTCCTCTGCCTCCTCTGGTGGCTGCCCACTCAGATAAGGAGGCAGGCCAGGGAAGCCCACTGCACTGTCTTCGAGTGGGCAGCTGCCAGAGGAGGGAAGCGCGCACTGCAATTGATGAGTGGGCAAAGGCACTGAGGAAGCAGGGGAAGAAAGTGCCCTTCGGCTGGGGAATGGGTGAGCATGCAGAGGAAGCGGGAAAGAGGAGTGCGCAGTGCCTGCGGAACACCTGTGCCAGGCGCTACACTGAACTGGGACAGACCACCAAACTGTGGTTCATACCCATCTCTACTCATCAGTGGTGCATTTTTTAAAAATGTAGTTTTTTAAAATGTCTATTGAGAAGTAACTTCTATTATCTTCAATAGGACTTACTCACAGGTAAGTGGATTTAGGGTGGCAGCCTTACTCTTTGAATCTTTGCTTTCCTCCTTTGTATACTCTGTATAATCTTTGTCTTTCAGGAGTATTTTGATTAAAGGACGTTGTTCTGTATTTACTCTGTGATCGGCTATATTATACTTTAGGCTCTCTCCATTAGGTTTACAATGCAGGAATGTATGGCCATTTTATAAGGGTATTTGTCTTTCTGACATATATTGACTAAAATCATGTTGCACATCTCTGCCTTCTCAACAGGAATGACATCATCTACAATGGTAGATTGCTGCTGATTAAAGACTCTCTTTTGCAATTTCAGGGTACACACGCTTACTCACAATGCATCAAAGTCATGTATACCCCAAAATCTCAAAAGGAAGCCTTTAAGTAGTAGCAATGTGCTGCTGCTGATGTCGTCATTCCCACTGTGCAGACAAATTGCTGCCTAATAGGATTCTGACTACCATATTTCTATAGTTATGTGGATTGAATTTCACCACACTTGACTTTGTCACTTAATTCATGAAGATAGTTTTCAATTCAATGTGATCCTTCCAAGAGCTTATAGTATATATCAGTTTTGTGCTACATGCCCTGTCACAAGCACATGGGCATGTTTCAGTATGGAAATATAGATTATAGGCTCTTTCCAACTCAATTACTGTATTCTATGATTCTATGATTAATAGGAGACCTAGATTCTCTAGAAGGACATCATACCTCTGGTACACACAGCATGTAGCAGCAGGCAGCAATATAATATTGGCTGCCTTGAAGAATGAGCTGTGTGCTCCTAAGTGTTCTGTCTTGCTACCCCACTTTGAGACAATTGAGTGAGACTATCTGCCAAACATGTTTTAGAACATGTTGAAGGAATGAATCATAGAAATTAAAAGTAAACAATGGAGATTTGAGGTTTACAGACTTGGCGTCACTCCCTCCTCCCAGTGTTACCCATACACCTTGAAATGCCATTACCAGCTGTAGCAGAGCACAAGGCAATTTGTTATGTGGCACAGCTAATTTTTCATTGCGTTTCCACTGGGGCATAGTGCAGAGCTCCTACAGTGGTCACTTGAATTCAGATCAGGTAAGCTATTGGTTTCTGTATCCCATCATCTTTAGGGCCAGTAAGATATGCCAACAGATTCAATGCAGGGCTTTTTAATTTATTCAGTCCTTTCTTCTGATCACATTGCTGTAGTGAATGCAGTGAAGAATGCCAAGCAAGTCCAAAACAGCCATCCTTTTTCACTACTGAAATTCTGTACTGATGATACTGTAAATAGTAGAGCATGCAACAAACATAAATGTTTGCTACCTTACAAACGTATCTTTCATTCCTCGGGAATGAAAACATTAGCCACTCCAAAGGCAGAATTGTACGCCATCTACTCTCAATTGTTGTTGTTTAGTCGTTAAGTCGTGTCCGACTCTTCGTGACCCCATGGACCAGAGCACGCCAGGCCCTCCTGTCTTCCACTACCTCCCGGAGTTTGGTCAAAGTCATGTTGGTCGCTTCAATGACACTGTCCAACCATCTCGTCCTCTGTCGTCCCCTTCTCCTCTTGCCTTCACACTTTCCCAACATCAGGGTCTTTTCCAGGGAGTCTTCTATTCTCATGAGATGGCCAAAGTATTGGAGCCTCAGCTTCAGGATCTGTCCTTCTAGTGAGCACTCAGGGTTGATTTCCTTCAGAATGGATAGGTTTGTTCTCCTTGCAGTCCAGGGGATCTACTTTCAAAGGTTGTTTAATAATATGGCATCTGATTCTTGGACAGAACTGCATTGTGTAGGGGATAAAACTTCTGATAAGACTTCCAGTGCTTGAAGAGCAATCATGACAAAATGTTTCCTCTTCATCTTTGTTCCTATGGAAAAGGCTAACTACAATGTGTTGATCTTTGGCAGGATATATTTTTTTGTGGCACTTGTTTCCCCACTTTGCTATCCCCCTTTCTCCCCTTCTTTAATATGTAATCCATATCATTTTTGAGGTTTTCATTGCTGTACTGAGGTAGGATGCACTTTATAGTGATTGGGAGGGGGATATGGGTCCCTTTACTTAGATTATTTATTCTCCCTAAATTCATCATTGAAGAAGATTATTTAAAGCAACCAAAGCTGGTGGCAGCTGCATTACCAGCTTGGAAGGTTGTTTTTCAGTGTTATGAATAGTAATTAACTCACATAGCTGTTAGAGAGTGTCCTCCTTTGCTGCAGAAGCCAGATACCAATCTTCCAATTCTGGCAAACCTTGTTCTTCCAAAAAGATACTATTGTCACCTTCACCTTCATGATCACTATTTATTACCTTTGCCTCCCCCAGTTGTTTATCCTTAGAACAGTGGTTCCCAACCTTTTTCAAGTCACAAGCCCCTTTTATAAAAGCCAAGGAACCTGTGACACACATTTGCCTTTGCATAAGAAGGCATTTTTAATGGGATAAAGCCATATCTTCTCAGAAAGTAGAGGCTTCTTTGTCCCCCAAAGGGCTTGTTTCTCATACATATACTGTACACAGTGCTAACTTTAGTATCCTGCTCCAGAATGTCAAGGAAGAAATTTCTTAACAAGGGCTATAGCATATATAACGTGACTCATGACCCCCCAACTTTGTGCCCCCCCAACTTTGTGACCCCCCCCCCGCGCTTTATGACCCCCTTGGGGTCCTGACCTCCAGGTTAAGAAACACTGACTTAGAGGGTCCAAGTACAGTCTACCTTTCTCCTAGTTACCAGGATGCAAGGTGACTTATAAATTGTTAACAAAACCCAGAGAGGGCTGAAGACAGAATACTGTAAATTATAATGTGTCCTCCCTTCACACACACATAGGACTGAGGGGGAAGGGAGGGAATGTGAAACAGTTCTAGACAAATTGGAAGCCACGATTCTCCTTGAACTGATTCAAGCAGTTCTGTTGTACAAAGAGCCTTCCCCAACCACCCACCATTAGATATATTGTTTCTGCAGGGCAAGAGAGAATAAGAAAGGGAAAAATAGCTGTACAATCTTATTTTATCCCTGAGGTAGGCAGATACAAATCTATATAAAGACAAAGAGAACAGATTCCCTCTTTTATGGTCATAGTATGGTGATGGATAACATGCATATAAATAAACACATTGAAAAACCCAAGAGATTTATTAAGAATATGCCAGTTCTATGCAGCTACTTTTGTGGTTATGTTTTAAGGTGCCTGCCTGAAAACAGAAGTTTCTGTTGCGATAACAGTGGTATACTTTTCACTTTATCATTCCCCTCCCCATTACTAATTTCAAAACAAAGGACAAACATGGATATATAAACATGTTTTTCCCACCTTCCTTTGTCTACCTTACTGGTGTTGTTGTATTAATTGATAATTCCACCTTAAGGAATCCTCTGCTAACAAAACAAAATTAAAGTGGGGATCTTCTATATATGTTAAATTCTTAAGTAAAATGAGATTGGCTTGAAGAGAATTGTTATTTATATAGCAGACTGTGCAGATGGAATGTACCAGGAAATCACTTTTCCTTCCTGAAGAGCCACTTGATAAATCACAGCTTTTCTTTTATACTTATTTCTCTCTCTATGCCTTGGTAATCGGAAAATTATGCAAATAACTTGCACTCCAATCATACCAAACACCTGGCAAAACATAATCACTACTCATAACCGATTACCTTAATATGCTTTTTGTTTATCTTTAAGATATGTAAGAAATGTTTTAAATTCTTGGGAAAGTTTTGCACAAAATGTTTTATTAGTATTAATACAGTATAATCAAAAGATACGGGCCACAATCTAAATTTGTCCATTCATGCAAGAACTGTGTGAACAGTCAACACTTTACAGTCTTTGTTGCAGTAGATTCTGTGGCTAAAGAGCCAAGCTGTCTTTAAAATAAAAGCTTGCCTTTTGAACTACTGCTGTTTCTAATGTTATGGCAAAAGAAAGAAAGAAAGAAAACAACAAAAATAATGTTCTGGTATCTGCCTACACAGAAGAGATTCTTTTGGTTTATATGCCTAGAATAAGATTATGCCTGTTTGGAATATATGAAAAACATGGTGGCAGATCCAAAGAAGAGGAAGTGTGACAGTCATGTGACAACGCTGTCTTGTGGCCTCCACACCAACAGCTTGCTGTGCTTCCACCAAGGCACCCCCTGGGAGGATTTGGGCAACAGCATCAGGGGAATGGCATAGTGAGGAATTTGAGGTCTGCCATTGTTGTGTGGTGTACTCTGCTTTGAATGGGTTGTGCAAAGTATTAAATGACAGAATTGCTCTTAAATTTCCGCTTAATGGCTGTAGTTAGTACCCTTTCTTTTACCCACTCGTACTTCCGTTAAGCCAGTCAAGCTCACAATTCTCAGGAATATATTTGAAAGTGTATATCGCTTAGAAAATTAATATGTGTAACAAGATGCTTATGAAGGAGACTGTATACCTTTTAACATATTCTTAAAGCCATAATTTCACTTACTGAACCACTCCAAATGTGTTAGTCATTCCACTCATATATCATGGCTGTGTACATAGTACTTTCGCATCTACAACATATTATCAAGATCTGTTCTGTGTTGGGAGATTGGGTGGAAAGTGGTCATTGTAACACCATTTTTACAAAAGGAATCCAGGAGGATCTGAGAAATTATATAGCTTGTCCCTCATTCTAGATAACGAAAAGCATAATTGAAGATAAAATTGTCAAGCAGGTAGAAGGGCAAATCGTGTTGGAAGAGAACTGGCATGTCCTTTGTGAAGGCATGGTTTATCTCAGTCACTTTCAGAGTACTTTGAAAGTATCAGTAAATATATGGACATGAATGATCTGGTAGAAGTTGTGTACCTGGACTTCCAAAATGCTTTTGGCAGACATCCTTACCAAAGACTCCTGAGCAAATTTTGTAGTTGTGGGATAAGAGAAGTCCTCTTATGGATTGGATCTATTGATCCAATCCATAATTAGCAAACCCTTTGAAGCTGGGGATGGAAAATTCCAGCCATACTGCAAGGCACGATGCTCGAGACTGTGCTTCCCAGCTGACATTTGCAACCTAAGTCTAAACTCACCTTACGTGAGTAGACTTGGCACTGTTATCTGCCATTAATTTTTGGCATTCATATCTACATCTTTTCTGCACTATCCATGAAGGGATAGTGCCCAGCCTGATGAAGTGGAATTTTCTCTATGAACGCTTGCAATTGGTTTGATTTTTTTAGTGATTCAATAAAGGTATCACCCTACTCTTGCATTTGTGTAATCCTAAGGACCACATGGCCTTTTCCTAATTCTTTCACACAACTGGCAGGGGCTCTCCATAGTTTCAGTCAATGCAACATGGAGAGACCAGTGATTGAAACAGGGACTGTTTGCACTTACAGCATGTGTTCTGTATTTGAAGTAGAACTGTCCTTGTGGTATTAAAGTATATCTAGATCCTACTGTCCAGAATCCTGTTGGTAGTTGTTATGTACAGAGCATCAAGTCATGACAGCAAAAGTGGCTATTTAGGAAAGTGTCTGTTTGCCAATCGTGTGTCTGGTGATGTGCCTTGGTTGCACGGCCAGGCAGGTGATAGTAAGTGACTGTTGTTGTTGTTGTTTAGTCGTTAAGTCATGTCCGACTCTTCGTGACCCCATGGACCAGAGCACACCAGGCCCTCCTGTCTTCCACTGCCTCCCGGAGTTTGGTCAAATTCATGTTGGTAGCTTCGATGACACTGTAGTAAGTGACTGACATATCTCTAAATAGCTTCAACCGCTCTTGTGATTGTCCCTCTGTGCATGTTAACAACTAGTAGGATTCTGGCCACTGTGTTGCATGGGCACATTGCTTTTATTATCACATTTATGTCCCATTTGTCCCTCAAGTAGCACTCTCCCTCCTTATTTTTTTCCCTTGGAACTTGCCTTGTGATGTATTTAATTGGTTAAGCTGAGAGATAGTGGCTGCCTGAAGCACAGCTAGTGACTTCCCAGGATGAGAGGTGATTGGAATGAGGGGCTCCACATTCCCGCTTTGGTACTCTAACCAGACTCCCCGTCCAGATCTGTAGGCTATGTGGCATTGTTCCCAAGCCAGTTTTGTCTTTGTCTTTGCATGGAGGAGAGAACATTAGGATGGCGTGGTATGTTGAACACATTCATATTGACTTGCATTCCCCCTCTGCCATACTAGCATTTATTTTCTTAATGTTTAATACAGCAGTTAGACTAAATAGTGTCTATTATCTCCAGCAAGAACTCTCAGTGAAGATATTCAGTATTATTTGCTTTTTTCCCTATTAATTTCTATGACTCTATATCTTGTAAAACAAACACTTGACGTTCAGGGTGGCTCATTTCCAGAGGCATTTATTGCTTTACAGGATATATGTCACCTTCGGTAATGAGGAAAATCCAATTTGGAAATGCACAGGTATCTAGCAGTATACACAAGCTAATAACCTAAACATTCTTAAACAGGAAGATGGAAAGTGTGAGAGACACTCTTTGTATACAGTGCATGCTCTTTAAAGGCAGCAACCACTGTTTTCTAGGTCATTATAATTCACGCTGCGTCTGGCACTACCGGAAAACTAATGAAAACGCTGGGAGTACAAGGCTTTATTTTACAGTAGAGAATTCTCAGTGGTTGCACTATGATGTTGTGCCTAATTCTCTTGGTATGGCTTTTTTTTAAAAAGCAAATTTTATTTCCTGCCCACTCACCCATTTCATTCATCAAGCCTTTCAACCACCAAGTTTTTGTTTTTGTTTCAATGGCACTGAGAGCTGAACAGAGATGGTGTTTGCTACATTAAATACAAATGGAGGAAAAAATATTCTGGCAGTCAAAAGGAGGAGTCATGTCTGTATTGCAGAAATTAAAAATATATGGAAAACCAATATTAAAAAAAAAAAGAAGATGCTCCAGTAAAATGAAAGTGCTGAGGTGATGATGATTGGGGTTGAGGGAATTGCGTTTAATGTACCAGGGAGTATGATCGGATGCAATGCAACTGTTGCCATAGTAAAATTATATTGTATGGAATAAATGCAAGCTGTGCCACTGAGACAAATTAAGCCAAGGTAATAAACTGTTCTACTACAATGCTCTGTTATCTTTCCTTTCTTCTTACATAGAAGCATTCATCACTGGAACAGGTCCAATTAAAAGCTAAAGATGGACATACAGAATGCCGATTGCAAATCTTTTGTCTTGTCAAATATATGAACATCATATCTTTTATTAAGTGGGTCAGTTTTAAATGCAGCATTGTGGCTTCTCTACATTTGAAATAACTGTTAGCACATTCACTCTCTTGTCTAAGGCAGTGGTTGCTATGTTGCTGTATGGTTAAACTACACTGTGGCACCTCATTATTTAGACTGTTCTAAAAATAAGATCATTCTTGACCACACAAAGCGAAACATAAGCTGTGAACCCCAGCTACTCATGCTGAGCTCAGACAGGGAAGAAAATTATAAAGGAGTTGTTGAAGTAGTGACATGGTTGCTGTAATGAAATCCTGCTAACATTTGGTCTTAGGACTCAACCTTGTAAAGCTTCCCTATTACTTCAGCAGCTCTCACTTGGAGGTGATTTATGGTGTCAGGGAAAAATATTGCTTCTACCTGTTACAATGTGGGTAGATTTGAAGGTTGCCTGTCAGAGCAACTGAAGACATTTTGCTGCCTGAGGCAAATAACAAGGTAACTTCTCTGTACTGTATATTATATGCTGACTTGACTGACTATTGAACTTTCTTTCAACACTGGGTTGCCCCACTACACACACACACCCCAGGGCAAAAAGTTAGTTTAGGGAGTGCAAAGCAAGTGGTGTGTAACACATGGCTTTGCCCTCCATGCACTTCTGTGCACTTGAGCAAGAAGAGTGTTCATCCCATATTGACAGAGTCTTTAAGGTAAAACAGTTCAGAAGCTTGGGCTACACACTCCGAATTAAAACTATTAATATTAACTAATTTTTAGTCATTCCCCTCCCTTTGGGAAATGTGTTTTTCAAGCAGTTGTTTCGCACCTATACCCAACTCAACAGTGATTTGAGAAGCCATAAAATGGTCTCTCTTAATAAATTGTGGCTGATCTAAGGAAACATTTATTACAACAGACAATAATAAATTTTATATACTGGTAAAGTGTCTAGTGTCCAGGATCTTTAAGCAAGTAAAATTGGAAGTTTATGACTTTGGCTCCAGTTATCTTTTAATATGCACATGTAGCAAAGTTATATTGAATACAAATCCACTTTTCTTGACCAGAAATAATTTGGCCATTGAGGGTACTGTTGAGGAACACTAGATTAATTAAGTGCTATCAGACCAAAGAATAAGGTGTCAGAGGGCCACTGATCAAGGTTCCCATATCAGCCAATGCCTTATATTGGCAGGAGTCTGGACTAGATGGCCTTTTAGGTACTTCCAATTCAGTGTTTCTGTTCTGTAAGATATTCTACTGGTTTTCTTCAAAACATTGCAAAAAATATTTTTCTCATGCAATACTACATTTGTTACCTTTTAAGTTCCCACAGGGCTCTTTGTTCCTTTGGAATGATCACAAAAAGATTTAAGTAAGGTAAAGGTTCCCCTTGACAATTTGTCCAGTCGTGTTCGACTCTAGGGGGCGGTGCTCATCCCCGTTTCCAAGCCATAGAGCCAGCGTTTGTCCGAAGACAATCTTCCGTGGTCACATGGCCAGTGCGACTTAGACACGGAACGCTGTTACCTTCCCACCGAGGTGGTCCCTATTTATCTAAATATACTAAATTTAAGTATTTGCCATTAATACTGATGGTTATCATTTTATGAAACTAGGCTTATCTGGATGACTAATTATAAATAATTGAATTACATAGAAATGTATGAACTCCTGTTATTGCACACTTGAGCATAGCAGTTCTTCTTTCAGATCAGGGTGTGCAACTGTGGCTCTCTGGGTATTTTTAGGACCTTAGCTTCCATAAGACCTAGCATTGGCTGTGCCAGCTAGGACTCGTGGGACTTGTAGAGGAAAACCATTGGACAGTTGTCCACACTTGGTTTAGATTCTGGGTGCTCTGATGTAAGAGCTTGATATCCTATGTCAGCAAGGCAGGCATGATGGAGCAGCAGCATTCTCCTCCCTCCCTCCCTCCCTTTTCAGAAGCAGGCATTGATACAATGAAAGTTATTAACCCCATCTCTATAGTTTGTAGTATATTATATATTATTGGTAATATTTTTATCTGCATGTTGGGGGTGTGATTGGGAACTCAGAAGGCTGTGGGCTTTACCAATCCAAAGCTTTCCTCTCTTCTTCCATGCCGTGCCCTGAGCCATATCTTCTGATGTTTGAACTTTAATGTTGGGTAGGAAAGTCACACAGACATTTCCTCAGAGGCTGAGAGGGAGGAGCCAAGGTCAGAGCTCCACTTCCAAGGGCGGACTTCTCTTTCTGTCCCAGTGAGACTGACCTGTCCTCCCCGGAGCCAAAGAACTGCAGCTGCACTGTTGTCTTCTGTCACAAAGAAAATGAATGATGAATTCTTTGTCTGAGGTGTCCTCTTCATCATGTATCTACCGTTGTAAACTTTAGGTATATACTGTATTTTCTTCTTTCTATTTCTGATGAAAAATAAATGAATGTGGAAATAAGGGGAAAAGGTGGCTTAGAAAAGTTGTAACTCTGCACAGACGAGCATCAAGTACACAATTTCTGAATTGTGTACACTGGATAGTGTTGAATGATGAGGGAAACAGATATCCAACAAGAAAATTCTGGACAGTGCAGATAAAAATAAGATACCTTCATCACAGCTCATGCTGTGCTGATGCAAAAGGCAGCTGGTCTAAAGATAACTGACTGGTGTGCTGGGTAGGATGAGGAGATATGCCAGAAATATAAGAATTCCCAGGAGTTTCAGATGAAGGTGAGTTGGATTTAGCTTCTTGTATAAAATACTGCTTTTTACATCAGTATTAACTCTTAATATTTAATGCTAAAGGTTTTCCTCTGTGGTATATTCTTAGGAAGAAACTGAGCCTCTTCAGTGCCAAGTTGTGGAAGCACTATTCTCACAATTCATTCTAATGAAACAGAGTGGAAATGAAAGTGATTCATATCTCAAACATTAAAATGTATAGAATGGAAATCTCTGGCAAGTTAGACACTGATGTCAAAATACATTGCATTTTGGGTCAAGGAAAGGCAAAACCAAAATAACCATTGTAGCATAATATTATACCCTGTTTCCCCGAAAATAAGACAGGGTCTTATATTAATTTTTGCTCCAAAAAACGCATTAGGGCTCATTTTCAGTGGATGTTTTATTTTTTTCATGTACAACCATCTACATTTATTTAAATGCAGTCATGTCATCTTCTGGTTGCTGCACAATGGTGGAGGGCGAGGTTTCACTTAACTAGGGCTTATTTTTGGAGTAGGACTTATATTACGAGCATCCTGAAAAATCATACTAGGGCTTATTTTCAGGTTAGGTCTTATTTTAGGGGAAACGGTATATTGGGAGAAAGCTGGAAAAAAACTAAGTGATAGGTAGACAATACCCCCCTCCATTGCTATGAATTTGGGTTGGCTTGGATTTTAAGTAGTAATCTCTTTACAGTGTAGCACTAAGTCATTCTATAACTAATTGTGTGATTGTTGGCAGTAACCAAACAGCCATTGCGCTGGTAAGATTTATGGTGGCCCTGAAATTACAGGCTTTCCTGTACTGTACTGATTATCTGGGCCCTTTTCAGTCAGGCGTTTGGCCAGGATAGGGGACTGAAAGGTCTTGGTAGATAACCAGTGCCAGGACTGTATAAAGGGAACACAACCTTTATACAGTTCTCCTGGAACTTTCAGAGGCATTCAGTATCTTTGACCGTGATATCCTGTTGGATCGTCTAACGAGGTTGGGTATTGGGGGCACTGTATTACAGTGGTTCCAATCGTTCCTGTCAGGATGTACAAAAAAGATAGTTTTGACACCATGACCTTTGTCCTGTGGCATCCCCTGAAGGCTCCACATTATCCCCTATCTTATTTAACATTTACATGAACCTCCTGGAAGTGGTCATTCGGAGCTTCAGAATGAGGTATCACCAATATGCTGATAACACCCAGCTCTGCTCTTTGTTGTCGCCCAACACCGAGGAAGCACTCAGGACCCTTTGAACATTGCTTGATCTTAATAGTGGGCTGGATGACACTGAACAAGCCGAAAACAAAATCCTGAGAAGACTCAGATGTTTTTGGTCAGTAGAAAGTCAGATTCAGGAAGTGGGATTCAACCTGTTCTAGAAAGCGTTGTGCTCCTTGTGATAGGTCAGGTTCATAGTCGCTGGACTCCCAGGAGGTGGTGGTGATGAGGACTGCCTTTGCAGAACTCCACTTAGTGCACCAGCTACACCCTTTCTTGAGTTGGCCCAACTTAGCAATTGTCATCGATGCCTTCGTTGCATTACACCTTGACTGCTGCAATGTGCTCCATCTGGGCTACCCTTGAAGAGGGTCCGGGATCTTCAGTTTGTGCAGCGTGTGGCAGCTGGGTTACCTGGTGCTTAGCATCATGATTATATGATCCCAATTCTGAAAGACCTGCACTGGTTGTCAGTTGCTTACTGGGCCCAATTCAAAGCGCTGTTTTTAACCTTTAAAGCCCTAAACAGTTTGGGGCCTAGTTATCTAAGGGATCATCTGTCTCATTCTGGGCCTGTTCAGACATTCAGATCGTCAGGAGAGGCCCCCTTAAAAATACCAGCAGCTTCAGAGGCGTGGCTAGCAAACATAATAAATTATTATAGCTTAATTTCATAGATACTGCTGCCCTGGTACAGTTTATCATTGCTTCTGGTGAGTAAACCTGTACATTGTGGGCCATTTCTTCCTGTTCAACTCCATTCCTGACTGAATGGCTATTGGTTTGAAATCCTTGTTCAAGCACACCTCTCACTAGTAAGACTAAGAAGACACTGCACAGTGGGTAAGGACATCTAAAATAAGCTGGAAATGAGCTACAGCTGAAAGTTACAGATAAATGGAATGTTTGAACTTTTATGTAACATTCATTTCTTTGTAAACAATGTACAAGTTTTAAAATATCCTTGGTTGAAATTTGTTCATAAATTACAAATACAATTAACCTGTTTAGTCCCGTGTTCAAATGTACTTGGATTTAAAGTGGCTAGAACCATATGAATACTTTTATCAGTTCAAGTCAGAACAGCAGGCCGAGAACTGTTGAACTCCTGCCTGCCTGCCTGCTGGATCAAGTCAGAGCAGCAGGCTGAGAACTGTTGAACTCCTGCCTGCCTGCTAGATCAAGTCAGACCAGCAGGCCGAGAACTGTTGAACTCCTGCCTGCCTGCCTGCCTGCTGGATCAAGTCAGAGCAGCAGGCTGAGAACAGTTGAACTCCTGCCTGCCTGCCTGCTGGGTTGCGTAGCCCGAGCGGGCTAAGTTTGTTCCACCTTCTGCCTCCCTCCCTGCCTGCTGGGTTACGTAGTCCCAGCAGGCTGTTTGTTCCACCTTCTGCCTCCCTGCCTGCCTGCTGGGTTACGTAGTCCCGGCGGGCTAAGTTTGTTCCACCTTCTGCCTCCCTGACTGGGGAGGCATTCTCAAATGCTGCTTGCTGACTTCAGTGTCCTACCCTCCTCGGGCGTCCCCGTGCCAAGAGGGCCAGGTTCAGCCCCACCCAAACCTGACCAATGTGCTCGCTCCTCCTGAGATGTGCTGTGTGTGACATATCCCTCCCTATCTCCAGGATCAGTATCCGCTGATTCATTTATTCTGAAAAATCTCGGGAATGCATATTTATATGTATTTCATGATTCCAGCCTCCTTGGGCTTCATTCCAATTATTCATGCCTGTTCATTCCGGCCTCCTAGCCTTCTCTACTGCCCCAGAAGGCTGGCAGAAGCTGGGTGAAAAGCAACGGGACATAGCTCACCCCGTCGCACGGATTCAAACTGCAGTGCTGATCTTCTGATGGACAAGCCCGGTGGCTCAGCGGTTTAACCCGCAGTGCCACAGTCTATGTTGCAGCTATGTGCAACCTGTGCGGGCATCCCCCCCACCTCACCGGGCATCAATTCCAGCCTCCTTGGGCCATGTTGGCCCCAATTCCTGCATCCCTCTCCAGCTGCCTTGGGCTTGCCTGCTGCTGATTCTGTGCCAAGAATCGGGCCAAGGGCCTTCCAAATCTTGACTGCTGGGTGAAGTTGGCTCATCGGGCCAAGTTCTTTCCGGCCTGCCTGCCTGCTTATTCAAAGGGCTACATTAGTGCTCCAAAGTCCACTCAGGCTTCATTCCTAATTCCTGGCTGTTCATTCCAGCTTCCTACTGCCTCAGGTAGGCAGAACCTGGAACAAACTACGGGAGCTCAGCTCACCCCGTTGCATGGATTTGATCTTCCACTCGAGAAGCCCAGCAGCCCCGTGGATTAACCACCGTTACGTTAGTAGCACCACCCTATTCATCTGTTGTTGCTGTTGTTGTGCAACCTCAGTTGCCTCCTGGGGGCAAACTTAACTATGCAGGCAAATGTGATGTTCCCAAAGAAGGCAAGAGTCTGCTTTCAAGCCTGTCTGGGCATCCAAGCGCCAACCAGGCCTGTCTCAAGCCCCCCCCAAGCCTGTCCGGGCGTCCCCTGTGCCAAAGAGGGCCTGTCTCAGGCTCACCCAAAACTGGCAGACTGTTCATTCCAGCTTCCTAGCTATTCTACAGCCTCAGTATGTAGGCAGAACATGGAACAAACTACAGGAGCTCAGCTCACCAGCGGCCCCGTGGATTAACTGCCGTTACGTTAGTAGCACCTTGGACCCTTTTCATCTGCTGTTGTTGCTGCAGTTGTGCAACCTCAATTGCCTCCTGGGGGCAAACTGAACTACCTTTGCGCTGAAGAAGACAAGAGTCTTCTTTCCTTTTGCTTCCTTCCTTTTGCCTCTGCCTCTTCCTTTTTCTCTGCCCCCCGCAAAGCCTGTCCGGGCATCTCCGTGCCAAGAGGGCCGGGCTCTGCCCCACCCAATGCCTGTCCGGCCGTCCCATGCCAACACGGTGCTCCAAAGTCCACTCGGGCTACTGCCTGAGTAGGTTGGCAGACCTTCCGATCAACAAGCCTAGTGGCTCAGCAGCAGTTTAACTCAGTAGGTAGGCAGAAGCAGGAACAAGGGACAAGAGCTCAGGTCACCCCATTGCATGGATTCGAACTGCTGATCTTCTGCTCGAGAAGCCCAGCGGCCACCCTGATTAACTGCCATTAGTAGCACCTTGCAGTCGGACCCTATTCTCCTGCTGTTGCTGCTGCTTTGACAACCTCAGTTGCCTCCTGGGGACAAACTTAAGTAACTTTGCAGGCAAATGTGATGTTGCAGAAGAAGAAGACCAGAATCTCCTGTGGCTGCCTTTTGCCTCAGTGCCCCGATGGGGCCAAAAAGCCTGCTTTTTGGCTGCGAACTTCCTCAGTGCCTGATGGGGTAAAAAGTCAACGACGTTGCTGACCATTTGAACAATTTCCTAATCCTGCTGCTCCTTCCACTTGGGCTACATTCCAAAAGGTCTGTCTGCTCTGCCCCACCCAAAGCCTGTCCGGGCATGGCCCCATCGGCCGGCTTCAGACGGCAGAGCTCGTCTGGTTTTCAACCCGTGCCAAGGGGGCCGGCCTGTCTAAGCCCCCCCAAACCTCCGAGGGCTATCTTTATCATATCCGGGTGGTCTCAGCAGCCAAGTTGCAAGCAATCCCCAGGTTTCTAGTTCTAAACGAGCATCTTTGTTGCCCCATCGCCCAGCTTCAGATTGCAAAGCTGATCTGTTTCCGACAGCCCCGCGGCCCCGTGGATTAACCGCTGTTAGTAGCACCGACCCTGTTCATCTGATGGTGCTGCTGGTGCTGTTGGAAGTTGCAAGCAACCTCAGTTGCCTCCTGGGGGCAAAAACCTTTCCTTTGCAGGCAAATCTGATGTTGCTGAAGAAGACCAGAGTCTGCTCTGCTGCCTTTTGCCTCAGTGCCCCAATGGGGCAAGACACGGTACTTTGCTGCTGCCAACTACCTCAGTGCCCGATGCAGCCAAAAAAAGCCTGCTTTCCTGCTGCCTTTTCCCTCAGTGCCCGATGGGGACAAAAGAGCCTGTTTTCCTGCTGCCAACTTCCTCAGTGCCCGACGGAGCCAAAAAGCCTGCTGTGCTGCCAAATACCTCCTTGCATCCAGTCCTCCTGAGGGCAAACTCTACTTCACTGGCAAATGTAATGTTGTGCTGAGCTGAAGACAAACTCGATGTCTCATGCATGCCTCTGCCAAAGGGACCTCTTATTCTGCTGGGGCTAAATACAACTCCCTCAATGCCATGGGCTTCTGTGCCATGTGGTAAACTCTCCTGGGGGACCCAATTTGTGGGCGAATAACTCGGAGTTCCGATATCCAATCTTCACCAAAGTTGGCAGACATGTTGGGGAAAGACATAGGAAGCTCCGTTGTGATTCTGGAGTCTCTAAGTACCTGGGGGGAGCTTTCCTGGGGGGGTCCTCTTTGTGACTATATAACTTGGGGGTCCATGATCCAATGTTCACCAACCTTTCAGGTGTCTCTAGGTCGTCGGGGGCCAGTGTTATAGCCGTTTAAAGTGCAGATGAATCAACGGATCAATTCGTCGAATAATATTCGTATATTCGTATTCGTTGATTCGTTAACCTTGATGAATAACGGATCAAAATGAATCGCCATTTTTTTTATTCGTCCCCATCTCTACTTGTGATACATTAAAAGCTAACAAATTTGCATTATTGCCGCATTTCTCCCAACAAGGGACCCGAAGCGGCTCATAATTCTATGCCTGCCTACTGGGCAAGTAAATCCTATGAAATTTAATGGAATTTACTGCCAGATAGTTACTTATAGGATTGCAGACCTACTCTGGTGTAGTAAA
The DNA here is from genome assembly GCA_037013535.1 of Intellagama lesueurii. Taxonomy (NCBI): domain Eukaryota; kingdom Metazoa; phylum Chordata; class Lepidosauria; order Squamata; family Agamidae; genus Intellagama; species Intellagama lesueurii. Next base: position 300,420,420 of record JBAJHW010000001.1, on the reverse strand, counting down.
TACACTTCTTCTGATAAGTGAAAATTTAGCCTTAGATAGAGAGTGTGTATGTACAGATACACACATGGGTATGGGAGGGTTAAGGTGGTTTTGGTTGTGGCCCTGCCCCAAGCTGATGAAATGCTTCCCGAGAACCAGCTGAGTGATGTGACCAAAGTATGTTCCTCATGTATAGGTTTCCCTTAAAATAAGCTTGGAGTATTAGTGATATCTCTGGAAGCAAAAATGATGAAACAGAGGCTGCTACTTTGAGCACATTATGAGAAGATAGAATTCTCTGGAAAAGACAATGATGCTGAGAAAAGTTGAAGGTAGTGGGAAAAGTGGAAGGCCAAATATGAGATGGATTGACTCCCTAAAGAAAGCCGCAGGCTTGGTTTACAAGAGCTGAACAGGGCTGTTGAGGACAGCGCATTATGGAGATCTCTCATCTATAGGGTTTCCATAAGTCGGAGGCGGTTTGACAGCACATTACAACGATGGGTGGTGTCAGTGACCTAACATTGCTAAGTAGCACCAAGGAGAGGGCAGGAAGTCATAACTCACTTCAAATGTGAATGGCAACATCAGAATTTAAGAAGCTCTATTTCAACAATTTTACATTGGAGTCTCCCATTGAAAATTCTGAAAGCTACCCTCCTGCAAATGAATGTGAAAGAAAATATTCTAAGGCTGGTTTTGCAAGATCCCCAAATACACTGGCAATACTCCAACACTGATGTGGTTCCAGACCCAATTCAGTGGTCTAGCTTATTATTTCTGAAGCCTTTAATAGCCTGTATTTCCTTAGAACACCACTTTTAATGTCCTTTTTAAAGCCATGCTCTGAGAAAATGTCCGTTCAAGAGGTTAAGTTGCCTGTGATAAGGAAGAGGACTTGGTGATGATCCTACTTCTTTGAAAAAATTCTCCCCCTTTTCAAAGTAATTCTAAGTTGATTTTCTTTCCTGGTATTTTGGTGTCCCTCTCTGAAGCCGATTAACTTTGAAAGACGTTTAAGTAGATGGGGTGGGGGTGGAGGAGGAAAAATCCGATTTTGCAGCTTTTAGGTTTTGAAGGTACATGGTTATACTGTGTGTTTATTTAATTCATTTTAAGTTGCAGAAGAAGTTGATTTGATTGTTGCTTGAATTACCTTGAGCAGTTGGAAAGGGCAAAGCATTAATGTTTTAAGGAAATAAAGGTAGTGTGTGTTGAATTTGGATGTGGGCGGCCAGATTCAAATCCCTACTCATCTGTGAAGCAATCCCGGTGTCCTTGAGGAAGTCACTATCACTCAGGCTGATGTGAGAGTAATGCAAATAAATACAAATGTAATAAGAAAATAAAGCTCTTATACTGTATAGTGGAGCATCTCAGCTGCCCAAGGATGGTCAGGAATAACAATAATTCGTCCACACATTTTGACGTTCCCCCACCCCTTCCTGCATGTGAGAATGTTTGGATTAAGATTTGTTTTCTGGTTTTCACTCTTTTCTATCAGTGCTACAATGACATTTATTCATTTTTTCCTCACTTTGCAAGCTGTACACATCCTCTCCACTCCCCCGCCCTCCAAATGAAAGCTGAAATCCTTTCTTAATGACAAGTTGGCCTTGAGAGGAAAGCAAAATCTAATCATGAGTGCTGCGGCAGCATCTGGAATTTGACAGCTTGAGGAGCCCTTTTTAATTTTTCCTCGCAATCATCCCTTCCTCACCAAAATACAAGCAAGCTAAGGAACTTAAGAAATGTGAAACATTCTATAGTAATATGTATTAATTTACTTCCTTATTAGTATATTTCTAGCCTGTCCTGTACTAGTAGATTTTAAAGCACAATCTATAAAATCAGATTAAAAGAAGTTCATAACATATAAGCACTGTCAAACAGTTAAAACATGATAAAGCACTTTAACACAGTTGAACAATCAAAACAGATTGAAGGATTACACACACCAAGCCATAAACTAATTACCAAATACATGGGTGAACAGGTTTTATTTTAGTGATGACAGGGTGGAAGTATGGGTGCCATTTAAGCTTTTAAGGGGAAAGCAGAGCTGTACAACTGAGAAAACTCTCCTCTACATTCCCACATTATGTACTGCTTGCTCTATGGGGGTTGAATATCCAGGCAGGTTCTCCCCCCCCCCCCCACTTCAAGACTGTAATGAATAGACAGGTATACTGTATATGGGGAGAGACAGTACCTCAAATGTCTAGACGTCTAGCCCTAAACCATTTAGGGCTTTAAAAGCCATTGTGAACATCTTGAACTCAGACTAAAAGTACATTGCCACCTCATGCAGTTCTTTCCAAACTAGTGTCATATGCATTCTGAAAGGTGTATATTAGATTTGTTGCAGCATTCATGTTGTCTTCAAGGACATCTCCATGTAGAGTGCATTGCAGTAGTCCAAATGGAAATTACCAATGCGTGAACTATGGTGGACAGATTGTAGTTAGAAATGGCTTAGCTAGCCTCAGTCAGTCTAAGACACTGTCTGAGAAAGTGGACTTCTCCACAAAAGCTCACATTAAAAAAAACATTTTTGCCTTCTTTACATTTTAATTTTTCTTTTGTTTTTGCCCGATAAGTCCATGTAGTCTTCGAAAGATAGAGACGGGTGCACCTGCTCCTTCAGGGGAGTGCAATCCTATGAAAACCTTTGCCTACCCTGATCCCAGACATGGGAACAACCAAACCACAGAGACTCCCATCTTCTTGGGCTTCAGCTTTAGTTTATTGGTCCTCAGGCAGCTGTTTGCAGCATCAAGGTACTGGTCTGCCTCCCACACAGCCTCACCTGACTCCACTGAGGTGGTAAAAGAGAGCCAAGTGTCATCAGTGTATTGAGGACACTCAGCTCCAAAACTCACCTGTTGGTGTTATAGAGATGTTAAAGAAAATGGGGAACAGGATAGAATCCCGTGGTGCCCTATCTCATAATAGCCATGAGGCTTAAAACAAAAACCCCAGTTCTATTCTTTATAACCAAACAATAGCACTGTAGGTAGGAGTGGAACTGCTATGACACAGTACCTCCCACCTCCTCCTACAAACCCATTCCAGTAAGATACCACAGTCAAAAGCTGTTGAAAAATCCAGGAGAATCAACACGAATGGTTTCCCTCTTCTCTCTCCTGAAACAGGTGACCGAGTCTGTTTTAGTCCCAAATCCCAAACTAAGGCAGACTGAAACAGGTTGAGATATTTAAGTTTCCTCCAGGACTGTTTAAAGCTGCCCAACCACTGTATTCTCAAGCACCTCAACTAGAAAAGGGATGTTTGGGTTGAGAATGGAACTCTCGGGTTGGCTGCTATGACATATTTGCTAAGCAGTTTGAGGATAAAATCTTTACATACACTTGGGGCAATAATTTTCATCTGCCTCTGGACTTAAGGAAGTCCTTTATAATAAACGGTGCAGGTACCAATCCCCTGACACAATGAAGCATTTACCACCCACAGAACCACCCACCCAATACAATTCTGCTGCTCCTATCAGCCAAAGTGGGAAAAGATCGAGCTGATATGTAATGAAGTCAAATTCAAGTGTCTTGTCTGCACCATCAGGCTGCAATGAATGAATTTGATCCCAGGAAACCTGATTGGTGGTGCTTTGGACTCTATCCCAGAGACTACCAAGGCTGGAGTGTCCAGACTCAAATGAATAAGGGTTCCCACATAATTTATTATTTTATTTATTTTATTTTTTGAAAATATTTCTATCCCACCTTTCTCCCCCAAAGGATCCAAGGTGGCTGTTATAAATAATTTGGCCTGGGGGAGGAAGGAGTCTTCCCCTTATTTGGGTCCCTTGTTGGGAGAAATGCGGCATATAAATTAATAATAATAATAATAATAATAATAATAATAATAATAATAATAATAATAATAATAATAATAATAATAATAATAATACCTATGGATTATTGACCTGACTATGGTTTCTACCTGGTACATTTAAAGAAATACAAAGTTGAAGATTCAGGGGGGAGGGGAGCAAGGTAGGCAGACTCCCTCCCGTCATAGACACCCATGCAACTTCCTCCTGTTAACGCGGAATCCTGCAAGCCGCTAGCTGAGAGTTAATTCCGGTCCTGATGGTAAAAATAACTCACACAGACACGTTCTCTTCCAGCCCGACACGTGTATTTACAGCAAATATACAAAGCGGCAGCGTGACAGCATGAAATCAACATTTGTAGAAGTGGTGGTGGTGTTCTGTACAACTCAACTATATACACATAAGCATCTGCCCTTGCCCAATCAGGGCAGATGTTGCATCATCCAGTCTTCACCCAGATGTTGCATCATCCTTTCCATAGTCTCTGTGACTCAGCACTTTTATACTTACACACCTGCGTGACATGGCAGTTCATTAGTACTTCTGCTCTGCTCTGTTCAGGCCTGTAATTTTTTTAATACTTTGACAGAAGTGCTTAGCAAATATGTCACAGCAGGCAACCAAGGGTTCTGCTCTTACATCCTCTGGGCAGGCTCCCAGTAAACTTTTCACCATCCCAAACAGCTCTGTGGGCCAACAGATGCCTTTGGTTTCATAAGTAGGCACACAGTGAGAGGACACGAGTGCATTAGTATTGGCCTGGCATTAGCATTGGCAGCCAGTAAGTGTGGAACTCTGCCCAGCCTATGTGAGCACGTGTAATAATGAGCAAGAAACCATGATTATGGATAAAATACCACTGTCTAAGCCCTCATGGAGTAAAAAAACTACATGAGACATTTATTTAGTCCTATTCACGTTGTGCCTTATAATACTTGAACACTAACGGTTGACTTGATCTGTTTCACTGCCTGCAGATCTTCTCTGAATCCTAGGCCGTTACTGATTCCACAGCAGTGTTATAAGTGTGTGTGTGTGTGTTTGTGTGTGTGTGTGAGTGATTGTATTGATAGCCCTTTCCATCTTGCCAACAGAGCTCTTTCTGATAGTAAGGGTAATGTTATGTCTTCCCCTCTTTTCCACCCTATAGTGAAGAAGGGAATGGTAAGCCAGTTCTGAGTACCTTATACCATGAAAACCCTGGAAATGGTTGCTATAAGCTGGAAGTGACTTGATGGCATGTCATAATAATAATTATTAGAGTGAAAGAGTGTAAGGAAAGGTGCATATATCTACAGTAAAATATCTATACTTAGGTGGGCAACGCAGCTTCTTAAGGGCATTTTTGAAGTCTCCAAGGATCCTTAACACATCTCCCCCAATTTTTTAAAAAAGCAAACAAACACCTTCATTAAAAATTGTCATTGTCTTCTCCCAAAAGTGTCTAGAAGCAGCAGTTTTCATGGTATAGGCGTGAGAGAGTACATTCTAATGTGCCAAACCCCAAATGAAAAACTCCTGTATGTTTTTGTCCAAGTATTTCCTGTTTACTTTTTAAAGTTAAAATGACCATTTTGGGTCACAGATCTTGGCCACAAGTCCTGTGAATTTGCACATCCCAGCTCTGCACTAATCTTCAGAGTTCCTCATAGGGCCATACTTTGATTAAGTCAACTGAGAGAGGGAGACACACAAAACAGTATGTAAACTTTCAGTGTCACAGGACCTCTTCATTAGGTACCAGAGCTTTTCATTTGTCCAGGTATTTTAGGGTTATTTGTTCTATCTTTTAAGCTTTTAAAAGTCTGCTCTAGTAATCATTGTATGTTATTTTAATTTTTAGAAAGCCACCGAATAAGACTTTTAATTTGAAAGGGTATAGATTATATCCGACCACAGCTTTTGAAAGATTTTCCGCAACTTATTTGCAAGGCATGTAGAAGTGTGCAGAAGTAAGGATGGGCAGGGAAAAGACATATCTGTAATGTTGGCCCAAGACCCCTAAGTATATGAATGCATGACTTAATAAAGAAACTTGCAAAAAATACTAAGGAAACATACCTGTCTTTCCATATTAATGGCCAAGATCCAAAGCATCACATGTGGTTCCTCCATACTACTGATAGGCCATTCTGTATTCCCCAAAAAGCCCAACACAATTTGGGAGCTCTCTGCCATAGTGCCCTACAAAATACAAGGAGCTACTGCTAGAAGATGGGAGAGAACCATTTTATCCTCCCATCTTTATGTGCATTGACAGTCCTTGAGGACAACTTATGGGCATACGGGGAATACTCCTCTTTTGGGTTGTTTGTGACAGTTCAGTTCAAGGAATTAAGAAGCTTGCTGCCAATACTGTGAAACATGTTCCATACACCTTTTAGCTACTGGGTATCTATCTTATTTGTTAAAAAAAATACTGAAGTCCCAAAGTTCTGTGAGGCATGGTAGACTTGCACTAAAAATAAATTCTACTAAAACCACTTTGTAGTTTATTTAGCATAGCCCTCAGAAATGGGAGACCTCTTGTTTTGGTTTTCAGTAGATCAGCAGAGACCAGGAGATTGTTATAATGTGATGACTTTGTTAGCTAAATGGGTTTATTAAGTCCCGTTGTCTCCATAGATAAGAGATCTTTGCAGCTGTCACAATGGATGTTTTCATTTTATCACACTGAAATATCAGAACTGATTTTTTAAAAATTAGATCTGCTGCACAAACATGTGATGTTAATTAGCTCATTGAAATGATATTCTAAAAATAAAATACTGCTTGAAAAATGTTGCTGCAACTGATCACTGATCTTATTAATAATAATTGGGTGTTTAAAACACTGCTATATATGTTTATTAATGTTTTCCTCTAGTTATAGTCCTTAATTAATTCCATATAGATCCCATAAGAAGAACATAAGAAGAGTTATCCTGGATTAAACCAAGGGCTTATATTGTCCAGCATTCTGTTCTCTGGGAGGCACAAGTCAGACACCAGGGATGTGAATCTTGGGGCCATTCTTGGTTTCTCTCCAAAAGTGGCTGCAAGATTCACATCCCTCTTTAATGGCTACAAATACACAAAGATCTCTCTCTCTAGATATATCTTAATTAACCACACCAGAATGAGTGTCTCACACTGGTTGAGGCTAATTAATCAGGAAATGCACTCTGCCAAAGAGTTGCATTGCTCCCAAGGTGATCCAAAGCTGGCAACGAGTCTCCATGCATGGATTAGTGGTACAGGAAGATTCCTGTGTTGATTAGATTTGGTCTAAAGGAGGCATCGTTCACAATGGTGAAAATGTTTTTTCTTTCTTCTTCTTTTTTTAAATGGGTACACACCTGGAAGATTTTTTTTAATTTTATCTGTTTTATGAATGGTCTTCCTCATGACCAAGTTACTGTTTTGGGTTTTTTGGCTGCTTCACCTCATTTGTTAAAAAAATAAACTATAAAGCCTGCACCTTTTACCCAGTCAGTGTTTTCAGTATGGTCTTCGTATGCATTTTTGCCACTCCCATTCTTGACTGCTCTCGATCCCCTGCTGAAATCTCATTGCCATGGATTTCATGGGTTTTCCAGAAATGACATCAATTTGCTCATTGACCCAGAATACAGCCTTCTCTGAGCCTTCTACCCTTGAGCAGCCCCAGTTGATTCCTTGTATTTCAGCTTCCTCTTCAGAATAATTCATCAAGAACATGTATCTTTTGCTCCTTGTTCTATTTTCTGGAGGTTCTTCCTTTACCAGATATAGTCTCCTTCACCACTTTTACTTTCTTTTCTACCCAGTGTGAGTGTGGGGAGGAGGCAGGAAGAGTGTGAATGCTTAGAGCAGCCATTCTCACCCTTTTTTGGCCACGTCCATAAACACAATATGAAAGAAATATAGGCCTAATCAGGATGATAAACCTTACAAGGTGGCATGTGAAGAATTGTTTCCAATCTGTGGCCCTCTTCAAATGTGCCAGGCCCCCTCAGGAGGCAGTATTGCCCCATTGAGAATGGCTGGCTTAGAGATTTTTGCTCTATTTATTGGAATTTTTGTTTAGTCAGAAACACAGTCACTTACTGTGAGGGGGGAGGATAGTGGCCAGGATCCCTTCCTGGTTTCCCTTGTCTAACTTCACTTGCAGTGGGGGACTAACCATGCTGTTTGAAACAATCCAGTTGGTAAGAGGACGAGGAAGTATAGTAGTTATCATGCAACAGACAAAAAACTGTACCTGTAAGCAAGAGTGAGAGACAAGGAGGTGAGAAACTTAGCCACCCCGGTGCCTCCACTGGTCCTTTTTTTTGCAAAAGCAATCCAGCATAAAGTGAAACATTCTGTTTTACCCATTAATGAAAGTAGACTGCAGTTCTTCTCTTGCTCTAAAAATCCTTGCTCTTCCTTCTCTCCCTGGCCCTCTCATAAGCCATAAGGTCCTAGATTTGCCTAGCTTTCATTCTGTGAGCCCTCCAGCCCCTTCTGCCTGGCATGTGCAACAGTACACACAGCTACAGCCTTGCTTGCTAAGTTCTATAGTCCTCAGTTTAAAGGCTGAATGTAGTTTAGAGCCAGCTTCTCCATTTTGAGCATACATTTCTTTGGTGCTCATTCATCCTTCTGTCTTATATGGTGAACATGCACAGGATGGAACTGTATGCCTGTTTCAAATGCTAATTCCACAAAAGAGATAATTCTGCATATTTTTGGTGCCTGGCTGATAATTAAACATTCCCCTGGTAACAGAATTGATGTGAATGTGAGTAACTGGGCCAAATCTGGTAAGACAAGCTGCCACCAAGGTTAAAAGACCCCTTGAATATTTGTCTCTCATGATGCAGAAGGCTATACACATTTCTGTCAAGGACACTCATTAACAGTAAAAACCACATGGTACAGAGATACAGAACTTTAGGGATTAGGTATGCATGCTCCCCATATATAACATCTCTATAAATTCATGCAACAGTAGATCAGGTAAAAGACTAAGACAAATTCTTCTCTTTGAATGCTAATTTCTTGGATGCAAGAAAGATTTTCTCACAAAAGTGTTTAAAATTGTGTCCACCTTCCACAATTTTGATCATTTTAGATATTGCTGTCTACAGCTCCTATCTTCCTTGGTCATCATGAACAATGTCAGGGATGGTGGATGTTGTAGGCAGTGGTCAGAGGTGATAGGAGCTTTACGTTTTCTGAGGAAGGCAGACTGGAGTACAGTTCAGAAAGGACTTTGACATATGTAGTTTTCCCCTCCATGTTTGAATCAAGTCACATGTTGATTAGAAAAAAAATACACATAAAGATAGATGGGAGAGCAGGCTTTTTGCACAATGTATGTAGTATATCCTGGATGTTTTTGCTCGGCTTGAGCCTTAGATTTTCCTATGAATATAGGAATGCAATTAATATTAAGCATGATTTTGTTTTTCTATCACAGTGGCTGAAATCCTGTTGTGCAGTTCTGCAAAAGGTATAACTTTTAGAAGTGAATTACAGCAAGTTAAGAAATCTCCATATATCTTATCTGTGACTCAGTGTGCAATAGATAATGTTTACAGAGATTTCGTAACTTATGTCAATTTGCCTCTAAAAGATGTGCCTTTTGCATAATTGTGGAAGAGGATTTCAGCCTGTGCGTCTTAGACAGTTAGACAGCTGATTTCTTAGCTTGAACGTGGTGAGTACCAGGTAGAGTTTCCAAAAGACCTTCCATTAATGAAATTTCTGAATTTAATTTTATTGCTTCCTCGCCAAGGTCTCCAACTACTTTGAAACTGAGCCTGAAGGTACAGTCAGAAGAAATAGCAAGTGTAAATAGGCCTGAATGGCCAGAACAGGCTGGCATCTTTTCCGTATTGGCGTCTTTAAAAAGAGAGTTGCCTTAAATACAACATTGATTCCCTTTTTGAGATTTTATATGATTGTGTGTGTAATTCAGGAACTAGTTTATCCCATTGAGATTAGTTGCAAATAAACAAACTAATAAAAAAAATTAACCATCTGTTTAAATGTCAGCCAAATAATGAAATGACAACGAAATAACAGACAGTTATGTCACGAGAAGCATGATATAACAATATGTGAGATTAGTTTTAGAACAGAAATATCACAATAGAGTGTATTAAGTGAGAAATTAACAGCACAATCCTATATATGCCTACTCAGAAGTAATCCCCATGGATTTCCATTGGCCTTACCTCTAGGTGTGTGCATAGGCTTGCAGGTTGAGTTTCACAAGCTTAGGTAAGTGCCAGAGGTGTGTTTAACTCTGCTGTGTGGGGTAACATTGAACAGCTTCTTAGCACCTTCTCAATGATGAACCTTCCAGACTTACTTCACCTCCAGACTCACAACTGGATCTTCTGGGTGGGATGCAGTATTTTTTGTAGAAAAAGTTTATCACATAAACATGAAGATGTAGAAATTAGAGGTGGTTTGGAGGTTTGTTGGTTTCTCAAAAGCTTTGAATGGTGATGGTTATGTACAGACTCCATGAGTTCTATGGCACTGAGTGTGAAGAAACAGAAATTGGGGAAGCATGGAACAAGGGATCCATTTTGGAAAATCAGGGTTCTCTGTCAGTGCCTGGTCAGTGTCAGCACAGTAACAATGAGGGGGTAATATCTGCAACATATCTCTTGTGAGAGAAGCCTTCAGTGCCAAATTGGCTGGTTTCCTAGTACCACACTGAATGGGAGATGGTTTCAGCTGTGTGAAGGAGGGCAGAAAGTGCTCTGGTCTTCAGCATTCAAGGAAACTTGAAGTCTGATTGGCCAACTATCTGGAAGTATCTAGAACGGGATGTATAATGTATAAAAAGAGGTTCAGAAGTTACTTTTGTTGGTTTGGTTTATCTCTCAGGAGACACCGTGCCTTGCAGGGTGAGTGTATTGGTCCAAATGCCTAGTCTTGGGGGTCTTTGGACTCCCTAGAAGTACTGCCAGGTCTGGGAAGACTGGGGTGTTGGGTACCAGGCTAGTTCCATAGTCCTCACCACTAGAGATGGGCAGGAACCGCCATTTTGTCATTCACACAAACAAGTGTTCAGTGTTTCCCAGCCCTGCCTCTTCCAGAAGGCTCCCACTCAGACGCAGCGCCCAGAGGAGGTAGGTCAGGGAAGCCGGGGTGCTGCCTTTGAGTGGGCACCTGCCAGAGGACGCAGGGCTCAGAACCACCAAACACCTGTTTGTCCAGTGTGTGGTGGTTCGTGCCATCTCTGCTCACCATCACTGACTCTCCTGGGTTCACTTACCCTGGGATAAACAGGGTAGTGTCACTGAGTGGCTAGAGAGGGACTCCAGTAGTAGAATACTGGCTGCTCCTGAAACCAGTAGACCGCTGCACTGAGTATCATCTGTTTGGAGATGCAAAAATGGAAAGGACTCTTACCTTCAAGCTCAGTATGTGGGCTTCCTGGGGACACCTTGTTGGTCTCTCTGTGAAGCAAGATCCTGAATTAGGTTAATCTTTCATTTAATCTCACAAGACTCTACCTACATTCTTTCTTAGTGCTTTTACTATTTGTTGGTTGATATTTGAAACATAATAAAAAGTCATACAGTATAACTAAGTACACAGCAGAAAGTAATTGTCCCTTGTTAAAGGTTCACATACATCACTCATCTTCCTTTGCCAATTGATTCTAGATAGGCTTGGAGCATTCCTGCTTTGATGGGTTCTTCTACCCCTTGCACTGATACTGTTTTTGGGCATTCCTCAAAGAGCTTCCTCAAAGGAAGCCTTGGCCTTGAGTTTGCAAGACCTGAGCAGGGCTGTTGATGACAGGACTTTTTGGAGATCACTAAGTCAAAGGTCACCAGACGTTGGAAGCAACCGCCCTACTCCATCCTCACATAACATATACATAAAATGCTTAAGAAAGCATGTGTGAGGAAGATGGTTGCACTACGTAGTCCGGCCTATGATGTGAGGTATATGGTGTTTCCAGTCCTGTTGTCTGTAGGACCAGTTTCAATGTCTCGAGAGAGCGGACCTTACATGTACAGCTATGGATCCCCTTTCTCCAAACATTTGCAGTGTAAGTGCAGACTCTGGAGGTAGAAATGTGCTTGATATCAGGGGTGGGGCTAGACAATACCGCCCTACTCCATCCTCACATTTTTTTCCAGCCCTTTCAGGAATGTCTGAAGATGGCTAAAATCTTGTTCGCATTTGAGTGATGAAAGACACCTGTCTTTTGTCCTACTGAGCTGCCCAAACTCACTTTTTAATATGTATCCCAGGTTTTGTTTTTTTTTTTTTTTTTTTGTCTGTACCAGTATTAATCAGCTGCCCTTTTAGGGAAACACTCTGTTCATCTCATGAAGTGGCTTCTGCATTTATACATTTATTATGCCAAGTTTTATTACGCTGTAAGCTGTGATAAGACCATTTGCTTTTTAAATACAATATATTTTGATAGCTAGTCTTTAGTCTTTATTGTTTTGACCACTTTGGTCATCCAACTTCCACAAATTTAAAACATAAGTATGAATAAAAATATATACACAAGCTTGGTGCCAGCTGAACAACCACAATGCTAGCAAATTAAAAAGTACAAATACAAATACGTACATTCTGCAAAATGCTGAGTTAAAAACAAAATACAAGATGACTAAAATGTACACCAGAGACATCACCTTGCCAACAAAGTCAAAGCTATGGTTTTTCCAGTAGCGATGTATGGAAGTGAGAGCTGGACCATAAAGAAGGCTGACCGCTGAAGAATTGATGCTTTGGAATTGTGGTGCTGGAGGAGACTCTTGAGAGCCCCCTGGACTGCAAAGAGAACAAACCTATCCATTCTGAAGGAAATCAACCCTGAGTGCTCACTGGAAGGACAGATCCTGAAGCTGAGGCTCCAATACTTTGGCCATCTCATGAGAAGAGAAGACTCCCTGGAAAAGACCCTGATATTGGGAAAGTGTGAAGGCAAGAGGAGAAGGGGACGACAGAGGACGAGATGGTTGGACAGTGTCACCGAAGCTACCAACATGAATTTGGCCCAACTCCGGGAGGCAGTGGAAGACAGGAGGGCCTGGCGTGCTCTGGTCCATGGGGTCACGAAGAGTCGGACACGACTTAACGACTGAACAACAACAACAAAATGTACACATCATTTCAATTTTAAAAGCCAAGTCATTTCAGGTGGGTTTTCAGATGAGGTATGAGGTAGCTAGTCCTCTGGGAACTTGATAATGTGGGACAATTTGAACCCTAGAAATGTTAAGAAAAGCATTTCAACGTCTATTTGAAAAAGTTTCTCGTACTTAACGGTTGATCCTAGACATCCTGATCCAGTGTGTGCTGAACTTTGAGTTCTCTTCAGTAAGGTCTCGTTCCATTGAACAGCAGCCACACAACATATTCTCCATGTTATCATTTAGGCCTGTTCTTGTATCTGACTGGCTATGCATTTGAGAAAATATGCTCCACAGACAGGAGTTACTTCAGTTACCAATGAAAATTGTGAAACAGCAACACAAGCCTAGGGGGTTACTCTCTGTTGGCTTGCCAGACTGTTTACTCCTGGTTTATCAGACTGTTTGTCAACCAGTAGTTCGGCATTATCAAACTGTTTATTTTTGTATTTTTGGCTCATTAGAGCTCATTTGCCTTGTTATTTACTTTTGGTTTATTGGACTGTTTGTTGATTAGTAGTCTTGTACTGTCATATTGGCTGTTGAAAAGTTACTGTTTGGTTCCCGTGTAATTATTCCTTCCATTAATTTGGTTTGGTAATACCACTCACATCATGAAAGTTCTAATACTTATATTGATAATGATTATCCTATTTAAATAGTCTTGTGTATAAACTGTGTTTGTGGGTTTTATTATTTTCTTTTCTGCTGGTTCTTGTTTACTTTACCTATTAGCTTGTGGGACCCCTCCCACCTGTGTGTTTGTGTTTCAGCTTCTTTTAATGGACAGGGCATTTTAAATATGCATCTGTTGCAACATGCACAGTGACAGGAGATCCATGTGAGCAAAAGCTGATCTATTGAGCCCCTTATGTGTGTTTGGGTTTGTGCATGTGTGCATGGACATGCAAAGGATTGCTTGTGCACAACAACTGTATGCTTTCTGAACAACAGCAAACAGACCTTCCTTACTTGGCCAATTGCAAAGCTGCATTATGAGCAGCCCAAGCAGTGTTTAAAACTAGAGCTAGAACCACTTCTTGGAAGACAAGAACAATGCCCTTGCTCCCCAGATTGGTTTGTACTTACATGTGTAGCTGGAATGTGATCAGATTTCTAAATGAGAACAGAGTACCAATATTTTGCTAACATTAAAATAAGCAGAAGCCAAATTTTATTTCAGAAATCCTGTTAGCTTGTGTGTGTTTGTGTGCATGCACACACACACACAATTTAAATAGATATGAATAACATCTTTATTATTTATTAAGGTTTGTGTGGATTCGATGCTTCACAATAGTGGTAACATCTTGTTAGAAGCCTAGCTGTAATTACCTGCCAGAATGGAACAGAGAGACTCATAAGGGGAGGGACTAAATGGCTTTGGTCTCATTGTTAAATCAAAATCCATTTTATAAATGGTTGAGTTAAATTCCTCTTCTAAAGTAAGATATTTTTTACCAAATGAGGGTCTCCTGGGAAGTGATTTGTAGAGGATTAAAATATATTGCAAGGTTGTTATACAAGAAGATTATAATACATAGAGAGAATGCTACGTAGCCCTGCTTGTAAGTGATTTGTCTTCTGAATCAGGCTTCCCTCCTCTATGCAAACCCAGTGGCTGAGTTTTTTCTCTGGAACTATGTTATGGAAAATATGATTGTAGCCTTGTGCTATATGCTTATATTTATACCAACACCCCTCTCTCCCTCACTCTCATTCTCTCTCTCTAATAGATATAGATATAGATAACAACAACAATGTGTTGTCAAGTCAGTTATGACTTACAGCAATGCTTTTCAGGGTTTTCAAGGCAGAAAGTACTCAGAAGTGGTTTATCATTCCCTTCTTGTGGGGGCATCTTAGGACTGTGCAGCTTGCCCAGGGCTACACGGGCTGGCTCTTCCCCTAAGAAACTCAGTGGGGAATTGAACTGGAAACCTCTGGTTCCGTAGCTAGATAGCTAAACAGTAAAGATGGAATTTGTTTATGAATATGAATTTCCCAGTCCTAGCTGCAAGTAATGTGGGCCCGGAACTGGTCCGTCCACTCATATGCTGCTGTGCCGCCAGCATCCCACTCTTCCTGCCAATTACGGAAGTAGCTTCTCCATCTCCTTGCTCGGCTGGCCACTCCAGGCACGGGGCAGGATGATGAGTCTCCCTGTATGGCTGCTGAGTGGCCAGTCAAGCAGGAATATGGAGGAGCTACTTCCACCATTGGCAGGAAGAATGGGACCTAAACAGTTATCCAGCCATATAGATATATCACACACACCAAGGCTTTCCATTAACTTTATGTGACTATAAAATGTTGGTTTCCATGCTTATTGACCTGATGATTGTTAAAGAGTTTTGGTCTTTAGTACGAGATGATTTCTTACTTGCTTGATTTTCACACCTCTGGCCATGAACTAAAGAATTACCCAGCTGAGTCCGTGTGCTCTGCAGGGCCTTGACACATTATCATGTTCCACAGGGAGGTTATTATTGAAGTAGCAAAAATATATATCATAATAAAAATCCCAAAGTGTACTCAAGCAATTGGTTAACTTCTGTTAGACATTAAACTTGTAGAGGAATTATATAGTTTGGTTCCTATTATACCTTACGTGTAACTGAAAGGATTTGTTATGGTGTGATTTAAGGGGCATGGAAAAATATAGTTTTGCCTTGCTATGTTGGCATGCCTACAACTTCATACCAAAATAGGGCCATGCAGATAATCTTCTTACAAAACAAAAGAGTTCACGACACTGAGCCCATCGAGATGATAGATGTGGATTGATTTCCCATAGGTTTCCCACCCCGGGGCAATATTTTTTAGTAGACTGCAATATGTTAGTTTAGTCACTCTATTGTGAGTTCCCTTGTTAGCAATTTTTTTAAAAAAAGATTGTAGTGGATTCTGAGAAAGGAAATGTGTAGCAGGAAATATGGGACATGTGGAATGTTACTCACATGTAGAACATTGATCTCCACAGTCATGGCACTTGTAACATCTGCATTCTCTCCTTGTGATTCGTGTGGTTGACAGCCGATAGATACAGATGTAGGTGTTTGTGCACTTTGGCTGTGGCCTTTTGAGAACTGAGTCCCAAAAGATGACATTTATTTGCTCTTCCCTGACTTGCTTGTATGAAGAACCTCTGAGCGGGTTACAGCAGCTAAGTTCAGAATGGACCAAAAATACTGCTATAGTAGTTGCAATACAGTGATAAACAGAAACAGCAATTAGCACAACCAAGGGTAAGCACAGTAACAGAAGATAGTTGTCAAGATTATAACCAGGACACAGAAGTCCACACAAACCACTTAGCCACACTACCCTTTCGTGGTGTGAATAACCTCTTGGGAATCAATGTGCTGATGGCTGAGGAAAATCTTACTGCCTGGTCCCTTCCCAATACTCTGAGCCACCTTGACTCCTGAATGCTCCAGGGAATACCAGAACTCATAACATTGCATACATTAACTTGCACACCAAACTTGCCAGGTAGGAAAACCAAAAATACCCCAAAATGCAAAGGGATCCAGTAGATGCCTGAGGCAAGACCTGGTGTTAGTACCAATAAAATCCTCTATTCCCAGAATAACTAGACCATTGTGAAATTTTTATTGTTTTATTGAAGATGTTGCAAAAACTCCAAAAAAGAAAATAAAGTTCAAGACAATATCAAAACTTAGTTCAAAAAGTTCAAAAGCAATAAAAAATTGTGAAGCTAATATGCATTCAAAAATATTTGAGACTTGGGTAATTCTAGAACAGTTCCCAAAGAAAATAATAAAACTAGCTATACTATACTATACTAATACTTACAGTCCAGCAGAATTGTAGCATAGTTCCAGGGCATATGCAGAGAGTAGACTAAGTAGCAAACAAGCATAACTGTTTCCTCAGAGAAACTAAGACAAAGTAAATAAATTATCTGTGCTGTTGTTGTTTTGACTTCTATACTTCCCTGTAGTGCTAGAGCATTCTCTGCGCAGTTTACAACATAATTATGCAAAAAAACAACTTGCCTCCCAGCAGGCTGGGTACTCATTTTACTGACCTTGGAAGGATGGAAAGCTGAATCAACCTTTAGCCAGCTACCTGAATCCATTGGGATTGAATTGAGGTCGTGAGTAGAGGCTTGACTGCAGTACTGCAGTTTAACCACTGTGCCATGGGGCTCACAATTTTTATACCCATTATCCACCTTTCCAGACATTTTGAGGGAATTCCACCAATCAGATTCTTAGTTACCCTGAACCTTCCAGAAAGGAGTGACTTTTCTCAAAGTAAGTTCATTTATCTAGCTCTCCCCCCCCCCCCCCGCTTTGGTTCAGATGAACCCAGTTTTCACTTAGTTAACATACCAGGAGAAGAACCATTTTATAACCTTGGATGCATTGCTTCCCACCACAAAACACCCAGATGCAAATTGTCTCCCTGTCCTTTTCACTTTTCTGTAGCACAAGTCAACAGGCCTAAGTTTTACAGGGCAACTGCAACTTGTTAACCCCTCTTTTGCCAGGCTCTTGACAATAGTAAACACATAAACAGTGGTCCTCAGTCAAAAGCCTCCAGAAATAGCCATACAAGTTTTTTCCCCCAGCTGGCAAAAGGATAATAGAGGGGGGAGGGGACGTGTGAGTATTTGGCTGGTACAAAGCATATTGGAATTGTGCCATTTAGTATGCCTTTTCATCCAGATGCCTTGTCGATATGCAATAAACAGCTCATATCAACTCTTCAATTTGTATAGATTTATTCCAGCCTTTTTCAATACGGTGTTGGAACACAGACTTAGAACCATCATACTCCCCAGCCCAGGAGAGCTCATTGGCTGAGAATGACAGGACTGGTCATTCAGCACAACTCAAGGGCACCAGTTCAAGAAAGGCAGCAGTGTGCCTACTCAGTGGAAATGAACATTGAAGTTTTTGGATGATTCCATTAACTTAAAAGTCAAGTCAGACGTAGGAGAAAAGTGTTGGTGGCTATTTCCATGTTCTTTGGACTGAGTTTTGTCATCTGCCATTGCCACATTTTAGGACACCAACTGTGGATTACAATTCTAGGCAGATCTTTTTATGTAAATGTTTTATTTTAGCATAGCCAGCCATTAGTTTCATCCTGGTGCCCACACTCCTTGAATTTGTATCTTAAAAGTCACACCTATAGGTTTGAGAAATATTGAGAATATTTGCTAAAATTGCCCTGTGAAAAGGAAGATCCTTTGATGGAAGTGGGTAGTCTTTTGTCTTTCTCTTTGTTTTCTTTATTTGTCTTTGTATTTCCTTTGCTTTTCACATCCAAGGTAAAACATCTCCCAGGCTCTTCAGCCCTAAATTATGTTTTTAGCTATGTTGTGAACGGTCGATAAATTTTCAAGCACGCTTACTTGTATATTTCTGGCCTCCCACATTGTCCTGCTTTTAACTCTTCAGGGAATGTTGGCTGTTCTTTTGGAATTAGGGCATGCCACTGGCGTTTGTGGTTCCACGCTTCCTTCTAAAAAACCGTACAGATTTCAAACAGAGTTCAAATGAATCTTTCTTCCTTTGG
Organism: Intellagama lesueurii; assembly: GCA_037013535.1. NCBI lineage: Eukaryota > Metazoa > Chordata > Lepidosauria > Squamata > Agamidae > Intellagama > Intellagama lesueurii. The sequence goes on along the minus strand of JBAJHW010000001.1, from coordinate 300,401,907 downwards.
AAGATAATAGAGCCAGAAGACAAAAGGTGTCCTGCTGGAAGTCACCAGTATTTGAGACACCACACAGATTCTTGACCTGTCAAAGTCCACAGCATGCTATCCAGCCAGGATGTTCTCTGAAATTGCAATGCTGTTAATATGGGGCAAACTTTCTGAAGTTGTTTGGGAAAGGAATAAGGCTAAGCAGCATTTTCTTCCTTTCTATGGCCTTGTGTTCCTTAAAGTCTGTAATATACAGTGGACACATATTAGAAAAATGTGATTGTTGGGGTCTGTTTTGAAAGAGTGCTGTACCTTAAGGAAGCATCTGAGTACCTAGCAGAAACGTTTGCCACCTCTTGTAATTTGCAGATTAGCTTGCCTTACTTTACATTCTTTAATACGAAGCTTTAACACAGAAGCTTCAATACGAAGCTTCAACACAGAGTTTCCTGGAGACATCCAAGATCGAAGCATTGGCATCAGCTTGATTTGATCCTCACTAGACACTCTAGCCTTCCTAGTATTACGATCACACACAGTTATCAGGGTGCTGATTGCGATACTGATCACTCCCTGGTATGTAGCAGAGTAAAACTGCGAATGAAGAGAGTGTATCACACGAAAAAGGAAGGAAGACCACGTATTGACATCAGCAAGACTCGCGATCAGAGAAAAGTGGAGGAATTTGCCCAAGCGCTTGAGGAAACCCTTCCAGGCCCGGCTGTTGCAAATGCACCTGAACGATGGGAACATTTCAAGAATGCTGTTTATAACACCACCTTGTCCACATTTGGCAAGAAGACCAAAAAGACGGCAGACTGGTTTGAAGCTCATTCGGAGGAGCTGATGCCAGCCATCGAGGAAAAGAGGAGAGCTCTAGCAGCATACAAAGCCTGTCCTAGTGAGTACAACTTGCAGGCTCTTCGAGTTGCTCGTAGCAAAGTCCAACAGACTGCCAGGCTCTTCGAGTTGCTCGTAGCAAAGTCCAACAGACTGCCAGGCTCTTCGAGTTGCTCGTAGCAAAGTCCAACAGACTGCCAGGCTCTTCGAGTTGCTCGTAGCAAAGTCCAACAGACTGCCATGTTCTAACGATTATTGGCTTCAGCCCTGCTCTCAGATACAGACAGCAGAGGACACAGGTAACATCAAGGGAATGTATGACGGTATCAAGCAGGCTTTAGGTCCAATACAGAAGAAATCTGCTCCTTTGAAGTCTGCTACAGGCGTGATCATTCAGGACCAAGCACAGCAGATGGAACGCTGGGTGCAGCACTACTCTGAGCTATATTCCAGAGAGAATGTAGTAACCAAAGAGACATTAAATAACATCAAGTGCCTGCCTGTCTTGGAAGAGTTGGACAGTGAACCAACTTTAGCAGAAATAAAAGTGGCCTTGGATTCCCTCGACTCCGGCAAAGCACCTTCATCCCTGTTGAAGTGCTGAAGTGCTATAAAGAGATCATCACCACTGAGCTGTATGAAATCTTTTGTCTTTGCTGGACAGACGGTGGAGTACCACAGGATATGAAGGATGCAAACATCGTCACATTGTATAAGAACAAAGGCGACAGGGGCGACTGCAGTAACTACCGTGGCATCTCTCTTCTCAGCGTTGTAGGGAAGCTGCTTGCCTGTGTTGTGCTGAAGAGACTCCAGGTGCTTGCAGACAGAGTCTATCCAGAATCACAGTGTGGATTTTGAGCTAATAGATCCACCACTGACATGGTATTTTCCCTCAGACAGTTGCAGGAGAAATGTAGGGTACAACGACAGCCACTCTTTGTGGCCTTCATAGATTTTACAAAGGCCTTTGATTTGGTTAGCAGGGACAGCCTTTTTAAAATTCTTCCCAATATTGGATGTCCACCTCAACTCCTTAACATCATCAGGCCCTTTCATGAGGAAATGAAGGGCACTGTAGTTTTTGATGGCTCAACATCAGATCCCTTTGACATCCGAAGCGGAGTGAAACAGGGCTGTGTCCTCGCACCGACTCTGTTTGGGAGCTTTTTTGCTGTCATGCTGAAGCATGCTTTTGGAACTGCAACATACGGTGTCTATCTCCAGACTAGATCAGATGGAAAGCTCTTTAATCTCTCTAGATTGAGAGCGAAGACCAAAGTCCAGCTGAAATGCATGCGGGACTTCCTCTTCGCCGATGATACAGCTGTTGTTGCCCATTCTGCTGAAGAGCTCCAACAATTTATGAATAGTTTTCATAAGGCCTGCCAAGATTTTGGATTAACAATCAGCCTGAAGAAAACACAAGTCATGGGCCAGGGCGTGGACTCACCTCTCTCTATTACCATATCACCACAAGAATTGGAGGTTGCTCATGGCTTTGGGTACCTTGGCTCAATGATCTCTGACACTCTCTCCCTAGATGTCGAGCTGGATAAAAGCATTGGCAAAGCAGCTACCATGTTCTCTAGACTCACAAAGAGAGTATGGCTTAATAAGAAGCTGACGGCATATACCAAGATCCAGGTCTATAGAGCCTGTGTCCTGAGTACACTCCTGTACTGCAGTGAGTCCTGGACCCTTTGTGCACAGCAGGAGAGGAAGCTGAACATGTTCCATATGCGTTGTCTCTGACACAGTTTTGGTATCACCTGGCAGGACAAAGTTCTAAATAGAGTAGTCATAGAACGTGCTGGAATTAGCATGTATACATTACTGAAACAGCGACGTCTATGTTGGCTTGGGCATGTTGTGAGAATGGCTGATGGTCGGATTCCAAAAGATCTCCTGTATGGAGAATTAGTGCAGGGAAATTGCCCCAGAGGGGGACCACAGCTGCGATACAAGGATATCTGCAAGCGGGATCTGAAGGCCTTAGGAATGAACCTCAACAGATGGGAAACTTTGACATTTGAGCGTTCAGCCTGGAGGCAGGCGGTGCATCATGGCCTCTCCCATTTTGAAGAGACACTTGTCCAGCAGGCTGAGGCAAAGAGGCAGTCCCAAAACCAGCAAAATCAGGGAGCTGGACAGGGGACATATTGTATTTGTCTTCAGTGTGGAAGGGATTGTCACTCTTGAATTGGCCTTCTCAGCCACACTAGACGCTGTTCCAAGTCCTCTATTCAGAGCACGTTACCATAGTCTCTTGAGACTGAAGGATGCGTACACTTTATGATTGGTCTTCAGGGCCATAAGTATGTTCTTTCTTTGTAACATAGAAGCCTTCCTGAGTCTAATTTCTCAGGCATAAAAGACCATCTCAGTTATGTTTCTGGAACTTTCAACATGATTGTCTCTGGAGGTGGTAAGCACTCCCATGCTGGAGGCACTGAAGATAAAATTGGACAACCATTTGTCAGATCTTTTTTGATTTGGATTTCTTCATTAAACAGGGGGTTGGACTTGATGGCCTCATAGGCCACTTCCCTCTCAATTATTCTCTGACTCTCAGATCTGGTGCTAATGATGTGCTCTCTGTAATGTGTCATAGGGGCTATCTGCATTTTTGCATGTTTATCCCACTGTGTGGGGAAAAACATCACAGAGGCTGCACTTATAACCCCAAACTCAGATGCAGGATGGTACTGATTTTCTGCTCAAGAAGGGGAACAGAGTTTTGGATTAACTGCTTCAGTCAGCTGATTGGAGTAGTTACTCAGTTTGATCCAAATTTTGTCATTCGTAAACACACAGAAATCAAGAAGATAAATGTGAATCCATGGGTTTACATGGCTTTCTTACATTATGATTAAGTATGGATCCAAGCCTTTTTTAAAAAGGGGTTCTGTGGTAATGCAGAGTCCATGTCAACATAAAAATTGTTTGTCAAAAAGTCTAGAAAGATAAAACATATCCCCATAGTAAAAATCTGACACAACAATTGAAAATGACATGCAAGAATAGAGATGATTGTTTCAAAATGTAGCAAGAAGCACTCTGAGAAAGAACAGAGTCTCCCCTGAGCTGTGTCCAAATATTGTGTTAAAATCATACAGACAATAGAGAGCAGCTTAACACTTCTTTTGTATGGTTCGATTTTCAGTCCCATAACTTAAAAAAATAGCAATTTTATCACGTTCTTTGAAATGCTAACTTTCATAACTATTTCTGGCACATTTTTCTTTTTAAAAATAAGCCACCTTCATCTTAAGTCCCTCACAAACTCCATATTATCAGACCTTGTATACTCTTAAGGAAATCAGGGCAAGAGTTTGTTCCTCAAAGAATTGCTACTACTTCTTTTTCATTCTGTTAATAAAATTCTACTAGCATTACAGTGACTAACTTAAAATTCGTATTGCAGTAACAGCAGCTTTCATAGAGTTTAAAAATCAACACCGTGTGGAATTATAGTAAAATAAGACACGAGGAGCTAAGCATTTTTGTTGCTCATGGCTTTTAAGAGTGGGCAAAATAACATATATACTTTGGGTAAAATAACATATATTTTGCCCACTCTTTGATAGAATGCATTTGAGCAAATGTAAATAGAGCTGCAAAGTTTATTGGCAGAATAATGTTTGATCTTAGACTTCAGAGAGGAGAGGTCATTACCATACAGAGAGGTCTGTCGTATTGCATTAGTGTGCAGGATGGGGAACAGTAAGTGGAAAAATGAGTGTGGGAACCTAATAAAAATGCTAAATATATATATAAACTATCTTTGGTTGGTTGCATGATGTACCAAGCCAGTTCCTTTCTCTGCTTGCCCATAAATATAAATATATTTATATTTATGGGCAAGCAGAGAAAGGAACTGGCTTGGTACATCATGCAACCAACCAAAGATAGTTTGTTGTGGGCAAGCATCATTTTAGAATGGTATGAGACCTCAGCAGACTCTGGGCTCTGTGACCCAGGGAACAGGCTATCCATATAAAAAGGGCCGAAGCAGGTTTAGACAGAAAGACCAGTACAGCAAACATCAGGCTCAAACTGCATGTTACATTTATAAGGGTGCACCTCTCTTTCCAGAGCTGTAATTAAGGTGGCAAAACTGGGACTTTGACTTAGGGCACCAAAATGTGGAGCGTGGAAAAGTTGGTTCTTACAAGTCATGAACTTGCTTGCCCTTGGTTTGTACACTGCCTCCAGCTGCTCCTCCCTAAGCAGACGGAAGCACAAAACAGACAGCCTTAGCAGGGAAACGATATGGCAGTCACACACTCAGACTCTGCTTTTCCTCCCCATTCTTCTCTCCTTGTGAATGCCAATTTCATGTGATCCAAGCTTAACTGATGAGCACAAAAGGGTTAATTATAGTTCACTCTCTATTCTGATTTTACTTGAAATGAAACAAAATTGAACTGGCACCACAAAACATGGGTAGAGGAGGGTTAGTCTTTCTCAGCCAAGACTCTTTTGGATATCTCCCCCCACCCCCACCCCCACAGTCGCAAGTTAACAGACAGAGGCAGACTGTCGTTCTGACTGAAAGTCAGGACAAGGAGAAAATGTAGGAGCCACACAGAGTGCTCATATTACAGACTCTTTGCTGGAGTTGTGAAGCTTCCTTGAGGCCGGGCTTTACAGTACCATGTGTGTCCCTGAAACAATTGCTATTAACCTTCAATGTTCATGGAGGCTGGTGTAGGGATAAAAAGGTGATGTTCCCGGAGGCACTGATGATGATCTTGTCAAATACAGCTGATTAAAAGGCTAAAAATTTCAAGGAGATTCTTTTAGAAACAGTATATAGGATTCTTATTATAACTCACGTATTGCAGTTGTAGAATATTTGGGAAGAATGAGAGGGGACACACTGTGTTACCTTGGTGCAGATATCAGCCACAAATATTTTTAAGAGAGCACCAGGAACTCAAAGTGAGCTGGGATGTTAAGCAGAAGGATCCCTCCCCCCCCCCATTTTTTTTTGTCAAGAACAAAATATTCTTTGGAACAGAACCCAAACATAGTCATCTGTTTTGCTGGTGTTGTCTTCATAGTAAGTGATAAAAGATTTTGATGAAATTATTATTTGTGATTCACATAGAATAAAGCAGATATGGTTGAAGTGGGAGAATTCCATGTCTGGTATAGAAATCTGGAGTTTAGGGAAGAAGGGAAAAGAGATGGTTAAATAAAACTGAAAGTCACAGGTAATCTGGAGTGAAATTCTTCACATAGCCGGAATTCCCCTGCATCTGAAATTAAGAGCACAAATCACAGAAGGCTGAATTAGATGGTTTAACCCAGAGGGCTATCCCTTTGTTTTATCATGAATAACAGGGAGAATTACCCAAAGATCAACCTGTAAAAGGAATCAAATAATGATTTCGTATAGGATCAATATAAAGTTGTGTATCCGCTGGAGAAGATAAACCAATACAAAGTTATTCAAAAGTCCTTTGAAAGAGGTGAGAATTTCACAGATTGGTAGGAAGTACATTAAATGAAGCAGCTTCTACTAGATTATAATATTATGCAGAGGAATTGCATTCCCCAGTCCGCCCACCCCTTATAGGGAAATCATACCCCCACTGCCTGTGAAGTCTAAGAGAGTGGTATAACTAAAGCTAAAGGAAACAGGCTGCATATGATCTGAGCTATTAATGCCCTTGAGACATGGAAGCATTAAAGCTGCTGCTAAAGTTCATGTAGAAGGGGTGTCTTGTCCTGGACAGAAGCATCAAATGTGGTGCTATAAGGAAGGAAGTTGCCTTCATTTGGAAAACCTGACCTTTAAATGTATATGTAGGAATGTTCATGTTTTGAGAAGTCTTGCAGGTGCAGCAGTAAGATGGAAATCAGGAAAAGCTGCTACTTAAAAGCTGCAGAAGGCATGGCAGGGTGGATGCTGGATATTCCAAAGGAGAAAATGGAACATTTGCTGGAACCTTATTTAGGTTTTGTCTCTCTGATTCACATTTTATATCATTTTTGGAGTGTGTACAGCTGATGTTTCTTTGCTGAGAGGAGGCTCATTACTCCAGCGAAGGTTTCCATCCATGAAATGGCAAGAGATGTGATTTTCAGTGGGTCTCCTTCCTTTGTCCTTCCTTTTCTATATAGCTCCCCACGCGCGCGCGCACTGGCTCCTGAGATTTAAGGTGACCCTTTTGAATAGAAGATGGGGCTTTCCTGGGAAGCTGCAAGAAATGGGGGCACATGGTGAAAATTCCACCTTTCCCCATTCTGCTGACTGAAGCCACCATCAAAGAGCCATTTGTCAGCAGAGGGGCACCAGTTAATTAGATTTATTTAAATTTATTTTATTTCATTTAAAATATTTCTATCCCGCCTTTGTCCCCAAAAGGATCCAAGGCCTCAGTTCTCTACATCTAAAATATTTAGTCTTTCAGTGTAGCTGATATTGAAATGTATCAAATTGCACCCCTAAAGCAGGTACATGTTCTTAAGTTGTATTAACTGGCTGGATTTAGCCTTCTTGTTTTTTACATGTCATAACTTGTAATCCATGTTGTACAGGCTATGCTGCTTAAGCCAGTTTCTCAATTAGTGTTGTGTATAAACAAATACTGAAATTAATTGAGTACAAGGGGGTACATCTGTAATGTACATAATGAGCAGCATGCATGAAGACTGAGAGACTTTATGGGAGAGGCTTTCTAGCCCAGAGAAATGTTTTACTTTTCCCTCCTTAGCCACCTGATCCCAACACCCTACTACAAATTACTTTGAAATTGGCCACACTTTCAAAAGCACTTTGCCACTGTGCTTTCAAATATAGAATGCTTTTAGTATCTTCCTCTCTGTTGGTGGTGGTGTTTAGCATAACAGGTTGGGAGGTTGAATGTCCTCTGTGGTTTTATGTACATGGTCCGATTAGATCAACTGATTAATATTACAATTCATTTACATGCTCTGCCTCCCCACCACCACCACAATACTTCTGTTAAAATATCACTCCAAAAAGTATGTTGAAAACATGCTGGCACTAAAATTCAGTCATGTATGACCTTTGCCAGGGAGATGGCTAAGACTAACTGGAGAGTTTGCAAACCTTGAATATTTCATGTAACTTTGTGATTTTTGTATTCTGAATGATAATTTGCTAATGGCTTCTAGTTCCCTTGGGGTTGTTGAAATAGATGCTGAAATGGCAGAAGAATAGGGTGTTGCAAATAAACCCAATGAGCTGTCAAAAGAATTTTTCTACTTCAAAGAAGACCTTTCCTCTGTTTATGCTTCACACACTGACCTCCTCTGGCATGTCCCTAAACATGAAAAAGTTTTGAGGCATATTTTATTTTCTCCTCTTCCATTTTATTTAAAAAATCTCTTTGTCTATTAAAATTTAAGATATGAGAATACTGTAGCAAGATTTCTCCTAATCTGCCATAGAATAGTGAGGGCAAAAATTCTCTTTGCTGTTGCTTAGCAACCCTTTTCGTAGCAGATGCACACAGGGCTCCTGATTGTTTAATGCCAGCACTTCTGGCTTCTGTCAACATAAAATGCTGGCTGTAGAAGCGGCAGTAGGAAGTTACACTGAAACACAGGTTAAAAAAAGAAAGGAAATGTCATTCTCTGTGCTTACTTGATGCCTAAATTCTGGGTAGATTCATAAGAAGAATTAGTCATGCCAACATGTTGTATATTATGCTTTCCCTTCCGCACCTGAAGGCTTTAGAGTCTAGAATCTAATGCTTTCTAGACAAACAAGGAAAAAAAATACTTGTTGGAGCATCTCTTCCCAATGTCATCAGCCCCACCCACCAGATCCTCCCAGGCTATGATTCTCCAGGTAGCCTCCCTGAAGGAGGCCCAAAAGTCATCCACGAGAGGTCAGGCCTTCTTTGTGATGGCACAAATCAATCAATCAATCAATTAAATCTTTAAAGATTATTTAGAAGAAAAAATATAGTGTGTTGAGATAGTTTCCACTAAATAAATATATGCATATATAATAATAAATCAGTACTAGTACTACAAAGTCTTGTGAGTGTTTCTGGGCTTGTACCTTGGAAATTTCCATTTAGAAGCCAGAGAAAGCACCACCCAAAATATTGGGAAAATACAGAAAACTGAAACCACAAGGTACAAATGAAAATTGTTCACTAAATTAATTCCTTTAAGTATATGAATTCTTCCCTTAGAGCTGTGTGTGTCAACATTCACATATGAAAGTAAGCATCTGGTTTTCTGATTGCATCGTGTATCTGATCCTATTAAGAATTAGAATAAAAGTAACACCAATATTTTGAGCCAGACTGATGATCACACAGGTGTCATTGTATCCAAGTACAGGACCCCTAGATATTTAGTAGAGACTGAAACAAATATAAACATGGCAGTGTTATGCATTAAAAAGGTACCAACACGTCCAGTTCCACATATAAATCAAGTTGCCCTATCTCTGCATCCAGTATCAGTGTTCCAAAACTTTGTAACCTAGGTGGGTATCATGTGAGCATATTACTGCTGCACATACAGGAGCCAGCAGTTGGATTTAGTGGGATAAAAGACTGGCATCATGTTTAAATTGGATCTTGGGAAAATATCAGGTAATACCATTTGACGTAACTGTTAGTTCCACTGGGTCAGACTTTATTTGAATGGTATTAAAAGAGAATTTTCATTATAAATTAGCTGGCAGAAGTCAGTAGTGGACCCAGGAGGAAGCATATTTGTTGTACAGTGATTTCAGTGGGTTTCTTTTCTTACCTTAAACACAGAGCATGGGAAGCTGAAATAAACAGAAACTTCTTCAAGACTAAAATGCAAATAGTACTCCTCTGGTAGCCTTAGCTTCAGCAAGGTTGCTGCATCACATGCCCAAACACTATGTCTTTGAACCAGCTGTGGTTGCAAAAGATTATGATGTGACATAATTACTACTTTCCTAGAAGATAATGGAATTATTAATGTTGCAAATAAGAGTGCATTGATCATGAACTTGCAATGCAGTCTAATTATTCATTTATTCAACATTTCTTCATTTATTCAACTCTTAGAATTGACTTTGCAGAGAGTTCATACAATTAGAAAAAAGTTAAGTAACTCTAATCTATTGCTGCTGCTAAAACTCTTGACCCTGTTTCTAATTCTTCATTTGACATAACCATATATTATGCAGTGTAAGAGAAATTAGACCAGGCATGAAACCACTATAAGAGTAAAGTTTTTAATGCTTGCAGTAATCAAGCAATTAATCTGTGTGCACTGTAATAGAGATATTTGTGTTGCATTTCATTTTTCTCCATAATTATTTCAGTTAATTATTAATACGATGAACCTGAACTACCTGGCTGCCTCCTTCTTCTGGGAACAAGAGGAATCTGTAGTTTTTCACTTGTAAAAGAGCCTTCTGAATAACTTTCTCAAGGAATAGCATACTTTCCTTGCTATAGGAGGTTTCAAATACTTTTAATGTCAATATCTAGTATCCCACATGGGAGTTTTGGATCCTTTGAACTATGAATCCCATAGTTTTTCATTCTGGGATTTCTACCTGACATAAAGACACCTAAATGTAACTTATCTAAGAGAAAAGCCTAAACTGGTGCACAATATTGTGCCTGTGTTGCTAACAGAAAGAAAGATGCCAAGCTTTACATGGCAAAGAGCAACTAGAATGTTGACAACACCAATGGCAGCCGTCATGATGGCCTACAGGATACCGACTTCTGCTCACTACCATTCACACTTGTTGAAAACAGTCCTGACAATTGCTTTGTGTTTGAGTGAGAAGTGGTTAACTGATGAAAAAGAGCTTCTGGAATTTTCCCTTACTTGGTGTCACTTTGTGAATGATGGTGAGCACAAGAGGGTATTCTGTAGACCATCTTGACTTATAATGACATCCATTATAAGTTAGTGAAACTTGCAGTAAGTTCAAGAAAAATGGGTTGGATATAGAATTTTATTTGGCCTGTCTGAACATATCTGAGCAGGGTTCTACTAATTGCTCCTGCTGGTCAAAAAGGTACTCTTCATCAATCTGGAACGTAAAGAAAAAGGAGGAGGAAGAAAAGGGAGGAGGAACATGGATGCTGCAAAAACTGGCTATATGTTAATAAATAATCATAATCTGCTGCCAAGTCAGTTCTGACTTACAGCAATTCTTTTCATGGTTTTCCAGATAGAGAATACTCAGAAGTGGTTTACCATTCCCTTCTTCTAGAGGCACCCTGGGACTGTAAGCAGGTTGCCCATGGCCACACAGACTAGCTCTACTTGCAGGGGGCACAGTGGGAATCAAACTCACAACTTCTGGCTCTGCAGTCAGATATCTAAACCACTGAGCTATCCAGCCAGCCAGAACAGGTATATGTTAAGGACACAAAGTCATTCCCCTGGATGGAGAATGGAGGTGTACAGGTATCCAATTATGGCTTGCATTTTCTACTGGGATGGAGAGGAAATGGTAGGTCTAAATAGGTATGGGAGATGATGATTCTTCAAATAATGAGGCCCAAAGTCACTTTGGACTTTAAAGGGTAAAACCAACTCTCTGAATTCAGCTTGGAAGCAGACTAGCAGTCAGCGCAGATTACAAGGAACCGGCACAATTTGAATGTATTGGTGAGCTAACTCTCTGAGCACTCTAACCATTGTATTTTAGACTGCCTGACCAAAGTCCTCGGTTCTAGACCTTTTTCAAAGGAAGCTACACATATAAATGCATTGTAATAACCCAAATGGGAGGTTACCTGACCATGAATAACTGATGCAAGGGTATTGTTTTCCAGGTACAGCTGTAATTCATACATCAGCATAAGCTGTTAAAAGGTGGTCTCTAAGTTAACTGTTCCACTAGTGGCAATGATGGATTTCAATGCATAATCAGACAATGAACCTGATCCTTAAGGGCAATACAACCCCTTTAAAACAGCTTAAATTCTACTTAACCAGATAGATGTACCACCTTCAAATATCTATAACATGTCCGGATTGAGTTTTAGTTTATTGGCTCTTAAGGCTTTAGTGCTTTCTTTTAGATTTAATGGATAGAGTCCTGTTGAGCAGACCCTCATGCTCTGCTGATAATAGCTTTGTCCTCTCTCCATTGTGCCATTGCAAATCATGGACTGCACCTACTGACAACAATCGGGCTTCTGCCCAGTGTATCTGAGATAATGTGAAAATTTCCTCTCTTCTTTTGCCTCTTATTTTTCCCTGCCTCTTTTTTCCTTTCCTTTTTACAGCAGTTGTACTAAATATAAAGTTATTGTGATTTGCCAGGAGATAATGAGCCCTTTGTCAGGAAGAATGACAAATCTACTTGTCTACCAGAATGCTGAGGTAGGGTTTCAATGCAGGGACTCACTAAATTGCCTTTGTCAAATACAAACACCTAGGAAGGGAGCTGGGTTTCAGTGGTCTTTTTTCGGTTTCAGCAGCATTCCAGCAGAGCTAATCTGCTTTGGTTTTATACAAATTGTAACGTATGCAGGTATGCCAAGTTTGGTTCTTACATGCAATCTCTCTGTTTCCCATGCTAGCAGCATCTCAAGAAACACAGGTATTATGGTTTTTAAATTAAAGTGAGGCTGTCCTACTTTAGGCACATCATGAGATGGCAGGATTCTCTGGAAAATACATTAATCCTGGGAAAGCTGGAATGCAGCAGGAAAAGAGGAAGACCAAATATGAGATGGACTGATTCCCTAATGAGCAGTTAAGGACAGGACGTTTTGGAGATTGCTAATTTAAAGGGTTCTTTAAGTTGGAGGCAACTTGACAGCACATAATAACAAACAACAAATTAATTTTTTTTTTAAAAAAATTCACATTGTTTGAGAGAAGCATCCATGCATTTCCAGAATATTGAGCGTTGGGGAAATCAGGGTGAGAAAATAACAGAGTGATTCAGCTCTTTGTATGGAAGGGAACTCCTGAATTCAGACTGAATCCCTCTTCCCCCAAAATGAATTTCTTTGCCACTACTAGTCACAGTTATCCTAAAATCCTCAATCTCCCCACTGTTTTCTAAACACTGTCTTACTTGTACTATACAGGTAGAAAAATGCTTAAAGGAACCAGATACTTGGCACGCTGTGTGGCTGTATGAGTTTAGTCCATGGATGCGAGCAGTTAAAGTGAAGCATTAGGGTGTTAGGTGAGAGAAAATGTGATTAAAATATACATGAAGATTTGGATTGAGAAGCTAGTCAAACCCAATAACAGTGGAGACAGGTTGGTCCCAAGATTATGAGGATTAGGACCAGTAAATTGGCACAAACCTTCCATAAAATGAGGCAAATTTTCAATAACGGTCTAGGCCCCCTATTGTTAGAAGGGCCAAAGAAAGGGCTAAACTTGTACTCCATACTGTATTGAGTCACTTAGAACAACAGGGAACTTATGCGAGGCTGTTGTTTGTGGATTATAGCTCTGCTTTTAATACCATTCTACCCAATAGGTTGTTTTTTAAAATGATCAACCTGGGATTACCTCAGAAGATTTGTGTGTGGGTAAGGATTTTCTGACAGATAGGCCACAGTCAGTAAGGATGGGATTTCACCATTCTTCTACCCTGGTACTAAGTACAGGAGCTCCCCAGGGTTGTGTGCTAAGTCCCTTCCTTTATTCCCTGTACACACATGATTGCACCCCACTGTATAACACCAACACAATTATTAAATTTGCGGACGATACGACAGTGGTGGGGCTCATAAATAAGAACAATGAGTCTGCTTACAGAAAGGAAGTACAAGGGTTGATACTCTGGTGTAAAGAAAATAATCTTACACTTAACATCAAAAAAACTAAAGAACTCATAATTGATTTTAGGAGGAAGAGAAATGTACATTTACCACTGTACATAAATGGCGAGGAAGTGGAGAGAGTTGGTAGTTTTAAATTTCTGGGCACTTACATCTCAGAGGACCTCTCATGGACTATAAATGCCAACATGCTAGTGAAGAAGGCACAGAAGAGGCTGCATTTCCTGAGAATGCTCGGGAAGTTAAATTTATCTCAGCATTTACTTCTGTCCTACTATTGTAGCACCATTGAGAGTGTCCTAACTTATGGCATTCTGGTATGGTTTGGGAGTAGCTCTGTAGCGGACAAAAAAGCTCTACAGAGAACCATTAAAATTGCCCAGAATATCATCGGGCTCCAGCTATCAACCCTGGATGACATCTTCACATCCCGCTGTCTGAGGAAGTCACACAACATCCTGAGAGATTCTTCCCATCCTGCTTACAACTTTTTTGAACTGTTGCCGTCTGGCAGAAGATATAGAACAATTAAGACTCGGACCACACGTTTTCTGAATAGTTTTTATCCCAGAGCTATAATTGCACTTAATAATGAGCTTAAAGACCACCAGTAGTGAATAGTTGGACAGTATTACTTGGCCTGCGGTGTAGATGTTTGTATTCTTAGTGGGGGATTTTTAGTGGGGGGGAGTGTTTGGGGATTTTTTATGTGTGTGCATGTGGGTCTGGTCTCTGGGTGTCTGTGTGAATTTCGTTGTATGTATATGTATATATAACTATGTATATACTTACAATGACAATAAATTTATTTGATTTGATTTGAAACACATGAGGAACCTAGTTGAAGATGAAGACAGAGCAGGAAGGTCCAGTGGGGGGCAGAGATAAGATAGCAAAAAGATGTGGTGGGGCTGGACAAATCTGGGAACTGTCATTTGGCAGATCTAGAGGCAGGTGAAGCTAGGTTGGAGGTGCTCATTTCTTTGTCTGTAGCTAGATCCTCTGCTGAGGCTTTGATGTGAATATGACTGTCATTCATCAGGGCTCTCTATATCACAGTGCCATTCACTTGCAACCAGCACATTGCAAGTATGGAAACCCCTTACTGATTGTTTCTAGCCCACATGGTTAATAGTACTGGCACTAGAGAAAGAGGTGGAGTTGTGCCAGGAAAAAAAAACTGTAATTGGTAGCTCCTAAACCCTTGCAATCTAAAAAATAGCTTGAGTTTTTACAGGGCAAATGAGATGATAAGAAGACAGAATTATGATCACAATGGTTTTACAGGTTGACTAGTGTGGAATAATTGTGGCCCCTGCAAGAAGAACTAACTTAGTAACAAAATGGGATTTCATAACACTTTCTCTTTTTTGTCTTTGTGAAAAACCAATTGAATTTCAAGAGAGAGACGAATATCATTTGAAATATTGGGGTACATTAATAATATCAACATATGCTTTTTAATAGCAGTTTAATAGGCTCAATTCCAAGAGTGGAAAAGGTTAAAAGAAATATTTTTATTGGGATTTTCTGCTTATTCGGATATATCAGCAGGGTTTTATGAATAAATAAAGGTGATCATGCTGAAATGCTGTAACTTTTAGAACATCCTAACATAGTGGGGATTATTGCTGCAGATAATTTATGCCAGTAATTTATTTTTTGGGTTTCTGCTAAGATTAGCACTTGCAGCCATAGTCTAACTTCCAGTAATTTACAAGAGCCAGGGACTACAGTGACAGTCTACACTCAGTGACAGGCCTTCTAATGACTCGGGTAGCTTAGATGTTTAAGAAAAGGTACTGAAAGAGGCAGTGATGAATATTCAGTGTGATGGCATCTATTGGTACTAAATCATCGGAAATGATTTAAACTGTCCTGTAAAGTTTAAATAAGCATTTTGTAAACTGTAGCCTCTTTGTTTGTTTGCTTGTTTCTTTAAAAAAAAAACCCTGCATTCCCTGTGTTCCATAAAATTGAGTTAGCAGTTGATAATTCCTTAAAAATGAAGAAATAACAGAGAGAGAACAGAGCAGGATCCTTTCAAAGGTACATCTGATATCACTATCCAGCTTACATGTTTAGGGCTGAGCCTTAGTCCTTTGCCATCTGAAATTGCTGACAGCTGTCAGCCCTGTGCCAGGTGCAAATGCATTAATCATATTACTAGCTACATCTGTTCTTGGGAAAGGGATGGGTCCTGCCTTTGAGGACAGGTAACTGGCTGGCAAAGACTTATTTTTCTATTGTTATGCAGAGCAGCATGTCAACCTATTACTAGAGACTGCTGGACTGTGATAAGAACTAATTGACTGGCAATGCTGAATTTGCATTCTATTGTTTGTTCCCAGAAATCAATGGATAACCTGTAAGTCACAGTGTTATTGAGGTCAGCATATAACACATGGAAATCATATGGTTTGATTTAACTCCTAGATTACTGGAATTCTGTGATCTTTTGCTTTGCCTTTCTCTCAAATCCTCATGTTCTAATGTGTTTTCTAGGACAAGAGGACTAACACTAGCAGCACAAAATAGACAGTGAGTCAACCGATACATCTTATTTAACAACAGTCTTGACTAAAAAAGTCTTCTGCCTGTTTACCTACAAATCGGCACTTCAGTATCACTTGCTAACTCTGGCTTTATATTTGTTATGCCTTTTAAGACCACAGGTGAGAGGCTGGAAAAAGAAAGGTAATATTTGGGGAATGGTATTTCAAAAGGACTGAAGTATTTGTGTCCTAAATAAGAAAAGTCAATTTTAAGACATTTTAGCAGAGTTTCTAATTGGATAGTTTTTACAAACCTTATAGAACACATAGTGCATTCCTCAATTTGTATTGTATACAAAATTAATCTGTAACTGCAAATGGGAATAGAGTAGCTAATACGGTTTTGTAGTCATAACAGATAAGTGTAGTTTCTTTTTTCTACAGACTGTATGTTGATGGGGGGAATGCAGTGTGACTAGAAATTGAAGCTGTCCCAGGTTTAATCGGACTCAGTTGGGGCAGTGGGGTTGTTCAACTAGCATTTAGATTGATGCTTCTGTTCACATGGAAACGTTCATTGACCCTGGATAGTTTCGAGGCAAGAGACCACATGGACCTCAAATCACTGGAACAGATGCCCCCCTCTGTCATTTGCACTGCCCTCTTTCCTGCCTCTGCCCTTCCCTTCCTTTCATCTCCTTAACAAATAATTCACCACACCAATCTTTGTCGGTGCAGAGTGCGGGCAGAGCAGGGCACAGAGCTTATCTGACACAGTGCTGCATCTAGAAAAAGAATTTTTTTAAAATATTTGCAGCAGAAGTGGAAGGGTTTCTCCTCTGTGTACTGCTAGAGGAGGGTGGGCAATCAGTTGCGAACAGTATGGAACAATGGTTAATCTGGCCAGACTGGAAAAGAGAAAAGGGAAACAACTGGAACTGTTCTAGGCTTGCAGTAGTGGAGTGCTTCTTAGGAAGCAACCCTAGCTCGACTGCCATTATATCTGAAGGAGCACCATGCCACATCCTGTTATCCTAGAACACACCCACCACTACAATACAGGCAAACTCACATGCCAGAAACCAAAATGAAATGATGTGATCCCAGTTGCTCTACCCTCCGCATCCCCCAGAAATCAGAAGCCTCTACCTGTGTATCAAAAAGGTCCAAATGCCCATTAAAAAGCTGAGTTGGTTTGCAGTTGTACATTGTGCAGTTGCCCAAAAATCCGTTGAACATCTCTGTGCCAGCAGCAGTCCAAAATAGGGATAAATCATAGTGTAGTCACACCCTTAGTCTTTTCCCCACATCACGTCTATTGTAGTGTACCCATAAAATCTGAACGAGAAGAAAATAGGAAAGCACAACTGAATGTGAAAAAATAAGAGGGGAAAAAATGCCAATAAAAAAAGACGGATCTATGGCTAGACTGTAGGATTTAGGGGGGAAATATCTGCAGGTGATAATGGATAAGAGAGTATTTATAGGCATAATCAATAGTTAACTTCTTGGCTTAGGTACGATATAGCATTTTATCATTAGGCACTAATGATAATGGAGATATTTACTAGTTAGAGCTACTGTTTGTTTATCTAAACAACACAGTATTTTTCAACTGAAATGTTCTGTCTGAATAAATTCTTCTGGAAACATATTTATTAGTGGGTATGCCATATGTCAGGTATTTCTGTTCCCCAAAATTGAATATTCCAAATCCAAGAATAATTTTTCTGAGATGGAACTTAATCTAGAATGCAGATAGCTATTTGAAGAGTGAATATATCATGTCCGCCCCACTCCTATCAATAATTGTAGTATTAGCTAGCCATTGAAAGCTTTCTACCGAAGTACTGTCAGCTCAAGAATAAAATAAAATCTGTAAACAAATGTTCTATGCAATTAAAGGAAGCAGTCAAGCTGCCCTGAAACAATGTTGCTATGTCACCTTGTAGTGGACTTCTAAATTTGGCTGTTTTAAAAAGACATCGTATCTGTTCATTATCCTTTTGAAGATAAATCCAAGATATGATCGATTGGAAATAAGAATACAAGTAAACAACAACCACATCTGTTGTTTTTCAACATTAATGAAATGTCATAATGCCTGTGCAGGAGGAGTATTTAAGGGCTAATTTCAGATAATTTAATTTTTTCCCATATGTGTAGTGTAGGTAGCAATTTCAGAATGCAAATATTATAAATTAAGGAGAAGCTGTCTATGACCACGTATAGCCCCATCCACTCCTGCTTCTCTTGGCCCCTTTCATCCTGCTGGTTTCACTGCAAGCCACCGTCACGTCCTCCGTTACCCTGACCTCCAAGAAATAGCTGTTGGTGGTGACAATGTGTGTTTCTTTTTACTCAGGATATGGGTCACATGTTGGTCACATTTTCCCCACCACCATCCAGAGGCTGAAGTGAACTTCAGTCTCTTCTGGTTTAGCAATTTGAGCCCTTTATTGACAAAACAGTGTGGAAAAACTGGAGATAAGTGTGGAAGATCATGTGACTCCCTGAGGAGCCTCATTTTGGAAAAGCTGATATTTCTGATTCATTCTCCTGTGGCAGTGTGAACTGGTTGGGAGAAAATGTAAAAAGAGCTTAAAACATCCAGATTCCAGAATGCCAAACTAGTGGATAACTGAAGGATGCTTCATACAGCAAAATGAAAAGAAAGACAGGAAAAAAATGTTGGTTGACATTTTGTTGATGAATTTGATTTGAGGGCTTAATTTTCTAAGATCTTAGCTCCACAAATATTAGTGAGATTTTATTTAATTCAACAGGAGTAATCCAAATTCACTAATTCCCTGCAGCAAGAAGCAAAGCAACACCCCCTGCATTGTGTAGGGCTACCCCGTCCCCAAACATTGCCTGTCACCCACATCAATCCCCCATATCACATGCTCTCTCTCTCTCCCCCCCCCCCACCCCATTCATTGCTGGTGTGCATGACAGTGCAGCCAGGAACGAGAAGGCATAGTGGAAATGTGCTGGAAAGCATGAGAGCAGTTTACACATGCCTCTGCGAGAAGAGGAAGAGGTGGTAGCAGAAACCAAGTTTTGGCAGAAACCGAATTGTTGGCACTTCTAGAGACTGGCTCTCTATTTCTTGATTGCTTGGCGTCCATTATTTGATTGCAAGGCTCCTTTTCTTGATTGCTCGGTGTCAAGTAAATCCTCAGAGCCAAGGTATTATGGCATAGGTGAATTGCAAGATCATCTTTGCTGAAGCTATGTAGAGCTGGCATCTTGCTTTTGGAGGTGCTGATATTGTGCCACTACTGTGGCAGTGTGTACTGGTGTAAGGAGAAAGAGACAGCTCTGTAGATAAAAAGCTCTCAAAGGAGGATAGATAATCCTGTGACAGTATCACCACCCCACTGGGCCTAATGGTAAGGCTGAACCTGGTCTAACACATTGTATTTTTACTATCAGGGAGGAGGGGAGGGGTTTGTAGCATTTGGATACTAAACACCTTGACTAAGGAGGTTGGTACACTATTTACTGTTCTTTAACTATACCAACCATGTAAGAGCTGGCTTGTGAGCTGGAGCATCTCACTGTAGAGCCAGGGGTTGCGAGTTCAATTCCCTCTTGTGTTTTGTAGCAGAAGAGCCAGCCTATATGGTCGTGAGCAAGCTGATCAGTCCCAGAGAACGTGAGAGAAAGAGAATGGCAAAGCACTTTACTCTGTATGTAAAAAGCCCTGGAAAAGTTTGCCACTAGTTGGAACTGATTTGATGTCATCTAATTATTATGGTTAACTATACAAGATGCAGTCTTGCCTTGAGAACATACAGATATTTTTGTGTTTCATACCAAAGCAGTTGTTGTCAAAATGGTATTCTAAAGAGAGAGAAACAAGAGCCAGGATTTAAAATAAAATATTAATTTTAAAACATATATATTTTAAGAGCTGCTACTCCTTTGACAAGCCACAATTGCCTTATTTTTGGCTTATAACTACAGTTTTTTGGGGAAAGACAACCTAGGGCACCAGATTGAGAGGCTACAGCAGACAAACGGTAGATGTAAAGTCTATTTAACACATTTGACCTTGATTAGACCACATGCACTAAGTAATATTACCTCTTTCTCAAAAGCCAAATACTTTCATACCTGAACAGAGTCATAATAGGGATGTAAAGCCTCGCTTGCCCCATCCTCTCATATAGAGGTGAGGAATGTCTTCTTGTTCTTGATAGATGTATTGACAAGAATTATGTTTTCTGTAGAATTGCCAGTTTTCCCCAGAATTTTACAAATTGCTCTAATCACCCAAAACAAGTGCAACACAAGCTTTATTTGAAAATTTGAAGCCCTGGAATGGGGTGCAAGTTCTGTCCTTGTTCTGGGTGGGTGTGCTTTGGTTCTCAAAGAGAAAGGAAACTAGATATGTTTTGTGTTAATTACAGATAGGCCAAGTTGGAATTTAAAAAATCCTCATTATGTTAAAGGCAACCTAGAAGAACAAGAAAGTGGAATTTTGCCAGTGTGCTTTTCATTTCTAAGTCATACATTCAATGAGCCTCCCAGATATGGATGTTTGTTTATTTCTAGTGCCTTGATTAGACCTGCCTGAAGCCCATAAACTCATCCCTATGAATGATTTCTAGCAACAGTAATGCCAAATTAACTATCACTATGCCAGATCCTGCTCTCCCGAATTATGTTGTTTACAATACTTCTTGTACTTCCTGTTTTTAGCCTCCACTGTTATTGAGCATTGATGAACAATATGCACACAGAACAAATGTAGATTCTCCAAGTGGAAGCAAGCCCATGTTATAGGGTTATACTCTCATATTCCAAGTGCCTTATCAATGACAATGTCACAAGACTGAACATTATCCAGCTTTTTCCCCTTTTTTGCAGGGGAGGGAGAATAAAGTAAAGAAAGCTTACTGGTATGAAGCAAAATAAATATTGTTTATTTACAGATATGCAAGGATGTGCAGCCTTGGTGCCCAGACAGCTCCAGTTATTTCATTAGACCTCTTGGAGAAGTCCAAGGCTGCTACTTAGCTGCAAGGAAGACAAGGAACCTACTGGTGATCTCGAGCATGCTCAGTCCCAGCCCATTGCACCACAGTGGCATGCTCCATTCTTGCAGTGGGCTCTGAAGTTTCCTTAATCGCATCCCCACTGATTCATCACAGGGAAATCCAGAGAAAATATTACCAACACATCCTGCTCTTGACCAAAAGTCAAAGATGTCAGTATCTCTAGGCACACAATAGCAATACTGTAGAAGCTCAAAGAATTGGAAACTAGTTTGCTCTCATGCTGAAATCTG
Source organism: Intellagama lesueurii (assembly GCA_037013535.1). Classification (NCBI taxonomy): domain Eukaryota; kingdom Metazoa; phylum Chordata; class Lepidosauria; order Squamata; family Agamidae; genus Intellagama; species Intellagama lesueurii. The sequence goes on along the minus strand of JBAJHW010000001.1, from coordinate 300,380,536 downwards.
TTCTAAAGATATGAAGGATTGTGTTATTTTAAGGCACATATAGCTGATAATAGAGCCAAAAAGCCCACTCTCTTCTAGTACCACATTAATGATTACTCTTTGATTCCCTTAAAGCAAAGGCTGCCTGTAACCAAGTTCAGAGTTAGCTCAGTGTAAAAGCTAATGTAAAAAAAAAAACCCAAAACAAAAACAAACAAACAAACCAAAACTATGACAGACAAAACTTATGAAATTTTCATGGCAAATATACTTTGATTTGATACCTTATTTTGACATGTGTAGACACAGATGCTTTAAATCAGCTGCACCTATGTTAGGAATATGTTTTACAATATTTAAACTTCTGTATGCAAAATTGTGCCATTGTTGCCTGTAAATATGCTAAATACCTCCTGTAGCGTCTTGTAAATATGCAAAACACCTCCTGGAGTTAGTCCTCTGCTTCCATTATAAAGAACAACAAAGCTTCTACTCTTATACTTGTTTTTCCCAGGTGTAAATCTGCCCTCTTTGCTGCTACCAGGCAAACATGTTGACTGACAGGTTTTGCAGTTTTACCATAATTGTGAGCTTTGCTTTCAATCATTGTGCTTTTGAAACAGCAGGGAGTGATGATGTATGTTCAGTTTTAAAGCAGCAAAGGCCATCACACTGCCAGCACCTAATAAATCATGAAGAGACATACGCTGCTGTGGCTGCATTTTCTTCTTTCTTTCCTCTCCTGGCATCATGCACATAAAACACAACATTTTGCCTGGGTTCCCTATATCAAGTAGTTATAAGATGAGAGGAGGAACTGGGAGACAGAGAAGAAAGATTACATTTCTCTTATGTAACTTCGTTTATAATAAAGGATATTTTAGTAATTGCCATTTTAAAATAGGTGTTCTGTGGTTTTATTTTTGTGAGACACGTTGAGATTTTCTTAGAGGAAATGCAGGATTGTGGATGGAAATCCTCTCATCTCATTCTCACATGTGTGACTGTAGAATCTCATTTATCTCATGCAGGAGATCTGTGTGAAGTTTTCTGCTGCTCTTGGTTCTGTCATTGAGCTAAACAGGGAGAGCTGCTCTATGATCTGTGGAAATTAGACAATTGTAAGCCTTTTGATGGGTTGTTGGTCTCTTTTGTAACATTCAAGTGGCCCTTCTGTGCTTGCTGTATGTGTGTCTCCTTGGCTTCTTATAGGGAAAGGATGCTTGTTTTATGCATACTTTGTGCATAAAATGTGAATCCGTTACTGAATCTGACTGAAATGCAGGATTGTGGGTGGAAATCCTCTCTTGTCTCATTCTCACATGTGTGACTGTAGAATTAAAACATCTGTTCTAATTAGGACTACCAATAGAATTTGGGCCATTAAGTTCCAAGAATTGAGAAGAATCAGAAAATTTAGGTTTGGGATATGCTTTTAAAATGTTTATTCATTTTGAAATGTCACATATTTTTAGATTAATGAAGGAGACTGTGAGTCTTATGGTAAAAACAGTGGAACAGAACACAAAGGCTAAAATCCTGTTGCTCAGCATTAGAGATGGGGGTTGTTGTTGTTTAGTCGTTAAGTCGTGTCCGACTCTTCGTGACCCCATGGACCAGAGCACGCCAGGCCCTCCTGTCTTCCACTGCCTCCCGAAGTTGGGTCAAATTCATGTTGGTCGCTTCGATGACACTGTCCAACCATCTCATCCTCTGTCGTCCCCTTCTCCTCTTGCCTTCACACTTTCCCAACATCAGGGTCTTTTCCAGGGAGTCTTCTCTTCTCATGAGATGGCCAAAGAGATGGGGGTATTCGTATACAAATATGAATATCCCTGTGCAACTGGAGTTAATGAGGGCCCGGTTCCTGAGGCTGGACCATCCATTCACATGTCTGCTGCCACCACTTGGCCCGCTCATCCTTCCAATCGCTCCTGAGCGCCATTCTCTTCCCGGTCATCTAGCCACTCCTGGCAGAGGGAGGGAGGATGAGTCTCCCTGCAAGGCTGCCGAGCGGCTAGCCAAGCGGTGCTCCGGAGTGATTGGAAGGAAGAGAGGGGCCGCCACTGCCACCGGACGTGTGAGTGAACGGTCCGACCCCAGGGGCCGGACCCTCGTTAACTCCAGCTCCGCTGGGATATTCATATTCGTATACGAATACACATACCCCCATTTCTACTCAGCATTAGTACATTACACTGGGGTAGGCCCAATGAATGAGTCAACATCTCTATAAGTTCAGTTGATTCAAATGGACCTACTTTAGTGGAAATTTAATATGCTAAACAACTTTAAAACCAGCATTGCAGTGTTGCAAACACAGATTATACACAGTGTATTGAATTCATACTGCAGCCTTATGAGTGGCCTGAGGTAAAAAATAGAAGTGTTTATCAAGTATATGGTCTCAGTGTGAGGCTGGTGTGCCCTGTATAGCCCTGAGCCACAAATTTAAAAGGCCCAATTCAAAGGAAGCCCCTGTTCTTTCTTCTGATTGAAAATGTTAATTTATGTTTTTAAAAATCTGTGTGGTTTCCCACAATGCAGGCTTCACATTTTCAGAGGTTTGCTAGATTAACATAAATTGTCTCTGTTCTGTATATGCTGAATATTTTCTATGCCTTTAAATGAGATGGTTTTGCTTCACTTTTGCTGCATTAGATTCTTTTTGTCATCTTTTAATAAAAATGCATTAATGATTGTGAGGTACTTTCAAAAGAAGATTTTCAAAATTATTTTACATCTTCAAATAACATCACAACACACTGGTATTTATTACCAGATGAAATCAGTTAGGTGTAACTTTGTGGGCTTTAATGTGAAGGAAGTCAATGTAACTACAAAATAGTAAGTCTTTTCACCTGTACTTAAAATATATTTCTATGGGTCAGAAAAGAACAAAAAGTGTGAAGCTATTTTTAAAATATCTATTCCAAGATACATACAGTTATTGAAATCATAAGGAAGGAAACTGACATTTGTTAAATAATGCCTGCTTAAATAATCCTCAATGCAATGTATTCTGGGTGGAAAGTTTTAAAGCATTGTTTAAAAAGTTAAACTTTGATCATAACCAAAACTGAGCAGCTCGATGCACAAGAAGTCTTATATAGCCATGGTCTATGTGTTACACTAGTTTAATCTGTAGCAAAATCTGTGACTTTGCTCCAGAGCCTCCCCTGCAGAAGGAAGGGCTCCATCCATGTGCAATAAACTTCTGATCCAGCATAGCTTGCCAGTTCTATAACACCCCCTGCTGCAAATCTGCTCCATTAGGAGACCCTCTGGAATGGAATGGGATGAAGCTGCTCAGGGATGTTCCTGACTCTGCTGAGCAGCCAAACTGGAGGGGTCTGTAAAACCCCATGTTTTCTTGAAAAGAGTGGTTTGGTGGGACGCTTATAATCTTTTGCAAGCTACTGCAATAATACATAATTCTTGGAACCACTAACCTTCAAGGTTCCTTCCTAACCTTATTTATTTATTTATTTATTAGATTTCTATCCCGCCCTTTTAGACAGAGTCTACTCCAGGCGGGTTCCATTAAACATTGTAATCTAAAACAGTTAAAAACAATTCAAAACAATAGTGATTGGTAATGCTTAGTAATGCTCAAGATGGGGAAACAGAAAATTATAATAAAAATAAAGTCAAGTATTGACAGGAGGGAAGGCTTGCCTAAAGAGCCAAGTTTTTAATTGGCTCTTAAAAACACCCAGCGAGGGAGCCAGGCGGATCACTGATGGGAGGTTATTCCAGAGCCGAGGGGCCACTGCCGAGAAGGCCCAGATTCTTGTTCTTTCTTTCCAGGCCTCTCTCGGCGTTAGGCCCCTCAACTGTCCCTCCTGGCTATGGCAAGTGATTCAGGTAGATCTAGGTGGGAGAAGGCGATCTGCCAAGTATCGAGGTCCTAAACCGTTTAGGGCTTTATACGTCATCATCAACACTTTGAAGTCAATGCGGAAGCGAATGGGCAGCCAATGCAAGGCAGCCAGAGTGGGAAAGATATGCTGGTATTTTCTCACCCCACTAAGGAGTCTGGCCGCCGCATTCTGCACCATTTGAAGCTTCCGCATCAATCTCAAAGGTAGCCCCACGTAGAGCGCATTGCAGTGGTCTAATCTCGAGATTACGAGCGCATGGACGAGAGTGGTGAGGGCCCCGCCATCAAGATAGGGTCGCAGCTGGGCAATCCGCCACAGATGGAAATAGGCGGAGCGGGCCATGGACGCCACCTGGGTTTCCATGGTAAGCGCCAGGTCCAGATGTATCCCCAAGCTGCGCACCACACTCTTTGCAGTGAGAGTCACCCCCCAAAAAGAGAAGGAGTTTCCCAAACTGCCAATGGAGGGGCCGCCCACCCTCAAGACCTCCGTCTTGTCCGGATTCAACCTCAACCCATTCAGCTGCATCCATTGCAGCACAGCCTCCAGACAGCGCTGAAGGGACAGAACGGCATCCACTGAGGTAGGTGAAAAGGAGATGTAGAGCTGGGTGTCATCAGCGTACTGATGGCACGAAGCCCCACACCCCCTGATGACCCCACCCAGCGGCCTCATATAGATGTTAAACAGCATTGGGGAGATGATCGACCCCTACGGAACCCCACAATTGAGACTCCACGGGGCCGAAACACTCTCCCCAAGCTGTACTCTCTGGGGACGGTCCTCCAAGAAGGATCGGAACCAGGCGAGCGCCAGGCCACCAATTCCCAGCTCGGAGAGCCTCCCCAGGAGGATACCGTGGTCGACGGTATCGAAGGCGGCTGAGATATTGAGGAGGACCAACAAGGACATTTTGCCCCGGTCAGCCTCCCTCAACAGGTCATCCATCAGTGCGACCAGTGCCGTTTCTGTGCCATGGCGCGGCCTGAAGCCCAACTGGAACGGATCCAGCGCATTGGTTTCATCCAAAAGAGCCTGAAGCTGATCAGCCACCACCCTCTCCACCACTTTGCTAAGGAAAGAAACATTGGCGACGGGCCTGTAATTGCCAATATCGTCCGCCGCCAAATTTGGTTTCTTCCTGATAGGCCTAATGAGTGTCTCCTTGAGGGCCAGGGGAACCTTGCCCTCCTGGAGAGACCCATTAATTATCACTGTGGCCCATTCCGTTGTTATAGGCCTGGCTGCTTTGATTAGCCAGGCCCGGCAAGGGTCAAGGGAGGAGGAGGTGGCCCGACAGCGATCAAGTGCTTTGTCCACCATGTCTGGTGTCACAGGCTGAAAGAATTCAAATCTCACCGGGCAGGACGGAGCGCTGGACATCTCTGCTCGATCCACTGTATTTAAAAAAGGAGAGAGATCCCGGCGGATGGCCTCCACTTTAGATTTAAAAAACGTTCTAGTAGTCCTAACTAGAGTAGACCTATTGAATTAGTGAGATTTAGGAGTCGCTTCAACTCATCTACTCTAGCTGGGATCATCAGTTGAAGTTGGTTATATGTGTTCATTTCTGTATATGGAATACTAGATTCTTACCATGCAGAGCCAGGGTGTAGCAGATGAGATGTGTAAAACCCAGCAGATGAGATGTGTAAAACCCCCCAGGCATTAAGTCTTTAGTGTGATAAGTAACATCCTCATTCAATTTTCTCACTTTTGGGGGCAAACTTTTTATTTGGTTCCTGTCTTCTATTGCCATCTACATTATTCAAAATGATCTTTGGGTGGTGGTTGAATTTATTAATGGCACTTCATCATGGATCATCCTTGGAACAAATTTCCAAGAGCCTCTCTACTCCATTTTCAAATAGTATTACAAGAATATGTATGTATACTGGAAAAGAGGTATGTATGTGCAACAGATGGTGAGCCAGTGTATACCTCTGGGGGAACACCATGTTTCCCCCAAGCATTTACCAGCAATGCTCGTAATTGCCATTTGAATCAATCTAACGAGAATTCACTCTTCTGTAGTTGAAGGTAAACCTGACCTTTCAAAGGTAAACCACCAGATTTTGCTCTAGTTTGCTCAGTTCAATTCCAGAATGTATTTTCAATGGTAAAGATGAGCCTGAATAAGCAACCCCAAATACACTGATAAGTGAATAGCCTGGGAATAAACAGCATCTGAATATATTTTTTCAGTCCCTTTGCTCTTTGAACAGCTACACACAAAGGATCCACTGACCTTCCGAGTTCCAGGTGATTTAACTTCGGTGCATGTGGAAGATGGCAAATGTAAAGGGAGATAAGCCTTCAGTACATATAAACAAGCTGACCTAATCAATTATGAGATCTTAATTAGGTGTGACATGGAATATCAAATTAGCAGCACAACCTTTGTAAAACAAAGCAGTAAGCTCCAAGTGCAAAGTATCTGTTCCACCATTCACTATAGATATGGAAAGTTCACACAGTGCTGATGTGAGGATGTACGTACCGGGGGTTTCTCTCTCTCTCTCTCTCTTTTTTTCTTTTTTCTTTTTTTCATTTCATTCGTTTCCTTTTTACGGACCTGGCTGCTTCAAAATGTTTATTGTAAATGGGAGAGTCTTGGTGGGTTGGGGCAATTATTTACTCTGAGCAAACAGAAAGTTGCAGGCTAGTAGTCATATTGGGGCATCATTACATCCAGGTAAGGACAGCTCAGCCCTAGAAACAGAGGCAGAGGATGGACCATCTCTCTCCATGCCTGAGAATGATACCTGAAGGCACGGGCTTGGTTTGAAGGTAATAAGCAGAACGTTCTGCTGCAAGGAAGGCCTTTCTGAGATTTGAGGCTTGCTCAGGAGTAGGAGACTTCTTCAAAGGAAAACCTTCATCCTAAAGGAAACAAGTGGCAAGAATACATAGGACACAGCAGCTCAGTCAGCAATATTAGCCTTCCTTTGGGAGTGTAAAACAAGCTGTTCAAAACAATACTTCTCCAGAGCTCCAGGTTCTGCCTTCTGTGTCGTTTCCTGTGACTACCCTGGTGTATGTGACTTTGGACTTTTATGGCTACATCTCTTGGCATCTCTCTGCCTGTTTGCTGTATAAAACTGAACTGTTTAGACCCTGGACTGTTATTGCACTTTATCTTTGGATCCTCTTCATCGGGACAAAGGTGGAGTTGACCACTCTGAAGAGAAGAAAAATGGTGATGGCAAAGAGAGGTGATGACAGGCAGCAGTGTCCGTCATTTGTTGCTTCTGCTGGAAATGAAAGAGGATGCTGAGATGGCCAAATGTTTCCCACCGAAAATCAGCTCAAAGCCCTGGTGATTTCTTCCATGCTGGCGTAGAATCATAGAAAAGTGAAGTTGGAAGAGGCCTATAAGGCCATCAAGTCCAGCCCCCGCATCTGGGGTTGGGGCGGGTGTTCCTCAGAGCCAAGGCACTATGGAGGAGTGAATAAGAGGACTGCCTTTTAGGATGTTCAAGAGAGTCCTTCCATAGTATTGTACAGAGCTGGGTTTTGATGGGATGGGGGGGGGCACTGCCTAAGCTGCCTCTTCCTCCTCTGGTAGTGAGAGTGAACAATTTGCGCAGGAGATCATGGGCACCACTACTGCCTCCCATCACTTGTCACCACTGCAAATGCTGCTTGCCTTTTCTTCAGAGTGAACCAGTTCCTCCTCTCAGTCTTTTTCTGCAGAGAGTGTGGGCAAATTTGGGTTTGAGCTGAAGGGAGCAGTGATGGTCACCAGCAGAAAAAGAGAATGGGAATAGGACAAGGTGGGTTGCTTTGAAGAAAGAGGAGCAGCAGCCACCAAGACCTATTTCCCCTCCTTTGGTTTTGTCAATGGCAGCACATTGTTCCCTTCTCTTATGTAGATCTGCTTGGGCCCTGGGAGTAGAAGCGATGGGGCAAGCAATGCTTTGTCACTTGAGGAGATGGCCTGGGCTAGCTGAAGACAGTGCTGGCCTGGAGGAAGTTAAAGACATGATAAGAGACAGTCTCCTAACCCTCTCTTCCACTGTCACAATTTCCAATTGCCCTCTTCCACTCATTAAGGGTGAATTTCTGGAGAGTCTTTGTTATCTAGGCAACCAAGATTGCTGGAAAACTGTTGTATTCACATGGAAAGCTATTGCATACATGTGGAAGGCAACAGGATGTTGGGACAAAGAAAGCAGGGCTCATTTAGAGGCACACATAACTGGAATTCCTGCAGAGAGCTACCATCTTCTATATATTATAGGCCACATGAGTTCATATATTAATAAAGATAGGGTAAGGAATCTTACAGAGCTTGATGTGTTATCAAGTCAAAACAACTTGGTCAATAAGAACAAAGGATTTAGCAAGTATTATTTACACTTCTATTTAAGCTATTGGCATTATCTTGCTATTTGTATAATGTCTTAGTTTTTTGGAATATTTGAATGTATGTGATTGCATTCCCTGACCCTGCTAATTCTTGTCAGGAGTATTATACATATTATATCTACAGAATCATACTTATGTTTCTATGCTGTATAAGTTTGGGGTGGTTTGTAATAAGTTTAAGAAATGTGTGGGTTTTAACCCTGTTTTGGCCAGTGTTGAGCCCAGGTCTTGTGTTCTAACTGCATATCTGATACACGTTACATTATAGCGTCCAGCCATGGGAGCAGAGATGCCAGGATGCTCCTAATTTTCTTTTTCTTTCCTTCCTGCTCTATAACTGATATTAAATATGTTTGGGACTAATTCATTATAACTATTGTTTCCTTGAAGCCTACTCTGAGTAATGATTTACATTCTCATATTAAGTGTTATGAGCCTTTTTTGTTTTTACAGATTTCAACGATAATTAGTAAAAATAACTAATTCAGTTCTTTAAAAAAACTCTCATGTACGAATGTGACCTATTGTGCTTTTGTACCCATGATTCAGAAAGCTAGGAAATGGCCCAATATTGCTGCACAATATCATGCCTGCATTGCCAGCAGGAAAAAAGATGCCAGACTTTACATAGACAGCCTTAGTGTTGACAAAACCAGTGCTAGCAGTCAAGATGGTCTACAGCAGGGGTCCCAAACCTTTTTCACCCCGCGGATCGGCTGGGGAAGGCGGGGCACTCCCTGCGCTCGTGCGCATGCGCGAACAAGCGTGCATGTGCAAACAGCGGCACAGCACTTGTGTGGGGTGCGCGCACTCATGCGCATGCGAAAATGGCGGTGCGGCGCTCGCACGGGCACGCTGGAGTGCATGCGCAAACCAGCTGTGCGGGGTGAGTGCATGCGGGGGGGCGGGAGGTCTGTCTCCACGGCCCGGTCCGGCTCAGGCCACGGACCGGCACCAGGCCGCGGACTGGGGGTTGGGGACCTCTGGTCTATAGGATATCTTCTTCTGTTCACTATTATTCATACTTGTTGAAAAACAGCCCTAACAATTGCTTTGTGTTTGGGTGAGAAATGGTTAACTAATGGAAAAAGAGTCAGCTTCTAGGATTTTCCCCTGTGTGGTGTCACTTTGTGAATGGTAGTGAGCAGAAGAGGGCATCCTGTAGAACATTTTCACTGGTGCCATTGGTGCTGTCAGCATTCAGACTGTCCTTTGCTGTGTTAGGTATGTTAGATAAGATTTGCAGCCTGGCGGGATACCAAAATCTCATGCATATCCTTCAATTATGTATTTTAGTTACATATTTTAATGTGGTTCTTTTTACCAAGTCAGTTCCTGTGCTTTTATCACAGGGAAAAATTAAATTAACAATTTCATTTTGCATGCTAATGGTAGTGATATTTCTAGGACTCAAAATACCAATACTAGTACTAATACTTTACTTTACTTTACTTTATTGGATTTTTACCCCGCCCCCCTAGACAAATACTGTTGCCTCCATAGCCTGAGGCCCTACTGAGTGATTCTAAATGCCCACCTGTTTTGCTTTTTCTTTAAATTGAGTATGCCACTCACATTTTTCGTCTAGCCAGCAGATAAGTCTTGTGTTTTGTTTCCCCCCTCTTTTTGCAGTGCCATTTCTGAGAGCCTGAAAATATGCTCCATGTTCTCCACACACATTCTTCTCCATCAGCATTGCTGTTACTGCTTTTGTACTGAATCTATAATTTACAACATTTAGCACATCATACCATTTAAATGAAGGCCGTGCAATCTGTAGCACTGGCTAAGCAAAGATTCATTTTAAAGATAAAAGGTGTGCACTTACTTACAGGTGTATTGAACACATCTAGTTCTCAAGCCCTTCATGTCTTTCCACAAGGTCTGTGGTGTCTTGTTGGGTAAAAGGCAAAAAAAAGCGCCAAGTGTGCTGCGTATACACTGCCCTATAATGCTTAAAGCACTTTCTGGGCGGTTTACAATTTAATTATGCAGGCTACACATTCCCCCCTCCCCAGCAAGCTGGGTACTCAATTTACCAACCTTAGAAGGACAGAAGGCTGAGTGAACCTTGAGCTGACTACCTGGGATTGAACCTTGGTCATGTGTAGAGTTTTGGCTGCAGTACTACAGTTTAACCACTGTGCCACAAGGCTCCTAAACTGTAAACTATATTTCTTTTTTTAAAAAGTCTTGACTTTCTCAGACAGAACTGGGGTGTAGAGTCGAAATCAAAAGTATCCAAGAAAAATCATAAAAAGAGCTGTTCACATATTGTACAAACTGGTGAATAGAATAAAGGAGAGCACTTAGCTTAGCATCCGCTACCATTGTGTTCTTTCCAGTTTCACAACTGGGTCTGAAGAGGAGGGTCCTGCTTGCATGTTTTACATGAAGGAAGGAAGCCTGAAAAAAAAAAACTGGATTCTTGATCATCTGTAGGACCCTTTTGCTCTTCAGAGGAAAACATGATGAACATGATGATGGAGGGTTGGTGCTAAGCCCTCCCCCCTGAGCATCTTCATAGATACTAAATGAGGCTAAAAGTTTACATAATTTGTATGCCACAATTCCACTCTTGTCCTTACAATAATCCTATGAGTAAGTTAAACTGAGACCTTGTGGCTTGTGCAAGGGTACCCACTAGCAGCTGCAGATGGGCAGAATTTAAAGTTGCTTTAGAATGGGACTATAAGAAGAGACCTGATGGATCAAACCAAAAGGTTTCTCCACTTTAGTGTTCTGTTTGCTCTATGATTAAGGAGAAGCCCCTAAGAACTCCGCACGCAGGACATGATTGTAGCAGCATCCTCCCTTGTATAGTAATTGTCACTTCTTTTAATGACACTAAATAATTTGCTATCATCAGCCAACGTGGCAACCTCTCTTCTCACCCCTAACTTCAGAACATTTTGTTCTACCTGCGATAGAATACAGCACCATCCTTCACTTTCCCGAGTATGTGCAAACCCAGGAGGGCTGTTAAAATTTAATACCACAAATCCCCAACTTAATAGCCAAGCTCTTACATGGAGAAAGGGTTTGTTTTCTTAAAGAAAAGCAAAAGGGCAAAACAATTCAAAAAGTAGTAAGAAGGGCAAAATCCAAAGACAGGTCTGAGAATTTAGTGCCACGGATCCCCAGCTCAGTAACTCAATAACAAGACTTTTATGTGGAGAAAGGGGAGCTTTTCTTTTTTTAAAAAAAAAGGCGCAAAAAGACAAAATAGTTTTAAAAATATATTTAAAAGGCAAAATCCAAAGTAGGTCAAGTTTGCACTGCATGAAAGTGTTCCAGCATGTTGTAGTAAAACAAGGACCCCTGTAATGCACAAGAGAGTGCAGAAGCATGCAAGTGGGTATACATTGTGCATCCTATCATCCTGTAGTGCCAGAACCCAAACCAATTTATCCTTCAGTTTGCATTGTGGCACTACAATAAACTCTGAAATGTAGACTTTGCAACAGTGATGTCCTCATGTATGTTACCAATTAGTTAAATGGCTCAGGAGGTCTGTGATGATGTCATACTAATTGGCTATACTAGGGACATGACCAAACAGGCATCTGTCTTGTTGTTTGCCCCATGTTCCTCATTGTTGATATCATTCCTACTCCCAAGGAGATGCAATATTTTTGCATGAGTATCCTATCCATTTTGTTCAGTCCTCCATGTACCTTCTCCTGTCTCCCCCACCCACCTTGTGTCTCCTCACATTTTGGAGATCAGAGTTGTATCATGTGAACATGTTTTTTCAGACCTTCTGGAATATTGCTGGACACCTCCTGAGAACATAGCTCAAGCGATATACAATGAGGTGTGGTGTGGGAGTGATCACGTTTGGCTCTTCCCTGCCACTGCTTGGCACTGCTGCTAACATCTTTCCTTTTTTAAAAAAAAATTAAAAGAAAGAAACTGCAGTGATTCTAGCACTACATCAGTTTCAAGCAATTCCAATGCTGTTTTAGTTGTTTATTTTTGTTTACTTTTACGGACTTTGAATCAAGAAGTATTTGCAATAGAAGCATGAAATATATGTATAACAAAAAATTGGGGGAAACCAAGTCTCCAAAACTGCAGTTTTAACTGACTGCTTCCTTCAGAATTTAGTTTTTTGCAAGATACTAATATAGTGCTAAACTGCTTCAGCTGTACATCTTAATTTTTTAAATCTAAAAGATATTGAGTTGAGAGCTCTATACAATGAAAGTATGAAATACATCATCAGAAAATCTGGTAAATCCATGTCTCCAAAAACAGTGGTTTTAAAGTGAAATGATTGCTCTACTTCAGGTTTTCTACTATACTGATATACTGCTAAACTACTGTACTTCAGCACTATATTGGTTGTTATTTTTTTTAAGGACAGTGAATCAGCAGCTATCTGCAACAGAATCATGGAATCCATTTATAACACAGGGTGGGGAAAAAGGGTGGTGATATTGAAACCAGAAGAGGATGGGTAAGGTGGGTGGGGTTTGAGGAGAAATGTTGCACTATTACACATTTCACTATCATCCACTTCATGGACAGTTGAAATGCAGCCAAAAAAAAAAGACATGTGAAGCACACAATCAGTATCTTCCAGAAGGAGAATATCATAGGACAGGAACCAAGAAGAGTTTGGCACAGACACAAGCTCTTCGGGACTCTTCACCGCGGCTTCCGTTTGTAGATTTTGAATTTCCAGTCTCAGAATTCCCTTGCTTAACCATTCTCACAGTTTTCATCCAGTGCTGCAACTGAATAATCATGAGCAAAAAAAGGAAACCAGGAGGTGCAGATGTTTATAGTCATCAATAGACACAATCCCTACTGAAAACTAGAACACTTGTTTTCTAGTTTAGGGGCTAAACTTTCATGTTATGTGCAAACACACACCATTAAGAGGGAACATTTCCTACTCATGAAGTACTCTTTTTAAAAAAATAAGGTTTGGGATGAAATGAGAGAGCTGTTAAGAGCTTCATTGACTTCCGAGAAGTGGTGCCAGCTCACAGTAGGTCTGAATTGGGTGCAAAACATTGCAAGAGGCAGTTTCTTTAAAGCATCAGCAGTTCCACAGGGCTGCGTAGGGCCCAGCCGTGCTTTTGCCTGCTGTCTGATCACTTGGCACAGCACATGAAAGCCTTTTCTTTTCAAGCTAAGGCAAGCTTTTTGTTTGCAAAACACGTAGTATTGCATTCACTTCCACTTCCCAGGCATGGGAATGCATGGGGTGAGATGGATGATAGTAATTTTCACAGCTTAAGTCACTACTTTATCACCAGGAAGCAAATAGAACCCTTATGATGTACAGACTAGAGAAGAAAGTGTCCCTTTTCCTATAGTATTTGGCTCCCGTTTGACTCTGTCAAATCTCTTTTATAGTTTCTTACATTTTAGATGCTATTTGTGTTGGTTCTGGGAGAGTGTACAATTCACTCTGGGGCGGCATTTAAGGAAATATATCACCAATTGTAAGCTGGCCATTGACTCCTATATGTAAGATCATTCTTGTATAAGAAGTCAAATGGAGTGCAACTTTACAGCTAGAGGGAGAGGTGTCCTGGGACTTATTTGTTTACAGTATTTAAAACCCACCTTTCCCCCAAGGAGCTCAGTTGTTCTGTGCCTCCCCCACCTCTACTCCCAATAAGATTTGGGGTACAAATTAAAAGAAACCAGGGAGATGCTGGAAGCAGCAAAAGATTTTTGCTCCGTTCTCTTGGGGACAGATATCAGGCATTTACTGTTGGTTGCTATTTCTTAATTTGAATATGAGAAAGTGTCTCTCTGAGGCCATTCTACAGGCCAGCCTCCTGTTGATATGACACAACGTACACCAGAAATCACATACGCAGCGTGTGAGATCTGGCTGGGTATTTGTTGTGCATTTGGACATGTCTGGGTTGCATAACTACTTGTGCACGCCTGAAGGCAAGGACAAATGGCCAGAAAAAAATGTTAAAACTGCTTGTGTGATTGCATGGGATTTTGTAATAAGATTTTGGCTACTGATACTGGGAAAAATGGAAATGCAATACACCCCCCCCCCAAAGTGCTATCTGAGATATGTAGATGGTTAACATCCAAACCTTCTCAGCATTGTTATTCAAACACTCATCCAATTGTGCTTCTACATAAACTGCGTGTCTACATCAAATGTGCTTCCACTCTTTGGCTACAACCCTAGCTAGCCCAGATTAAAATCAAGCAAATGTTTTTTCAGAACATCTCCGAATCCTGAAGAAACAGCAGAGAATGCCAATACTATAATGTGCAGAGAAAGAACTACTCACCTCTTAAAAGAGCATAGAACCCCAAGAAAGTGTAGCTAACAGTCACATAGAAACCTTGGTTACTTGGAAGTCACTTAATAGGCTACAGAGTGGACTTGGCAGAACCAAGGTGAACCTAAGAAAATGTGGGTTTTTAACCAACACAATTCTTTGTGAATGCGGAGGAGAGCAGGCAGCATTACACCTGGGCCCCAAATACTCTTGATGTGACTGGGCAACAATTATCTGATATATTTATTAATTGTACTGTGAAGCTTCTGACATGAACAAAGAAGAAGGAAGAGCCTAACCCTTAATTGAATGCATCCTCCAGACTCCTTTTAAAAAATCAGCTTACTAATGCAAAGGATGTGTCAGGACCCATAACAGATAATGGATTGACTCAACTTTCAATTCTAACATCAATTTTCATCGGAAAAACCATGGCAAATTTTATTTCCCCCTCCACACTCTTGACTATCTTGTCCTTTTCCAGCTTTTGTCATTCATTCTTTTTTTCATTCAAAAGTTCACATATCATGGTATTTATGGGCTTAAAAATCATATTCACACGAAAACCAACGGACACAATTAATGGGATTTGTCAGAATACTTTTTCCTCGTAAGAAAGCTATTGGCAATTATGATAGGCTCATCCACCAATACTACCAGCAACCGTTTTTAATTTTTTGACTTAAGAGTTTGTTCTGACTCAGGATTAAAAAGAAAGAAATTGGGGTATGTGTGTACATGTTTTAGAATTGTAAAAGAAATCACAGTAGTGAGAAAAAGATTATGATACATACAGAAAAAGTATGTCTGTGTTCTTTCCAAATGGCATTTGTGAATATTAATAACAATTTAGTCATTGTGCTTAGTTGTGTAGATACCTTTTATATTTTACTGTAGCAAGAGATACTTTTAATACATTGCTTCACACAACTTAGTTCTTTTTGGTGCAATGTCCAGGGTTGCCACTTTCTGGAAAGTCAGGGAAATTCAGGGAAATGGGTCTAAAGTCAGGGAAATTGTGATTAAAATATATTCAAGCAGTGGATTTTTGACCTGCTGCTGCAAGAGCATGATCTGTTCTTGTGGCAACTGGAATAGAGAAGTAGCGGAATACAAGTAAAACTTAATTATGCCCTTTCCCAGCTCCACCTTTTTCTCAGCTCCACCCCCAGCAACCAGCCTAATGAAAAAAAAAAAAGCTTAAAAAAAGACTGAGAGAAGAAGCCAAAATGGAAGACGAAACAATTGATGAGAAACTTAGAGTTAAAAAAATAAAAGGAGAAAACTAGAAGTGATCGTTTTATATCTTAAATCTTTATTCTTTAAAAACAGATTACTTGTATTCTAATTTATAACTTAATTATTATTGCAATTTCAAAACTATAAGTTTCGTAGTGTGTCTTCAGATAAACCATTTTAGATAGAACGTTTATATAATTTTTAGTGTACCTTTAAAACAATAACAAAAATGTTATGTCATTTGTTAGCATTCAGAGTTTACTTGAATTGAAGTTTGTATCTTGGTGTAATTTTTGGTGCACTTGCAAAACAGATGTTGCTGCAGTTAATGTTGAAAGAAGCTGATATTAAATCTCTTACTTTGACAAATATTTTTGCTGTTGAAACTTGTGTAGTTGTAGAGTGAAACATTTTATTAAGACTTACTGTACATTAATGCAATACCACCTATTCATTTTTTAACTTGATATTAGCAGACATCTTCCAGTCAACCTGGAAGAAAAATCTATCTGCTGAATTATTGAGGCTGGGCTTCTCTCCAGGCAACCTGAGGAAGAAAAGCTATATCAGAGCATATAGGCTTTACGAACATGTTGTGGGCATGTTTTTTTTAAAAGTCCCCTTGTCCTTTGAAGTAATAAAAAAGGGAGAACTGCGAATTAACAAAGATTGTAACTGGAAACCAAATTCAAACTCACCCATACTATTTTTTAAAAAAAGATAGTGGGGAAAGACAAAGGGAAAAACCCCCAACTCATTTGAAATGTGGTGTTGGAGGAGAGCCGTACAGATACCAAAGACAGCCAGAAAATCAGAAAAGTGGGTGCTCAATCAAATCAAGCCTCAGCTCTCACTAGAGCAAAAATGAGTCAACTGAGGCAATCCTGCCATGCACATATAAACAAAATACAGAACTTGCCAGAAAAGACAGTATTGTTAGGAAGTGGGGGGCAGTTAGAAGAAAGAACAACCTAACATGAGATGCTGGTGGTTTGCAGGATCTGAGCAGAGCTGTTAAGGTTATGTCATTTTGGAGGTCATTAACTAAAAAAATCACTACACATCAGAAGTGACTGGATGGAACATAAGATCTTTGGGGCTTTTTCCTTAATTACCAGACAACTGTATAGTGACAAGATGGGTGGAATGGTTGAGACTATGACAAGATATAGGCAGCAAAGCTCAGCTAACATCGAGCAAAACCATCCCCAACCACATACCAAAAAACAGTAATGAGTGAGCTTCTGAATATTTGTTCTCTGTTCTTTTAAAAATATCCTTTAAAATATTTTTACAATCAGAGAAAGAATAGTTTTGCAAGCATGAATCATTGTTCGACTAAGTAGGAGTTAAAAATTTAATTAGGTCCTGACTGACAGGTTCCAAAGTTCCTGTACCATGCATATGTTTTGACTGTATTCCTGCATTGAGCAGGGGGTTGGACTTGTTGGCCTTGTAGGCCGCTTCCAACTTCACTTTTCTATGATTCTATGATTGTATGCATGCTCAGTTTATAACAATGTCGCTGTTTTTCCCATTTAAAAGGTCTCTTTTGAGGATCAATATTAAACCCTTGTGGCCTGCATTTTTTCCAATTTTTTTTTTAAAAGCACTTTGGGACAACCATTCTCTTTCAAGAGAAGTAAGATAGGTCTTTTCAATTTATATAAGCTATTTTAAATCTGGGGACATTTCGGGCCACCTATGTATTTCTGAACTCAGGAGGTAACAGTTTTACTTTTAAAAAATAATAATTTGAAAATTATTTTCCCAAACATCCCCAAATTTGGCATAGAGCAAGATAATACTGTCTGCTACACATATTCCAGATTTGGTGCTGGTCCAGTTTCAAAGTTATACTTTTTTATTTGGGCTTCCCCCAGTTTTAGAATTGCCTTTTAGAATGTTGATTTGCTCTGCTCCACAATAACATCACTGCACTCTTGTGCAGTTATGATCTATGCACAATGTATATCTGTTTGGGGCACTAAAATGCTCAATGTGACACTAATTTGCAGGTTGGTTTTGTTTTGTTTTTTCCTTTGCCAAGGAAACACTGTTGGTTGTTGAATGTCACATCATTAGCCCAGTTTATATAACAATAGGGAAACACAGCAAATCCCACCTTCTGTTTTTATGCTAATTCCTAAAAAATGCAGCACAGCACATTGGCATGTTCATTGTACATGTAGATTAGAGAGATTCAAATCAATTGCCTTTTTAGTAGGATCGATATCTGCAGGCCCTGATATGTTCTGTTCTTATATATTTGAATATATAAACCTTCCAAACAGGAGCATAACTTTTCATCTGAGACAAATCAATAATGCTAAACAATATGTTAAGCAAGAGCAAGCTTGGTTATTGATGAAAGTATATAGTTATGTCAGGGTGCATAGTAATCTCATGAGAGGTCTGTGCATGTATATGCGAGAGTAATAAAAAAAAGTCTTTGCACCTGTTTGAGTCTAACTGATACAGGATTGAGATAAGTGCTTTGAATGAGTGCGGGGTTGCATTACTTTGGGGAGAAGTAGCCTGACAGCAGCTCCAAAGTATTAATATAATGACAGTGTGTTACTTTTATATTTTGGTGAACAAATAATCAGAAATAAGAAGCACCACAGGCTCCTTTGCTTATTATTAGCCTTGTACTCCCTTGTATGCTGTATGAAGACAATAAGTTACAGGCTATTGTAGTCAAAAAACCTCCAGCAGCTTCTGCAGATGTCTGAAAGTGTCTCTCAGGGTAAAGCAACATCAGCTGCCAGGTTCTGCCCTGCTTTGGTTCTCGTCTAGCCTACTTCCCATCCCCAGTTTTGACTTCCCTAACTGGTGCTGCCCTCTTAGAGTAGATGAGTGACAAAGTCAGTAGAGACACAACTTCTGACCATTGGAGCCTATGTGTGTGTTCTCTGAGGCCATTGTCTGGTGTTCCTGTCCTTGGCTCTCATATCACTTGGGGATTTGGGTGGGAATGAAGTATGGTTGTGTCAGTCTCAGTGATGTAAGAAATCTTCTAGATGAGGGATTTTGGGATGTTCACTTCTCTTAATCATATACATGTAACATGGATCTGAGCTCATTCCCACACACCTGCAAATGTGTTGGTTTAAGTCAGTGGTTCCCAACCTTAGTCCTCAAATGTTTTTGGACAACAACCTATGTTCCTTCTAAGCCACACACGTGCAGAGCTCCATCAGGGCTGTGTACCGGCAGCTGATGTTGCCGCATTTAGTTCTGGTTGCGGCTGAAACTCCCCTCATGTGTGCACATGCACAGAGTGAGGCTCCCGGGCAGCAGGGCTGAAAATCAGAGGGAACCTTGACTACAACTCCCAGAAACCCTGGCCAGCACAGCTAGTGGCAAAGGCTTCTGGGAGTTTTAATCTGGGGGCCCAAGTTTGGGAACCACTGTGTTAGTGGCACTTGAAGAAGTATACAATAAGATTTTTAAGGAGTGTTGGTTATTGAATTTAATGCTGCTAGTATGTGCTATCACTTCACAGTGCCTTCCTGCACTGGGCACAAGCTGTGGGTGATGCAGCCCCTTGACCTTGGATATTATTTTATCTGTGAACTTTACTGGAATATATTATGCACAGAATGAAAATTCCTTTGAAAACTATTGTACATTTCTATATATATATAGAAATATATTTTATATTTTTCTATAAAAATATATATATATATACGTATAATATATTTCTATATATTATAGAAATTATATATATATATATAATATATTTCTATATTATATATATATAAAATCTTAGTCTGACATGGTCACAAATAGCTTGTATTTCTCAAACCACTTTAATATCAATCTAGGATGCTGTTATTGCAAAAGAATTTATAGAACATATAGGCAACTTTTATCCTGGGGGTGGATTCCTATAAAGCACACTGTCAAACAAAAAAGCGTCATGCCCATATTTATGCTAGCTTTATAGTTGTAAAAGCAAGCCTTGAGGCAGCCTATTAACTTCTTCCATCTTAGTGTGATTTATAATATGATGGATATTATTTTTGATAAATTTTCTTCATGCTTGGACTCTTTTATTAAGTTGATTTATGAGTGGGTAATTACAGAAAATAAAACAAAACAAAATCCTTAGGTTTTTATCACCATATCAGGATATGTGGATGCTGTCCAGATAACAATAGATTTGTATTTTTGTGTTCAAGTATGGCATTCAGATTCTGATTGTAAGTAAAGCACATCAGAGTGGAACAGCGTATGCTTTAAACCTTTACCATTGTGCCTCTTTAAAGTTCAGGTGAGCAAGATCTGATCCTTTTCCAATCACATTCTGAATAAGTTGACACAACAATTAGTGAGATGTTAAACTGAGGGTGACATAGGACAGGATGATGATGATAATGATGATGTGCTGTCAAATCAGTTCTGACATATGGTAACCCTTGCTATTGTTTTCTAGGTGTAGAGTGGTTTACCAGTCCTTTCTTATGGTGGTGCTCTAGTACTGCAGCTTGCCCAAGGCTACACGGGCTCGCTCTTCTCCCTGGAGGCACAGCAGGAAATCTAACTCCTGATTCTTTCCTCTTCAGACAGCCAGGCACTACAAACCATTACTATCCAGCCAGCAAATGTTGGTTAAGACATCTATAAATATAAAAAGCTGAGCTCATCCTCACATTAGTGAGGAGCCCTTCTAGGTTTTTTGTTTTAATTCTCATACATTGCTCTCCCTCAGATATAATCTGCCTATAATTTGCAGGTCAGCCTCAAGTTGCATCCCAACTGTAATTTTTGAATTCTGTTTTTGCAAAATTATGAGCTATTTATTGTTGTTATGTTTTTTTAAAATTTATTATTATTATTAAATGAACTACATTGTTGTTATGTACCATTAAGTTGTTTCTGAGTTATAGTGACCTTAGTAGGGTTTTTGAGGTATGTGAAAGGTTCAAGGAGTGGTTCACCATTACCACCTCCCAGTGAGTCCCTCTGGCTAAAGGGGATTTGAACCCAGGTCTTCTGGGTGTAGTCTCTTCACTATACCACACTGCCTTCCATTGCTTCACCTGCTAGTGTTGAAATGAGGAAGGTTGATTGTCAGACAAAGAAGGTTCTTCTGCCACAAAGATAAGTTGCACAGATAGACTGTGCTTTTTTCTGTAGTCGTTATTAAAAGGGTTTGCAAGACACTATTGATTGCACACAAAGAACTGCTAAATCAAACTGGGCTAATTCTATTGAGTAGGGTGAAATTATTGTCAATGTTGTGTATATTCTCTGTAATTTCTAACATCTTCAGACTCAAATATTCTTTTTTAAAGAGCACTTTTCTGGTCTTCAGGAAAATGGTTTGAACAAAAATACAGTGGTGGCTTGAAAACCAGCAAGAGAACAGCAGGGTGCCTTCTAAAGAACTTCCAACATGATTTTCCCTGGGCAGCCTAGATAGGGTCCTCCTGAGTGAACATTTCTTAGGAATTTTGCAGTAGCTTTTTGCAGTTGAACAAAGAGAGCAAAAGACTAAAAGCTTTCCAGACTGAAAATCAGGGACAACTAAAAAGTGCACATTCAGACGTGGTTTAAATGTAAATTGGATGTGAAAGAACTCTGGTATTCCACTCTGTTTCATGGCTGCTTAGCACTGTTATGAAGATGTGAAACTATTGTCATACTTCACTGAGCTTCAGCCTTAAGATTCAGCTTAATTATCTTCAAGGTCACTTTAAAAAAAAAAGAATCAGACCGCATAAAAATGTCAAGTAACACAGAACTGTAGAACCTGTTTTCCATAATGCACCATTTTATTGCTGTCTGTAAGTGTAATTGTCTATGTTTGCCTTGAAAAGACAGAAATTTGAAAAGCTTTGCTCTATGTGGAGAACGGAATATTGCAGAAACTTTTTTTGTTAATCCATTTACATCTATGTAGGCTAAAATGACTTTAAAATCTCAACTCCTAAAGGATCAGACATAAATTTCTAAGGCAGTTGCATCAGTATTAAGGTTCTTGCTGAATGAACATAAATATTTACCTGCCAGATATCTTAACCTTTGAACTGAACATGAAATGAACAGTGAAGTTACTCTGTAGGATAGCAAATTCTTGAACAAGATGTAGGGAAATAAGACTGTTACATGTGTCATTGTACGTCTAGGTATATGCTGAAATCACTGTATTAATTAAGCTAAACAGAAAAATATCTGGAAATACAGGGCTGCACTTTTTGTTTTGTGCCGTCAACTCACCTCCATCTTGTAATGACTGCATGAACAAGTGACCTCCAAACTATTCTGTCATTAACAATCCTGAAGAGCACTTGCAAACTCAAGACTGTGATTTCCTTTGTTGAGTCACAGACTGATATTAAATAGAGTTTTTAAATCTGGTTGCCCAAGAAAACATTCAGAATTCACTGGGTGACATTTGGAAAAAGTCATGTATCACTTTTACTGAAAGCCATGGCCTATAAGCTGACAACCTAGAACTGTGCATTTGGATGCATTTGTACTCAGAAGAAATTCACACTGGGTTCAATGGGACTTACGGTTAGGTAAATGTGTACAGCACTGGTAGGTCACCTCAGCAGGGATGGAGGGGAACGGTTCAGATTGGCTGGCAGCCCAAGAGCTGCCCTCTCTAGTTTGCATATTGAATGCTTTAATTAAAAAACAATTAATGCTGTGATACTGTAAAAATAGCTACAGTGGCTTTTTTATTAACTAAAAAGTAGGTTGAACTGAAAATATTTTTTTAAACTGAAAAGGCCTCTTATACCCTCTTTTTAGGGGGGCTGGGGATCTGGGGAGCTCCAGGGGTACTGGAGAAAGCTGCAAACATGGCCTTTGAGGCTGAATGCATCCCACAGACCACATTTTGCTCTCCACTAGATTGCACACAGATGCACAGCAGAGCAGATGCAGATCAAAACAGCATAATATTTTGAACCCTGAACTCTGGAGATTAAAAATGCCCAATGTTAGTCAACAATCCTGCTTCTCTTAGTTTGGCCAGAATCCTATGAAAGCCTCCAGAATACAAATTTCTGTAGTAAGCCAGGTGAAGAGGCAGGACAGCTTTCAGCATAGGCTTGCTTTTTTGTATGATCAACAAAAGATAACTGGTTTCTCTTATTGCCTGGCCTCGATTTGCTTGTTCTTTGGCATCCGTCTATAGCAGAAAGGAGCCTGATTCTGCTAACATATGTGCTAGAAGGTGACAGTAGAACTGGACCTTGGAGCACCCCACTAATTGGTATGTTTACCATGTATATGTATATGCCCATCTTTTTCAAAGGACCTTATAATTTTCTCATCCATTTTTTATTTGCAACAAGCCTACAAAACAGGTCTTTGCTGGGTGATTCTCTCTCTCTCTCTCTCTCTCTCTCTGTTTGAACATTTGGTCATAATAAGGTATCAAAAAAACAAATTACAGGGTGACTAGGAATGCAACATGTTTATGTTCAGAGAGTGGCATACCCATACATTATCCTAGTCTATGACAGAAAATATTTGGCAAAAGTTGGTTCTGTAAAGTACCATAATAAAAAGAGTTTCCATAATAGTCAGTCCCATTCTTGATAGCTGGCGAAACAGTGAGATTTTTTTGCGGGGAAAACACTCCAAGTCTGACTTTCCTTCCACTGAGAAAGCAATTCTCAGTTCTTCTCCAGACCATTATCAAAGACTATCTGACCTCAGTTGCCCTCCCTTAGGCACTGAGGAGAGAAATAAATCATGCTGGACACTTATATTAGACAGTGTTCAATACCACTGATGTTTTTATTTCATTCCCTGTATTAAGCTACCCTTCTTAAGGTGGTTTTGTTTTAGACAGGTGGCCACTAAATGAAGATAAGACATGGGCAGTTAGTTTAACAGCATCTGAACCCAAGTACCTAAACTGTTTCCTTGAAAGCCTTAGTTTTGATTTATTACATGGAAAAGGCTCATAGTTATACCCTGGGGTAAAGTTAAAGGTTCTATGCATGTGGCAAATTTCAGGCTAAAAATAACTTTACCTCAGCATGTTAATTAAATTCAATTAGCTGCCAACTTCGGCACGAGAAAATGTCTTGTGATGTGCATGTGTGCGGGGTGTTGCATCTATGGTGTGATATCACATGTTTGGGGGAAATAATACTATATTCCTTGCCGAGACTCTGATTTTCCCCTTCCCCCTGGATTGTTTCTATGTAAGATTTGACCTATGTGTTATAAAGTATAAAGCCCCACATGACTTTGGATGTGCTTAAAGTTTGATCCTTCCCTGAAAGGCCCATGCCTTCCTTTATCGTTGCAGCTTAAGATGTATGCTTCAAGAGAGAAGGTTTAAAAATTAGTACTCTTTTTCCCAAGTTTTGGGATGTGCTTTCAATTTTTTATGTTTTTTTTTATGTTTTTCATGCTATTTCCCTTTGGTTCAGGGACCATTTTATAAGGATACAGGAATAACAATATTGCAGGTAGGTTACAACAGCCTTAAGTACTTATGCTCTAGTTTGGAAACATATTACCCACATTTTTCATAGGTCAGTTACAAGCACAAAATAAATTATAGTGAAGTGTAAAATCAAAGTTGGTTTCTTCGTAGCAAACAGTGGCTGAAATCCTGTAGCTTAGTGCAGTAAGTCGCACTAGAGTTGTTCCCTTGAATCAGTGGGGATTTGGTGTGTCAAATCCAGTGATTCAAATGGGCCTCCTCTAGTGTGACTTTCTATGCTAAGCAACAGGATTTCAGCCAGGTTTACATGATGTAAAGTCTGAATTAAGCAAAATACTTATTATGAGGCCACCTCCTCTGAGAAATATTGTACTCTGTTTCTGATACCAGACTATAGAAAGTACCACCAGGGCAGTTCCTAAAGGAGAATGCCTCCATAGAAACGCCTATCTCTCCCTTCCCACATTACCAACTGTGCTTAATTTTTAAGGAGAAGCTACAATATCTACATATAGGCACAAGTCATAACTGACATAACACAGTTTTCCTTGTTTGAGTTTTGGAGACGTGAAGTAAAGTTTAAAATGCAAAAATCAATTCTTGCAGTGTGTATAAATTGACATATAATCTGCACTATATAACATATTGAGATCCAGCTGGGTGGAGGTATTTATGAGGCTAAGACCTGCCCCTGATCTCACTGCAACATGCATGGAAATTTCAGGGAGGGGATTGTTTGATAACGTGCAAAGCTTATAGCTCGTGTGTGTCTTAGTGGCTGTTAAACATTGGCTTGAGAGAGATTCCCAAGTATCTGGAAACTCAAAGTAAATGTGAAAAACAGACAAGCAAACTTGCAGCCAATTAATTTTCTGAGAAGATATTGTCTTTGTTTATATCCTAGAAGGAGTAAATATATATTTAATTGCAAGATTTAAAGCACCAAAGCGTGATAGCAATGTGGAACTCAGAAAGGAATAAACCTTGTGTATTTCATACCTACTTTGTAAACATGCTAAAATTCTTGTGTGGTGAACTATATATTTGTCTAAGTGGAAATAATTCTGCATGCACAGATATGAACACCATGCACACACACACGGATGCACCTATGGCCATATAATTCAAATACACACTCATGTATCACGTTCACACCCACAGATATTCTCCCATGCTGCAGTTAGGCTCAGAAAAGACCTTCCATTATTTTCTATGTGCATACATTTCTGTGTGTGCACAGGGCTTTCTCCTATGTTTTCAATAGTGAAAAGTGTATATCAAAATGTGGGGAGCATGGCAAGCATTTGTGGTAGACTTTGCGACTGTGGCTGCAAGACACATTGGTAGCAGGAGGTTGGGAGGGCCCTCACAGCATTACAGCCCCCTCTGTGTGTGTGTGTGTGTGTGTGTGTGTGTGTGTGTGTGTGTGTGTGTGTGTAAGGAATGCTGAAAGAACACATGGGGGCTGTAGAGCCTAATACACACATACACACATCTCATCCAGAATAATTTACTGTATAGTGGATGTTCTGGGTTATACCAAGGCATGGATCCGGTGAGAAAAAGAGGGGTAGCTGTATTACTTTGTTGCAGCAAAAACAACAAAGAGTCTTGGGGCACCTTTTGTGCAACCCAGTTCCACCTGGAGAAGTTAGTCTCTGAGAAAAATACTGTAAAACTCTTAAGAAGTGTTATTAGAACAACCAGATTCTCATTCTGTGTGCAGAGAGAATGCAGAACTGCTTAACACATGTTTTGCCTCCATATTCTCCTGAAAAGAAGGCAGTGGTCAGTCTAGCACAACCTCATCACTACCACCAGAAAAATGGAGGCTGCTGCTGTCCAAGAAAGGTTAAGTGGTAATATGGGAACCCTTAGCCAGCGTGGTGCAGTGGATAGAATGATGGACTGGGACACAGGAGACCTAGGTTCAAACACCTGGTTGGCCACAAAGACTCACTGGGGGTTGGTGCTGGTAAAACCACTTCTTAAATATCTCAAACGCCCTATAAAGGTCAATACAAATCAAATGCAACTTGACAACGTATAAAAAACAAACGCTGCTTTAAATGAATTCAGGTCTCCAGGGTCAGATGACCTGCATCCAAGTTACTAAAGGAACCTGCAGTTGTAATCTTAAAATCCTTGAGCACTGCTGGGGAAAAGGTGAGATCCTTGAATGCTAGAAATATTGCCTCATCTTCAAAAAGGGAAAACAAGAGGATCTGAACAACTACTGACTGGCTGACTTGACATCAATACCACAAAAGGTTGTAGAATAGATCATAAGATCAGGGAATGTTGTGTGTGTACTATATCTATACTTCAGCAAGGTTTTTGAAAAGGTGCTCTTGAAAAGGTACTCTTAATTGCCATACCGGTAAAATTTGGGCTAGATAATGTTGCTCTTAGGTGGATACCCCACCGTGCTCAAGGAGCACTTGCAAAAGGTTCCTTGTTAACATGGAAAGAAGTGACAAGTGAAGTGGCCACAGAATTTTGTCCCAGACCTGGTGTTGTTCAACATCTTTATAAATTACTTTGATAAAGGATTAGAGGAAGTATTTATCACATTGAGTGGAGTGGACTGCGGTCAGAAGACAGGATTAGGATTCTGGAAGACCTCAACACTGGAGATTTGGTCCACAAAACACAAAATGAGTTTCAAAAGGGGAAAGTGACAAGTTCTACATGTAATCCGGAAAATAATATGCACAAATAAATGATTTATGATACCTTGGTTAGCAGTAGTACGTGTGGAAAAGATCTAGGGGTCTTAGACTACAAGCTAAACATGATTCAACAGTGTGATGCAGCAGCAAAACAAAGCTAACTCAATTCAAGGTTTCATCAACGGAAGTATCATATCAAGATAAAGGGAAATAATAGTTGTGTTCTATTCTTCCATGAATAGACATCACTTGGATATTGTTTCCAGTTCTGAGCACAATGGCTTAAGAAGAATAGCAACAAGCTAGGAAGTCATTTGACCAAAAGAGGACAATGAAAATAGTAAATGGTCTCAAAACCTGTCAGACTGTCTCATACAAAACAGCTACCCATCCTACCTGCTCCTATCAGTGCAGGATGTTGGAAACAATAACACCAAGGGAGGCTGAAAGAATGAACATCAGGAACCAGGCTTTTTTGGTTGTGGCTCCACACCTCTGCAATAAACTTCCAGCAGAGATTCACCAGGCACCTTCCCTTGCAATCTTTAAGACATTAGTAAAAATAGAACTGTTTAAAGCTGTCTTTTATTAATGATTATTCCTGTGATGTCCAATGTTGTTCTAAATAGTTTCTTTATTTAAGGATAGGTTAGCTAGTTCAGTGGTTTGATAGATAGATTTTATTGTTTGTCGATTTGTATTTGTATATTGCTTTGCTTCTTTCTTTGTTGGTATGCACAATGGGGCAGTATATAAAGTTGAATGAATGAATGAATGAATGAATGAATGAATGAATGAATGAATGAATGAATGAAACCAAGTCCTATGAAAAATGGTTAAGGAACTTGGGTAAGCTTAGCCTGGAGAAGAGAAGATTTAGAGGTAATCGGATAGCCATCTTCAAACATATGAAGAGCTGTGGAAGTTGGAGTAAGTTTATCTGTAACTTGATAGAAGAGTACCCAAAGTAATATATTCTAATGGGGGAGGGGAAGGATATTGCATCTAAACTTTAGGAAGAATTTCCTGACAGTAAGATCTGTACAACAGTGGAACAGACTACTTCAAATGGTAGCTGACTCTTCTTTACTGGAGATTTTTAAATGAAGTTTGGATGGTGATATGTCATGGATGTTTTAGTTTGCCAACATCAACAGAGATTTGAAATTACGGCCCTTGGTGTCCCTTCCACCTTTAGAATTTTATAATTCTATGAAGGACAAAAGGACTTAATGCACCCACAATTTCTAACCAGTTGTAACTATACAATCACCATTGTACATAGCTGGATTCTCATCCACTTGAATGGAACCTGTTTTCGTCATATGTCAATCAAGGAGATGACAGGACATGTCTGATGTAGTGAGTACTGTGATTTGATCCTGGTTTGCAGAAGCTTATTTCTTTGTGCAGATATTATGAGCAAACTGTGACTTAATGAACCAAGATTTCTCCCCTATATCTGAGTCTGTAAGAGCCTTGAGGGTAAGGTAGGGAATGGAGCACTAGAGGACTCATTCCTGTTCCAGAACATTACATATGAACTGGCCTCTTGTCAGTTTCTGTTTGCTCTCTGCTCTGTTTTTGTTAAATCAAAGAAGGCATTAAAAGAAAACTAGGAATGTGGGTTTTTTAAAATACAAATTTAACTTGGGTGTTAAACTTGGTTGTGGGCACAATCTACTTGGGAATTAAAGATGCCCATTTAGCAACCTTTTTCTGCCATAGCTTAGTCCTGTTTTTTTCATCCATCATGATCATAATCAAAATCCCTATAAATATCTTCTTTCTTTTATGGGTGCTATCACCTCTGGAGGTTTGTGATACACATTAGCAGAAAATTTAGACTGTGATCCTAAGAAGATGATGGTGAATAATTTCCTGTCATTCTTGCTATTGTTCTGGCATTGTAAGAATGAAGTTTTGCACAAAAGTGCCTATTTTTACACAAAATTGTGCAGTTTGTGCAACTGTGTGAATTGTCCTAAGCTAGAATTGACTGCTGCTTCATTTATTAAATTCCAAGTACTAAATGGGTTGTTTGCACCTTTGTTACCAATCAGCCAGTCTTTCTCTGCTTGTTTTATGGATTCGTACTTTGCCACTCAAGGGAAAAGGATACAAAGAGACATTTTACTCAAATCACAGCCACTTGAAGAGAAAAAAAGAGCTCTTTGTCTCACTGTCAGCCGGAGGCAAGACATCTCTTCCAGCTTTAAAATTCCTCATTGAGTTGTCTTGTTGTGTGCAGTTAGATGTGTAGTCTTGAAGTGCAGTCCCACGGCCACAGTGTCCCTGGCATCACATACATCTAGAGCAGGGGTGTCCAACCTTTCACCTTCCCTGGGCCACATTAGAAGATGAAAATTTGGTTTGGGCCGCACATAAAATAAAATAACAGTAACGATACCTGATCATCCAAAAAAACCATAGAAAACATAGTTAACATATTAAACTTACTTGGAAATGAAGTTAGTGAGATGTTTGACATTGTTTCTCAGCCACCAATGCATCCATATTTGCTTTGATGGAACTTGTTGCAATTCTCAGTGAGTGCTCAAGGTTAGAGCAGGGGGTCAGGGAACTTTTTTATTTCTGCCGAGCAGGAGGAGGAAGCCGGTGCACTCCCTTCCCATCCCTGGCGCGGGTCTACTCGTGAGTAAGCGCTGCGGAAAGCGCGGGTCTACTCGCGAGTAAGCGCCGCCGAAGGCGCGGCAGTGGAAGTAAGGTTCTGCTTTTTCCGACATCGGAGGAAGCCCTTTGAGACCTCCGAAGGCAAAAAGACAGGGGGAAGGGCAGGAAATTTGAACTTTGGAATTTCTTTAAAAATAAAAAATTGCACTGGGCCGGATTACAAGCCAACCTGGGCCGCATGCGGCCTGCGGGCCGCGGGTTGGACAAGCCTGATCTAGAGGAATGTATTAGGACGTCTTGTGGAATCTAGTTGCAACAATTCTCTCAGATAAGCAATTCAGTGGATCAAGTTTGGATGCTATACTATAAAGCTTTACATCCACAGGTATCTGAGAGCAGGAGCACATCCTCTTGAACCTATCTAAGACCCTAATATCAATTTCCAAGGCCCTTCTCCAAACGTCTGACAAGTTAGAGGACAGATCAGAGTCTTTCCTGTATTTTCGCCATCTCTATGAAATCTCTTCTCAGAGACATTTACTTGACACCTTTGTTATATTCTTTTTGGCAAAATCCTTTATACTTTCCAAAGCATTTTAAAAACAGTTTTTAGTGCTTTTTAAATTTTGCTGCTGATTTTATCTTGGTTGTTAAAATACATTGCTCTGTTCAGGTATAAACAGAGCAGGTGTAAAATTTAGAAGCTGTGCTGTTATGCATACTTTCTCTTTTCACTTGAGAGTAGAGATGGGCCAAAATGGCACTTCGTCTTGGTTTGTGAACCACAAATTGCCCCCCAGTGACCTGACAAACAACGAATCAATTCGTCATTCATTGGGTCATTTTTTCCCCTTTCCTTCCTCTTGCAAAGCAGGGATCAAAGCCATCCCGCAGTGGTTGGGGGCTCACTTTGATCCCTTTTCCCCTCCTCTTGCTATGCCCCACAGGGCATAGCAAGAGGAGGGAAAGCAGGAACCAAAGCCATCCCGCAGCCATGGGCTGGGGGATCCCTTTGATCGCTCTTTCATCCATTCCCTCCTCTTCTTATGCTGTGCGGGCATAGGAAGAGAAGGAAAGGGGAACCAAGCCATCCCCCAGCCCTGGGGGTGGGATTCCCTTCAGACAAGCTTTAGCAAGCTGCCGGAAATCTGCTTATGCCCCCGAGGAACAGCTGATCTACGGGGGCATAAGCTGATAGGGAACAAAGGGACAAATATGATAGGGTTATATCTGTTGCTTCGTATTTGTTGGGGTCTCTGGACTCCAAGAATATGAAGCAACGAATATCTGATGAATCAGGGATATTTAATGAATACTGTGATTCATTTTTATATTTGTCCCCATGTCTACTTGAGAGTCTTTCTCCCTGTTTCATATTCCAGAGTTTTTGTCCAATTGGTGTATCCCTTAGCCTGCTTTAACAATGCCCTGAACAACCAAGTTGAATGGATGTTTTCTTTGGCCAAAAACGCAAATACAGTAGTACCTCGGTTTGCGAAACGGATCCATTCTACGCGACGTTACGTAGTACGGAAATTTTGCAAACCGTAGCCAATTGCGCTATGAAAGGGGCGGTGCTATAGGCGCAATGCGCCCTGGGAAAACCCTTTTGTAGTGCGAAAAAAAAGAAAACAACGTAAACCAGCATTTTATTTCTTATAGATTTCAGTTCGTAAACCGAAAATTACATAAACTGAGGCGTTCGCAACCTGAGGTACTACTGTATAATAATCTTCACACTGACCTGCGACTTCCTCAAAATTGTTGTCAAGCATCAGGTGTATGAACCATTTTTTTTGCACCTTTAGAAGTCTTCTACCAGCAATCCTAAACTCAAGTGTGGCATTCTGCTGCAAATAGAGAAGGGGGAGGAAGGAAATGAAAGAAGTCCTTCGTATTAGCAATGCAGCTGCTTGGACAGATGAATCAACTGAAAAATGTAATCAATCCCAACACCCATATCCCTAGCCACTTTCTTTAGATCTGTCTGTGTGATAGCCAGTGTCATCATGCTTATTCGCCCTCTAAATATTTGCCTGATGTCCTTTTAACTATAGCCTATCTGCTAGGAAATGATAATCTTCAAGATTATATCTCTTTATTAGTTAAAATAACAGTTTCTCGATGAGTGGCATATTAATCACAGAGCACTGGATTGCTGCATGAGCAGATCGGTGAAATAGCTTCCTGCTTCAAGACTTCTTTGTAGTGGACTCTGTGAATGCACACAAATGGGTCTATCCTGCGCCTGCGCAGGACGTTCGGAACTTTCTAGAGCTTAGAAAAAAGCCAGACAGTTAGTCTCCCCCCCCGAGGGTATATAGGCTCCGCCTCCTCCACCTTCCTTAGTTCCTCTTTTTCCGCCGTTAGGGTAGGACGTAGGAACACTAGAGCGTGCTAAGGAAAGTATTTCCTTCTAAAAATTTACCTTTTATTCTTTTAAGACGCCAGAACTGCCTTCCCATTTAAGTTTTTCATCGTTCTGCGTCTTCCCGTTCCCCCCCTCCCCTCCCGGATTCCCCCCTTTTTATTTTTTTTTTATCTTTTTATGGCCTCTCGGGGCTTCAAACAGTGCTCCGTTTGCTTTCGGAAAATCCCGCTAACGGATCAGCACGATAAGTGCTTATTTTGTTTGGGGGAATCCCACCTTATTCAGGCGTGTGCCGCTTGTAAAAGCTTTTCCAAACAAGCTCTTAAACTGCGGTCTCAACGCCTCCGGGCCTTTCTCTACGAAAGAACCCTCAAGCCTGCTATGGAGGTTCCTCTTACCACTTCCCCGAACCCTCCACGTGTAGAGACACCTAAAGCAGGCACCACTGCCTTTGATTCTTCGCAGCCTACCTTGAGTTCTGCGTCTTCTAAGCAGAAGGACTCCTCTAGACCGCCTAAGCCAGCTTCCACCAAGGCTTCCAGGTCGGCTGTACCTTCAAAGAAGAAGAATGATAAAGCGAAATCTCAGAAATTGGCAAAGCCACCCAAATCGACAACTTTGCCTCTTCCTGTGCCTCCTATATTACTCGAGGAGTCTTCTAGAGACGACATTGGGCAATCGGATATGGAGGAGCGGATCATTCCTCCGGCCCAGGCTGCTCACGATATCATGAGCATGTCTCCGTCGTCAGGCCATTTTGCGGCTGAGGTTTTTCCCAGCGCGGCCATTGCCCCTACTAGCCCGCGATCTTCCGGGCGGGCTGATACTGACTCGCATTCAGAACAGGAGCTGCCGTCTCGCACTCCTAGAAAGCGAAAGGAGAAGCGTACGCATACCTCTCCGTACCAACCTCAACATCCTGCGGACCAATACCGTCCACAAATGCCGGCACAGTATGGTCCTCCTTTTTTCGGTCCATACCAGCCCTACCCATATCAAGGATACGGCTATCCGCCTGATTTCAGGGGACAGGCTTACCCCTCCTCAGCTTGGTACCCTTCTTCGGTTCCAACTCCTGAGAATCTACAGCAGCAACAGGGGCATGTTCCTACACCCCAAATTGCTACTTCCCGTAAGAGGAAGACACCAATGGCACCTTCTGCGCCTCTAAAACGGTCTAAACGTCCCGCAGGACGATCTACGGTACAGACTGCGACGATGTACTCTGGCCCAGAGGGCCATGATACAGA
The DNA here is from genome assembly GCA_037013535.1 of Intellagama lesueurii. Classification (NCBI taxonomy): domain Eukaryota; kingdom Metazoa; phylum Chordata; class Lepidosauria; order Squamata; family Agamidae; genus Intellagama; species Intellagama lesueurii. Next base: position 300,347,439 of record JBAJHW010000001.1, on the reverse strand, counting down.
CCCTTTCTCTCCTTCGGTACACTCTGATACCGAACCAATACCGAGAGACACGGTACCAATATCGCACCGTCCCTCCTCATTGGTCTCTGAATCGTCCCATGTCAACTCTTCAGCTTCTTCGGAATCTGATGTACCTGATGGTGGTGCTCCGAGTACTTCTTCACAATACCCATTGGAAGACTACTCGTCCTATGCTCAACTTATATTGCGCATGGCTAAGATTTTACACCTAGATGCGCAAGTTCCTGAGCAACAAACAGACCTTGTCTTTCACGATATGGAGCAGGACAAGTCATCTCCTCCCAGTCTTAGCCTCATTCCAGCACTTCTTGACTTGGTAAAGGCTTCGTGGGATAAGTCGCCTGCGACTCTCCAAATCCCTAGAAAAATCGACCACCATTACAAGACCCACGGTTCCGACTCGGATTTCCTGACCAAGCACCCCATGCCTAATTCTATTGTGGTCGAGGCTACCCAGTATAGATCCCGCAGCAGGTCCTCTGTTACACCTGTCAATAAAGAAGGCAGAAAAAATGACGCCCTGGGTAAAAAACTTTATTCCCTTGCGGCTCTACTGATTAAGATTTCGAACTACCAAGCCGCAATGGGTGCTTATCAAAAGCACCTATGGGATAAAATTGTTCCCGTCTTACAAAGCCTTCCTGAGCCATCCAAGACCGAACTCCTCAACGTCTACGAGGAGGCTAATACCCTTACAAGACAGCAACGAGTAGCAGCAAAGCATACAGCTGAAATTGCGTCCAAATCCATGCTTACAGCAGTAGCAGTCCGTCGCCATGCCTGGCTCGGAGCGGCGAACATACTGGACGATACGAAGACCAAAATCGAGGATCTTCCCTTTGATGCGGATGGCCTCTTTAATTCCAAGACTGATGATATTATGGAAAATATCCATAAAATGCGGAAGACCGCAAAGTCCTACATACCATACCAACCGTATCGGTATCAGAGACCTACTTACAAAAAACCTGCTTACCAAGCATCTTCTCAGTACCAACCATTTCGGTACGGTAGACAGCAGCAACACGACAGGACCTTCCAGTCATCTCAGTCGAACCCTTCGACTTTCAAGCAGCAACAATACCAAGGACACAAGCAGTCCTTTCGTAAACCTCAGCGCCGGGGTAAGCAATACAACTAGCTACTCCTCTTACCGGACTAGACTCTTTCCATTTCTCTCTGAATGGAAACATATTACGACTGACAAATGGGTCCTAACCATTATTGAGAAGGGTTATTCCATAGAATTCTTCCAACTTCCTCCATCAAATCTCCCTAAGACCACCCCCTGGTGGCTCTTCAGGAGGAAATTTCATCCCTCCTAAGCAAGGGGGCGATCGTCAAGACCCCACAGGCTGATCTACACGGGGGTTTCTTCTCTCGGTATTTCGCCGTCCCTAAAAAGGATGGAGGTATCAGGCCCATCATGGACCTCAGAGAACTCAATCAGTTTATCATTTACAGGAAGTTTCGAATGCTAACACTCGACTCCATTCTTCCTCTTCTCTCACAGGGAAGCTGGTTCGTCACCATCGACCTCAAAGACGCTTATTTTCACGTCTCCATTCACCCTTCTCATCAACGGTATCTCCGGTTCCGGTTTCACCGCACAACCTACCAGTTTGCTGCCCTTCCATTTGGGCTCTCCACGGCCCCTCGGACTTTTACCAAGTGCATGGCCCCTGTAGTGGCTCACATTCGCACCAAGGGAATAAAACTCTTCCCTTATATCGACGATTGGCTCCTGGTAGCATCATCCTACCACGAAGCCGTCGCTGCTACAACTACCACTCTCGCGACCTTAAACAAGCTAGGTCTAGTGATCAATCAGGAAAAATCCCTTCTGGTACCATCCCAGCTGGTCAATTACATAGGAGCAACGCTAGATGCGACCCGGGCGCGGGCATTCTTGCCCTATCAAAGAATCCAAAAGATTCGAGACGCAATACAACGGTTTTCACCCCTGGCTACTGTCACCGCATTCGATGTTCAGCATCTACTGGGCCTCATGTCATCCACGACGGCAGTCGTCCTTCATGCCAAGCTCGAATTGCGTCCGCTCCAGTCCTGGTTCCTGGGCGAGTTCGATCCTTTAACGGACTCCCCGCGGAAAAAGTTGCAGGTCCTGTCACATGTAGCAAAGCATCTCATCTGGTGGACGATTCTGCGCAACTTGTCCGAAGGAAAACCCTTCCAACCTCCTTTCCTGTCCATACAGGTCACGACCGACGCAAGCCCTTCTGGCTGGGGCGCTCACTGCCAAGAGCTCAGGATTCACGGGTTATGGACACCGAGAGAAAGGTCCCTCCATATAAACCAGCTCGAATTGCTCGCCATCATGAAGGCCTTTCGAGCCTTTCTTCCGCGTATAAAGGGACAATCTGTGCAGCTTGTCACGGACAATACCACAGCTATGCACTATATCAACCGACAAGGTGGGACTCGATCCCTACCGCTTCTCCATCTCACCATGCGATTTTGGGACTGGTGCCGTACCCATCATATTTTTCCACAAGCGATTCATATCGCTTCAGAGGACAACTATCTAGCGGACCACCTCAGCCGGCTCCGTACCAGGACGCACGAATGGTCCCTCGACGAGACGATTTTTCAAGACCTATGCCGGAGATGGGGTCAACCCACCATAGATCTCTTTGCATCTCACCGCAACGCCAAATGCCGCAAGTTCTGCTCACGAGCGGGCAGGGACACCGCGTCACTCGGAGACGCTTTCCTCATTCCGTGGTCCGGAGAACTCACTTACCTGTTTCCTCCCATACCAATGCTCCTCAGGACAATAGTCCGGATCATTCAATACCGGACAAACGCGATTCTCATCGCTCCGTGGTGGCCACGACAACCCTGGTTTGCCCACCTTCAAGGAATAACGGAGGAAATACTCCACTTACCTCTAATACCGTCCTTGCTATCCCAGAACGACGGGGCCCTTCTCCATCCAGATGTCCGGTCTCTTCACCTGACGGCGTGGAGGATAACCCCGAATTCCGTGCGATTCTAGACCGCTCTCGAAAGCCGTCGACTTTTCGCCTATACCGTAACAAATGGAAATCTTTTACGAAATTCGTTCAGTCCAAAGGACTCCAATCAGTCCCAGTTACACTCTCAACCTTACTTACCTTTATACTGCATCTGTTCAATCTTGGACTCGCACACTCCACCATTAAAGTATATATCTCTGCGATCGTTGCTCACCAGCCATCTCACTCTAGCTCCGCCAGACTGTTCTCTCACCTCACGGTTAAAAGATTCCTTAAGGGCCTGCAGAACATCAGGCCGCCCTCTTCACCCATTGTACCTCAATGGTCGCTTCCACTTGTCCTGGATGCGCTTACCAAGCCTCCATTTGAACCCATGGCAACCTGTAACGAGAAATTGCTTTCTCTCAAGACTTCCTTTTTAGTGGCCATAACCTCCGCCAAAAGGGCTAGTGAACTGTCAGCTCTTAGGTCTGACCCGCCATACCTACAAATGCATCCCGATAAAGTTACTCTGTACTTGGATGTCTCATTTCTTCCCAAGGTTGTATCAGACTTCCATTTGAATCAACCACTGATACTTCCTACATTTTTTCCATCGCCGTCCACTCCAATCGAGCGCAAGCTCCATACTCTGGACGTCAGGCGGGCTATTGCCTTCTACTTGGACAGAACCAAGCACTTCAGACGCTCTTTCCGTCTCTTTGTGTGCTACCATGGGCATAACAAAGGTGCCCCTGCATCCTCTCAGACAATATCGAGATGGATCGTGCAATCCATACAAATGGCTTACCAGCTTGCAAACAAACCGGTACCAGACCAGCTTAAGGCTCACTCCACCAGAGCTATATCTACGTCCACCGCTCTTCATCGCGGTGTTCATATTCAAAACATATGTAAAGCGGCTACTTGGTCCAATCCTCTGACGTTCGCGAAGCACTACCGCCTCGATGTCAGAGCGAAAAATGATGCTGCCTTTGGAAGGGCGATACTGTCATCCCTGATACCGTGACGGCCCTCCATCCGGTGAGTCAGCTTGCTAATCACCCATTTGTGTGCATTCACAGAGTCCACTACAAAGAAAGTTAGGTTACCTACCTGTAACCATGGTTCTTGTAGTGGTTCTCTGTGAATTCACACATCCCTCCCTTCCTCCCCGCTGTCCGTCACGATAACAGGTCATTATACCTACTCTCTAGTAACGGCGGACATAGGGAACTAAGGAAGGTGGAGGAGGCGGAGCCTATATACCCTCGGGGGGGGAGACTAACTGTCTGGCTTTTTTCTAAGCTCTAGAAAGTTCCGAACGTCCTGCGCAGGCGCAGGATAGACCCATTTGTGTGAATTCACAGAGAACCACTACAAGAACCATGGTTACAGGTAGGTAACCTAACTTTTTATATCATAAATAGCTACCATATTGCACAGAAAATATACTGTATGTAGAGATTAATATTTCAAACTTGCATTGCAACGGGAATTGCTGTAGAACTTAAGCTGCAGGCACAACCCTGTACTGCCTAGACTACTGGTTGGAGGAGAAACTAGAGGTAGATCCTGCTTGAGCATTCAGCTATCACTGTAATCCTCCTGATCTGGGCAAGTCACATGACAGACTTCCAGATCTTCTGCCTTCCTCAGCCTCAATAATTGGTTGCTGATGGAGGTTGCCAAGTCTTTGTTTTGCACCACCAAACCCTCAGTCTTCAACAATCCTTCCTGCTACCCCTAGTAGTGATAAGAACAGCGGAAGATCTGATTATGACATGTATGTACCTCAACTCCGATTTCCTCTATTGTGGCTACATTGTGACTCCATTTAGTTACAGTCTAAGAAAAGTAGCTAAAGAGACCAAGAGAGAAGATAAGCAGGACACCTACTCTCACCCATTTATGGATATTAAAATTTTTATGCTATTCCTTCATCCAAAAGGGAATTTCAGGGCAACTTTAAGAAGTCTTGTAACTGCATGACCCCCCCAAGTAATATTCAAAGAAGTAGCTGTGTTAGTCAGTGCAAGTGAATCAGGCCAAAGAGAGAGAGAGAGAAACATTGTGACATCTTAAAGACTAATTGCTGTATTTTAATGTGAGCTGTCATGGATCAAGTCCACTTCCTCAGACATAGGAGTGAGACTATACGACTGTCAAATTTAAACATGGCTCCATGAACTGGGGGAGGGGATACAGATAATGGACAAAAATAAGGATGGTTTGTTAGTAAAGAAATAGGCCATCAAGCTATGAATATTGTTAATTATCAGTCCACAAGGTAACAAAAGCATTGTTGACGTAAGTGGCAAACTTTGTTTGGAACCAGTGTAGGATTTCACCCTTGGTAATAACTTAGGAATTCTTGTTTGATATTCAGTCTTTTAAGTATGTTTCCAGCTTCTTCAGTTGTAAAACAACACCTCCAGTGTGGCCTCCATCTTTCCTAACTTGCATCTAAGAGAAACACCTGGCAAAATCCATCCAGCATGAACTTTTGGGGCTCATATGTTCTTTGCACTAATGACAAGACACCAGTGCAAGCCTGATGAAGTGGGCCCTAATTCATGAAAGCTAGCAGAGTGTATGATTTCTTTAGTGGTCTATAAAGATATTGCCTACTCCTGCATTTGTATTTCAGCATCTGTATGTACCTTATCTCAGCTGTTTCTCTTTCCAGCCTGGTTCTGTTGTGTTTTTTCCCCTCCCAAACAGTCTCTTTTAATGTGTTCTCGAAGGCTTTCACGGCCGGGATCCAATGGTTGTTGTAGGTTTTTCGGGCTGTTTGGCCGTGTTCTGAACATGGCCAAACAGCCCGAAAAACCTACAACAACCAGTCTCTTTTAACTTACTCAAAGCATATCCAGGTAAATTGAAATGTTCTGATACAGGTTTTTCTTGTCTTTTCTGATGTAATATTTATGTCTATGGAGATTGTTTGCCCTATGTAGAGTGCCAAAGGATCTTGTTGGCAAAGAATGACATGGATCACATTAACAGAGGAGCAAGTAAATGTTGTATGAGATATTGTTGAGGCCTGTAATTCCCACATTTCTTAACACTTTAGGCAAAAACTTGGGAAATATTGGGTGCCAAAGGAAGCCATGGCTGGACCCTTGTGGTCTAAATAAGGGGGATACATCATTCCAGAATTGGCCATGAGTCACCAGTGGCTTACCTCTTAGCACCTCCCCACTTTGAAGCTTAAAGGAACAACATTGTGAACTACCCAGAAATTGGCAACACTAATGGAGTAGTATACAAATGGAAATAAATAAATGAAGAGCCTTGCTGGATCAGATCCAAGGTCCATTATTCTGTGCTGAGACAGGCCTCCTTTACTGTTGCAGAGTTTTGGATTTCTGGAAAAATTCCTTTTTGCTATGCAGTAGAAGTACAGAAATCCACAGAGGAGAATAGCTACAAGTTCCCTGGAGACCACCCCTTTCTCATTAACTGGCACTTAAAGTCTCAACAACTCACTCTGAGACATTTGTAGGGGAAGAACAAAAACATTTCTTTAGTTACAGTTGCTTGAAATTGCAGACTTGTGTATGTGGCTTTCTTTAGTGCACACATACTTAGCAACCAACTGAACAGATCAACAGCAAACAAAAACTGCTTCCAACTGGTCAAAGACAGAGAAAGAATGACTCAGCAGAGAGGCAGGGCTCTCTTTGAATTCAAAATCTGGAAGGAACTATTGGTTAGTGCTGGATAGAGAGGCAATCACCCCCAGCCCAGAAAAGTGCCTCCCAGTCAAACAAACCACAGACAACATGTGAGGTTGTAAAAGAAACTCCAAAACCTATTCCCCAACAACTGATGTTAGTTGGCACTCTGCCTCTGAGGTGAAATGTTTCATAAGGCTATCATGACAAATGCCCAGAAGTCTGCTTGCTACCTTACTAAATTTACATCCTGTCACTCTGCCAAAAAAAGGCATTCAGTATCAAGGTCTACTCTTCCCATACACCTCTAACATTTTTAAATACACTAACTTTTCAATGTTGGGCTGATTGACAGTAAACAATATTAGATAATGTAAACCATACTCTTTCAGTGAGAGTTGCTATAACCAGACTTTTAATTATTCACTGTGCAGCTCCTGTTAGGGATTCATGAATTTGGATCAGGTAAGCTGCTGAATTATAGCTCTGTAAATGTTCTATTTTATAGCCCAGGAAAAGCACAAGTGCTTTCTTTAGAAGAAGCAAAAGAGGCAGTAATAACATTTTTCCTGCAAAATACTGCCAGAAACTTAATTTCAGGGTGTTGTTAACTGAAGAGTGAAATTCCCCTGTATTTCTTTCAAACACTTGATTAGGATCATAGCTCATTTGTTTGAGTGCAGAGCAGAAGAATAACAGTGGGTATTAATCTCATTAATTCACATTGCGGCCAAAGTGTAATGTTCAGTTTGGCGACAATTCCATTTTTTCTAATGTTCTGTCACTGTAAACAAGTCCCTTCCCCCACTCTCCACATCAACCTTGAGAAAAAGAGAGCCTCTGGTGGCCTCCTATTTCTAGATCTCTTGCTAAAAACTGAGTGAATTCCTTGCGTTCTAAAAATTGTTTCAAAATCCAGTTTTCAGTTTTACTTTTAAAAAGCAGACTATATTGAAATATTTTTATTATTAAAGTATTGATGTTTTCAGCTTTTAATCAGCTGAATAGATATACACTCAGATGAAATATACACTTTTTCCAACTTACGTATGTTCACTGCATGGAGGCAAATATATCTTTCTATCTGCTCGTTCTTCTTTCTCTTTTCATTAAACCTTTTCTTAAATTCAGAACACGCTGGATTGTCTGAATTGTGTGTATGTTTGTTTTGTATTATGCATGCACACAGAGGTATCCCCTGCTCAGGTGTTTATGCTAAAACACGGAAATATCAGGGATAGTGTGGTCCTGCTGTTTTTTTTAAGGAACTTTGTGACACAGTGGTTAAACTGCAGTACTGTACTCAAGACTCTGCTTACGACCTGAGTTCAGTCTTGAAGGGCTCAGGTAGTTGACTCAAGGTTGACTCAGCCTTCCATCCTTCCAAAGTTGGTAGAGTACCTAGCTCGATGGGTGAGGCAATGTGTAGCCTGTATAATTGAATTGTAAATCAACCGGAGAGTGCTTTAAGCGCTCTGGGACAGTATATAAGCTTTCCTTTTTCAGTTGCAGGGGGATGACACACAATTTTGGGGTGACATGGTGGGTCTCCTGTCAGCTAATCGGGCAGTTGCTACTAGGTTCTCATCTCATGCAGCCATATTTACAGGTCACATGGCACATGGGAAATTTCTCTAGATCCTACACTGCTGTTGGAGATTGTGGAAGGCTCACTCCTTTTTTTTCCAAGGCCCTTTGACACTACTTTGCAACAAGAAGTCTTACATGTTTTAGTGCTCTTACTCGATACCCAGCCTTGGCCCCAGTGACATGGAGGGCCTAAGCACATGCACCCACCAGCTTTTTCCACCATCTCCTCCCCTCATTCTTCAATTTTTTGGTGTGCTGACAGTAGAGACAAATACTGTTATGTTGAGCTGGTTATCCCTGGAGCTACCTTGAACTAATGGAGATAGTTGCCGAGGTTCTTCAGCTCCCTCACACACACAACAATCAGACTTTCTCCTACCCCAGCACTACTTCCCTGACATTTGTCTCCCCATCTAGAGAACAAGAGAAATATCCTAGTTCCCTGAGACTTTAGCTGATGTCCTGAGACTTAGCAATCGTAGAATCATAGAAACATGGGATTGTTGAAGTGGCCCTCTGCTTTCCCTCACACAGCTAGATGCAGCTTGGACAGTTTGTCCTGTTCTCCTCAGTGTTGCAATGGTACCAATTAGGATTGTTGTTGTTGTTGTTTAGTCGTTAAGTCGTGTCCGACTCTTTGTGACCCCATGGACCAGAGCACGCCAGGCCCTCCTGTCTTCCACTGCCTCCCGGAGTTGGGTCAAATTCATGTTGGTACCAATTAGGATAGGGGTTCCCAACCTTGGTGTTCTTGGACTGCAACTCCCAGAAACCCCAGCCAGCACAGCTGGTGGTGAAGCCTTCTGGGAATTTTAGTCCAAGAACACCTGGATTACTCAGGGTTGGGAGCCACTGAATTAGAGAGAGAACCCCCTTCGGTCACAAGCCCCGAATAGTGACCAGTCACATTGCTGGGCACTTCCTGGTATCTTCTTAAAAACCAACCTGAGTTAAGTTAAAGGCTTCTTTCTTTCTTTCTTTCTTTTTCTTTCTTTTTCTTTCTTTCTTTTTTTTTCTTTCTTTCTTTCTTTCTTTCTTTTGCTGTCTGAGGTTGGGTAGAATAGTTTGTGTGACTTGAATGATCTTTTTGTCTTTTAAAGATGTAGATACAAGTTTCTGTGCAGCATGTGTTCACTGGTTTCTCTTGAGCTTTGGTAATACCTATCTCAAATTCAATAAGGTACTATAGGATTTACTGTATGAATCATTCTAAGATTAGTTTATCAAAGCAGAAGACACAAGTGACATTGCTTGGCAGCATTTATGTAAAAAAAAAAGCCTATGTATTCTGCAAAATGCCTGCTTCTCTTCCACTACAGTTTTAGATATTCTGTATATATAGCAACTGGAATTTTAAAACCATACTGTTTATTTCCTGTAATTATTTAGTATGTTTGTTATTTATCTGTCATGGAACTATGGCTGCAACCTAGCTTTTCAATAAATATTCCCTATTTCACTGAAACAGTGTTGTTTCCGTATTGTTGTTTTCCTGGTGATCATCCAAAAATCAATGTGTGCATTAAGTTTAGGAATGTATATTACTGAAGACATTACTTGAAGCATTGATGTTTTCAAACCTATTTGTCTATCTAACTTCTGATCTGCTGATTAAATAAATGTAAATTTTATTTCTGTTTTCAACGTATGTTAAATCATTACATTATTTGGTCAGTATGAGTCAGTTTCACTCATTTAAACTGTCTTCTATAATGGAAAACGTAGGTTAAAGCTACCACTTTTCTATTTTTATCCATAACAATAGAAGTTAAATAGGCCACTAGATCTCCTGGTGTTATTTTTTCTTTCAAGTGCAACAATGGAATGATATTGGTTTTTACAGTGGGATGATATTGGTTTCTTCTTTCTCTCCTGTCCTCTTTGTTAGGAAAGTAATGCTGTCTGAGATACAAACTTAAAGAAGTTCTTCGAACTAGTAATAATTCTGTTCATGAGCACCTACATGAAATATATGCAGTTGGGCCCAATAGGGTGTGTGTGTGTTTGTGGTATAGATATAAGAATCCTTCACACATGTATTTCAGGAGGGGGAAGCAGCAGGGAGAGAGCATTGTGTAATTTGGGGGTAGGGAAACACTTTCTAACTTCAGGGCAAATTCCAGTTTGTGAAGACTCTTGGAAGCCCATTGAATCAGTCACTAGGTCTGTAGAAAACAGGGTGGAGCCAAAGCAAAGTGGGAAGGGCCAGGAGTAAATCCTATTAAGCCCTTAACAGTTTGGAATCTTGGTATGTGTCAGAGCATCTTACTCTAAGAACTTACACCTGTGCAACTTGATTCTCTCAGATCATGCTCCCTCAGATTGTTACCTCAAGGGAGACCAGGAAGTCATCAACTAGAAACAGGGTCTTCTCGATTGTGGCTCCATCCCTTTGGAATGGACCTGGAAGAGCTGCACTTGGCCTCTCTCACTTTTTCAAGAGGATGCTCAAAACAAGGCTATTTACCAAAGCTTTTGAGAGCATCCTCTCTTAATGCAGTATGTATTGACCATCTTTATGTTTCCTGTTTGCCTTCTATAGGTTTTGGGGATTTATTAGTTAGGAGCTGCCTTATTTGTTTACATGTGGGTCAGTATTTAGTATATTGTTTAAGATTTATTGTATACTATTTTATGTTTGTTTCATGTAAGATGTAAGTTGCCCAGAGTAGTTTTCATGTTTGGGCAGAAAAGAAGGGGAAAAAGCAGATGAGAAATGAGAAGAGGAGAAATCAAGTGGATCATCAGAATCACAAGCAGAAAGAAGCTCGACTAGAGCAGAAGACCAAGCGAGAAGCTTTAAAGGAAAGTGTACTATAAAAACAAGAGGATCCAGGAGGAAGAAAGAAAACATCAACAATAAAGATGGAGTAAATGAATAAAACATGAAAGTGAAAGATGAAGTGGTTAATGACTGTAGGATAAAATGAGTATAAAATGGTAGAAGAATATTAATGTTCAAAAATCAGTAACTATTAAAGAAAATGTAGATAAGATGTTTTGTAGAAGATATATGAATTACTGATGGTACACAATGCCAACAAAGTTTTTTTTAAAGGTATAAAAATGTTTCTAAATAGTATGAGAAACGTAAAACACAGGAGGACACTTTTATTATGTTTGGTGGATATATAAGGAATTACTGTAGGTGTATGAAAGTTTGAAAAATATTCTATTCCACGCGACAACATTTAAACCGGATTTGTTCTTTTTATTGAATATTAGACCTGAGATGTTAGTTAGAGAAATGAAATATTTGATAATGCATGTAATTTCTACAGTTAAGTTATTAGATGGAAAATATTAGAAGAAAACAGATATCCTGGATTTAGAAGAGCTGACAGAAAAGACATGGGAAGTCGCGGAGTTGGAGGAAACAGAAGTAATAAATGATTACCTTAAAAAGGACTCAAAATAGGGAATAATTTCATAATTAGACTCGAAAGATAGCTTGGGAAGCATAGATTAAAGAAGATTGTGAAGGTCCAATTAGGGGATAGATAGATTAGTAACTATAGTAATACTGGGAAAATCTGCTGGTTTTCTTTTTATTTTTCTTTGTAGTATAATTGTACAAGTTGATGTAAATGTACTATTTCATTCTGGAATTTTACCCTTTCTCTATACCGACCCCCCTAAGCCTAAATTCCCTTCCCTATAATCCTACCCCCCTTGAAAAGAATAATAATAAAAAAAACCTGAAAGAAAAAAACACAGACATTTGATAGCCCCTCTGCATGATGCCTCAGTGCATGGTAATTTACTGTGTTGTATAGAAATAGCTTTGGGTGGGGTTTTTTCCTAGTAGCTTTTCCCCAAGACAATAAAATGTCTATAAAATTCTTCTCACTACTCTGGAGTCAAAGCCAATGCAAGTGTCCTGAATTTTCTAAACAAAAGGGACTTGTTAGGTGTATGAGAACTGTTATATTTACTGAGAAGACCCACCTCAATGAAAATCAAGCAGTGTCTTCTTAAAATTGCCTGTGTGCTGGAAGCAGGAGGCTGGTTAAAAGCCTCCTCACAATTAATGTAGTCTTATTCAGGTGCTCTGAAAGTAATTTATTTATTTATGTTATAACTCAATGGTTCCCAACCTTGAGTCCCTAGATGTCATTAGACTACAACTCCCAGAAATAATGGCCAGTACAGCTAGCATTGAAGGCTTCTGAGAGTTTTAGTCCAAGAACATCTGCATGCCCAAGGCTGGGAACCACTGGCCAACCCAAGCCCATCCATTATTTCTTACAGCATGTAAAACTAACAGTCTGAAGAGGCAGAGGCTGCTGTGCCTGTGTAAGTTCTCCATGTGAGCCAGAATCCTGTTTTTAGGGGTGAGGATGTTCTGGCTCATGTGGAAGAGTCTACACAGGTATAACGGTGTCTGTTTCTTTACACTGTCATGTTTGTGTGTTGAAAATGACAATGGAGGGGAAAGGACTACACTACCTTCATCATGTGCTTTCAGTACACTTTCAGAACACGTGAATGGGGTTTTTGTCTTTAAAAACCATTGTAGTCATGAATCAATATTGCATAATGAATGGAGAATTGTTTTTCATAAATATTTATTTTGCATGCTTAATTAAATGTCTGTTTTTGTTTTTAAATATCTGGCAGGTGGGTGTACAGTGATTTGTTCATGTGTCCATTCATTTTAAAGAAGTGAATCTGGCAAAATGGTTGCATAGAGCATTTTTCTGAATGAGAGAGCAAATACCTGCCATATCATTTACACTAGGAAGAATGGAGTTGCCTCAGGCAGGACTGGAGCCTAGAGAGCTGTGGAAAAATTCGGCAAGAATTTCAAACTATATGAAGAAAGCCCTCTTGGGGGTGGGTAGTTTTATTTGCCTTTTTTCAAAGGTACAAAGAGGAGGAGAATAAGAACAAGAATTCATTGGAGGGTGGCTATAGCAAAACATACTCTGTTTTGGGTTTTTTACATCTCTAGGGTTTCACTTTCTAGCTTTCCTGAGAGGTTCCTGAATTAATCCTTTTTTAGAGAGAGGAAGGTCTCTGTTTCAAATGCTCTGAGTCTGTCTTATCTTATTTATTATTTATTTGTTTTATTTATATAGCGCCTTACTATTGATAAGAGGACCCAAGGTGACTCACAGTATTAAAAGGAATAGAGTTAAAAACGTAATAAGTTAAACATAAAAAAATAACTGTATGCTAATTAAAATACAATTGAACAATTAAAAGCAAGTAAACATTAAACACTATCTGACTCTAAGAAGACATTCAGGGATTCAGTCATTACTATTAAAAGCCTGCCTGAAGCGCTGGGTCTTTAGCTGTATGTGGGAGGATAAAAGGGAGGGGGGCAGCCTGATCTCCTGAGGAAGAGCACTCCATAACCTGGGAGCTGCCACAGAGAAGGCCCTGTCCTGTGTCCCCATCAGCTGTGCCTGCACTGGCGGTGGCACCGGTAGGAGGGCCTCCTCTGATGATCTTAAATGCCAAGAAGGCTCATATAGAGAGGTACAGTCCTTCAGACAGGCTTATCTTAGAAGTACCTGAGATCAAGAAACATGAGAAAACGAAGCATTTCTTTAAATTACCTCAGGTAAGAGAGAAAATCAGGTGTCTGATTCCCTGCTGGACTTCAACTCTGACATAATCCAAACAATTTATCAATGTCTTTTACCTCCCCTCCCCTATACTTTCTGTACTGTGTGAGTCTTTGAAGAGAAACTATCATAATAGATAAGAATAGCCATTCTCTCTTGTAATTAACAGTGTACCATAAATTTGAAACTGTTTCCTATAGAAAAATGTATAAAATTTTATGTATGCTTTGCTTTTGATTTTTTGAGCCCAACCTTCCTTTGTGAGTTTGCTTTATACTATCAGCTTGTAATCCTACTCAGTTAAGTATGTCCTAAGTCTACTGGAAATAATGACATCAGAAGCACTTAACTGCAAGGGATTCTCTTTACAAATATACTGGCCACAGTACTACATCTGGTTATATGCTCACTTAAACCAGGGGTTCCCAGTCTTGTGTCCCCAGATGTTCTTGGACAAAAACTCCCAGAAGCCTTCAACACCAGCTGTGCTAGCCAGGATTTCTGGGAGTTCTTGTCCAAGAACATCTGGGGTCCCAAGGTTAGAAACCACTGACTTAAACCGACACATATGCAGGTGTGTGGGAGTAAGCTCATTAATTTCAGTTGGGAAAATAAACATAACACCTGTGCTGGATTGTGATCTCTAATGTAAAAGTATTCTTCCTAACACATTCCCATGGAATGCATTTTTTTTAAACTCCATTTTGTGAGGATAACTTGACACATATCTGATGGCTGGTTTTCTCTTTACAGGTGAGTAGCTGTTTTTCTTTGGGGACTCAGTCTAGGTAAGTATACCATCAATGTTGTTTGTTTGTTTGTTTGTTTGAAAAGCAATAAATTCACGCCTAGCTAATTTATCCTCGTAGTCTATGGAATAATTTTCAAATTACCTAAAAATATAGGAAGATATAGTCACCCAGAAATCAGAGTCATCATGCGATGAGCTACCTCTTTGAAATTAAAATTTAAATGGCATCAAATCCTGAGTTGGGCATTGGGTGGCAGAACTACTTCCATCACTAGAATCACCAAGGGGACAACATTGCCTCCCCAATGCAGCCAACTGTACATTTACCCCAAAAACTGACCCTGGCAAGGAAGACAGCCAGCCCTCCAGAGACCATTTTGGGGTAGTGCCAAAGGATGTAGGAAGGAATTGAGAAAAGGTCCATCACACTTTGTTAGTATAATAATAGTCAGTGCCATCTGTTTGTTTGTTTGTTTTTAGGTTTATTGCTATCGGTTTTAACATTTCTATTTTTATTTTTGTTTTCTATTTTCCTGTTTTCTATTTCTTTTGTAACCCACCCAGAGTAGTGCTGTGACACTAATGGGGGCGGGATAATAAATAAATAAATAAATAAATAAATAAATAAATAAATAAATAAATAAATAAAGGTTCTTGGCCGGGGTGTCTGACCACTTCAAAGAGGATCTGAGACATAGTTTCTTTGGAGGCTTTTTTTATTTTTTTAAAATACGTCTTTTAATTTGCAATAAAGTAAAAAATCTTCTCCTTTCCACTCTTGTAAACAGAACACACGCTTCCAAGTAAAATCTGTAGCAAATAAAGATGCCACTTAATTGATACTTTGTCTCTCACGTTAATCTCAGATGATTTTTTTAGAGGAAATAATCCATTAATTTAGAACCAGTTTACACATACAAATATCCTCTAAGCAACTCACCCATACCTGACTATTGGGTATTTCGTGTATGATGCTCCATTGATAAATTTCCATTCTTTAGAGTGCCAATAAATTATGTAAATTACAGAATATACCAGTACAGCACCAGTTCGCACTAAACGTAGTAGCAAGAATGACAGCAAGAAAATTTGTACATGTGAAATCAGAAGCAATTTGCACCTTATTTAGCCCATAGTCATCTGGAGGCTTAGGTGCACATGTGAAATATCTTTCTCACTATTTCTGTTCTCTTGTACAATCTAATGTGTCAGATTGCTGGGTCCTCACAGATCTCAGTTTAAGATGATATACCTCTGACATTTTAAGACTTGATCTCTCTCAGGAATAATGTCATTTTTAGGCATTAGCTCCTTCTCATTTCTGACATAGCCTATTCCTGACTGAGGCTATCAATCATTTTTAATTTTATGTGATGTTATTTATCTCTTACCTTCTCCCTCAATGTGCTTTTGGTTTTTTCCCCCCATTTGTCCTAGTCTAAGAATTTTAGATCATTTGATATACCGTCTGTATTGCTTGAAGTGTTAAACTCCCTGAGAATGCTCTAAAGTACTGTGAGGTGCATCATAGCAATAGCAATAATAAATTGGTAGGAGAAATCCACTGAGCGCTGCTCCTGTGCCACTACTATTAATTTTAATGAGGCTTGCATGGTAGCAACATCTGGTGGATTACACCCAGAACGTTGACAGAATAGCAAGGACCTGAAATATATCTGATTTTCATGGCATACAGCATTTGACTTGTGAGTGGAGTTTTCCAGTTCTACATTCATTTTGAATTCTGGTCAACATAAAAAACAAACCAACCCAGCCCCCCTCCCCCTACCCATTTTGAACTTCATCTAACTTTTATGGCCTCTAGAGAAAATGTAATGTTTCCAGTATGATTGGAATTGGGTAATTATTACACATAGCTTGTTTGGGGAGGCGGCTGTAGGAGAAGGCAAGGTTTTCTTATGTATCATGAGGTGAAAGAAGGTCTCTGGACATACATTTTACATATTATTCCCTTTCTCTTATTTCTAGGTTCTTCATTTTCTCCCGATATGTTTATAATGGGAAAAAGTTAAGTGCACCTTCTTTTAAAGTGAAATCCTTGGACTTTAAGGCCTATTGATTTCACTGATATTAGGCATGCCTACTTTTTCCTCCTCTGGATTTTGTCCACTCTTGAGGCTGAACTAATCAGATTGTTCCACTATGGAAATTCTTCCTTCTGGCAACCTGTGTAAGTATCCCTTTTCAAAACGTTTAGATTATGATTTCTTAAATGGTTGTTCTGCATCAGCATTGTATTGTCTGCCAATCTACCAATTGTCTTTAATGTCATTGCTGCCTCTTCTACCTCCTTCAAGAGACTTAACAATGATTATAGATTCCCCTCAGGAAGTAATTAAAATTAGTTTTTCCTATTTGAATTATTTGTTTGGTATCCATTGCTGTGCCCTTTCAAGCATTCATTTAGTTTTTTCTGTTGTCCAGTTGCAAGTTTGACAGACGTTGTATCAAGTCTTAATTATGTTGAATTGTGCTGGCTGGGATATGCAAATTGTGGCCCACAGGCTGCATGCAGCCCTCCGGACTACCCAGAAAAATCAAGTTTTGAAAATTAACAAAATTCACTGCTGAAAATTGGTGGCATGGCTTCACTCCATTTCTCGTGGCTCCGCATGGGTTTTTCAAAGCTGGTTCAACTATTGCTTAGGGCAGGAAATGTTTTAAAGTTAGCTGGTTTTTCCCCATTGTCTTAAACAGGATAGAAAAGGAGTTAGTACTTAATGTTTCAAGAAATAAGTGAATCTGCTTGTTGTACTTCCTAGATTGAGAATTCCTTCTTGCCTAATTGGCGACTGTCTGCTTGTTTCCTCATTCCACATCTCACTGGTTAGGACGAGAGATGGGCACAAAATGAACCAGTAACCAAAAAACCCCCAAGAACTGGGCCAGTTTGTGGCTCATTTCATGGGTGGTTCGGGGAACCGCACTTTCAAGAACCAAAATGGAATGCCAAACTTTTTCATTGTTGGTGTTTTGTTTTGCTTCTTTCCCCCACCCCAGAGAGCCCTCCTTATGGGCCCCAGCACCGATCTTACTTGCTCTGGGCCTCCCCCTCTCCTTCCCCCCCTCTCTGCCACCACCACAGCCACTGCCCAGCTGAGTAGGACAGTGGACTGTCTGGGCTATATGTAGGGAACCCTCAAAGAACTACACTTCTCACAATACCCTGAACCTCCCAGGAAGCACTGAAGCAGGAAGTAGGCCCCAAACAGCATACTGTCCTACTCAGCTGGGCAGTGGAGCAGTACCAGAGGGGCCCCTAAGCAAGTAAGGTAAGTACTGGGGCCCATGAAGGGGGACACAGGGTGGGAAACCCATGAAGGAGGGGTTCCTTTTAGCTCAGCTACACAGAAAGCCCCCCTTCATTTAGAGATGGGCCCAAACTGAATGAACCACAAACCAGTTTGTTTGCTTTTTAAATTCGGCATGGTTCATGGTTCATGGACACTGGTGAACCATCACGAACAGCCATTGAGCTGGTTCATGCCCATCTCTAGTTAGGTCTGTTTGTACATCAGGGAATTCCAGAGCTGGGATCCTGTCCTGCTGTTGCTACTGTTGCTTCTTCGTCTTAGGAAAACAACTTTGTTTCATTCATTAAGAATGATTATGGTTGTCATGGAGCTATAGGTTTATGAAATAGAAATTAATTTTCAATTTTTTAAAAAAGTCACAAGTTTCTTAATCTTCTATTTAATTATGTGTTAAATATGTAATTAATTAATTAAGAGTTTTGGGGTAGAACTTTATTCATTTATTCCCTATATTTATATCTCATCTTCCTCCCCATGAAGGGTTTCAGGGTGGCATACAATAGCTGAAATATACATATATTTATTATCACTATAAATTGCAATATTGATATTAAAATATGATGAAACCTACAACATCACTAGTTTACAACAAATTAAAATAAATTTAAAGCACATGAAACAGTAGAACCAGTTGCATCTCCCACTAAAAACACAAATCTTGCCAGGGCATTGACAAATCAGAAGTCAGTTTATAGGAAGGTTTTTATGTGCTAATGGAAGGACAGTAAGGATGGGGCCAACCTAACCTTGTGTGTTGGAGAATTCCATAGATTGGGAATGCCCTCCCGAGTCCTCACCAAATGTGCCTGCAGTGGTGGCAAGAGGGAGATACAGTCCTTCTGATTTTATTTTGATTTTATTTGTATTTTTGGGTTTATTCAAGCAAAATATTTAAGATAGATGATGAATCTTTAGTAAATAAAACCATTTTTAAAATGTAAAAGCATTTAAATATGCAGCTTAGTTCTCTTGCCCTTTAGCCATGTGCCTTTCAAAATGTGGCCCGTAAACTTCTAACCAATCTGAAAAAATGAACTTGACAAAATTGCCCGTCCATGATATAATCTCTGAATATCTGTCCAAACTTTAATAATCCATTAAATAATCTATTCTGTAATTTATTAAGCAGTTGAAACGTATTGGGCTAGTGATGTTGGCGGGGGGGGGGGGGGGCGGAATACCTAAAAAAATGGCCCTAGGGCCTCATGTTGCTCTCACTGGCAGTAGAGATATGAGCTTCTATAATGAGATTTTCAAATTAACTCTGTCTTTACTTCACAAACATAAATGCTAAGTAGGAAGTAAAGGAAAGCATAGGCTGTGACAAACAAATGTCTTTCATCCCTCAAGGGAGCACCTCTTTTATAAAATGTGATAAGTTAGTTTGGCTTTCTGTATTACTTCCAAACTCAACCATCCGCATCTGTGATTAACAGGAATGTTAAAAGAAAGGAAGCATGGGAACAGGAAAGACCACCCGCCTGACCTTCTTTCTGCTCCCTGATTATTTGGCATTCCCACAACTTCCAGCCAGTTCTGGCTTCCTTCTTCCTTAGGGGTTTTTGGAATTTTTGGTTGTCTGTGTAGCTACTTGGGGATCCTGAGGCACAAAACTGGCTTCTAAGCTTGCCAGAATTGCCCATCTTTATTTTAACAGCCCACTTAGGATTTGAACCTAGATTTTTCCAAGTTGAAGTCAACACTGATCACTACCCTAGCTTGCCTCTAGTCTTCACTCCTTGTAACATTCCTAAGGATTAATACAATTTAATATTGATTTGCTTTTGCTGCCTGTTCTGTTTTAGCTAGAATAGGTGTGGTGCCTCTCAGTATTGTAACAACAGCATAAAGTACAATAGCTTATATCAGCAGCAATGTTTTAATCGGGATGGCTTTTTCTTTGGATGCCAGTTCATCAGAAATGTGATACTATTTCTTTAAAAATGCTCATAATAATGCATTTGGAAAATCCCACTATTAAAATAAAAGGTATATGATTTCAGGCTGGGGTTTTCTAGACCACTTTTCATTGTGACAATTATACCTTTGTTTTTAGTACTCTGTTCTTTCCAAGACAGGCACACAGAATATAAGTCCCCGATATCATCATCTGTCTATTTGGTACATCTGGGATGTTTTCTGTCATAACAGAAAAAAACCCAAGCTGAATGATCTCATAAAATGCATTACACTGGATCATAGCATGCTAAGTCATGCCTTGCCTCAGTAAATCAGGCAGATTACAGAAGAATTAAATTAATAAGAATAAAATCATCTTATCCTTGCTTCCTTCACCCCTTTAATCATTTTTGTTCACATAATAGACATAGTAACCCCTTCCCTGCTGAACACAGCCTTTAGTATGAAGAAAACAGTATGATATAGGAATCCTGGAACCACAACTCTAGGTTGTTTTTGTTTTTTGTTTTTTTTTAATGCAGAGACAGCTTGAAAAAACTGTAATACATTGTATTATATGAAGGTTCCCCCAATGACCTTTGAACGACTCTTAATTATCACCATTCAGATCTGTACTTGTCACCTCTCAGTGACTGTGAAATGATCCCTAATGACCAATTTTATTTATTTATTTATTTATTTATTTATTTATTTATTTCATTTATACCCCGCCTATCTGGTCAATTATGACCACTCTAGGCGGCTTACAACACACACTAAAAACAATAAACAAAAACATACACATAACATAACATAATTTTCCCAAAGATGGCAAGAAACAGAGTGTATTATAGTGAAAAAAGAAAGAAAAAATAATAATAGGAGTTAACTGGAAAGGGGGAAGGCCTGCCTAAACATCCATGTTTTCAGTTGTTTCTTGAAAATACCCAGCGAGGGAGCTGCGCGAATCTCAGGAGGTAAGCTGTTCCAGAGGTGAGGAGCCACCGCCGAGAAGGCCCAGCTTCTTGTTTTTTCCTTCCTGGCCTCCCTCGGCGTCAGGCTCCTCAACCTCACTTCCTGACTCGCGCGAGTGACACGGGTAGAACTGGGTGGGAGTAAGCGTTCCGACAAGTATCGAGTCCCTAAACCGTTTAGGGCTTTAAACGTAAACATCAAAACTTTGAAGTCAACGCGGAACCAAATGGGCAGCCAATGCAACGCAGCCAGGGTAGGGGAGATGTGATGGTGTCTTCTCACTCCACTTAGGAGTCTGGCCGCTGCATTCTGCACCACTTGGAGTTTCCGCGTCAGCCTCAAAGGTAGCCCCACGTAGAGCGTGTTACAGTGGTCTAATCTTGAGATTACGAGCGCATGGACCAAGGTGGTGAGCGCCCCCACATCGAGATAGGGTCGCAGCCGGGCTATCCGCCAGAGGTGAAAAAAGGCGGTGCGGACGCAATGTTAAGACCCTCAACAACTTGCTGGTAAATTTTGTGTTTCTGTTACACTTCACATTCCTCTCTTCTCTCACTGTATGTGTCTAAATGTCTGTCTACTCAAGTTATGCTCTGTGCATCTGAAAAAAGGGGACTGCAGTCCATTAACCAAATAGAACTTGCTAGTCGGTAAGGTGCCACCAGACTCTTTACTTTGTGACTGTTTGGGCGGCCTCAGCCCTGTACACTGACTACATGTTTCCACATAGTTCCAATTATTGTTGGGTGTTTTTTAAAATTCTGTCATGGAGCTTCCAGAATGGCAGCTTCTAGCACTCCTCAGTCATTGCTCTTCTGCTTTATGCAACATACAGAATTGCAGTTGACTTTTCATGCTTCAGGGAGCAAAGCATTTTTATTGTGGAAACAGCACTGAGGGTGGGAAAGGGACAATGCACCTGAGCACACCATTTTTTACACCATCTGTAAAACAAGTCAATTTTTAAAATCAATTCCTTCACTACAGCTATTTTTTAAAACTTAGCTTCAAATTCCATCCTGAGGTGGTGTCTTTATAATAATATTTGCATGCTGTCATGTTGATTTCATCTTATAGCGACCCTCTCCAGGGTTTTCTGCACAGAGAATACACAGAAGTGGTTTATCATTCCCTTCTTCTGGTGGCATCCTGGGACTGTGCAGCTTGTCCCAGGCTATACAGACTGGCACCTCTCCTAGAAAGCACCATGGGGAATCACACTCCCAATTTCTGACTCTGCAGCCAGATACCTAAATCACTAAGCTATCCAGCCAACAGTGTACCTTTATAGACCAACCCAAAAGGCACAAAAAAGTATGTCAGGGGTCTCAAACATGCGGCCCGGGGGCCATTTGCGGCCCGCCGGATGATAGTTTGTGGCCCCCGCCTTGCCTGCCCCCCCTGAAGTGCCCATGCGTCCTCTGCTGTCAAGAGTAAAAAAAAAAAGCGCCTCGTGTCACTCGCTGGCTGTCTCACAAGACAGCGCCTCTTGCACCCTCCATCCAGAACTGCAGCCTGCTAGCCAGCCCGCCTGTCTGCCGGCTGGCAGGCTGCAGTTCCGGATGGAGGGTGCAAGAGGTGCTGTCTTGGGGGAGAGCCGGCGAGCGAGGCGCGCTGCCGGCCCTTTTCCCTGAGCGCCCGAGCCACCGCCGAGCGATGCCTGAGAGCGGAGCTCACTCCTGGCCCGTCCTCGAAGAGCGCCTCCAAGCCGCCAACAGCAGCTGCCGCTGCCGCCTCTTCCAGGGAAGCGGCTCTCTGGCTCTCTTTCTCTCTCGGCACCCCCAGCACCAGCCCGGCCAGCGGCTGCCTCAGCACCCGGCTGTGCTTCCTCCTCCTCCTCCTCCTCGTCCTGCTTCAGCCGCCTCGGCTCTGGAGGGGACTCGCCTCGCAAAGTTTGCTCCTCTGTCGTGGTGGGGGTAGCTGCTGCTGCTGAGTATGCCTTTTTTTGAGGGGGGCCCTCAGAGGAAGGTTGCTGGACCTCTGTGTGTGTGTGTGTGTGTGTGTGTGTGTGCACGCACACACGTACCTGTGGGGGGCCCACTCCGTTCTGTTTAATTTCGCAGGTACCAATGGAGGCTTTTCTCCTTTGGCAAGGCGATTCTGTGAGGGTTTTTTTTTTAAATTTTATGTCGTGCCCTCCTCCCCCCCGCTAGGCGGTCGCCGGCGCTCCCTCCCTTCTCCGCTTCTTTGTCCTGCTGGTGGTGGTGGTGGAAGTGAAGAAGGAGCCGGAGGGGGTCGTGGCTGGCGATGAGGGCTCGCGCGCCCCTCCTCCTCCTCCTCGGAGCCCCAGCCGGACTAAGGAAACTCCTGGGCGGCTTCCTCGGGCTCTTGCTCCGCTTGGCAGAAAATCTGATGCGGCCCAGCCTCACCCAGCCTCTGCCTCCAGCGGCCCCCAGGTAAATTGAGTTTGAGACCCCTGAAGTATGTATTCTTGAAGGCTTTCACGGTCGGGATCTGATGGTTGTTGTGGGTTTTCCGGGCTGTTTGGCCATGTTCTTAAGGTTTTTCTTCCTAACATTTTGCCAGTCTCTGTGGCCGGCATCTTCAGAGGACAGGATGAGAACTGAGCACAGACAGAGTTCTGACTCCTGTCCTCTGAAGATGCCGGCCACAGAGACTGGCGAAACGTTAGGAAGAAAAACCTTAAGAACACGGCCAAACAGCCCGGAAAACCAACAACAACCAACAAAAAAGTATGCTTGAGCATAAAAAATGTGCAAGCTTTCAAAAACATAATCTCTTCATCAGGTGAGATGTTATAAGGAACCAGAGAAGGGAAGTGGAAGGGGGAGAAGCCTTTGTCTGCATTCAAGATGTGACAGGGAAAGGGTGCTGCAGGCAGAGAAATGAGTCTCATCAGGTGAAACCCACAGACCCGTAGACTCACTAAGAACTGGAGAGGTAGGGTGGTGTGATTATTAAACCAACTGAATTTAATTGTGTGATTACTGATACTAAATTGCCTGAAATTGGGCTTTCCAGAAAGCATGTTTTTGTTGAAGAAGAGCCTCAGGGTGCAGTGTTTAAACTGCAGTAAAGACTCTACTCATGACCTGAGTTTGATCTTGGGCTCAGGAAGCCAGCTTGTGGTTGACTCAGCCTTCCACCCTTTCAAAGCTGGTAAACTGAGTACCCAACTCTCTGGAAGGGCAATGTATAGTCTGCATAATTAAATTGTAGACCACCCAGAGAGTGCTTTAAGCACTTTGGGGCAATATAAGCATGCTTTTCTTTTTTATTTTTTTTCTTTTTTTTCTTTTGCTTTTGTTAAGCTTTTTTTTTTAATTATACTATAACATAGATTCTCCTTTGGTACCATTTTGTGAGCAAGCTCCAGTCTGAATGTTGTGGAACATTGTGGTTAAACAAACCACAATATTCCTGAAACTCATATAGTGGTAGGAGTGGAGAACTGAGCCAGCAGCATGTAGGCACAGTCGGGTAAATTGTGGTTTATTTAAACAATATTGTTATACTTGAACTGGACCAATGTGGTTTTTAGGCTCTTTAACACAGTTGCAATACATGTTGTCACGCTGGTAGTATAGAAGGCAAATACTTTTGGATATGAGAAAGAACTGTTTTATTCAGCATTCCTTAAAACATAGAATAGTTTATAATTCTTATTTGCAGAAGCAAATTGAATAATTCTCCATGCATTATAATACACTGTCGGGTTTGCAAAGGCAGGCATGTTTGCAGCAAATTTATTCTGACAACATGCAGAAAAACCTGGATGCATTACAGATCTTGGAAGCATCTCATCAACACACAACTAAAATACAGAGCAGTCATTCTGGAACAGATTCTCTTCACGGAACAACAAGTGCCTTGTATGTAAATTAACAAGGCACGCTCATCCATGTAATTTTGCAGAACACAGACATAGATGACTGTTTGCCTGTTATTACTATGCTGCACCCAACAAAGCAGAACACCACAGATCTCTAACAGCTACAGGATCACTGAAAGCAGGTTTGAAATAATCTCTATCTACCTCTTGGATATTTGACTACATGAAAAGTTTCCAGCTTTAAAAAAATAAAATAAAATAGCACATGCCAATACACCCTGTCTTCTTTTCTCTTGTAAAACTGTATGATCCAGTAAGTCCAATGATGACACCAAAGCTCACATTTGGCATTGCTTTTCATTGTCCATCCTTGGGAGAAATGAGAATTTCATCCATTTCATCCACAGTAAAAGATGCTAGCAGAAGAAACAGAACGGGTTGATCTTGGGTAGGAGCAGCTCTTGCCTATTCAACCAGCAAATTCACCAGCTGCGCCAGGCATTCGTGGGTCTGTGCATTTTGAAAACACGTTATTGTATTTATATCCTGCTCTTCATCCCAAAAAATAATAGTTGTAATAGTGAAACTACCATAATTCTAAACTTCAGTTTGAGGTTCCAAATATTTAAGTCCTCCTCCTTGATAATCTGACCATCATAAGTATTTCAGTACAGCATCTATTCTGCTCTGCTCTTCAGTCTGTTGATCTCACTACTGGGTGAAAAAAAAAATACAAGGATCAGTATTCCTGCCCCCCCTGTGGGGTGCAGGAAATTGAAAGGACTAATATCTAAAATTAAATGACTTGGGAGGGAAGACTAAGCATCATCTGGCCACTGTGACACACACCCTAGTTATTTCCCGGCTGGATTACTGTAAAACGCTCTATGTGGGGCTGCCGATGGAAAGTGTCAGAAAACTTCAGCCAGTCCAAAATGCAGCAGCTAGATTGCTGACTGTGGCTGTTTACAGGGATCACATAACCCCCCTGTTACAGCAGCTCCACTGGCTGCCGATCTGTTTCTGGGCACAGTTCAAAGTGCTTGTTTTAACCCATAAAGCCCTAAGTGGCCTGGGTCCAAGCTATCTCAAAGACTGTGTCTCCCATTATGAGATGGCTCAGGTGTTAAGATTATCAGGAGAGGCTTTTCTCTCAGTCCTGCCACCTTCACAGGAGTGTCTGATGGGGACACAGGAGACGGCCTTCTCTGTTGCTGCTCCTAGACTTTGGAACTCCCTCCCACAGGAGGCCAGACTGGCTCCATCTTTGCTGTCCTTCCACAAGCAGGCAAAGACCTTTCTCTTCAGGCAAGCCTTCCCTCAGTGATTGGCTACATGAGTGTGATTTTTAGATGGATTGTTATGCATTACTTCTCTGACTGGCTCTTTAGTACTACTTGTGTTTACCATCTCTCAGAGTGGTATTTGTTTGTTCCTTTTTAATATTTGTATACTTATTGTTTTAGCTTTAATATAGTCTTTTAATGATATTAGCTGCCTGTAAGCTAATGTAAGGAAAAAGGCAGGGTAAATCCATCCATCCATCCATCCATGCATCCATACATACATACTCTTTCTCCATCCTGACTGGAAAATTCAGTATATATTAGCAGTACAATGGAGGAACAAGTTACCTTGGGAGGTGGTGAGCGCTCCAATGCTGGAGGCATTCAAGAGAAAATTGGATAACCATCTGTCAGATCTGCTTTGATTTGGATTCCTGCATTCAGCAGGGGGTTGGACTTGATGGCCTTATGTAGGCCCCTTTCAACTCAAATGATTCTATGATTCTCTGATCTTTTGGTTACAGTTGCTTCCTCACTATATCTCATTCTTGACAGGTTTCTTGGAGCATGTATCTTTATGTTGTTCTTCTAATTCTCTAAATAAAAGAAAAACAGGCAGATAAAAAGAGAAGATAAAGAAGAACAGAGCTGTATTGTTTTCAACTTATTTTTATAGCAAGCTAGCAATTTGTGGATTTGTTCATGCATTGGAAGAATAGCTCAGTGGGCTGAGGCACCTGGCTGTGCAGCAAGGGGTTGAGAGTTTAAACCTCCTCCTGGGAGAAGAACCAGCCAAAATCGCACAGAGCATGTATGGCTGATGGAATGATATGCCTTGCCCCCTCTGCGGCCTTGAACAACTTGTATGATCCAAGAGCGCTGCCAGAACGAGGGACTGGTCAACACTACATCTGAGTACTTCACCCATAAAAAACCTTGGAATGGTCACTATAAGTCACAGTTGACTTGATGGCACATAATTAATATTCATGCAATTATTATTGTACATCTTGGTGTAGTGTAAGTTGCAGTCTACTTAAAATTAATTTTTGTTGCGATAGTTAAAATTATAAAGCAGGGATGGGGTGATTTGAACTAAAAGGTAATTTGGAAATGTCTGAATAAAATAATGCAATCACAAGTCAGGACGTAGGGTTCATAAGTAATTAGCTCCAATGTAGAAGAAGACTCTCATTTGTGGAGCAGCTTTCTAAGCAGAAAGCTGAGAAACTGTTCGATTTTTGCTGCTTATGAGGCCGACACTGTTCTGTTGAACTTCATTTTAACAAAATTCTTGTCTCTTGTCACCACAGTAAAGTCAATTTGCATATCATTCCAGGTTATCCAACTTCTAATATGAATGAATTCGCTGTTATTCTATGGCCAGCTGCTTCATATGAACATACTCTTTTAAAGTTTATTCCGAACGCTTACCGTAATTTTCATGCCCATGAAATGATGCCTTTTGTATGGATTTCAGGTGCAGTATGGCTCCGACTTGGCTCTCACTGGAGCCAGGGGCACAGCGTGCAGACTTTTCACAAACACTTTGGCTTCCCCCCATAAGGGTTTCCTTTTTCAAAGGTCGTTCGTTATGCAAAACATACAATTAAAGCTGGTGCTATGGAAAATGCCAATTAAGCGGAAGTGTGCAGATTACAGATCAGTGTTAACTAATTAAGTTATGAAACACTCTTGCCATTAGTGGAGCCACAGAACAGATAGAAAGGGTTTAAAGAGGGCATGGGGTGGGGAATATGAAAAAAATCTTGGTGGCAACTGCAGGATACAGGGTGCAATACAACATTTCCACTTTGATAATTAGGGCAAATAAATTATTGGGTGCCATGTGTAATTTAAATGGAAATGTCTGTTATTAGATCCTTCCTGGATATAATTAATCACTGTGGCTGAATATTTTGGAGTCATAATGATGTACAATAGTAGCATTTCATTAAAAACTTGCTTAGTAATTATGGGTCAATCAAATTGTCATTGTTTTAAAGGGCAGTCAGGGGGCAAATGGTATTGTTTAATTTCAGCAGCTCTTGCATCGACATGTTGAGTGGAAACGAATCCAAATCCTGCTTGCCTAATTGCTTCATATGCTGCCATTTTCAAAACCTCCTGGGCTTGACCACAGAATTGGAAAAGGACTTACAGTACATTGTGTCTGCCATTGAATAATAACTGCCCTTTGGGATTGGGGTGGGTAGAGTAAGGGAGACAGAGAGAAACACGCACAGGACGCAAAGCATCAGCATTCTGATAGAGGTTTGCCAAATCACTCATCTGAACACTTCAGGGAAGCTGCATGTTGCCTTTCCCACCAATGGCTGCATGGTAGTGGTGGGATGAGAACAGTTAAAGATTGAGAAATGTTTGGTATCTGTGATTATAGGGCTGAATAGTATTTCTGTTTAACCACAGGTGCATAATACAGTCTGTGTTTGGCAGCACACTGAACCCTTGTAGAATATATGCAGAGTCATTTGGTTACGTGAACAGCTAGATGTCAGTGTTGTCATGGTGGAGAATAAGTTTACTAACGCACTACTGTGTTTTCTAAGGCACAGTGTAGGTTATTTGCGCAGAGGTTGTGTCTGGTGGCTGTTCAGTGTTTTGTAAGACGAGAGTTCTTTGTTCCTGCTTTGTAACAGAGTTCAGTGTGGAATGGCTCCTCTTTTGGTTCACAGAGATTCTCTTGTTTATTAAAAGAAGTTCCAGAAGCATTCATGTTCCTCCCCTTTTCTGCCATACCGTTTGCACAAGTGACCCCATCCATTTCCACTGCAAAGTTTCTAGTGTATTCCAGTCCAGCTAACTCAAAAGTCCTTTCCCTAACACCACCACAAGCTTTCCAGGAACAATTCCTGTTTTAAAAAATAGAAAATATTTTTTAAAATGGAAATAGACTTCTTTTTTTTTTAGAAGACTAACATAAAGTTCTTCATATCCCATAAATTTGTTCTCTTTGCTTTAGAATTGTGTTGCAGCATTGTCATGGAAATTGTATATATTTATAGCCTCCAGTATGGTCTTACTTCTGTCTTAGATTACTGTGTGCATATACGAGGGGGTGCTGATAAGTATTGAGCCTTTCCCAGAAAAAATTGAGCTAGGAAGCTGTAACTGCCACACTATTCTACATATTCCCCCAGGAAGTCAATGCAGTTGCAACATCTGTCCTGCAGCTTCTTAAGTCCCTGCAAATAAAATTCTTCCAACTGCTGGTGTAACCACTCATTTGCAACATTAGTTGCCTCCAGAACACTCCCAAATCGTTGTCCCTTTAGGTGTTTTTTGAGATTGGGGAACAGATAATAGTCAGAAGGAGCCAGGTCGGGAGAATAGGGTGGATGGGGCATCACTTGAAAGCCTAAGGATGTCAGTTTTGCCATTGTTTCACCTGTAGTGTGTGATGAGGCATTGTCATGCAACAGGATGACACCTTTGGAGAGCTTTCCTCGACGTTTTTCCTTG
Source organism: Intellagama lesueurii (assembly GCA_037013535.1). Lineage (NCBI taxonomy): Eukaryota > Metazoa > Chordata > Lepidosauria > Squamata > Agamidae > Intellagama > Intellagama lesueurii. The sequence continues at coordinate 300,318,072 of JBAJHW010000001.1, read as the reverse complement.
ATGTTTTGCCTCAACTTCGTCAATAAAGCACAGTAATATTTTGCATTGATGGTTGAACCCTGTTGGAGGTAGTCCACCAGCAGAACTCCCTTCTTATCCCAAAAAACTGTTGCCATTTGCTTCTGCACCGACCTTTGCACTCAGAACTTCTTTGGCCTGGGGGAACCACTGTGCCTCCATTCCTTAGACTGTTCCTTTGTCTCAGGATCATAACAGTAGATCCATGTCTCATCACCAGTTACCAGTTTGCCCAGGAAATCTGACTCATTTCTTGCAAAATGTTCCAAAACAGCCACCGATGACTCCACACGTTTCCTCTTTTGTTCGGTTGTCAAAAGTTTGGGGATCCACTTTGCTGCCAGCTTTCTCATTTCCAAGTTGTTGTGGATAATGGCACCAACTCTCTCACGTGATATTCTCAGATATATAGCAGTACTTTTGGCTGATATTCGGCGGTCCTCCATGATCATGTCATGGATGGCTTTCACATTTGCAGGCACCGAGACAGAAACAGGCCTTCCACTGAGTTTCTCACTATCAACACCGAAATGGCCAGTTTAAAAATTGACAACCCAACGTTTAACTGTTGCATATGAAGGGCCACTGTCACCCATAGTTTGTGACATTTCATGATGGATCTGCTTTGCACCTTTTCCTTGGAGAAACAGGAACTTGATTATGGTTCTATGCTCTTCCACATTGAATTTTTCTGGAGGTGCTGCCATGTTCATTTTGGAGCTGAAAATGAAAGATAAGTTAAAATAATAGGTAGTTGATTTTTGCACCATTGAATACAGACAAATTGGCCAATACACCCTGCAATTTATAGCTTCCTAGCTCAATTTTTTCTGGGAAAGGCTCAATAGCAGGCCAAAAAAAAGAGGGGGGGATGATTTGTAAATTGTTTGCCCATTTCTCAATTAACTAGGAATGAAAATGATATTTCTTTTAAATATTCTTGTGCACTTTGAGTGTGAGGTGCAAAACACTTGCTTTGTGGAAAACCATTCAAAATATTCATCTTTAGGTAAAATACAGCAGTAATTCAAAACTGACAAAACTGTTGATGTTGCTACTGTTCTGCTAATATGTTCTGCTTTTATTCATGCACTGGAGAGGGTCAAACAATTGAACTCAAGAATTATGTTTTTGCTTAGATCATATTCTTATTTTGAAATAAAAGGAAGGGTGAACAGATTATGGCCTAACAATGATGCACATTTTTTAAATGTAATTCACAAAGCTCAAGAAAAAAGGGGGAAAGACTGAAAAACCCCACCCTCCTTTTTGTCATAGAAACAAAATTGAAGAGCTGTAAGGGCCCCCAGGTTTCACTGAGTCCAACTCCCTAGTGAAGCGAGAAATGCACAACTAGAAGATTTCTGTCAAATGGCTACCCAATCTCTTGGTAAAAACCTCCACAAACCCTTTCCTGATGACACTGTTGTTCTTGCCTCTTTTCCTGGGTCACAACTTTCCTGGGCAACAGGAACAAGTACATTGTAAGCTACAAAGCTGGGTAAAGGCAGTGGTACAGGTGGGGCTTGGCTAGGGTTGCCAGATACATGGGTACCAAAAGGAGGACATAGAAAGACAAAAAAGAGGACAGGGGAGGACGTATTGAATGTTTCATTTGAATCATTCCGGATTAAACTCGCAATCAATACAATTTTATTGCAATAGCTGCCAATAAATGTCTCTTAGTGAATCGACCAAGAAACAGTCATGTTAAAAAATAAAAATAAATTCAATGGAGGCTTTTTTTCAAAATACCAAAAAACATTATTTATACAGCCAATTGTACAATTATTACCTTATAATCTTTATTAATTACACGACATATTTCTCAGAGGAGCCAACTTTCGCAGAAGATCTTCATTAGCAATCACATATGCATAAAACTGTTCACATGTAATATTCTTCAAATTGTACTTCCGATTGGGAGCAAAGCAAATAAACCTGAACCCACCCCGGCCCGGCTGCGAGATCCCCCGGCTGCTCGCACTCTGCACAGGCTCAGAGGCAACCTTGCTAATCTGGACGCCCAAACAAGGCTCCAGTGCAGGCAGGGGGAAAGCGGTGCTGGGCAAAGCCGAACGAGGCATCCTCCCCTCCCCCGAGGGTCATAGGTTCAAGGCTGGGGAGTGTGGGAGTTGGAGTCCCCGAAAGGGACTTTGAACACACACAGTCCGGGCGCTCGCCTTCCCATCAATGCGCTCGGGCGCTGCTTGTTCCTGCCTGGCTCAGCGGGTGGCGCTCCGCTCGCGCTGCCTTTCTGGGCTCCACGTGGTCTGGGAGGGCATGGTGGATAGCCGAGCAGCAGGTAACAGCAGGTAGCCGAGCAGCGGGCAGGTGGGGGCAGGGAAAGACAGGGGGAGGGGGGTCCTTCCACCTCTCCCCCTCCCATCCAAAATTATAACATAAAATATACAAAAGCCGGACATTTTAAAGGTTTTTATCTTTGCCTGCCGGACGGAGGATATTAGGCTAAAAAGGAGGACATGTCCTCCTTTTGCCGGACATCGGGCAACCCTAGGCTTGGCTAAGGAGTGCAGTCTGGGCTCCCAGAAACCAGAGAGTCATCGGCTTGACTACCCAGAAGACAAGTGATGGGATTGTGGCAAACTGGGATATTGTCTGCATTTAGGCCAGCACAGAGTTAATATATTACCCAGTTGGCCAGATTTTACCCATATTTGAGGCATGCCACATGGTAATTTGGATTCCAGCCATTCCTTTTATGTATGTAGGTAGGTATTTCTTTATTTTTGAAATAAATTTCTAGTCTTTACACAAGCAACATAGAAGGCAAAAAATGCAGATAAATATTTGGCTAATTGTTTTGCAAGGAATAAAGTTTTCACTATGCTTAATCATGGATGAAGCCATCTACAGCTCAACAGGATCTTGCTAATATGTAAATAAAAACTCAAGCCCTTGCAATTCATGGATAAATGTTACAGTTGTGCAAAAGATTGGCCCTAACTGGTTTGCAGGCAGCTTATATGTTCACAGAGCTTATTGCAAACAGTGCATGGAAAGCAGTGACATCATAGGAATTAAAGAAGTGCAAAATATAAATGCTAATACAAAACAGGACAAAGATTCCTAGTACCTTAATATAGCAGTCCCCAACCTTTTTGGGACCACGGACCGGTTGGGGGATGCGGACTCCGTGTGCGGGGGGGGCGGGAGCACTGCGAGCGCAACAAGCCCATCTGCGAGCGTGACACGCCCATCTGCGAGTGTGACACGCCCACTGTGCGGGCGTGTGGGGGGGGCGGAGATCCGTCTCCCTGCGGCCCAGTTCCAGGAAGCCCACGGACCGGCACCGGGCCGCAGACCGGGTGTTGGGGACCCCTGCCTCAATACAATCTTAGTCTAGTATTCTATCCAACTTGCTACCAGTGCAAGAGAAGTTGCAAAGAGGATTACAGCTAGTTCCATTTTATCTTTCACAGGCTTCCAAGAGCCAGGGCTGCTTGGCCATTAGCTTCACTGAAGTGTTGCCTCAGGTGGCTGACCACCAGAGGTTGGTGGCAAAGCTGCCGCCGCCACCCATTCACCATTATATGGAGGATTGTCCTAAAAATCACTTGACCAGGGCACTCCTCCTTGGGTGATGGCAGGGCAAAAGGCACTGCCATTGCTCTTCCCCCTCCTTTCCCTTCCCTGTGAATATTGTGCCACCAACAGCCTGTATACACAAGAAGAGATGAGTCACAGGGGTGGTGCTTCACTTCCTGCCACAGGTCCTGGAAGAATTTTTTTCTAGCACTGCTAGGAGCTTAGCAAGAAGCTTTGCTGGGTCCCACTCTGTGAGATGGAAAGCTGGGAGAAACAAGAAGAGGAGGGGAGGGGAGAAATCATGAGAGGCTTCTGTTTACTGTTGTTGTTGTTAAGTTATGGATCTTACAATTAAGATTTAACCATAGATTTCTATGAAGAGGTTTCAAACAATTTTAAACAAATCATAATGCCCTTTTGGAATAATGAGTTCTACATACTCTTGGGAGTATGGTGCAGCTCTTTGAACTGCTTATTCAGATTTATGTTCTACTAAGTTAAATGGATGTTACAGAACAGTAAATCGCATAGAACATTGATATATTTGTACTTAGAAAATAGAGGTTGGCAAAGTTAGTTTCCCCTTCACGGATTGCTGCCTTCTCATGGCAAAGGGGCTTGAGTAATTCAGAGAAGCTATGGGCTATGCCGTGCAGGGACACCCAAGACGGACAGGTCATAGTGGAGAGTTCTGACTAAACGCGATCCACCTGGAGCAGGAACTGGCAAGCTACTCCAGTATCTTTGCCAAGAAAACTCCATGGACAGAAACAAAAGGCTAAAAGATATGACGCTGGAAAATGAGCCCCTCAGGTCGGAAGGCATCCAACATGCTACTGAGGAAGAGCCGAGGACAAGTACAAGTAGCTCCAGAGCTAATGAAGTGGTTGGGCCAAAGCCGAAAGGACGCTCAGCTGCGGACGCGCCTGGAAGTGAAAGGAAAGTCCGATGCTGCAAAGAAAAATACTGCATAGGAACCTGGAATGTAAGATCTATGAACCTTGGTAAGCTGGATGTGGTCAAACGGGAGATGGCAAGAATAAACATTGACATCCTAGGCGTCAGTGAACTAAAATGGACGGGAATGGGTGAATTCAATTCACAATCTACTATTGTGGGCAAGAATCCCGTAGAAGAAATGGAGTAGCCCTCATAATCAACAAAAGAGTGGGAAAAGCTGTACTGGGATACAATCTCAAAAATGATAGAATGATTTCAATACGAATCCAAGACAGACCTTTCAACATCACAGTAATCCACGTTTATGCACCAACCACCGATGCTGAAGAGGCTGAAAATGATCAATTCTATGAAGACTTACAACACCTTCTAGAACTGACACCAAAGAAAGATGTTCTTCTCATTATAGGGGATTGAAATGCTAAAGTAGGGAGCCAAGCGATAAAAGGAACAACAGGTACGTTTGGCCTTGGAGTTCAAAACGAAGCAGGGCAAAGGCTAATAGAGTTTTGTCAGAGAACAAGCTGGTCATCACAAACACTCTTCTCCAACAGCACAAGAGTCTTAAATGAACAGTGCAAAGATATAGAGGAAAAGAATAGAAAGGGAAAAACCAGAGATCTGTTCAAGAAAATTGGAGATGTTAAAGGAACATTTTGTGCAAAGATGGACATGATAAAGGACAAAAATGGTAGGGACCTAACAGAAGCAGAAGACATAAAGAAGAGGTGGCAAGAATACACAGAGGAATTATACCAGAAAGATCTGGATGTCCCGGACAACCCAGATAGTGTGGTTGCTGACCTTGAGCCAGACATCCTGGAGAGCAAAGTCAAGTGGGCCTTAGAAAGCATGGCTAGCAACAAGGCCAGTGGAGGTGATGGCATTCCAGTTGAACTATTTAAAATCTTAAAAGATGACGCTGCTAAGGTGCTACGCTTAATATGCCAGCAAGTTTGGAAAACTCAGCAGTGGCAAGAGGATTGGAAAAGATCGGTCTACATCCCAATCCCAAAGAAGGGCAGTGCCAAAGAATGCTCCAACTACCGTACAATTGCACTCATTTCACACGCTAGCAAGGTTATGCTCAAAATCCTCCAAGGTAGGCTTCAGCAGTATGTGGACCGAGAACTCCCAGAAGTACAAGCTGGATTTCGAAGGGGCAGAGGAACTAGAGACCAAATTGCTAACATGCTCTGGATTATGGAGAAAGCCAGAGAGTTCCAGAAAAACATCTACTTCTGCTTCATTGACTACGCAAAAGCCTTTGACTGTGTGGACCACAACAAACTATGGCAAGTTCTTAAAGAAATGGGAGTGCCTGACTACCTTATCTACCTCCTGAGAAATCTATATGTGGGACAGGAAGCAACAGTTAGAACTGGATATGGAACAACTGATTGGTTCAAAATTGGGAAAGGAGTTCGACAAGGCTGTATATTATCTCCCTGCTTATTTAATTTATATGCAGAATACATCATGCGAAAGGCAGGACTGGAGGAATCCCAAACCGGAATTAAGATTGCCGGAAGAAATATCAACAAGCTCAGATAAGCAGATGATCCCACTCTGATGGCAGAAAGTGAGGAGGAATTAAAGAACCTCGTAATGAGGGTGAAAGAGGAGAGCGCCAAAAATGGTCTGAAGCTCAATATCAAAAAAACTAAGATCATGGCCACTGGTCCCATCACCTCCTGGCAAATAGAAGGGGAAGATATGGAGGCAGTGACAGATTTTACTTTCTTGGGCTCCATGATCACTGCAGATGGGGCAGCAGCCACGAAATTAAAAGACACCTGCTTCTTGGGAGGAAAGCGATGACAAACCTAGACAGCATCTTAAAAAGCAGAGACATCACCTTGCCGACAAAGGTCCGCATAGTCAAAGCTATGTTTTTTCCAGTAGTGATGTATGGAAGTGAGAGCTGGACCATAAAGAAGGCTGACCGCCGAAGAATTGATGCTTTTGAATTGTGGTGCTGGAGGAGACTCTTGAGAGTCCCCTGGACTGCAAGGAGAACAAACCTATCCATTCTGAAGGAAATCAACCCTGAGTGCTCACTGGACGGACAGATCCTGAAGCTGAGGCTCCAATACTTTGGCCATCTCATGAGAAGAGAAGACTCCCTGGAAAATCCTGATGTTGGGAAAGAGTGAAGGCAAGAGGAGAAGGGGACAACAGAGGACGAGATGGTTGGACAGTGTCATTGAAGCTACCAACATGAATTTGACCAATCTCCGGGAGGCAGTGGAAGACAGGAGGGCCTGGCGTGCTCTGGTCCATGGGGTCACAAAGAGTCGGACACGACTTAACAACTAAAGAACAACAAAAGTTAGTTTCTTGGACTACAGCACCCAGAATTCATCAGGCAATAGGCTTAGTATCTGTTCTGGCCAAGGTATTCTGGGTGGAGTCATCCAGAAAGTACCTTTTTAAAGACGCAGTATTACAATGAGGCAGTGAAGGAAAACAGCAACTACTGGAGGAAGGGGTTTAGGAAACTTTTATGTTGAGCAGAAGTTGAAGCAAAATATAGAAGGTACCACATTGGATTGGTTCTTGCTCTGACAAAAATTTAAGGCAAAGAAAGTTAAGGTAGCATATTTTCTAGTTATAAGAAGATATTCAAACTGTATTTCTGAAGGAATGTTTTTCCTCTTCATTTCTGCAGTTGGCTTCACTTCCCCCTGCATTTTCTCTTGCAAATGAGATAACAGTTTGTCACTCAGGGTTTACCATGGATCAACAGAGGTTTCTTACTGTGCCCTCAAAACATTCCAAAGAGATGTGTTTGCAAAGTTTCCCTTCCTTAAAATGAATGAAGAAGCCATTTGTGTAACAACATTCCTTGCTCAAAATATTGGAACACATATAGAGCTTTGCGTCAGGAGGAGGCATAATATTTAAAATAATTTGCAAGAATGATTGCAGTAGAGATTTATGGTGGGTTTTATTCATAATGACTTATGAACCTAACATCACATCATATATCAGATTACCCAGATTATAGCTAGATATAATTTGCACCAAACTATGAAATGCCATGCTATTTTAATTCTATGAAAAAGAGAAACTCTAAAACTGAGATGGACCTCTGGCCCAACTATGTATGGGAAGACCAGGCTGAAAACCTGGTATCCCCCTCCCCCTTCTATCTATTTCTCTAATTACATTTCAGCCGTATTTATGGTCTGCTAAGAAGGGTGGATACAAGTTGTATTTGGAATCTTGCTGATTTCCTCTCTCCTTAAGAACCATCTGTACCCCCCCAAAAAAACCTGCCCAAGAGATTGTGGGAATCCTCTGAAAGAGAATCGGGGTGGAAAGAGATGCTGCACAAGAAGGATCCAGATATATGGTCTTTCTATTTATTAGTTGTAACTGTGCTTTTATATATATCTACATAAATTAACATACACAATGGTTGTCGTAGGTTTTTCAGGCTCTTTGGCCGTGTTCTGGAGGTTTTTCTTCCTAACGTTTCGCCTGTGGCTGGCATCTTCAGAGGACAGGAGCTAGAACTCTGTCTGTGTTCTGGTGTAGTGTGTGGGATTGTTGAGTATTTGTAGTTGTGGGATCAGGTTTTGTTCTTTTCAGGAGATTGGGTGATTCCTGTGATCAGGGTGTTTTAACATACACAAATTTATACACATTTCTGTTCTTCTTTGGCCTCTAGTTCCCAAAGAGCCAATGTAGTCGCAGCCAAAGACAAAGGAGGTCCAGGTTCAAATCTCCACTCAGCCGTAACATTTGCTGGGTACACAGACTAGAAGAGTTATCTTTTTGGACTACAACTGCAAGAGTCCCTCAACCAACGTGACCAGCACCATTTTGGGAATTCTGGTCTAAAAAAACCAACTTTTCGAAGGGCTCCCCAATCTTGGGCTGTTCCTACCTGGCCACTCACCTGACTTACCTAACAGGGAGCTCTTTGAAGGAAAGATGGTGCATTAAACAAATAGATAAAGTAACATATTCAGCAAAAGCCTGAATACAGAGCAAATTACATAAAAGAAAATGCCCATGCTTATTTCTTTCAGATTGAGGGAGAAGTGGGAGAAACACACATATATGACAGATACATTTGCTTGCCGTGTATTCTTGCAGCTGTTGTTACTGGTGCTAAAATATTCATCAGACTGACAACCATAGATTATAGGCAAGGATTTCATTCAACTGTCAGCAGTCAGTTTCTACACTCTGCAAAACTCTTAATTTTACCACAGGGACCACATTACTTCTTGGCTTCATAAAGCTTCTTTTCCATCCTAGTCAATATCTTTGGTAACATATTAAACAGAAAACTTCTAAGGACTTCTGTACTACTAATGATCATTTCCACTTCTCTGAACCATACAAAGGAAAAAAGAACAAAAAGTGCATTCAAAGGATGTTCAAAGATAGTTTAATGCAAAAGAGATTTAAAGCAAGTAGATGTGACAGGAACTGTATGATGATTTCCATATCACATTACAACGTCTCTTGTGGCATAGGAGGATAGTTAAGCCTCATCAGACCAACTGACACTGAAGAACAGGTACCTACTATTTCCATAGTAAAGATATAGGACATTGCACAATGTCAAAATTGAAAGCTGCGAATAAATATACCAAATGATATTCAGTACTAAGATGCATGTCTGGAAACTACCTATTAGCTATCTGGATAATAGCGTACATTGTGCTCTTACAACTGACCCCTCTTATAAATGTCCTCTTTAGATATGGCTGTTAACTCTATTCAGGCCATATCAATTGGGGAGAGTAGAACTGTGCATGCTTGTCACCATGTATTCATTTAATTAATAAATTAATTAATTTAGTATCATTTGTAGGCTGCCTTTCTCCTGATGAGGGGACTCAAGGCAGCTCACAACATTAAACAAGTAGAATTAAAAGCACAGTAATTATGCGTTAAATAGGAATTAAATAATAATAATAATTTAAAATACATTAAATTATGTAAAACATTTAACATTCAGACATTTGAAATTCAACATGTACTTTATCTATGGGCCAACAGGGATGTCATATTTAACCTGCTTGTTCCAGGTTACAAATGCATTGTTTGAATTGTAGGCGAATTTCTGACCCCCCCAATAAGAATTCCAATGTACCGTATATGAAAATATATTGTGTTCAAAGGACTTTTTGTGTACGCAGAATCAAAGATATTCCACCCAAACACCCAGAGCCATGATATGATAAAATAAGAAATAAATGAAGCAAAAAGTACATATCTTCTATCGCGGAGCCTTTCCTGACCCCAGTGAATTCCAATATCCCACCAATGGAAGCAATTTCTATTTTTCCTGAATGGGAACAGCTTGCAAATAATCAGAGCACATCTTTTTGCTTTGCTATAGGATGGTTCTCTGAAAAGGGGCAGAATAGTGTCATTTGTTATATTAGCTGAGACAAAAGTGCCCCAAAGGCCAAAAAACAAACAAACAAAACAAAACAGTAGATGCATTGGGATATGATTTTGTCCCAGCTGTTTTAAAATTTTATTTATTTATATATTGCCATCTTATATCCCATCTTTCTCCTGGCCATTATCTGCAGGTTACATTATAGTTAAAAACAGCACTGATAAGTTCACAAAAAATAAAAATATTGAAATGTAGTTGAATCTATTATAATATCAAAACACAATTAAAATTTAAAACATCTGCATTAAAAAGCAAGTGATGATTTGCATTAAAACTACAAGAAACTGGGCACATACTGTCTCAGATCTCTTGCCATTCGTCCCTCAGTAGCGAAAGGTCTGCCTGAATGGAAAGGTCTTGGGCTGTTGGTGAAAGGACAGCAAAGAGGGGGCCAAAGCCTGAGAATGGCTATGGAGAAGGTCCTCTCTTTCCTGGAAGGTGGTGGGACTCAGAGAAGGGCTCTTCTGCTGATCACAAAGCCTGGGCAAACTTATATGGGAGAATACTGTCTTTCAGATAGCTTGAACCCAAGCCATATAGAGCTTTATAAATCATAACCAGCACTTTTGAGTTGTGCCTGGAAATGGAGGGGTGATCAGTGAAGCTGTTGTTAGAAGAGGCTTATATATTCCCTGTCACTGGCTGTAGTCAGCAGTCTGGCTGCAATGTTTTGAACCCGCTGAAATTTGAACAGTCTTCAAAAGCATCCCCACATACAGTATGTCACAATACTTTAGAGAAGAAGTAACTAAGGCATGCATCACCATAGCCAAGTGAAACATCTACAGGATCAGGCACAGCTAAGACACTAGCTTTAACTGCAGGTTTGCTCCTGGCCACCTCTGGTACTAACACATCCAGGCTTAAGGCTGAATCCAGAATATCCCAATTTTAAATGTGAATTTTCAGGGGAAGAGTAACTACATCCAGGAGAGGCTGAATCACTGTTCCCTGTTCTGCCTTTCAGCTCATCGGAAGCATCTTTGTCTTGGCTGTATTAAGCTTCAGTTTGCTCATTCTCATCCAGTACATTACTGATGCTAGGCAGCAGAATTTATATTGACATGCCGTCCTCATGCACAAATGTTGAACATCTAGAAGAAAGCAGAATAGAACATGTAATTTTTTGCAAAGTCACTGAAAGTTGTGTTGCATCTCAGGAGATTCACACCATCGCTGAGGCTAGGATAAGAGTATGTAACACCTATAGGTTCATAGTATGACCAGGTCACGAACAATACAGGGCTACAGACTTGGGGAACACTGTATATTAATACACTGTAGGGGAAGGAAAACCTGCTGTAACATGTACACTTAGAAAGGATTCCCAAATGGCCAAAAACTGTGTATATTGAATCAGTTTTGGGATCTGGAAGCCAAAGAATAAGGCCAACAAGTTTCATTTAGTGGTGAAAGAATCCCTGGCAAGGGATTAAATGGTGGATTTCTTAAATCCCTTTCTTAAATGGGGACCCAGACTTACCTGAGATCACCATGTTGTGGCTGGAAATGTGGTCCTGGGGACGCAGCAAGCAATGGAGTGGGCTGGAGTCAGCATGGCCACTCCCACATGGATCCTCCTGAGCCCTTGGGACATCAGGAGGGATCATTTCCACCACCACTCCCTGCCAGCTTCCCATTAACTAGTTTGAGAAAGTTTCACCCTACCAGCTTCACATTGGCCAACAGGAAACATTAAAAAACTGGACTTCAGGGATGCAGACCAGAAAAAGGGCAGTCCAGTCTGCCTGCCCAACATATAATCAGAGCGGGAGAAGTTGCTCCAGCCAATCTCCAGTTTTCCCTTCCACCCACACTTGTTTTATGGTGGTAGTACAGTGGTACTTGTTAATGCTTGCTGTTTGGGTATGTGGGATCCTTTTCTGTCAGTAGTTATGGGTACTAGGGTATGGTTATGGTGTGGTAATACAGGTCAAAGTGAGTGGTCTGGGTATTTGGGGTTATTGATTGGTTATTGTGGGTATTATGTGTCTTATCGCTTTGTCACCACTTTAGTTGGTAGTTTGGAGCATTGGTGCATTGGATCCAGGTGGTATGAAGGTGGCAAGTAGGAGTCTGCTTCCCTGGTTGTTAAAGGAATCCCTTTAAGGGGAGCTGGGGCAGGGTGGTCTGGCCTAGCTCTGGGATCTGTTGGACCTGCCCTGCCTTCTGATGGCAGGCATTCATGGAGAAGCACATGCCCACATGGTCTCCAGAAGATTGCCACTCCTGCTTCAACCTTCAGCGGCTGCTGAAGGGGTCATTGTTGGGCATTGAGGGACAGGCAGGTTTCTTGATGCAATGTATCCAATTCCTCAATGCTGGGCCAGGGAATGCTGCTGTAACCAATAAAGTTGTGGCTTTTTTCCCCTCCAAACAATTGTGTGTTGTAATTTTGTGAGGTGCATTTTGGCAGCCTCAGGCCTGCTCAGCGCTAGTAACTAGTATTATTAACATGTAAATGAGAATGTCACATGGCATAACTTTTTGGAAGTGAATTGCTTCAGTGTAAGAAATCACCATAGACATTACCTGTTGCATACAGAGTTGTGCAACTCGGTGCACAACAGGGAATGTCTATGGTGATTTCTTAACTTGAGGCAATTTGCTTCCAAAAGTTACTCCCTTTGCAGAATGACGCAAGAGGATTTTGGCCTTTGTCATTTGAAAGTGGAATTTGAACTAGCTTGGGGATATTTATAAGATGGAGAAGAAAGTTATATATATATATATATATAACTTAATATTAATATATATAAAACATAAAACTATCCTTCAATCATTGAAATGGATGGTGCTTGCTTGGATATAACCATGTGAAATTCACAACCATAGTTGTGAAATCATTTTTAGTAATTAAAAAATGTAAATATGTGAAGTGTTAATGGGCTAAGTTGAAGTTGAACAAAGATTAGGATATTTTATTTGACCTGCTACCAGTTTACAACTATAATATTACCTTAGCTACAGTATATGACATAAAATCTAAATAAGCTAGATGATTTTCTACTGGGGTAAATAAATTCTTGTCTCTTGCTCTCTTTTTTTCCTCGTAAGCTATTGTTTATCTTACAGTGTAGCCCTAAGCTAGACATGCATTTATTAAGATATTTATATATGCAAATTCTAATTTAAATTAGGGCAAAAAAAAAAGCTGGTGAAACATGAAAAGCTCCTTTAATCTAGTTTATTTATTATCCTGTGTTTTTTTTTGTTGTTTAACTCTCATTACTTTGGCACATTAAGTAAATGACCAAGTAGATCTAGCTCTCAGCTTGCACACAAGGTGATGGATGCTGTGGCAGTGTAGCCATTATTCCACACTACCCAGTCATTTTTTAAAAGTCAGAAACTGCAAACTGGTGTTTGTGTGTGAAGTAATGGATGTTTATCAGGCTTACAGAAATGGAAAATACGTGCACAGACTTCCTAATGATATTATAAACTTCTTAGAGAAGTAATTTTGCATTAGGCAATTGGCGTCCCTCCAGATGTTGCTAGACTGCAACTTCTGCCAGCCCTAGCCCTAGTTAATGGTTGGGAATGCTGGAAATTGCAGTCCAATAATATGTGCTGTCCAGCACTTGCATCTGTTTTGCTTGTTATTGACTGATGCCATTCTATTGACTAAAACCTACTACCAGCTGAATATACATTTATAATTTGTCCCTAAGTTCTAATTGACACATAAAGAAACACATTATTTCTACATTTCTTACATATTAGATGCACACTGCCATGCATAGCCAGGGATATGGCAAATAGTATTTCCTGTGTTCATGGCAATCTGTTAATATCCACAAAAATTACAGGAATGGCTGCTGGGCATACTGTATCTCCAATCTGATCCACAGGTTTTATGTCCAGGATTGCTTGTTTGGAGACCATCTTGTGTGAATCAACATCAAGACTAGTTCTTATTACACTAATCTCATCCTAACATAAGATTGCATCATCCAGGTACATTTAGCATATTCAAATATTTTTTAAAACATATTGGCCACCAATTGGAATATGGTGATGGTTGATTTTCTGCATCAGTAGGGCATTGCTGATAACCTTTGAAATAGTTTCCAGTTCTATTATCAACAATTCTGATAACAAAATGAAGAAAGTCATGCATGAATTAGAATTATTCCAGGTACATATATTGCCTCCAGACATCTAAACATCGACATGAGCTGCCTTCGTTGCAAAAACCAGTACATGAATAGCTCCTGGAGGTTCCAGGACATTGGCAGCATCACTGAAGTGGCCATGTCCTAAATGCAGCAGCAGATATATCAAAGGGTGTAACACTCTACCATCCTTCTTACTGGAACATCAGCAGCAGGTTTCCCTGTTTCCTGCTTACTCCTATGTTGATCTAGCTCTATTTGAAGAAAGAGCTCATGGAAAAAGCATGAATATTTACTAAATTTATGCAAGTCCAGTTACACGGCAGTCAAAGAGACTAAGGAAATCTAATTCCTGATATCAAAACCACAAATTATCTCTTCTCAGACAACCATGTGCATTGCGTCTGAATTTTAATTAATGTAAAAATGGGTAACTTGCATATAACCACAAGGATTCTTTTGCTCTTAGCTATTGTCCATCTGTTTTCCATGCAGATTTTCGCAGGACATAATAGAGAAGGTGGGAGGGTGAGGCCAAGAAAATACAGGTGTAAAAGCCCACAATGAGCAAGACAGTTATAGCTGGCAATAGAACACTCTGAAAAACTGAAGCAATGCTCTGTACATGAACAATGTGTGGTAGCCTCCTGGTGTTTTGGAATCTAACGCCTGCTATCTGCCAGCTGTATTAAAGATATACTCTGACGTTATGTGAGCAGACAAAACAGTATTCTGTAAGCCAGTGTTGACAGGAGGAACAACCCTAACAAAACGTAACTTTTGAAATAGGTTTTTGAATCAGGACCATACTTGGGAAAGTGGGAGTAGACAGTATGGACTTGCTATGTGACAGGTTTGGAGAAGCTTGGACAAGTACTTTTAAAATTCTAATGTTAGTTTTTCAATAAGGATTTCACACACACACACCCCCATATACTTGTTGTGGTGCCTTTTTTTTTTTTTTTTTTGGCAGCAAGTAGCAAACTGTGGTTATTTTTCAAATGCCTACCACTATTTCCTGAAGAGAAAGTGATTCGTGCTGCATGCTTTTTCTAATTTGATGTTGATCTGATCTGTCATTTAGAGGATACATCACATAAAATATATGTGTTTCACATAGGAAATATTTAATAAATTCTAGCTGGACACGCTCATTGCAGTATTCTGTAGCAATTGCCCAAATTAAGGCAAACATTGCTTACTTTAAGGCAAACATCACTTACTTCTGGGCAAGATGATAGGTTAGAACTTCAGCCTCACCACAGGAATTAGCTCTTCCTCAACTAATGTGATCTATGCCATCTTTTGCCAACAATGCCCCTCTTCACTGTACATAGGACAAACAGGATAATCTCTATGGAAATGGATCAATGGCCACAAATCTGACATCAGAAACCACAATATACAGAAGCCTATCTCCAACCATTTCAATCTACCATGCCACTGTGGAAGGTTTGAAAGTCACTATTTTAGAACAGAATAATTACAAATCAAGAATATAGAGGGAAACAGCTGAAATAAAATTTATACGCATGATGGACACACATAGAAATGGATTGAATATAATGGATTGAATATAAGCCTGGGTTTCTTAAGCCATTACCAAATGTAACACTTCTATTGTTATCCACTGCCACTGTTACTTAATTCACAACTACCAAGCCCATTTCTTATCACTGTCTTATTCTGTCTGTATTCCCTACATTAACACACGTAACTTCTTTCATTCTTCTTTTCCATCTTCAACCCCTACCCACCTCTTCTCTTGCATTAAAATATAGTAGTAAGTCTTTAAGGTGCCACATGTTTTTGTCTTTTGTTTTGTTTCTTTGGATTTTGCTTGATACACAAGAATAACTGTTATTGAAGAGAGAGACAGAGACAGAGATATCACTTTTCCAGAATGTTGTCCAGTATCAGCAATCCAAAACAAGTCTTCCCCTCTCCTTCATTTCTCAGCCATGACAATTGCTTTGTGTTTGGGTGAGAAGTGCTTGACTAATAGAAAAAGGAGTCTGGTTCTGGAATTTTCCCTTGCTTGATTTTGGGTTGTGAATGGTAGTAAGTGCAAAAAGAGATCCTCTAGACCATCAGGTCCCAACCTTGGGTAACCCAGGTGTTCTTGGACTGCAATTTCCAGAAGCCTTCACTACCAGCTGTGTTGGCTGGCATTTCTGGGAGTTGCAGTCCAAGAACACCTGGATTACCCAAGGCTGGGAACCATTGCTGTAGACCAGTGGTCCCGAACCTTGGGCCTCCAGATGTTCTTGGACTACAACTCCCAGAAGCCTTCACCACCACCTCTGCTGGCCATGATTTCTGGGAGTTGAAGTCCAAGAACATCTGGAGGCCCAAGGTTGGGGACCACTGCTGTAGAATGTTTTGATTTCTGACATTGGTGTCCTCAATGTTCCAGTGGGATTTTTCTTTGAAAAGCTTGGCATCCTTTTTTTTTTCCTGCTGGTAAAATAGGCATGATATTGCAAGGCAATGTTAAAAATTTTCCTTACTTTTTGAACCATGGACACAGAAACGATATCCCATCATCATAAACCAGAGGCATTTTCCTTTGTTTTATCTACATAGGAGCAAAACAAAGAGATGGACTGCCAGTGGGCTTTGAAGAAAAGATTAACTCCGAGTTTCCTGCTGAGGACTCAGCTACTCATAGTCTTGATCTGTGGCCAGTAGCAGTAATATATTAGTATTTTTTTTCAGAGTACTTGATATGCTTCTTTAATGAAGTTCAGATTTCTGCAGGACTCCTGGAGAGTCCAAGTTAGCTATGCAAATTGCTCCACAGGTGGCTTTTTTGCCACAGTTCTCAGTGCATACAAATGAAAAGATATAAATTCATCCAAATAAGAATGTGCACCAATCACATTTCTTATTATTATTATTCCTCATCTCCAAAAATGTTTTCTTTATCCTAATGGTAAATACCTTTCCCTTGCTTTCTGAAGTAAAATTGCATATCCTTCAGTTAGCTTGGTCTTGTGCTTTTATTAACAAAAAAGAAAGAAAAAGATTTTAAAGATAAAACCTAGTGTACAGGGTAAATCCACTCTTATCCTTGATGGCATCTCTCTGACTCCCTTGCAATATACAGTGGTTCAGGAAAAGGTTAATTAGAACACATGAGAAGAGTATAGGTCCTTCCCCTTCTAATGTGATTCTTCATCTATAGAGATTAACAGTCTGAAGAAGGGAAACAACTCCATGCAATAAAGAAATATAATATTTTAGGAGCCTCAGTCGTGAAGAGAGACACCACATATAGGAGACTTTTTCCTCTTCAAACTGTCCTTCTTCTCCACGCATGGAGGACAATGATGGGGAGGAACTCACTTTCTTCTTCTCCTTTTGTGTTCAGATTAACTCTTTAATGAAGTACTCAGTAGCCAGGGACAGCTTGTAATTAGTGCAGGGCAGGTACATCCTGCAAAAATATTGAAGTGAAGCACTCTCTCATCTCAGTCCATGAGCTATAGTTATTTTTGTTAAATAAATCATGACACGGTGTAATATGTCGTGTGCTGTTGTTCATCTGAGGTAGTGTTCACCTGATTTTCAGACCGGCTAAGGACCAGATGATGTTTATTATGTCCTGATACATACAACCATAGAATTTAAAGAGGCTGTACTTTCATTTTCACATGTCTGTAGCTGGTTTAGAGGAAGAATACCACCTCATACTGTTTGAGAAACTGCTTTCTGTTGAACACAGGCAAATAGTCCCCTGTTTCTACATAGTTTGCAAGTGATTTACCCTAATATTTTGATGAAAGGAGGCTTATTAACTTAATCATATAATATAAAGGAGAAAATAATATATAATATGTGGCATTGTGCATTATATGTACATCTACTAAGTAAAGCAAGAGAAAATATTTAACAATTCAATAATATTTTTAAAAAATCATGTGCAAGTACTATAGTAGAGAAGACAATATCACATTTCAATTGTTGTAAGCTGCCCAGAGACCTTTGGGTAGTGTGGGCAGCATATAAGTTAAATAAATAAATAAATAAATAAATTTCATTAATGGGATTTACAGATATTCCAAACCTGCTGTTTGTTTTTGTGCGTGTTATATTAATTTCTTGTTGAACTATGCTTGATTTATTTACTTTTATTAATGATTGTTTGCAAACATATCCCTTATTCGGTCACTATCATTTTTGACAAGGTTTCAGACAGGATCAGGGAGCAGAATCAATACTTGCTTATTCGCTCCTTATAATTAATTCTATCAGATCCAAATTCCAAGAGAGTTTTTTTCCATCCTGTTTCATGCTGTTCATTCTTCAAGCTGGTGCCTTAGAGGGGTGAATATTGATCCTCCAGCATGAAAAGTCTTGTATTAAATGTTATTGAAGGTGTCTAGATGTGACAGAGGCTGTCAATAATGCAAATTGCAGTTAACATAACAGGAGTAAAATTCCAAACAAATATTGTCCCTTGTAAAAAATGTGCCTTATCTTTGGAAGTAGTTGCTTGCTAACTTTAAGGTATAAATCTTAGACAGCTAGATAGATTTAGATACATTATCTCCTTCATTTTCAAACTACTAATTAAGGGAGGTGGAAAGCACACATTTCTTTTGCTGTTTTTGAGTGAAGCAAATTAAACTATATATGTTGTCTGTTGAATCTCTCCAGCTTTCTATATCATGAATAAATTCAAATAAGAAGTGATTGGTTCTCTCACTGGGCTTCCCTTTACTAAATTTTAGAATTCTTCATAAGACATTGTGTCTCTATATTTGTTTTTGAAATTATTATGATTACAATCCAGCTGTCATTTATGGCCTACCCTGGGATGGCTGTACCATTAGGCACAGTATGATCCCTGCCTCAGCATGCAGATTTTCAGTGTTGTGAATGGCAGGAAATAATTATTTACTTCACTAGTGTTTTATTGTATTTTGCTGCTAGTGATAGAGACATTTCTGATCCTAGAAGAACCTTGATTACTATTTTCTTGGATATGTCTTCAGACTCCTGTTTCAAGTCTGAGATTACAACTGTTGTCTGCTACCCAACTCTGGAGTGTGGCACCACTCTTCTTATTGGCACACCAGCAGTAAGCAGTGGTGTGGCTTCCCTGTTGCTTGCTTACTGTTGTGTTGACCCATCTCGATCTGGAGAAAGAACTGATAGAGCAAACACTTGTATTTACTGCATGAATTTCTGGAGCTCCAGATACATAGCAGCCATGGAGGCTAAATGAATCTCATTCCTGGTATCACAACCACATACTGGTCAACTGATGTTTCCAGATGTTGAATTAGTAACCTTGACCTTTATAGTGGTTGCCATTATAATACACTGCCACAGATAAATACAGCTGCTCTAATCATTAGCAAATGACAACCCCAGTCTTGTTCTTTCTTATACTTGACAAGCCAGTTCAGTGTCTTAACTCATTTGGGTTAATATCTGTTGCTTTTACTGGCAGGGTCCCACATGAGGTCAGATTCTAAATCTGCTCTTTCTTTGGGACACAAAGAACACAGAAACTTAGAGATGCCATTGGAATGAAGATTCAGAGAAGAAAAATACATCTATGAAGGGGTTTCACTCTTGTCCCAGACTGTGATCATTATGACACAGTATCTGATCATGAGAGCTTCTTGTTTCCAGCCTATCTGTTTCTCTGAAGAATACATTAAGGGTCTCATTATTAGAATGATTCACTACTGCTGTTACTCACTACAACCTGTGAAGTGTCATGTGCTGTTGCATCCTAAGGATTCCTTTAACGGTCCCCATACTGACATGGTGATCTTATGTTCTCTAATAATTGGGTTCACTAATACCAACAGGGGCAGAAGAATAAGCCATACTTAAACCTTGGCTACAACTGCTTTAGTACAAAGCATTGGCTGCTGCTGCTAAGACTAATGACGGTTCATGGGAGTGTATTGCTGGCATCTGTTTTAATAAGAGGAGCGGACTGTATAACTAGCATATTTAAAAATACGATAAGACAACTGTATGACTTGCATTTTTTTCACTTATAATGCTTGTATAGCTCATCATGCTGATAGGTCCATTATTCCCCTGTGTAGTGGTAAATTTTACATAGATGAAATATTTTACTAGTTGTTTTCGGTTGACTTCGCTTACTGCAGTCTGAAAAGTTGGTTTAGATGTTGGAAACCACCCTTACCAACAGCACCATGCATGACCTTCTGACCTCAGCATATCATATCCTGACATGGTGCTGATCATGAGTTTGTAGCTACACAGTACCAAGCCAGATTCCTGATTTTACTCCTCAACACAAAAGCTCAATCAGGTGTTAAAGAAACACAGATTCTCAAGATGCCTAGAGGGGTGTGCCCTCTGCTTCTCTTTATACATGTGTTTGCCAGTGTGTCTCAAAAGGTGAGGTTTCATAAGATGTGGGGGACTCTGCACATGAGAAGAAGTCTCCACGCAAGCAGGAAACTCAAAGTTTGTAAACCACCTTGAGCTCCATCTCTTAGTGGAATAGTGGGATCTAAATATAATAAATTAATAATAAACAAGTCTCTCCTCTTCAGATTCCTTGGTAAAGGTGTATGGAAAGCAATGCTTGGGACAAAGTACTCTCCTGTAATCATGTTGACGAACTGGAATTCATTATCACTCACTTGAAAACTGTGCTATTAAATTTGCCAGTAGTGAAAACACAGTGGTAATCCGAGAGTGACAAAGGGTTTCCATGTCCTGCTTGAAAGCATGATACAATTTAAAGTTTATCAGTAATCCCTTTTTTTATAATTGCACTGTCATGAATACAGTATTCAGTATTATTTCTTCCTTTATTTCAATATTTCTACCCCACCTTTCTTCTTGAAAAGGGCCTAGGGTGGCTTACCTCATTAAAAGACAGTATTTAAAGCTAAAAACAATAAGTATGCAAATAAAAAGGAACCAAATACCACTCTGAGAAATGGCAGACAAAAGCAATACTAAAAAACACATTCAAAGCAGTAAGGCCTAACAATCCATTAAAAAATCCCATTTAGGCAGCCAGTCACTGAGGAAAAGCTTGCCTGAAAGAGAAAGATCTATTGCCTGCTTGTGGAAGAACAGCAAAGATGGGGCCAGTCTGGCCTCCTGTGGGAGGGAGTTCCAAAATACGAGAAGGCCCTCTTCTGTGTCCCCACCAAATGCACACGTGAAGGTGGTAGGACTGATAGAAAGGCCTCTCCTGATGATCTTAACACCTGAGCAGGCTCATAATGGAAGACATGGTCTATGAGATAGCTTGGACGCAAGCTGTTTAGGGCTGTTTAGATTAGAACCATCACTTTGAATTGTGCCTGCAAATGGTTCAGCAGCTAGTGGAGCTGCTGTAATGGGGCTACATGATTGCTGTGACCAGCTTCAGTCAGCAATCTGGCTGCTGCTTTTTGGGCTCCACTGAAGTTTCTTGACTCCATCGGCAGCCCCACATAGAACATGTTGCAGTAATCCAGCTGGCATATAACTAAGGAATGTGTCATTGTGGCCAAATCAGACCTTCTCCAGAAATAGGTGCAGCTGACTTTAACTGTGCAATGGCACTCTTGGCCACCACTGAAACCTGGGCATACAGGCTCAGAGGCAAACCTAGGAACACCTCCAAGCTGTGTACCTGTGTTATTATTGCATTTTTTCAGCTACCGGTGGAATTATTATTTTTATTTGTCTTTATTCCTGACAGTACTATGGATGTGTTTTAAAATTTATCAAAAATGATAAATAAAATACAGGAAATACAATAACTGAAAAATCTGTAAACATAACAGTGTCTTTCTCAGGAGTGAAAAGGGAGGGACTACCATGATGGGTTTTTTGATGGCATGATTGGTGGAACATGAGGTACAAAGCCCCTGAGAACCATTGGTCTAAGCTTAATTAGAAAAATAACTGTTTGTTCGAGTGCTGATCAGTTCCTGTTCTGACTGGAATCCTTTACTTCACATAGAGATTTCTGTTTACTAAAACACTTGGGGGAAGGAAATCTTGGTAGTAGTAGTAGTATTTAAAGTGCAAAACATATTTATTAAGTGTAAAAAATTGACTGCTTCTGTTCATCATTGCTTCTTGGCCTTGTGGGTAAGATCAAGTGTAGATCTGTTTCATAAAGGTCAATATTAAAATGTGAGGATTTATTTTGAGTATCGTTGATTTGCTGAAACATTATCCAATTATATTTGTGACTTTTGAACTGATTTTTAGTTTGGCATTCCACACACCCATATTTTCTCAGATCATTTGGGCCCCTAGGCCATTAACTTAAATAACTTTCCCCATCCGAGTGCCCTCCAGATGTGTTGGACTACAACATCTGTGGGGCATCAGGTTGGGAAAGGTCTAATCTTAACCATAAATTTAGTGGGCTTGAAGCAAAACAGTATTAAGAAGAATGATTAAACTGCTGAAACATTAGCAGTGCTTTGGATTCTTTCCATATGCTTTCTGTCTGAAAAATGCTATCTTTTTGTTTGGGTAATGGTTGTTTTATGCAATTTTCTTATGGGCCATTACTATCAGGAACAGCTGGCCCTATCTCCATTAAACACCTGATTGTCTACACAAATCTTTTGTTCATTAAAAGAATTATTGTTTCTCTAGCTTTTACTATTCCTAAATGTAATATTATCTAGATGATTGTTCATAGCATGGGTCACAAAAAATACCATTTAAAGCAACAAACTAGACAGTTAGCCTGACTGATTTACTGGTGGCATTTCCCCCCCCCCCCTCTAATTCCTGTCTTACATGACAGCCATTCAAGATTTTGTTCCTTTTTGGAGGGTTTATGTATTCCATGCATTTACATTAATGTAAGTACTTACTTACTTTCCAGTAGATTTTGACAACTGCTTTAAAATAATGTATTCATTTGTGTGGTGCATTGGTTTGGGTGTTCAACAAAGACTTGTGAGATTTGAGTTCAAATAATGGCGACGTGGTGGCGCTGCGGGTTAAACCGCAAAGCCTCTGGGCTGCAAGGTCAGAAGATCAGCAGTTTGAATCCACACGATGGAGTGAGCTCCCGTCGCTTGTCCCAGCTCCTGCCAACCTAGCATTTCGAAAGCATGTAAATGTGAGTAGATAAATAGGTACCACCACGGTGGGAAGGTAACGGCGTTCCGTGTCTAGTCACGCTGGCCACGTGACCACGGAAGCTGTCTACAGACAAACGCTAGCTCTATGGCTTGGAAACGGGGATGAGCACTGCCCCCTAGAGTCGGACATGACTGGACAGTTTGTCAAGGGGAACCTTTACCTTTACCTTTATCTGATTGGCCATGAAGACTACTGGTTGAATTTCAGCCATTCCCACTCTCATAGCATGCCCTACCTCACTGAGTTGTTGCAAGAATAAAGTGAGAAGAAATAGAGTCATGTCCTACATCTTTATCTCATCGGTGAAAAGGTGGAATATACAAGTGACAATTAAACAAATGCTACACCATTATTCCAGTACTCTTCTATCAGGTGTCCCAGATGGTCTCCCTTTCAGTGGATCCATCAGATGCAAGCCTGCCTAATTCTGTGAAGGAAATTGTATAATTTGTCCTCAAGTCATTAGCTGGGAGCCAGTACTACAAAACAACAACTCTTTATGGTAACAGTAATACTATGTCTAAATTGTCCTAATGACATTTTTAAAAGGTGGCTAATGGAAGTGCTGTTCTATAGTTTATCTTTCATGTGGAGTTCAAGCCACTGAATTAATTATTCAAGGATTTCAGATGAAGTAGGTTCTGTTCTTGTTGACCTAAGAATTTATTGCCAAGGATCCAGAAATACATATGTGAAGTTTAGACAGCCTTTCAGCACATCTTCTCCCACCTTGGGTGATCAAGCTCCAGCTTTCTACTTTTTATGATCTTTCTCTGAAGCCAACCAGCCTTCTGCCCTTCCTGATGCTATTTTATGGTGCTTCCTCTGTTTATGGGACTCTTCCTCAGTTTCCATAAGCTCTCTTCATCCTCTTGGCTTCTCAAGATTCCGTGTTTCTCCTGCCCTCATCCTATATGCATCCAATACACTTGGGTCAGCATTCTTGTCTATCTAGCTGACCACCTTCTCCCCCCCCCCCCCAACTTTCCTCTGTCTGCTCTGGTTTTATATTATTAGTCTGTGTAATCTGTTTTTAGGGTTATTGTTGCTTTTATGTTTTTATCTTTATTTTTGTTCTCTATTTTACATGTTGCAACTGCCCAGAGTGTAGTCCCTTGACACTAATGGGAGCCAGATACAACTTCCATCATAGCTACAGAACTCCCTGTAAATATTATCAACTCTGAGACCCTTTTTACACTGTATGTGGAATTGAAATTGAAATGTCTAAATGATTCACACATCTTCTTCCCATGGTTCCAAATATCACATGAATAAAACCCACGTGGAGTGAAATGTGAGCTGTATCTACATTGGGAACAGATGTGCCTTTCATATCATGCCCCAAAATGAAAAAAGGGTCTCAGGATTCACTCATTCATCTTCTGTTGCTATTTTCATGTAACATGGAAAGCAGTATCTAGAACTTCATGAACACACTGACATCACAACTTCTTGGCTGTAAGAAAGAAAAGGACAACATTCACAACTTACAAGTAGAGATGGGGGTATTCGTATTCATACACGAATATCCCCCCACACGTGCAGATAATGAGGGTCCGGCCCCCTGGGGCCAAACCGACCACTCACCTGTCCGCTGCTGCCACGGGCTCCGTGGTCCCTTCCTATCACTCCAGAGCTCGCGATGGATTAGCCACTCTTCAACCTGGCAGAGAGGCTCATCATCCCGCCTTCTGCCAGGGGTGGCTAATCCATTGCGAGCTCTGGAGTGATAGGAAAGGACCGCGGATCCTGCATCAGCGGCAGACAGGTGAGTGGTCGGTCTGGCCCCAGGGTGCTGGACCATCATTATCTGCACCTGTGGGGGGATATTTGTATTCGTATACGAATATGAATACCCCCATCTCTACTAACAAGCCATTTAGCCTGTATATGTTTACATATTGGCTTATATCAAGTGTTGCTCTAGTGACCATCCATTCCTGCCATATGGCTTTCTTTCCTTCTTCTCTGCTCTGCACTTTGGTATCTTCTGAAAACCTGGTCTGGAAACTTTTCTAATGCTCTAGAGCAGGTTTTAGGGAATGCTAGGAGAGGGGTGATTAACTGATGAAAGCAAATCCATCTGTGGAACAAACCTGTTAGATCTTGTCCATTTTGGCTAGTGCTGTCTGCATAGTGATTTCAGAAATTTCATGGTAGAAAAATAGGACAACTAAAAACAAAAAATGCTTCACTGGTATTTTAAATTATCTGATTTAGGCAAAATACAGCTAAAGTGAAGTTTAACTGAAATATGTCACCTTAAGGAGTATATTATTTTTATCTTTCACTGTTAATCACCAAAGCATTATCTATTGACTGTGTTGAAAGAATCCAATTAAATCCTGACATTAAGAATGCTGGCAGTTAGATAGAGAGACATCTGTAAACATATTTTTCCTTCATGATTCAGCTCACAATAAATGTGATATTTTATTGCCTGTTAAAATCTTAGGGGACCTGCCAGTTTCTGTTTAGCCCTTTGGAGCACAAATTTCCTGGTGCAAAAAGATGCTTGCAATATAATGAATGTGGGAAAGAGTGTCAAGGGAGATTTCCAAGTGCTTAAACCCATTTGAGGTTTGTTAATTTTCTGGATTTAGGTTAACATGGTTTCGTGAATAGGCACAGGGTCTGGAGAGTGGGATTAGGAAGGTTTCCAGGGCTCTGAACTCATGTCAAGCAAAACTGTCATGCCAACAAGCTAAGTCAACTGAATAGGGAAAAGCCTTTAAAGTGCTTTTCCCAGTGCATAATGTTTGTGAATTCTATTCAATTAATTTACAGCTGCAGGGCCCATGAGGTTGAAATGTAAGTTTTGTGAAGTTTGGTAAGAAAGCATCCAAATCCAAAAAGAGAAGGGAGAAGTTGATTAGCTGCACTTTAAAAATGTGTTATCAATCATGTGACACATAAATGATAATTATTCTCTGGGAGGGGGGTATATTGGGCTGATTCAAGTGATGCCATATTATTGGAAGGAGCAGGGCCTTTTCTGTAGTAGTCCCACACTACTGGATTACCTCCTTACCATTTGTTAGTGGCCATTTCTCCTGGCTTTTCATTAAAAAAGGCCCCTCTGTTCTTGCTAGTGACCCCCCAAAAATGGAAGGTAGAACATACTGGCTTTTACTTGCTGTTTCTTCTGTTTCTATTTCCTCTGAGGTTGTTTCTTCTATTAGATATGTTAGCTGATTGATGGATTATTTTTAAAGAATCATTTCAAGATTTTAAGTTTACGATTTTTAAAAATGAATTTGTGTCTTTGATTTATGGGAAATGAAGGCTACAAATGCTTTGAACAGATATAAATTTTATACAATACTGGTTTAAGAGATTGAGGAGCAGTATGCTTGTCACTGGTATACACTATGTTTATCACAGGTGTCATGAATTCATCATACCATTTAAAGATGCGTTCTGTAACCTTGAAGCATTCACAGTTACATCCTCACCACTAATCAGGCATAAACTACAGTATTAGCCATAACCCATGTGTTATAATCTCAGTGTAAATTGAGCTGTGAGACAATAGCTGCCCTATTCAAACATTATTTGTGTATATTTACTACAGATAGAGGGTGTGCTCTCTCCTTGCCCCTTCTCTTTCTCATGTCATCACCCTCCTACATTTTTGAAGAGGGATAGCCTCTGTTATATCTGGGGGCTCTCTGGATGAAAATCAAAGTATCAACTCACATAGAGAGTGACCATGGATACAAGAGCTCTCCTTTTTCATACTTTTTGCCCTTCCCATGTAGGAGGGTGAGGAAACAGAGGGGTTAGGGTTCGACCACTCTGACGCTAAGTGTAGCATAAAGACCAAATAGATAGGTTGAAGATCTACGTATTATAGATCTATATGTAGATATGACCATGGAATCCCAACTAGTATTTCCTTAAATGTAATATAGTATATATTATAGTATATGTTCTCCAGACTTGAGGAAATCAATTGTCCTAAAGTCTGGAGAGTATGTTACTCTCAGCTTTCTCTTTCCTTGGGATGTCATGATCACCTCCATCCAGAGTTCTCATTATTTCTACTTCATTGATTCATTCTTTCCTGTTAGTGAGGACCATGCAGGATAGTTAATGTCTTGTTACTTCTATCGTCTTTTTGAAGATGAAGTTGTTAGCAAGACAAGTGAGGAGTTTGAAGGTGCTTACATTCTGGCAGAGTTGGACTTCCAACAGATATGAGGGTAGTTATGGTTGCTTATTACTGTTAGGGCTCTCCTTTTTTAATCTCTTCAATCTGGCTAGAAGGCCTATGGCAAATCCCCACCATGATATAACTGTTGCTTCTCTCTTCTTAGATTCCCCCCCCCCCCCCGAAAAGCTGTCCATTTATATTCCATGCTGGAGCTCTTGTGTAGCCTCACAGTAATAAACATTCCTGAGATGCAGTACTATTTCTCTGCTCTCCTGTTTAGTCTCTTTCTTTTAAATAAGTTATACCTTTCAGTCGCTACAATCCACTCACGAATTTCATCCTACCAGATTCCAGTAATATCTGATAAATCATCTTTAGTGTCAAAGTTCAAGCTCATCTTCTTCGTTTCCTATGCTCTGTCCATGGGTACAGGGATATTTGAAGCCATGGGCCATTCCCTCCAGCTGCTTCCTTATTTTCTTTTTCCATCTTCTGGTGGGTTCCTGTTCCACTGTCCACGTTTCTAGTTCATCAACAGCATTCTTGTCCCCAGCACTTGGTGCCTACCCCATTCCTCCCCTGAAATTCAGTCTTGCTCCCCACCAGGCATCAGTTTAAAGTCTCCAGGACCAGGTTTGCAAGACACCTAGTTAATTTCTTTTTTCCCAACCACATACCATCACTTGTCAGGGGTCCTTCTTTATGAAAATATAGACCATTGTCCAAGAAGCCAAATCTTTCCCAATGACGGCAGCTGTACAACCCGTTTTTCATTTGCAGTACTCTTTTCTTGTCTCTTGGCTGTGGCCTTCAACAGGAAAGAGCAATGAAAAACCACAGAGCCTCCTACATACTTGCTATACACTAAAGCATGTGTTCAGTAGCATTATTTGTTTCCATGTGGATCAGAAAGAAGGGATAACAGTTCCTTATTTTCTTTCCCATCTACTGGTGAGTTCCTTGTAAGGCTTCATAATTCTCAGGAAGCTCTCGATCAGCTCCTGGATCTTTGTGATAGGCAGCTAGCACATCTCTTGAAACATCCTTTACAAACCACTGCCTCTGTGCCCTTCCGTAGGGAGTCACTTAGTAATCTTTCTGTACATTATCTTTGGAAAATAATAAACATGTGGTTTAAAAAATACTTAGAATAAATATATTATATGCATAGCATCTCCTCATGGCCTCTTTTTATATGTTTTTGATATGGCTTATGGTTTGTATTTTATTCCCAAATATGATAAGCCTCTTATATAAGGCAACAGTAACATCTTGACTTTACTCTCAAAACCAATTATGCATGATTTTATAAAATATTTTTGTCAGCCATTTTCTGTTGTCAAAGAAATCAGTTATTTTTCTCCTGACCTTCATAAATAATGACTGGCAAAAGATAGCAACTTCAGCAAACACAAATTTCTTTTAAATAATGCATGGAAGATTATTAGGGGCAAGGAAGGAAGTTTGTATTTGAAAGCTATGATGAACATCAGTGTCAGTTGTGGTGTGGCTTAGTCCAGGAGCCCAGAGCATCAGATGCCATCTCTTTGAACCAACGTGACAGGAGATCAAAGGAGGTAGCTGCTGGATTCTAAAGCCAATAGGCAGAAACGTCTGGCAAAACTCTTCTACTGAGGAAATTTGGAGGAACCTGTTTTCCTCTCTCTCTCTCTGAACCCTGGGGCTTGCTGTTCCTGTCTAAGATTAAAAGTAACTAATTATAAATTACTAAATACTTACTGTGTTGAAAAGGATAGAGTGACAGGCCAGAACTCAGGAGACCTGTGCTCAAGTCCCTGCTTGGCCATGGAAATTCAGGTGGGGGAGTGGAACTGGTAAAACCACTCCTTAAATATCTCACTTACCTTGAATGACTTATTAGGGTTACTATAAATCAGTTCTGACTTGAAGGCACACACACATGCAAACACACATATATACATATCCTAATTAGTTCTTTCCCCTAATAATGAGGATAGAACTGCATTACATTGCAACTGTAATTCAGTAAAAGACAACTTCACTCCTTTTGCAAATTAACTTGGAAAAACTTGTACACTTGTACCTAGTTTCATAGTTACAGGGGTACAGCCTCATGAAATAATAGAAGAGGAATCTCACATTGTTCAGACACTAGTGTATGCTGCTACTTCATGTTTTGTTGTAACAACTTGGACAGGAAGAGGGTGGGTTTTGTACCAGAGACCAGCATTCTGTAGCATTGAGAATGCATTACTGTCTTTAAAGTAAGTAAAATGTAGCTAGCTACTTTTGAGAAAAGACAAATTGAGGAGTTACTTTTAAAATGTAACTATAATAGGAATACTCTTTAGTCCTGTAAAAGTGTCTTTCTCTTCTCTCTTCATTCTGAGGAATAGGGATTCTCCCCAGGGATTCCTTTCTCCGTGATGTCCATTGCTTACTTATATTCCCTGTCTTTCTACTGTTCTCTCAAGCCCACACAAACCCTTAAAAAGTTCAGTTTTCTGAGTGTAGATCTCTCCACATGCCTATGCAAATCATGGGACTGGGATCATAAATGCACAAGACTGATGAAGTTGGTTACCTTTCACTGCTACCGCCTGATTTTCTTCTGTTGGCAATAAGCTTAGGAAGGAATCACACTTGTCACTAACAATATTGGTGCTTGGAAGTTGGATCCATCTCTTTTTGCCATGATTATCTTCGTATGATCTAGGTTCTGAAATCCATATTTACTGAGATATGTACTTTATCTCAAATACGATCTGCTATGAGGTTTTATTTTATTATTCTATTACAGTATTTATATGACTGAACGGTTGAGAAGAATACAGTGACCGCATATACAGCATATAGCATATACAGTTCCAACAATCTGTGGATACTATCAGCTGTTAACAATTGTTCCCTCACCATAACAATGTGACAACAGTTTTCCATGTATTAGCCAACCAACATATGTGGAGTAATTTGGTCCAGAAAATGCCTTGTGCGGAAAATAAGAATGTAACTGTGTTTCCTTTTGTTATAACTTCTCAGCCGTTCCTACAGAGAAGCCCTCTTTCTATTTTCCATATTTTAGATTTCCCGTAGATAGTGCTTTAAAATTCTTGTGAACTATAAAAACATATATAGTAAGATTAAAGGCTTTGAGGAGGCTCAAAATACTCCTCTGAAAATGCAATGAGGTCCAAATCCTGTTGCACTAACAATGGAGAAATGACGTCACTACAGAGGCAGTTGCTCCTTACGGGAATCTTCATGCAGTTCCATTGGGTAGCTATGAGCATGAGCCATAATTCAAGCCAGGACTTACTTAAAGAGTGGATTCCAGGTCACACAAAGGCACCTGACTTGAGTGCAACAAGGAAGCACATGAGGAATCATAATGGAGACTCTAGTAAGTGATCAGACTCTTTGGTGACACTGTTTCCCTTGAGATTTTGGTCTATGTGACTTATCTGCTGGAGTTGTCCATCACATGCAGATAACAGGTGATGTTGTGTGCATTGTGTATAATGATACGTAGTAGTAAACTTATATGTCACATGGCTGCCTCAATACATGAAAATGATGAACAGCAATTATATTGCAGTGTTTATAATATCTTTTTTTCCAACAATGATGTGATCTTTTGAGTTCTTCAGGACTCTTTATCAGGAAAGCTGGTACAAAATTCAGAAATAGGCAAAGACTCAAAAAATTCAAAAAATCTGGCCTGGTATGATGTAATATGCAGACTGAGTGAAGTCAATCAGCATTAAAAAATATCAGTTTACAGCCTGCTGAGCTGCATGGTGGTGTTGCTTAGCATGGCCTGGCTGTGAGCAGGGGCACAGAGTGGCACAGGTTAATAAAAAGGATTATTCAGTTGCACATTCTGTTTTTACTTATGGACCACAGGGCTGCTTTGTTTGCTGATATCACATTGAGATCCTCAGGGATGGATTACCCATCAGAGAGGAAAGATTTTCCACTGCTGAGAGGGATTGGAGCACACTGCATAGCACTGGGTCATACTATTGGGCTGGAAGGGCTATTTTTTAAAAAAAAAACAAATCTAGTTTATTGCCAAAGCTTAAATAGCAGCACAGCTGACAGAGAGAGGCTATCATGTTTCTCAGTGCCCCTGCTCCAAGCCACATGGGGGGATTATGATATTTGAAAAAGGCTTGTGTCTCAGCCAGCCCTCATTGAGGGGCATGGAAAGAAACCATTCACTGTGGAACCCAGCAAATGGGAGTCAAATACTTTGACATCTATTGACTTCATTGACTCTCCATGCTTCCTGCAGCAGCTGTATATAATGGCCAACATACCAAGCCAGATTTTTGAACTTCTTGTGCTGTCTCCTTATGTTTTTATCATTTTCACTGATGAAGGCTTCTGAAGAACTCAAAAGCACACACCATCTTTTCTGCAGCACTTTTATAATATTTTAGTGGTCCTGATATTGCCCAATTCTACACTTTGTTCTTACTTATGGATACATAGCTACTTTGTTCTTGTTGTTTTTTAAATTACCATTTACATAGATTTTACAAAGTTACAATTTATAGTTTTGAACATCTTTGTTATTACATTTTTATTCAGGACCAATGGAATAGAGTGGCTCTATACTATTGTTAAATTCTTTTGTAATAATATGGATTTTAGTGACTAGTGTAGGTAACGTATTGTTATTGGAAGGGTTCTCTCAAGCAGCGGAGATGGGCATTTAAAAAATTTCTTGTGTATGTGTCTCACGATTCCGACATATTTTTATTTTCCAACCTAAGGGACAAATGAAGATTTTGCTATTCATTTCAGTAATTGCATCCTTGTATTATGTTTTTAGCATGTTAATTGCTAATTCCATTTTTAAATAGGATGCTCTACACTTTATGCCTCCAGAATATAAATCAATAGATCAGCGAAATAAACAGATGGATGAATGATGTAAAGGGATTTTGTTGTCCATCTACCAACTACAGGTAGTTATTTGTTTTAGCAGTAGTTTTTCAAAGAGCAACAGCCACTTTAAAACATTTTTATCTGCTGCCATAGGAAGAGACGTTCCTCTTATTTTCCAGTCTGAAACTGCAATCCAGTGTTCACGTTCATAGGCAAATTGAATATGATTCAATCATAATTTGAATGTAAAGAGTGCCTTCCTCTCCCATTCTACACTGGTGCAGCAATGGAGAATTGGGGGTGAGCTCGTTATCTGGGGGATCCTTGTATTCTTCTTTTGTCTCCCTCTAATGCTTGTTTCTGGTCTCAGCTCTCTTCTGTAGACATAGGAGTCTGTTTCTTTCATTCCAGAGCTCACAAACAACAAGCTTTTTAAGATTCTTTGGGCTGAACTATGTCATAGATAGCATGATTAAAGAAAAAAAAATCATGCTTGTGTTGTAGGCACGTGGTTCAAGCAGACCTTCATCCTGAGAAATCAGACCTGCAAAGTAAAGCTTAACTCCTGAAAACCAGTCACATAACAAAGTAAGCAAATTGCAATTTGCTTGGGAGAAGCTCTTCGCCATGCCAATAATTTGGTTTCTTGAGCTAAGGAATTCCCTCTTCGAAAGACAGCTTATCTGTAATGTAGTTGGCTCTCAAAGGGTGCTCTGATTGTTCAGATCCGAATCAGTGCTCAAGGCCTCACTGCTGCTAATTTTTGTTACTTTGCAGCCTGTGGGGGAGAAGATTTCGATGTTATTTTACTTCTACTGTTGTCCTATGTCTGTTCTTTTTAAATTTTAGTATCTGTTTGGCAATTGACAGCTTGTCATTCTTGTAACTTTGCCTTAGTATCCTGGTGTCTTCTTTACACTATGATGAGACTGAAAGGGGAAAACAAATGACCAGTGTCTTGCACTATGCTTTTATTATAGCAGAATCTGCAGTAAAACTGAACAATGCCATTGTGTGTGAATTCTTCAGGGATATGAAGACGTCTCATTTAATTACTCTTTCGGGTTCTGTCAGCATTAACCCTGCAGGGCTTCTTGCCTCCAGTGTGAGAATGAAACAAGAAGATGGTTTTCCCCTTTGATGTTTCCTCAATTTGTTTATTTTATTTATTTATTTAAAATATATTTTACCCCACCTTTCTCCTTAAAAAGGACCCAAAGCAGCTTACATCATCAAAAGATAGTATTTTAAAGCTAACAACAGCGAGCTTACAGTTATTAAAAAGGATCGAACAAATACCAGATTTAAAAGCATAAGCAACACCAGAACATATGCAAAGCAGTAAAGTACAACAATCCATTAAAAAAAAAACCCACTCAGGCAGACAGTCACTGAGGGAAAGCTTGCCTGAAGAGAGAAGTCTTCACCTGTTTGTTCAAAACGAGTGGTTTTTCCCTTTGTGATGCAAGGTACACACATACAACAAACTTTGCTACACAATTTGAGCAATTCATACAAAAATTGGCTTACAAATGAGAACACTCTTATCTAAACCAATAGAAAATGGTTTGCCATTTTGAAGCCCACAGTGTTATCTTGTCATGTGTGTGAGAACGAAACAAGTGAAGATTTACATCCCTGGTGTTTAGCTGATACTATTACACTATGGAGGCATAATTTCAGGGCTGACAATCTAAATTAATTGATTGGGGCACCATGGAGTTACTAAGTCACCCAGATATTTTAAATCATTACCAGCAAAGTAGAGAACTATTAACTGCCAGTGATGATAACAGGATATGCTTATGAGCATGTGTGTTGATTTATTTGATTTATATGTCCCTTCTCTGTCCAAATGACATTCAATGCAGTTAATAATAATTATATACAAATTCAAATGTGACTCTTGATTAGAACATAACATGAAAGGAATCCATTTAGACTTCATTTAATGGCATATCAATAAGAGGATGTAGCTAACACCTGGGCAATTCAACTTTTCTCAGTAGCAGACCAGCTTACATGCCACGGGCCTGGCAGAATGAAAATGTTGGAAGGATAACAGAGAAGAGGCCAATTCTCTTGGCAGGGAGTTTTGGAGCCTGAGAACCACCACTAAGAACACACACTCTTTCATACCCTCCAAAAATGTACCTCAAAAACTGGGAGAAAGATTTCTTCCAAAGTTCTCATATGGGAGAATTCAGACTTTCCAACACAGGTCTTGAGTCCTATAGGGTTTGATATGTAATAAACATTTTGATCCTGCTGAAGTTTGTGAGTACTTTTGAACAGTGTTCTCATGCTGAGTGTGTTGCACAAGTCAAAACAGGATATCCCTAAGGATGTGTCAAATCACACATCTCCAGGAACAGGCACAGTTGAAACATTGGCCACATCTTCACAAAGGCACTCTTAGGTACCACCAGAACCTGAGCATCCACATCCAGTACACATAAGTTGTAAAGCTGCATCTTCTAAGGCAATTCAACCCAGCACAGCATATATTGAAACCCTATTCCCTCATCTGCGTTTTGACTAACCAGAAGCACTTTTGGTTAGACAACCAAATTGTTTGCCTTCATCCATACAATTTACAAAGGTAAATATTGGTTATTTATCTAATTTATGGCATTTGTGGACTTTACATATTGTTAAATATTTTCACATGGGAAATACAAAAGTATAAAACTGGGGTTTGTGCTGGCTATGCAGCACAATATTGTTGAACTCTTACTACCTATTTGGACAAAGATTTCCTGTCATAGTGAAGGAACAGGGGGAGGTGGATGTTAAATTAATGGTGTGCTGAATCAGTGAATAGAAAACTAGATTCCTATCTTCCACAGCTTGTGTAAAATTTCTGTTTAAAGCTAGATAAAAAAAAACCAGTGCAACTTTTCCATGTATGTTCCTCCTTGCTTGCAAGAACACAATTCTGGAACGATTTTGGGACATATTTCAGTAGGGCCCAGTTGTTGTAGCTTTTGTCTGGAAACTTAGAAATTAGTCCTTTGGCAGCAAAGAAATTATTTCATACAGTCTGTTTCTCTTGCTGAGCTGTGGATCCAAACTGAGGAAGATGAGAGCAGATAGATTGTATAAGGTGAGCAATAATCTTACTTGTCAAAAGCTCACTAGAATGCATAGGTGCATCAGAAAAAGCAGAAAACTATTGCTTTGCTTGTCAGTTTTCTTTCATTACTGAGTGTGAGAAAATATCAGATTTG
Source organism: Intellagama lesueurii (assembly GCA_037013535.1). Classification (NCBI taxonomy): domain Eukaryota; kingdom Metazoa; phylum Chordata; class Lepidosauria; order Squamata; family Agamidae; genus Intellagama; species Intellagama lesueurii. The sequence goes on along the minus strand of JBAJHW010000001.1, from coordinate 300,282,621 downwards.
TCTTCTCAGTAATTCTGAACTTGCCAACAGAATTGTTACAAAAATAATAAGACATTGTAGTCTGCATTCTCCCAATCATCTTTATAAAACTGAACAAAATTCTGTTTTTATCCATGCCCTTTCTAGACATGAAGAATTGATTTGCAAGAGATTTGAAAACACATCCTTAATCATTCATCCGGCTTTCGATTTTCTTCTAAAACAATTCTGACAGCTCATTCCACAATAAAGGTGATGGATTTTAGCTGATTTATTGTAGTGAAGCAAAAGAGCAGAAATAGGTTCAGTGCGAGACTGCAAAGGGTGTAAATGTGACACCAAACTGGTTAAACAAGAATGGAAGCAAATGTTTCCTTTTTGCTTGCAGCCATGCTGGAGAAGGAGCTAAACATGTCAGCTGTTGCTCTTTCCTATCGTAACAAGTCATGGCTTATTGTTACATCCAAATGCAGCCACTTAAATAAGTTAGCCAGAATCAAAACACCTCAATGCTAATTTGTTTTGCAAACAAGGTTGAACTTCTGTATATCCAAAAAGAATTCCCTTTCAGACACGGAACCTCACTGGGAGATGTCAATAGTAAACTACTCCTCAAGCATCTCACATACTCTGAAAACCATATTAACATTAACTTTGTAGGTTTTAACCTACAAAGCCCTAAACGGCTTGGGTCCAAGCTATCTAAAATACTGCATTTCCCTCTATAAGTCTACTCAGGCATTAAGATCATCAGGGGAGGCCTTTCTTGTGGCCCCATCAACTTCACAGGTGCGTTTGGTGAGGACGCGGGAGAAGGCTTTCTCTATTGCTGCTCCCAGACTCTGGAACTCCCTCCCACAGAAGGCCAGGCTGGCCCCATCTTTGCTGTCCTTCTGCAGGCAGGCAAAGACCTTTCTCTTCAGACAAGCTTTTCCTTAATGGCTGGTGTTCTGAGAGGGGTTTTAAATGGACTGTTGTGTTTGTTTTTGTTACATATCTTACTTACATGAGTACATTTCAAATGTTCAAGACTTTAATTTACAATATAGTGACCTGCTCCATTACAAATATCTTGACACTTAGTTCCGTGAATGAAATATGTCATTTGCTGTCCTGCACCATCACAATCAAATTTCTTAGCAAAAAAAAAGTGGCCAGGCCAATATTCATAAAATTCTGCTTGTATGTGTATTATCATATCAGTCTTTGTTGGCATTTACAATTCATTTTTGTCCATTATTGCTTTCATTAGGAAAAAGAACTAATTGCTTGCTTTCTAGCCACAAAAATTTAATCATGAACTAGATTTGCCCTGTGGAAGGCTGTTTTGAAAGTGTGCGTGCATATCCCTCCTTATGTTTGTGATGTTCAGGCATGAATGTTGTTGCTTAGAACAGCACCATTTATGAAAAGGGTATTGGCAGACTGGGAAAACGCCAAGGTTTGCCGTAGTACCATTTATAAAAGAGTGGCCTCCCTGAGGGAGAGGAGGAAAATCCCTAATCAGGATTGCCACACACACATTGAGGGTGGAGCATGACAGCTATTAATGCACAGAAGCTCTGTATGTGGAAAGGTTTCAGTGTTGATGAAATACTTTCAAAATCTGATTGCAGAAATCACAACGTCTCTCCCTCCCTCCAAATCCCCTCTCTCTCACTACCTTGGGCTAGCTGCCACACCCCAAAGTGAGATGAAAGCCCGCTAGGGCTGCTGAGGAAAACAGCTGGGGAGAGGGAAGAATCAGAATATAAAAAACAGGCTGTGAACCCCCTTCTTCTTATGTACTCGTACCCACCTTGTGTCCCTTTATTAATGTTATTTTTAGTAGGAAGTATTATTTGCCCAAAGGAAGGAAGCATACACATCTGGTTATTCTTTCACTCTCAGTCTTCTCCCTCAGCTTTCTGCATTTGCCTTGGGGTTGTCTTTTGGGGTAATACACAGTGGAAAGCAGAGAAGGTGAAATATGCCTAGTAAATAATAAATATTTTCAGAAACTGGTGAAATACTGACTGATAAAGATGGGATTTTTGGATATGTGTGTGTGTGTGTGTATAGAGAGAGAGAGATGGGATTTTTGGGTGTGTGTGTGTGTGTGTGTGTGTGTGTGTGTGTGTGTGTGTACACACTGCACTTAGTGTTGAGAGTATGTCTGCTATACTTTGTCAAAAAAACCCATCCCTGTTGACTGACTGTACACCATTCAGATGCTTGTTTGAAGGTTCATAAATGTAGCTGTTTTCTCTTATTCCTCCTCTCTTTTTCCTACCTCCTCTCATGTGCCACCTTTAGTACAAAGATCCTGGTTTGTATTACGGTATAGTTCTCCATTGCACTCAGCCCTGAGAACTGTGGTTCCATGTCAGTTAATGCAATTTGGAAATAAACCAGAATCATTTCTGTTGAATCACTTGCAGTTAACAATAAGCAAAGGCTTCTGGCTGGTCCTGGTGTACTGCATGTCAGTTGCATGCTCATCCATTCAGCCCATTTGCTCTCTCTTTGGTCTTCTCACCTAACTGGGGAATCATAGCGGTAAACTGGATCCTGATTTGTTATGGATGTTGGCTTCCTTAGGAGCAACACACCACACCACAATCACTTGTTCAAATATAAATCACAGCTGTTGTTTCCTGGTCTGTTTATCTGTTTGTGCAAGTGGGAACAGCAAAGCCAGAGTGAATGGGCTGTTTCATTCAAACACAGCTCATACACAGTCATCTAGAAATCTTGGCTTTGTATAAAAGAGATAAACATATCATATCCTGAGTTCATTTGCTGGTCTACAAAAAATGCCTGTTTATTATTCCAGATGATCTGAAGGATCCTTTAGAAGAAAGATGCCATATGAATATTTTAAATAAATAAATGATACATTTGATTTGTTTGGATTCTGGTAGAACCGTAGTTATTTTGAAGGGTCATATTGCAAAGACAATCGCAGGTGTCTGTCTTAGAGACATCTTTGTAGTCTTCATTTTTCATCTCTCGTCTCAGCTTACTTAAGCTTTTGTCCTAGCGAGGGAGTTCACCGAATTAATGTTGCCTGAAGATTTCATAAACTATACATGTGCCAGGACTCAAGGCATGTCTACTTCTTCACACTTAGTTTATGAGAGACTCCAGCAAAATTTAGGTGAGACCTTGTAATACTGTAATTTTATTGCTTGTCTGCCTCACAAATCAGATGTGTGCCTCTTCTCAAAGGAAATTACATTGTGACAGAATGAGTGGAATGGGAAGGTTTTCACAGATTACATATGCAGATCTATAGTGTTTCTTTGATATGAATAGGTTTGTTACCAAAAATTTGCAAAACTGTATTCTTTCTAATAATGTGTCTCTGTAATTAGCACCTGATGTCCCTTAGGGAAAATCAAATCACCAATATTTTGCATTTTTCTTGCCCTTTAGTGTGAAATCTATACCACAGATTTTTATGGTGGTGCCTCTGCCAGCAATTGGCTGAGCTACTGTGAGATATTCATGAGCATTTTGGCTTGGAAGTCCGTGATCTGTGAGGGAAGGGAAAGTTATCAGTTTGGCTGAGATTGAAATGTCACTTAGCATGTGGAATATAGAATATCTGAGTGATATTGGACATAAGGAAGCAGATTTAGCTCCAGGAAAATAAAAGCTAAGATGAAGGGATTCAGTGTTATGTACTAACAGGCTATCTGAAGGACTGTTTGTCCCATATAAACCTGCCTGGGTTGATCTCTCTCAGATGCTTTTTTACCTGTCTTATCAATGTCTGAAGGATTTGAGACAGGGCCTTTTTTGTGGCCATGCCCCGGGATTGACTGTCACTTCCCAAGGATTCTGTGATTTCAATTTTCCATTAAGTGGCTTAAACAGACAACTTAGCCACTTAATGATATTGGAAAATTAAAACTTTGTTCAGAGAGGGAAGCAAAGGTGTTAGGGCAACACTGAAAAAATTTGAAGGCGGAGGAGACAAGAGGGAACAAGCAGGGGGATTTTGTTTTCTTCATTATCTTTAAAGGGAGGTGGACCAAATAGGGTCATGTATGCTATATGGACGCACAGATTGTAAGAAATGGCATACTAGACCTCTATGTGGCCTTAAGTGATCCTATTCAGCCTGCTCCAATTGAGCCACCTAGCCAAGTCCTAAGAAAAAGGCTGGCTGGGAGGAAACTTTGTCTAGAACAAAATGATTCTGAGTTGTTGGCAGGAAGGAAGTGGTCAGATGGCAAAAGAAATTTCAAACGCTGGGGAACTGTAGGCAAGGAAGCTGGTATGATAGAGGGTGCCAAAGTTAATACTTGAGAATGACCAGGACCTTGTAGGACTAGTTCCAAATGTAAAATGCCACCGTGTACAGGTTCTCAATTAGAACAATGAGGAAAACAACACAAGGGATAATCTTGTGGATCTGTGAAAGGTAAAGTAGGTTCCAGTCTAGGAAATCTAGGGAGTCGGTAAGAAGCAAGAGATGTGGAGTAGATTACAAATATAGAAGTTAATTTGATCTTTCAGAAGGCTGCAAAAGAAAAGTGGTACGTTCACTTGTGAGCTGGACTTGTTGTGAGGCATGTGACTGACTGATAATAGCAAAGACATTCAGACTTGTTCAAAGAAATGCTTTCTGCTGCTGGGGCTTTACTTCTCTCATTTCGGGCTATAAAGAGACCTACACAACCTAATTTTTTTGCCAGGTTTATTTTACAGTACACGGTTGGATATCCAAGAATAAGACTTCCATGTTTGTCATGATCCAAGTTAGTCTCTTCAGCCACACATTGCATAGAAGACCTCTGAAAGGCTGTTTTGTTAAACAGTGTAGCTTTTAATCATTTTAGTGTCTCTCTGGTTAATTTCACTCTTGGCTCCTAGAAAATCACCTCCTCTAAGCAACAGAAAAATCCCCTTTGTCTGGCTTTAGATTGTCTGCCCAGATTTTAAGGGAAAAAAAGAACCCAAGAAAACCAGACAAAACAAAACTCCCATAGACGTTGTGTTGAGTAACTGGACGGAAGCCTCTCACTTCTCTACACCCCCACCAGGTTCTTCTTGGTTCCCTGAAACTGCTCTCTTGGGACCAGTTCACAGAGTAATTTCTTCCCACAAAGCGGTCTGCAGCCACTTGCATTTTAGAGATAATTTTTCGATGCTAACAGCAAACTGTGCATGGATAGAGACTGCAGCAATTTCTGGAATCAAAGCAGCACTTTTCCAAGGCTCTGCTGTCACTGTGCCTCTAAACTACTGCCTTCCCCCTTTTGTACTTATATATTTCTCTGTAAAGTGCACTCTGAAAGATGGCTTGATACTGCTTGCACTTTGGGGGAAAGAACTGTGCTCTCCTGCACACCAAGCATGAGTATTTGAATACATATAAGGAAAGTATTCTTCTTTGCAGCTTTGCATTTTGTTTTCTCTGAGGGGAGAAAAACATCCAAACATTGAGACCAAAAGCAACGTGTGATATTTTACATCAGACGTTTGATCTTGTAGCTTAATAGAATCTAGGGAGGTAAGACTGTAAGTCCTTGCTTTTTAATGTTGCCTGGGAGAAGCAGCAGCGGTAGAATGTTTCTCCTCATGAGGGCTGGCCCTGCCATTAGGTAAAATTAAACAACTGCCCAGGTAGTACACTGCTGGGGCTAGCAGATTTACTGGGAACCTCCGCACATTTCCACTGCTTCTGAAAACTGCTGCTGCTTTCTACAGCTCTCCAGAGTTAACTGTTTTGTAACAGCCATTGTTGATGGCCTTTTGGCAGAACTGTCTGTGCCGGTTGTAAGGAATTCCCTGTGCCACAGCACAGACAGTTTCTCTGGATAGCCCAGAAACAATTTTCCTGGATAGTCCAGCTTTCAGGCATCCTCAAAGCCTGGCAGGTTCAGCAACAACTGGCTCCCTGCAGAACCCTATATTTGGGAATCCTTTCCACCAAGCCCATTGACTAGTAAGGAAAGCAAGCGGTGGAGATGGAAACAGATGGAGTGGAAGTCCTGCTGGAGGTGAGACAGTGCTCAATGTGCTTTGCTTCAGAAGCAGAAAAGGGAGTGGTTTTGCATAGAGATATTTTGTGCACATTTTGGAAACCTTGATAAGAAAAACCACCTGTTGGTCTTGTTCTCACACTGGAGAAAGTGCTGAAGTGAGAAATCTCTTGAGGTTAACAAGATGTGTTGAGCCTTGTCAAGAGGCCTTAATTAGGAAGATTTCTATACATCCTTAATAGAAACATGCTTATTTTTTAAATGTTGTAGCTTTACATTTAATTGTTCCTTTGAAAATATTTTAACACAGAATTATCATGTCTGTGTTTTTAATGTGAATAGTTCTGTGCTTGTAAATATTTGAAGAAATGAAATAATCTTTCTGGGGAAACAATGGGTTTGTGGATAGTTCTGTGTATTTAGAAATGCTGTACAAATCTTCAATTTATCATTTCAATAGAAGAAAACATGTATACACAGGAGAATAAACTCCATCTGTTCATTCTTTTTTTGGTATGTGCTACATTTGTTTGTGTCCCTTCTGTTATTGAGCTTACTTGGTAAGTTAGAACTAACCTACAGCAAGATTTTAGTTTGAATGCATGCTACTATAATGAATTTGCATTGGCATCAGGTTTTAGTGAGAAAATGATATTAAACCTTGGTTAATGTCAATAATTCTTACATTAGTGGCCAAGCCACAAAGGAAAAAAACTATAATAGTAAATAGTAAACAGTATAATAGTAAATAGAGCATTAAGCAGAAAAAAAAGTAGAGGGACTGTAAAAACACAAAACAAATAAAAACCATAATCAACAGATAGTAAATTGGATTCAGTTTCAAGTTTTCTGTAGATACTAGAGTGGACCCAGTGAATCGGTGGAACTTACAGAGGAGTTGACTCACCAAACCCCCACTAATTAAATGGGTCTACCCTATTTCGGAATTACTGCTGAGTTTCAGCCTGTATGTACCAAATAAGTGGTTTTGTATTGGTATTCTGCAAAATAAGCTTCTTTTTGTACTGGTGTTCTATCTTTCCAGAATATTTGATGCTGTCTTTGCAATTTGTGTTTGGAGGAAGTCATAACATTTATAAAAGGGTACCATATCTTATTGAAGTCATCTCTGTGCAAAGATCCTTGCTGTCATTTTTCTTTTTCTAGGTTAATTTCTCTAAAGTTGCTGTTTCCCATACCTTATATCCATATGTATCTTGGAATCTTCATTGTTTTCTAATCTTGTGTAATCTCCATTTTAGCTCCTGCCAGCAATAATGACATTAAAGGTTTATGTGATAGAATTTCATTTGTACCACTGACTAAGAAGTAATACAAATTCAGCCTTGTGTACAGTTTACACTGGCCATATTGTATCCAATGAGATCAATCTGAGGTGCAGTTGTTACTACCCTGTTTTCCCGAAAATAAGACCTAACCTGAAAATAAGCCCTAGTAGGATTTTTCAGGATGCTCGTAATATAAGCCCTACCCCAAAAATAAGCCCCAGTTAAGTGAAACCCTGCCCTTCACCATTGTGCAGCAACCAGAAAAAGATGACATGACTGTATTTGAATAGATGTAGATTGTTGTACATGACAAAAATAAAACATCCCCTGAAAATAAGCCCTACTGCGTTTTTGGAGCAAAAATTAATATAAGACCCTGTCTTATTTTCGGGGAAACACGGTAATTGAAACTTTTGGGGGCCTGTCATATGTGGCATCAAATTAAGTGCATATTCCCAGGATTTTTTCACCTTGAGGCATTCTAGGCAGATGTGATTAAGGAATCCCATGTATTTGCAGCCTCTCCAGCACAGTGGTAATATGGTAGTGTTGTGGGAGGTTTTGGAGGTTATTTTTGTTTTCATTTCCATTGGTCTTGTGTGCTATTTTACTTTTGTGAATTCAACAGAAATTTATTTAAATGAAGGAGACTGCCATATTTCATTCAATTGTGGTTCAGAGTAGATCTTTCCAAGGTCCAGTTCTCAAGCAATTTTCAACGTGCTTTTTTATTTGTGACTTACAACTACTTGCAATACCAAACTTTGCAGAGAGAGAGAGAGAGAGTATTTGTCCTTGTGCAGTGTTTGTATGACTGTCACATATTTTTTCCAAGTATTTTATTGATTCAAGTAGTCAATGGATGTTAATTATTTTCCTAATAAAATCTGAAGCTTGTCTTAATTGGTGCCAATTGGCTCTCGTCCTCCTGGTTTAATTTCCAGGTCTTTAGGTGTGATCAGTTTCTCATGCAAGGTGGGGAGATCGGAGAAGTGTTTGATTTTGCTAATTGTTCTTCTGGCCTAGAAACTAAGATGAAAATGTGTGGGGAAAGTTGCCAAAGTGGCTCCAGTTTTCTTGTACAGGCAAAGAGTTGGGAATATTTTATGTCTTTAAATGAAATTAATTAAACAAACAAATCTCATTTTTGTTTCTGGTTGAAGAACTTTGTTTAGCTTTTATTAAGAACCAGTCCTGTGCACTTTATCTTTATTGGCATAATAACAACAAACAATGACTTGAAAACTATAGGGAGACTTTGTATCTGAATGGAACTTAGCATCAGATATGAACTTTATTACCCCTCTCTTTTATAGAGACCCAAGCCAAGAATCTAAACCTAGTCACCCATGAGTACTCAGATGTAATCTTAGGTTTCTGAGCCTATTTCTAAGTTCAGTTTCCCTTAGAAAAGAAAAATATTTAAAAGCTATACAGTATGTTATTCATTGGTTGAAATCCTGTTGATTGGCATAATAAATCACAACTACACTAGGTCTACTAAATCAGTGAGGAGTCAGCTCCTCTGCAGGTTCAGTTGATTCAGTGGGCCTGCTTTGGTTGCAACTTACTATACTGAGCAACAGAATTTTAGCCATTTTATTTTTATTTTTAGAAGAGGTAGCCATGTTAGTCTGTGCTGGTATGCCAGGCAAAAACAAAACAGAAATAAAAACATAAAGAAGACATAAATGTTGTGGCACCATAAAGACTAACTGCTATATTAGTGAGCTTTCGTGGACAAGCCCACTTCTTCAGACAAGTGTCTGTAGACATTTCCTACTTCTGTCTCCCCATGGCTTTTCTACAATCCCTTTCATCACCAAGAAGCTGTGGGAGCCACAGGATGATTTTACTGGCAACTGTGATTTTTAGTAATTAAACTAGGTAGCCGTGTTGGTCTGTGCTAGTTTGAGGAAGACTGTTATCCTATGGCTTCTCATTGTGACTACATGATATAGTCACAATGCTATACTTCTTGGAGAACACTGTTACCCTCCATTGCTTTCCTGCCAAAGGCTTTTTTTTAACCCCTCTTCCTTTTCTTTTTCCTTTAGTCAGAATGGAAGGGAAACTTGAAAAATGGAGAAAAGATTAAAAAGAACAACACTGGATTTCCTCTCCCTGAAAGCTCATGCTATTCATATATAGGTGTGTACAGTGGAGAAATCCTGTAACTAAACTCCAAACTTAATCATTTGATGTACTGAAGAATAGAATGGGTCTATTTGTTTGTTCGTTTATTTATTAGTTTGTTTATTGATTTATTATTTTTTATTTAAAATATTTTTACTCTGCCTGTCTCCTTAAAATGACCCAGGTTCGGCCCTGTTTGACATGCTTAGTCCTGGCTAGAGATGGGGGCATTTGTATTCATATACAAATACGAATATCCCAGCACAGCTGGAGTTAATGAGGATCCGCCCCCTGGGGCCGGACCATCCACTCATGTGTCCGGCGGTGCCTGCAGCCTCGCTCATCCTTCCAATCACTCCTGGAGCGCCACTCTCTTCCTGCTCGGCTACTGACTCAGCAGCTGTGCAGGGAGACTTGTCCTCCCTCCCCTTGCCTGGACTGGCTAGCCGAGCAGGAAGAAAGCGAGGCTCCAGGTGTAATTGGAAGGATGAGCGAGGCTGCCGCTGCCGGCGGACACGTGAGTGGGCAGACCCTCATTAACTCCAGCTGTGCTGGGATATTCGTATACGAATACCTTCATCTCTAGTCCTGGCTGATGAGTAGCTGTGGAAATAGTGGCATCCAGATACACTGTATATCTTTTGTCACCCACAGAATGGATGCAAAAGCAGAGCTTTGAATTCTCTCTTAGTCCTGCTCATCAGAAACACTTACAATCAGACCTGAGAAGTGGGAAATCTTCTTTAGTTTCTTTTATGCTGCCTCTGATATGATACTCATAAAACCTTTGGCTTAAGCAATGCAACATGGCTTGATATTTTTTTATTGTCAAGCAACAAGAGTTTGAAGCAGGCTTCTGTTCTGCTACTTATCTGTTTCATAATAAATTAAAATTGGACAAGTATGAGGTCTTCCCATACATCTACTTGGAAGTGGATGCTAGAAGGGAGAGCAAATTTGCCCCAATGGACAGGGAAGATGGTCCCTGTGTGGTCGTCACTCACGCTGTTGGCCCTAAGGCTGTCCCCTGCCATCTGTAGTGTGTTAGGCTGTCAGCATCCAGTGCTGAAGAAGAGGCATAGTCACACATGATTTTGTTTCCACATAGCCCTCTTAGTTACTGTTTTCTCCAGCCTTGCCTAGCAGGCGTGTCTGAAAAGCTGTGTCAGGGAGCATAACCTTTTCAGAGAAGGAAGCATAAAAACTGGAAATAATTCAGGAAAATAGTTGACAGAATTTCCATTGAGATTTCTTTTTCAGCACAAACAGAGCCATCACAGTAAAGCAAGGTCTCTGAATAGGGAAACTCCATTTCTCCTAAGTTGATACCCAGTGTAGTGTAGTGGATAGAATGATGGACTAGAACTCAGGAGGCCTGGGTTCAAATCTCTGCTCAGCCATGAAAACTCAGTGGGGACATGGAATTTCCCATTTACCTTAAAAGCCCTATTAGGGTCTCTTTAAGTCAGTTCTGACTTCATGGCATACAACAATGAAGTTGTATATTATAGAAGATTAATTATAAAATCCTTTGGATACGTGGGATAAAACAAATTTTAGAAATGTAGAAAGAAAGGAAGGAGGGAAGAGAAATAGAGGGAGAGAGAGAGAAAGTCATTATAGTGGCTAAAACATGTGCTGTAGAAGGAAAGAATGTAAAAGTAAATGATTAGGCTTGCATTTCATGACAATAAGCAATAATAACCTGTAATGCACACAAACTGATAGGGGATGTATAATGAGCCATATTATTTTTTAGTGAACTGCCTAAAAACCGAAAATGGAAACAGGAGGTAGCCAGTAGGTGACAAAATGAAATCTGCTCCTTTGCAAACCTTCTTAGACTTGGCTGTGATTTCCCCAGGTCTGTGCAAATCTATAAGGAGCACATACATTTCTTTAAGGACATAATGTCTTGATCTGTGGGTGCAGACAGAAATATAGGAACGTAGGTATCTGTGTTCTGTTGAGTTTGATCCTCTTGCCTAGTATTGCTGCCATTAACTAGAAGGAGCTGTCCAGCCCTCCTGAGAGACACAAGAATTGAACTTTAGACCTTCTATATACAAAGCAGGCACTTTAGCCCATAAACCATGGCCTTTCCCCTACTATAATGTGAGAGATCTGCTGTCACTCAGTTGCCATAAAAGTGATCCAGTCAGTGACAGAGATGTGAACATTGCAGAGAATTATGTGAGGCAAAGATAGGTGACTCTGGCAGGCCCAGGGGCCAATGTCATGCACTGACACCCCATTGTGACATGATGTTGAGGAAAACGGGCAATATGAGGGAGCCAGAAGAGGAACATGCCCCACTTCCTCCAAGAAGCATGATTCTCCTCTAAAATAAGTACCCTGCTCCCTGAGTGCTTTGATCTATATGAAAACAGATTGTCATTCTGCTGAAATTGGGGACATCAGTATCAACTGCAGAGCAGGACCAACAAGAGGCCTCAGAATGACAAGGAAGCATGTGAAGTCCATGGGCCATGCATTGCCAATCTCTTGTAGAAGGAGATCTAGATTCTAAAAGAGGCTTCTTCCTCTTGAGTTCTTTTGCAATATGGGTCTCTGATTTTCACTGGAGTTTGTGAGAAGAATCTACTACATTTGCTAATCCTAACACACTTCACCAGCCATAGATGTTCCATCTGTTATTGATTATTCTCCACTTAGACATTTGTATTAAAGTCCAGATCCAATAACTGACTCACTGAATTGCTATCTCAGATCCCTCAGCTATTACTCAGTTGCCCTAAAAGTGATCTGGCTGGTAATAGGAAGTCTTGGAAAAGCTAGCAGCTATCCATGATCGCACTAATAATGAAAGCATGAATGCAATGCTTTCATTATTAGAAGTTATATCCTTTTCCAAGGAACGATGAAAGAATAAATGCAGAAATACATGCAGAGCCAAACATTTCAACTGCAGTGTTTTCAACTCAGTGACAATTTTTGGGCAGTGGAAACATTTCACAATTCTTACTTGATTTACTGTAAAAAAATAATTTTATTAGGGGAAAGGTTAGCCAGTAGAATTCAGAGTCTGTAACATGTGTGGCATGATTTTCTGAACAGTCTTTCTTAAAGAACAGGGCAGCCTTGCCCAAGCTGTTTGTTGGAGTACTATCCTACCCAACCCCAGACAGCAAAAGAAAGAAAGAAAGAAAGAAAGAAAGAAAGAAAGAAAGAAAGAAAGAAAGAAAGAAAGAAAGAAAGAAAGAAGGAAAGAAAGAAAGAAAGAAAGAAAGAAAGAAACCTTTCAGTTCAAGCATTGACTCCCAAACTCAGGAGAGGGGAGAGCTTCCCTGGGGTGCATGAAAACATTCTAAGGGGTGGGAGCAGGATTGTGATTTAAATACATTTCTATGACAGATAATGATGATGTACCATCAAATCGATTCTGACTTATAGTGACCCCTTTTTTTTAGGGTTTTCTAGGTAGAGAGTGCTCAGAAGTGGTTTACCATTCCCTTCTTCTGGGGACTGTGTAGCTTGCCCAAAGCTGCACAAGCTGGCTCTGCTCGCAGGAGGCACAATGGGGAAGTGAACTACAAACTTCTGGCTTGGCAGTCAGATACCTAAACCACTGAGGCAGATAGGATTCCTAGAATTTAGGATATCTCAAGGGGTGGGGGGAGGCTTACCATCATTTTAACTTAAAAATATTTTTACAAATATTTTGTGTTTATTTTTTATGTTAAATCTTTTTTTTTAAACAGGAGGTGTTGTGTAAAGGAGAGTTGTGGGGGTATGGAGCTTTTTCAAAAAATAATGTGATGCCAAAAGTTTGGGAACCACTGAGTGAAAGGATTCCCAAAGTATAAAACACAACCTGACTGGGATTGCTAACTGGTTGGGTGGGATTGCTTAGAAATTGTTAATTATTATACTGTAAAAGTAAAGTAAGAGAGAGAAAAGGTGTGTGTGAACCCATGGGAGAGAAATGTACACACACTGCATATTTGGGAATTCACAATTTGTGGAGATGGCCATCAAGTTAGATAGCTTTAAAGGAAAACTGAACAAATTCATCCGTGAAAAGAATCCTGTTACTTATGTACAACAGCGAAAGTCAAAGGCAGAGACTGTAGTGGCAAATTGCCTCAACTTAAGAAGTCGAGGCTTACATTCCTCATTGTGTACTGGTTGCATGACTTGGCACATGACAAGGAATACAGCCTCCATGTCTTAACTTGCAGCAATTTGTAGCTATGTTTTATGCCATTTGACTTTCACTGGTATACATTGGTAGTAGGATTCTGGCCAAGGTCTGCTGATTCTGACAGCTGTATAAATCTGGGAAATAACTGCAGGACAAAACAATTGCATATCCTTCCTTTGGGCTTCTGATGAGTGTCTGGCTGGACATGCTGGGAAACAGGATACTGGATCAGAGAGGCCATTGGCTGCATCCAGTAAAAGAGCGTTCTTGTGAGTCTGCTGTGGTGTGGAATGGTATCAGAGTTGGTCGGGAATAAATTAGCACTGAGAGTATCAGCCCTGTATAATTTTAGAAACCTGCTTCAGTTATGGAATATATTATTTCTTCATTCACAAACAAAGCATATCCAACAAAACATGATGCATTAAACAGCCTCTGCCTAATCCATCAGTTGCCCAATCCATCAGACAAAAGTTTTTTCCAAATTTGAAATTCCCACCAGTTTCCCAGGACCTAAAGCACAATATACTTTCATTTCTGTGCAGACATGTTGCAGTACTTACAGCTGGAAGTCTTGTACAAATGGCTCCTCCTTGCTTGTTTCCAGATCCTGGATGCCCAGTAGTTGGGAACCCTAAGCAAGGACTGGGGGACTCTGCCTTACACCACCCTCCTTTCATAGGCAGTAACTTGTATGGAGTCTGAAGCATACATGAGTGCTATGCATACTATCATGCACACATGATTGCTGGGGCATGTGCAGTTACACAATCTATATGGGGTGTTTTGGGGTTTTTTTTAGGTAGCAATAAACTTTCAGTGCAATCTGGACTATTTTCTTATGTCAGCATTTCCAATGAAGAAGGGAAACAAATTATCTCCGGCTTTCCAGCATATTACCAAGCACCTGTGTGGGAAACCTTTTATTTTATTTCATTTTAAGTCACAATTTCATCCCTGTCACTGGCCATTTATCTTTTAACAGTATATTTCATAAGTAAGCCATCAGGCAGACTTAATATAATAAGCACAGCCAGCACAGATGGAAACTTGAAGGCTAGCTGAAAAAAGCTGGCAGGACCACTAGGCACCAGTGACTGACCTTCAAAACAGGTGTGCTGCAGTAGCATTAGCATGGAATAATTTTATTGCCTCCATGACTAAAGGCACCTGAGCACACCACAAAGTACTGAGAATAACTTCTGACTCCTATATTCAAAGCAGAATGACTGTTCTGCATTACACACATTCCCTGATCCTAAACTTTTTTACATATAAATCCCCTCACTTATTTCTGTCATGCTATAAAACCTTCAGCCTTACATCATCATCACTTAGGTATCTAGCTGGCGAAGAGTACTAATGCACATATTAAATGACTATGCAAAGCAGCAATTACTGCTTTTCATTATGCTTTATAACCTAAACCTTATAGAGATTATGGTTCTTCTTCGTGGCCTCTGTGAATGCACACAAATGGATTGTTCTGCACCTGCGCAGGACATCTCGGACGTTTCTAGAGCTTAAAGACATGTGATTAGTAGGATGTTCCCCCGTGGAGTGCATGCTCTGCCCGCCCAACGTCCTCTCAGTTCCTTTTAGCCGCCGCGTGGGTTAGACCTCTCTCGGACCGCTAGAGTGACCTTTTTCGAAATCGGTACATCGTACCTCTGCGTATAGCCTTTCTTCGTCCCTTTTGGTTTTTGATGTTCTCCCGTGAGTTATTTCTTTATTTGTCCATACTTTTCTACCGTTTCCCCTACTTCCCCTCCCCCCTTTCCCCCCTTTCCCGCCTTTTATGGCCCCTCCAGCGCCATTTAAGCGGTGTGTGCTCTGCACAAATAAAATCCCGTTATCCGACGGCCACAATCGCTGTCTCTTCTGCCTTGACGAACAGCACCAAACACAGTCGTGTTTGGAGTGCAAAAGACTCACCAAGCCAGCTTTAAAGCTTCGCCTTCAAAGGTTTAGATCTCATCTCTCGGAACGATCACTCCATCCCCCGCCTACCCCAATGGAACCTACCTCACCGCCGGTTCTACGTTCCGAGCCTTCTAAATCTGTCTAGAGCCCGACGACTCCATCACCGGGACAGAAGGAGCAGTCTAAATCGAAGTCGACATCGAAGTTGACATCAGCATCGAAATCCTCTACTTCTCAATTGAAGGGCTCTCCTAAAAGGAAAAAGGATAAGATCAAGCCAAAAAAGACCAAAAAGTCCTCTAAATCTATGCATGTGGAAAAACCACCACCATCACTACCTTCCCCGATATTGGAAGAATCATTGAGAGATGCCCAAGAATCTCTATCAGGATGAGATGATCAGTTGATACCTCCGGCTCAGGCTTCTATTTCAGCGGGTAGCCCAGCACCTAGTACTGGCCTCTCTGTGGCTGATGAACACTCCAGCCAGGCCTCTGCCCATTCAAGTCCTGCATCATCAGGACGGGCTATACCAATACAACTCTCTGATTCTGACTCTCCACATCGATCTCCACGGAAGCACACATCTAAACAAAGACATACCCTTCCAACTACTTATGATCCTCCACATAGAGAATTTGTCTACTATCAGAAGCCACCTCGATACCAACAGGAACTTCCTCGATACCAATACCCAACATGGTATCACCAACGAGACGAATACGGAGTCCCATATTATTCCGCTTACGACACATACTTTCAGGATGATATACCTGACCAAATTTTCTACAATAATCCAAAGAGAGTTCGATACACTATACCTCATCCGACTCAACGCCCTTTCTCGACATCTCCATCTCCACCTCGACACAGACACCGGCAACACGTTTCACACCTGCCGCCTTCCGGACAAGTCACGACTATGAAAGCATCTCGTAAACGCCACCACACCTCGGCTGAACAAACGACGTCGAAGCGATCTTGACACACATCTATACCGCCTTCTGCTACACAACGCCACCAGTCTTCTTTAGAAGTTACCACTACCTATAAGGGCCCTCCACCTCCACCTCCTAATGTTGACAAAGCCTCAGTTACCATAATTCCACCCTCTTCTAGACCACTTCCATCCAAACCCTATCACCCCTCCTCCCCTTCTGATTCATCCTCTTCTGATCAAGATTCTCAGTCAGGAACATCTCAGGAATCTCCATCTAACCTACCTACCCCTGGATCAGATGTAACAAAACCATCCCCCTTCTCCATCAGAAGACTTTACTTCCTATTCTCAACTGGTAATGAGAATGGCTAAATCTTTAGAACTTGACATCGAAGAACCACCACTTCCTAAACAAGACTTAGTCTTTGATTATATAAATCAAGATAAAACACCTCCGCTCAGCCTCGCCTTCATATCATCTGTTGCCCCAACCAACAGGGAAGGACGGAAACTGGACATCTTGGGGAGACGCCTCTATTCTCTCACCTCTTTTCTGATGAGGGTGGCAAACTACCAGGCTGCGATGGGGGCTTACCATTGGCAGTTATGGAATAAAATTCTCCCTATCCTTCAGGCAGCCCCTGAGGCATCTAAGACTGAGGCTCTAAATATCTATCTCGAAGCCTCAACATTGGCTAAACAACAAAGAATTGCATCCAGGCACACCGCTGATGCTGCCTCCAAAGCCATGGCCACATCGATTGCTCTTCACCGTCATGCCTGGCTCAGATCTGCGGGCATCTCCGACAACACCAGATCACGTATTGAAGACTTACCATTCGATGGTGCTGGCCTCTTCAATCAAAAAACTGATGAGGTCATGGACAATCTTCATAAGATAAGAAAAACTGCTCGATCTTATTCCACTCAACAAACTTATTGATACCAAAGACCTCCGTGGCGCAGACAACAATTTGTCCAGCAACCATATCAACAGCAGTATAAACCGTACAAAGCTCAAATTTCTGAACGGCCATTTCCGACCCAATCTACTTCCGCTACTCAATCCTTTTGATCTCAGCCTCACAGCCAACGTCGACAACCCTTCTGACGCAACCAAAAGAAGGGTAAGCAATACCCATAATTCTATAAATTTTACACCCATACAATCTAGACTGTTCCAATCTCGTTTATACCCCTTTGTTCAATCATGGGCTCAGATGACCTCCACAATGGGTTTTATTCACGATACTTTACAGTACCTAAGAAAGATGGAGGACTCTGTCCTATTTTAGACCTCAGGCACCTAAATAAATTCATCCACCCCAAACGTTTTCGTATGATTACATTGGACACTGTTATTCCTCTCCTTTCACATGGAGACTGGTTTGTTTTGATCGACCTCAAAGATGCCTATTTTCACATCTCCATTCATCCAAAACATCACAAATATCTTCGGTTCCATTTCGACAGAATTACCTACCAATTCTGTTCCCTTCTGTTCGGCCTCTCCACAGCACCAAGAACGTTCACCAAATGCCTCGCACCGGTTGCAGCTTATCTTCGTCTACAGGGAATTACCATATTCCCTTACATTGATGACTGGCTAATTGTCTCCCACTCGTATCAAGCCGCCCTCGATGCTACTCATCTCACTCTCGATACTTTACAACGTCTCAGTCTCAAAGTCAACTTTTCCAAGTCCCATCTCAAACCATCACAAACAACCAAATACATAGGTGCCCATCTCGACTCAACCAAAGCCCGAGCCTTCACCCCTCCAGATCGACTAACAAAATTGCAATTAGCGATTCGACACTTTCAACCTCATGCCTTGGTTTCAGCACATCAGGCTCAACATCTCCTCGGGCTCATGGTTTCTATACTTCCGTCATTCAACACGCAAGACTCAAAATGTGTTCTCTCCAATCATGGTACCTGTCCCTCTTCAGCCCACTCACCGATCACCCCTCAAAACGTCTCAGAGTAACTCCAGAACTTGCTCTACAACTCATCTGGTGGACATTTCTCCCGAACCTTCTAGTTGGATGCCCCTTTGCACCCCTCCAGCTCACCATCCAGGTTACTACTGACGCTAGCCCTCTGGGATGGGGAGCCCACTGTCGAGATCACAGGATCCATGCTCTATGGTCCAAGAAAGAACAATTAATGCACATCAACCAGCTAGAACTTTTGGCAATTATCAAGGCTTTCCGAGCCTTCCAACCGTTGATTTCAGGTCGAGCTGTCCAACTTGCTACGGACAATACGACAGCTACGTACTATGTGAACAAACAAGGCGGCACACACACTCTCTCTCTCCTGTTCCTCACAGTCCAGCTGTGGGAATGGTGCTACCTCCACCATGTATTTCCAGTAGTGGTTCATATCGCCACAGAGGACAATGTTTTGGCAGATCACCTCAGCCGCCTCACAGTTACGAATCACGAGTGGACTCTAAACGACTCCGTCTTCACACAGATCTGCAACAAATGGGGCGATCCATCCATCGATGTCTTCGCAACAGCAAGCAAAATGCCCATGCTATGCTCCCGCGCCGGCATCGGCACAGATTCCATGGGAGATGCATTCATGATAGACTGGGGAAATCATCTTCTCTACCTATTTCCTCCAATCCCTCTCATACAAAGAACTGTAATTCGAATACGCCAATTCCACGCCAATGCAATTCTGATCACTCCTTGGTGGCCTCACCAACCCTGGTTTACGCACCTCAAGTTGATGTCGACCGACCTCTTCCGTCTTCCCACAATTCCGAATCTACTAGTTCAGAACGAAGGGAAAATTTACCATCCCGACCTAGTGTCTCTCAAACTTACGGTGTGGAGGACTCTTCCTCCATAGCAGTCATCATTAATCAGGCCAGGAAACCTTCCACACAAATCCTTTATACTCACAAATGGTAATCTTTCTCTACCTATGCTGCCTCTAAAAATCTTTCAGCATCTCCTACGTCCCTGGATACGTTACTTAATTACCTTTTACACCTTTTCAACCTTGGGCTTTCTCACGCCACTCTCAAAGTATATATTGCTGCAATTATAGCCCATCAATCTCCTGATTCAGAATCTGCCAGATTCTTCTCTCATCCAACTTTAAAGAAATTTCTAAAAGGACTGAACAACATTCGTCCCCCACAACGACCTCCGCTTCCTCAGTGGTCACTTCAAACTGTACTTAATGCTCTCACCAAACCACCATTTGAACCCATGGCTACCACTAACTTCAAACTCCTTTCTTTGAATACTCTTTTCCTAGTGGCCATTACTTCAGCTCGTAGAGCCAGCAAGCTCTCAGCTCTCGGGTCAGACCCTCCATATCTCCAATTCCACCCTGAGAAGGTTACTCTCTACCCAGATGTATCATTTCTCCCTAAAGTAGTATCAGACTTTCATTTAAATCAACTGCTGATCCTACCATCTCTGTTTCCTTCACCGACTTCTGATATCAAGTGCATGCTCCATAATTTAGACGTTCACCACGCTCTGGCATTCTACATAGACAGGACAAGAGCTTTCAGAGCATCTCCTCGTCTATTCATTTGTTTCCAAGAACCTCACAAGGGCTCTTCAGCATCATCGCAGACATTGTCTCGATGGATAGTTCAAGCCCTTGCCCTGGCTTATGAACTCTCAGGTAAAACACCTCCTGATGCCCTTAAAGCTCATTCTACGAGAGCTATATCTACTTCTACTGTGTTCCAGTGTGGTATCGACATTTCCAACATCTGTCGGGCAGCCACATGGTCCAATCCATCGACCTTCGTCTCACATTACTGGCTTGCCGTTCGGGCAAAGAATGATGCTCGTTTTGGTAGAGCTGTCTTAACATCCTTTCTTCAGTGATGGCCCACCAACCGGTAAGTGAGCTTGCTAGTCACCCATTTGTGTGCATTCACAGAGGCCACGAAGAAGAAAGAGAGGTTACCTACCTGTAACCATGGTTCTTCGAGTGGTCCTCTGTGAATCCACACATCCCACCCATCCTCCCCTCTGTCCATCACTTATTTATCTCTACATAATTTTTTTGACAGCAGCGGACTTTGGGAACTGAGAGGACCTTGGGCGGGCGGAGCATGCGCTCCACGGGGGAATGTCCTACTAATCACATGTCTTTAAGCTCTAGAAACTTCCGAGACGTCCTGCGCAGGCGCAGAACAATGTGAATCCATTTGTGTGGATTCACAGAGGACCACTCGAAGAACCATGGTTACAGGTAGGTAACCTCTCTTTACTCCTGTTTTAAAATTCTGGAACTGCAGTTGGCTTATCCAAGATCATTCAGTGAGCCTTGAGCAGAGGGGGATAGCTCCACTAACCATGATTGTGGATGGTAGAAGCGCAACAAGATACTGGCCTAAAAAGTCATCTGCTGAAACAGTGTCATGTACCCCTAGGAAAATGGTTGGACTGAAATATTTTATCAGAGTAAACACTAGTTCAGTTTGTATGTTCAAAATTTTCTTAATCATGCAAGCAGAGAATGGGACCACAATGTGAAGCCCGTTCCCAGCGTTATGTGCCCTGCAGATACCCTTGCTGTGCTTGCACACTTGATGCAAACAGTCGGCAAGGGGGAGTCTGAACATTTGCAGCTGCAAGCATGTTACCCGGCACAGTTGTGTGAAGATTTATGCGCATACACTTGAATGCACATAGGCTTCCCTTTTACATATACTTGTGGTATATATATATACACACACACACTGTAACACATGTGACATTGGGCCTGGTTATTGTTCACATGATTAAACGAGTAACACATTGAATGCTCAGCTAGGGTTGTCAACCCAGATTTTTGGTCCATCAAGCTCAGTGACAGTGGAGAGAGAGAGAAAGCAGGTGCACATGCTTTGAGCCATAGTGTCATTTGGAGCAAGGTAGGAAAGCTGCTGACCTGGCAGCTCTAGAACAGTCCCAGTGGAGAGCAAGGTTGCTATCTACATGGCAACCTACTTAGCAGGAGGGGTTATGCTTCCAAGATCAGTTCTTGCCTTCAGAGATATCCTGCAGTTATAATACAAGACTTAACATTTCTAATACACACTGGGGATTTGGAAATGTCTAAAGCAGAGAACACAATTACTGTTCCCAGTGATTACAAATATCAGCTGGATGGCATGTGATTAAGCAACAGGAAGAAATCCTAATAATCTCCAGTGAGACCAACAAGAGTGCAGCATTCTCATTTTCTGCTTTGTGGTGTGGAGATGATGAGCAAATGTGAATGAAGACAAGGCTAATTATGACACATTGTAGAACAGATTCCTAAATTGTTTTCATGTTAACCTAAGAAATGAAAACAAATATCCAGGGACAAGAACATACAGAAATGTCCCCAATTCATTAAAGAATTCTCCAAATTCTTATTCTGTATTTTATCAGGCAACAATCACCACAGTAAGTGGCTGGCAATGTATCATAAAAGCCCCAGATATAACTGGTACACCAAAAGCACAAAAATGAAACAGTCAGTGTAAATCTCAGCAACTAATTCCTGCAAATGAAGAAGTTTATGTGACTGAGCATACTACAGGAAGTGCTTATGTTGGCTTTTTAATTTGCAGCAATTCACCACTGAAATTTATACCTATAGGGTTACGCTGGTATACATACATAATAGGATTCCAGAAAAACAGGCCTTACTTGTCTGGCTGTGAAATGCTTCTGCCTATGATCCTGAAGGATAGATGCATGTATCTGCTGGACCAAAAGCCAAATCTAGCCCTGTAGCAGCTTCTATGCCACCATGGCTCCACCTTGTAGTTTCCTTATCACTCAGAAATAAGAAATGTTATGCTGTTTCGGTCTTTCTGAAATCTTGATATTATAGTGCCAGAAATATAGGGAGAGGCTTGACATCACATGCTTATTTTCTACCCAGATTTGTGCACTTCCGCCTCAGTTTAGTCATCGTCCTCTGCCAATTGCAGTTATTTGAGGTTACAAAAGCTCTTCAATGTGGGAGGTCTTGGGGATGTCATGTGTGAGCTTATATCCTGGGGCTGAGGAACCTTTCACTCTTCAGACTAAAGCTTTCATTAAATGCCACCATTGGCTGTGCCAGCTAGGGCTGATGAGAATCACAGATCAACATTTAGATGGCCACATGTTCCATAATGCTGTTATGTGGTACACTGTGTTTTGGCTAAAGCAGGTAACTAAATGGGGATCAAGCAGATCAGTTTCCTATTAGAGGTTCTGCAAGACGTTTTCTTCACCTCTTAGTTCTCCTTTTCTTGTTTTGACCATTAAGGAAAAGAGGGTGCTGCTTTTCTCCACCACAGTTATTGGTACGTATGTCTCTTACTTATCTTTCCATCAGTTGTGCTTTCTTCGTTCCACATTGTCATGCCACATAGCTTCAGTCTTGTGCTGTATTATTCATAAAGTCAATATACCGCTTAGCTTTTAACTTTCTTATAGTTTTGGCATTATGGAGCTATTTTAAGTACTCCTAGCTCAACCTTTTTATAGACACTGTGGTAAGCTTTGTAGGAAATTCAAAACTGTAAAAATGGCCAAAGAAATTGCTCCAGAGTGCTTGCAGGGGAAAAAAGGTGATATGAGGCCTCACAATGTGTTTCATATTAGAGATTATACATCCATCACTATAGGGCCAATCCTATAGTGTTAATAGAAAACCATCTGAGAAACTGAATATCAGAAGCCTGTTATTGGTTGTGACTTGCCTATTACAGGTGGCATGCTTGGGTTTTATCTCCTGCATCCAGACATCTTTCATGACTGTTGCAAGCTGTAATACCTAGAAGAACAATTGAGTTCTCACCATGCTAGTTATGATCCTAGGCCTTGATATTTAAAGTTTCATTTCAACTTCCAAAGAAGATTTCTTAAATTCCATCAGAGAGCGATTAAGAGTTATTTATCTCCACTGGGTCCCCTTGGGCACCTGATCTGAGTAAGAAATTATATATGAAACATGCTAAATGGAGGTGACATTGCTGCTAGTCATGAATCTGGCAGAGGAGATCATTTTTCATTAACAAGATAATTATCTAAATTGCCCAATTTTACATCAACCTTTATTGTTTTGTCTGAGCTGCAAGCAGTCTATGAAGAGCAAAATGTGTGATATAGAGTCAATTGATTTTCTCAAAATGTTGCAGTAGGTTCAAAATGGTTTTCCAAGAAGACTGCTACGCATGAACTATGTTAGGGAACAAAAGGTGCTATATGTTCCATCACTAAAGCACCTGCAAAGAGCAAAGGTAGGAAATATTCACTCATGTAACAGTGGTGGATCAGTGCCTTCGCTGTAGGTCTGGCAGTCCATTCCTCCCCTCCTGATGCTTTTTGACCTACAGGTTATAAACAGGTTATGTGAAATACTGCATGGGAACAGCTGGGCTTACTAGGTTTCACATGCACTGGTAAATCTTAATCATATAATTGGTTTTTCATCTGCCACTGTTCTACATCCACAGAGATTAAGAAAATAGCTCTTAGTTCCTATCAACTGAGATTTAAAAGAGTATAAAATTATTTGTAGTAGGTGAGGTTGCAGACAGTGAATTCTGCTGACAATGATTACTAATAATGTGTTCTGATTTGCTTTGTAATGTCTTCCAGAACACACCATATTACCTTCATGTATCTAAGAGAATTAATGGTAGATTCCTCTTTAAATAAAACTTCAAGTTTCATTATTGAGGTGTCTCCTAGCCGCAGATGGGAAACAGTGGCTTTTTAGTACATACAACCCAGAATATTCCACAGCCAGCATGACCACTGATGATGCTGGTGGCAGGATTTTGGGCGTTGTAGTTTAGAAAACAAGCATTTCTCCTTTCTGGTTCCAGTTTAAACTTACAAAGATGACATTTTACTTAGAAAGAAGATGTACTGCTGCCTAATGCCACGTTTAAGAAAGAAATGCAGAACACTCTTTTTTTTCTTTTTCTTTTTTGTCCAACAAGAGAGTAGTGCATCCTGTTTGCAAGTAAACATGGCAGGAGTAATTTTGACTGTTCCTAGCAGAGCAGGTTTTCTGTGTCGCCAGACAATTGTCTAGACCAGTGGTTCCCAACCTTGGTTCCCCATACGTTCCTGGCCTAAAACTCCCATAAACCTTTGCCACAAGCTGTGCTGGCCAGGATTTATGAGATTGTAATCCAAGAACATCAGGGGACCCAAGGCTGGGAACCACTAATCTAAACTTGAATGGTTTCCCAAGAAATGCTACTTGATAGGTTGTATGAAACACCTGTTTAAGACCTATTTCAGTTGTTGCTCAGTCCTCTCCCAGGTTGGGAGCTTGGGCAGGGAGCACACTTTGTCTGTTTTACCAGCAAGTTTTAGAGCACATGAAACGGAGGAGATCTTCCCTCCCAGGGAGGTGAGGATGATCTTCTCTTTGCTTTACGTCTGCCAGAAGTCAAAGATCTTTCTGTTTGGATAGGATTTCCACAACTTACTGACAGCTACAGATGAGTGGGTGTTGTAATTTTTAACTTTCAGATAGAACTGCATTGGTGTTCACATAAGGTTTATGTAACTTACCATGGCTAATTGCAGCTAACTGACAAGTTGCTGGGGTACATCTCAGTTGTACAGTTGGGCACATGACAGGCACACAGTTGAGACATGAAGCCTTGTCAATTAGCTGTAGCAAGTTATACAAATCTTACTTGAAGTTCAGAAGGATCCTGATAATTATTATTTTAGCTTAAAACTCTTGGAGAGTTTTGAATTATTTGTAGTAGAAGTAGTAAAGAACATTTCTTTACAGAAGAAATAATATTATCTTCTCAGGCGGTGTCCCCGGCCTACCTCCACAGGAGGGGATATAAGGCAGCCCAAAAGATATCATTTAAAAATTATATGATACAGATATCCAGACTACTATGGCATCTGTAGCTAGGCTGCAGTTCCAATAGGATATAAAAAGGCTTTTCCTGGCTTTTTGGAAAGCTGTCCCCATATTTGTCCCTTATTAGCATACATGCGCTGGATTATGGAGAAAGCCAGAGAGTTCCAGAAAAACATCTACTTCTGCTTCATTGACTACGCAAAAGCCTTTGACTGTGTGGACCACAACAAACTATGGCAAGTTCTTAAAGAAATGGGAGTGCCTGACCACCTTATCTGCCTCCTGAGAAATCTCTATGTGGGACAGGAAGCAACAGTTAGAACTGGATATGGAACAACTGATTGGTTCAAAATTGGGAAAGGAGTACGACAAGGCTGTATATTGTCTCCCTGCTTATTTAACTTATATGCAGAATACATCATGCGAAAGGCAGGACTGGATGAATCCCAAACCGGAATTAAGATTGCCAGAAGAAATATCAACAACCTCCGATATGCAGATGGTACCACTCTGATGGCAGAAAGTGAGGAGGAATTAAAGAACCTCTTAATGAGGGTGAAAGAGGAGAGCGCCAAAAATGGTCTGAAGCTCAACATCAAAAAAACTAAGATCATGGCCACTGGCCCCATCACCTCCTGGCAAATAGAAGGGGAAGATATGGAGGCAGTGACAGATTTTACTTTCTTGGGCTCCATGATCACTGCAGATGGGGACAGCAGCCACGAAATTAAAAGACGCCTGCTTCTTGGGAGGAAAGCAATGACAAACCTAGACAGCATCTTAAAAAGCAGAGACATCACCTTGCTGACAAAGGTCCGCATAGTCAAAGCTATGTTTTTTCCAGTAGCGATGTATGGAAGTGAGAGCTGGACCATAAAGAAGGCTGACCACCGAAGAATTGATGCTTTTGAATTGTGGTGCTGGAGGAGACTCTTGAGAGTCCCCTGGACTGCAAGGAGAACAAACCTATCCATTCTGAAGGAAATCAACCCTGAGTGCTCACTGGAAGGACAGATCCTGAAGCTGAGGCTCCAATACTTTGGCCATCTCATGAGAAAAGAAGACTCCCTGGAAAAGACCCTGATGTTGGGAAAGTGTGAAGGCAAGAGGAGAAGGGGACGACAGAGGACGAGACGGTTGGACAGTGTCATCGAAGCTACCAACATGAATTTGACCCAACTCCGGGAGGCAGTGGAAGACAGGAGGGCCTGGCATGCTCTGGTCCATGGGGTCACGAAGAGTCGGACACAACTTAATGACTAAACAACAATAAAAGCATACACGAGATGAGACATCTGCTAACTAAATGCAGACTGAACTCACTACAGTTGAAAAAGATTCAAGGACATTTCATGGACCAACATGGTTCAGGTAGACATTGCCCAGCAGAATGCTCTAAAACAGAGGATATGGTACATTTTCTAACAGAATGTCCTCTGTATGCAGATCTGAAGGACCAATACCTTATACCCTTAACAACACTTCCCCTTTATGTATAGTTTTATTCCTGCTAGCTGGCACAGACTACTATATATCCTATAGGACCGCTAAATTCATTAAACGAGCCATGGAAAGATGGAACTTATTGCCTGCTTCACAAGTTCTTCAAGTTAATTTCACATCTTGTTAATTTTTTTGAGAATGCTTATTTTATTACTATTATTGTTTTATGCTTTTTATGCTTGTTTATATGCATTTACATTAGATTTCAAATACGTACTGTTTTTAAGACTGGTTTAATTTATGCTCTTTGTACAGTCTGATTGGCTATAAAGCAATAAAGTAGGTAGGTAGGTTACAGTTACTTGTAACTACAGACTTGTGTATGCTGCTTTCTTTACTGCAAACATGCTCAGTAAGCAAAACAAACAACTGGCACCAGCGGGCTAAAAAGAGGGAAAGAGACACTTAGCAGAAAGGTAGGCTTTCTTTGAATTCAAAGGCTGGGAAGAACAATTGGTTATTGCTGGATAGATGAACAATCACCCCAGCTCAGAAAAGTCTGTCCTAGTCACACAAAACAGACAGCATGCAAAGTGACTCCAACAAAAACTGCTTTTAATTCTGCTGCTTTTTAATGCAATAACCTGTACATTAAAATTTATTGTCTTGAATCCTGTTAAAGAAAATCAGGGCACAAGCTCAAGCAATTAGTGGGGTGTCTCCTGTGTAATCATTTTTGCAAGTGCATGACCAGTTGCATGACAGACACTCTACCACACGGTGCACCCAGTCTTTTCAACAGGATTTTGGTCTTTCTGTTTTTATTTGCACCTGGGTTTTGATCATGTTTTGAGCTACTTGGGTGTTTATTCTGGAGAAAGGCAGATGTCAATCAAATAAAAATAAGTAAATAAGTTGTTTGTTCTGTCAGCATTGCTTTATTCCTAAGTCTGTGACACTACAACACACCGGGGGAACAGGAGGCATATTTGGATTAGAATCTAGGCCTGGGTTGATTATCACTGCTCATGGAAGGGTTTGGTGAACCTGTCCTTCTGCCAGTAGCCAAAAACCTTTCTTTTCAGGCAAGAGTGCAGTTGATTTGAACAAGGAGGGGCCGTTATGGGATGCTGCATATTTTGAACTGTGATTTACAGTGTTTTTAAATGGCAGCTTTCATTATTATTTATTATTTATTTATTATTGCTATTATTATTTCTTTATTTTTAATATATCTTATTGTTTTTCTAAGTACATTATTATATTTAGCCACCTTTGATCTTCTGTGGAGAAAAAAGCAACATATTACATACGTACTGTACGTGCGTACATACATAAATAGAGTTGAATATCCAAGATTATGTGCAAGATTTTAAGATCAAGAACAGATTCACAGATAAATGGAGAGTTTTCAGAGAAAAATAGCAGATTAGGCAGAGACAAGAGGGAATGTGATAAATTCTCTTCTTTGTTTAGTCTAGAGACTAAAATGTAGATTATACGACTAAACGTAGAGCACTGGAGAACTGTAAATATGTGACAAAGTGCTTATCTGTCAATAAAGCGTGCTGCTTCCTCATTACTTCTAGCTATATCATGTAAAGGAAAATTTTTAAAAGGACCTTTAATAATGGTTTGTTTCCACCATGTTAATTTAATTAAATAATAAATATTCTGTGTTGGTTTATTCCTTACTTTTTATAAAAGTTTTCCTATGGAATCTGACAGATCCTTATCCATTCAAACCAGAAGCCTGCCAGCCCCCCAATAATGACTTGTCAAGGCAAAATTGTGGCAGGCCAGGAAGGCACATCCCAAAAGTTTCAAGCTGGCAATTAGGATATTTGACAGATTTTGCTCTATAACCACAGATTGCTGCTTCAGAGAGAGTGCTGACAGCTCATGTGGGGTGATGTGTTTTCTGAGTTGCCTGACAGTTCCGTTAGCCTAGGGATATGTGGGTCTTGACAGAGACCCTATAGCAGTAAGAACCTTGTGAAGTTGTTTCCATTCATTTCGCCCAAAAGGGGTGGCCTGAAGCAGTCACACGTCTGTCAGAACTTTCCAAATTAGAAGCCCTCCTTTAACTCAAATGCATCTGAGCCCACTGCTGTTCTGTGGGCTCATGTTAATTCAGATCTGATATTACTGATGCCAAATCATGTGTGGCATTTGGAAGCATTACATGGATGGGACACTTGCACTTTGTACATTCTTTTCCCCTTTCTTTGTGTATGAAAAATGGGGGGGGGGCAACTACTCACCTACTATCTGGGGTCAGTACTCTTGTACTCTTGCTAGTGATCCCAAACCTCAGGAGAATCCACTCTGAAGCATAGTAATCAAGTCAGCATGGAGAGCTGCTAGTTTTCTTCACCTTTGTCCCCAGAGCAGCCTTATGTTGGGGCCCCAGGGCCATAGTGAGGAATGGAAATAGTGGACCCCAATAACAGTGCTTGATGCGTACACTAATATTTGTTTTGCTGCTGATGTGGCTACTTGTTAGTGTTTATTATTGAGAGGGAGGATGTGGTGGTTCAGTTGAGGGCTTAGTTGAGACTAGGCTGTAAGTGTTGAAGGGAATCAGCCAGAGAGTGCAGCTGGAAGTGATGACTAATCACCACGGCCCCATATAGGTTTGGCAGTGCAGGAAGAAACTGTTGGTTTTGGATGCTATTGTTTGGGGACTGCTTTGTGAAATCTTCTGGATGTCTCTTGACCGTCAGACCAAACCTTGATGGGTGTGATTCACGACAGAGGAAGGCCTATTATTCCAAAGGGAGAGAGCCACCCAGAGGGATTGTGAGGTTGCTGGTCACTACAAATGTATAAAGATGGCATTTATTTATTTATTTCTGTCATTTTTATACCCCACCCCCCAGTGGAAACCACTACTCTGGGCAGTGATTACAATATCATGTAAATAGATAAAAAGACCCATCCATTTTAGCAGTGAATATGAAACTTACTACATCAGAGGGCTATCTCAAAATGTGGTCTTGAAATTATGAAAAGGAAGATACTGGTGTTCCTACTGAAAATGGAACTCAGCTGGCCAGCAAAGCATTTTCTTGAACTGGGAATCACAAAAACTCAGAAGACCATCTATTGCAGTGTGTGTTAGAAAATGAAATGAAATATGTGTTTCTAGTGTGTAGCAAAGGAGAATAAAGATAGTGAGAAATTAAGTCCTTCAGTCATTTCACTTTGGTGCCATCACAATCAATGCAAACTGCAGTGTCACAGTAATGTACACAGTAAGTAAAAGAAGTGAAAAGCTGGCCAGTAAAATCCATTAAATAAGATGGTGGTTATGATGGTAGCTGAACACACAATTTCCCCTCTTCTTAATAGGGTTTTCCCCATTTTCTGCTGTGTTTGTGAGTCATTCGGGATATAGACCACTGCATAAGAATTTGAGAATGTGTCCAACAAATGGCTATCTGTTGATCAGTGAAGTGCAAAAACAACCTTAAAGTATTATTTCTGGCTTGAGTGAAGCTCATGTAATTCAAAAATGAGAGCCTACTGAGGATTATCCATCATGCTCTAGCCTTGTACACACAAGATGACCAACTTGTTTACAGAAAAAGAAGTTTTTGTTTTCAACAGATACTCCGTTCATAATTAAATATGAGTATCTGCTTTAAAAGAATTAAATGGATTGGCTCTTGGATTGGCAATGAGATCACTGATGTGTATAATCTGGACAATTTGTATAGAGAAAGGCTATGTCATTTAGTAATCTGTGAGATTATCACCCCCAACAAAGGATTTACCCCTATTTTATATATTAGATTATGCAGACAAGAGGCTGATATCTTAACTGCCCGGTTTACAATCTAGAGAATATTCTTCATATCACTTCAGGTGCCTAACAGTGTAATTATTCTTTGCTGATGACCCAGCTTGGGGGGGGGGGGGAGATTGAACGTTATATTTCACTGGTGAAGGAATGGCTTAATTTTCAGCCTCACTTACAATTTACAAGGTCCAGAACGTGGTTGACTGCTCCTCCTCATTCGCTCAGCTGAACTTCCTCTGAGAGGAAATTTATATCTCCGAAGCCATAGTCCAATATATGTTTGCTAGGAAATAAGACTCACTGCATCCAATATGACTATCTGGCTTGAAATTAGGGCATTGTGCATAGCAGGATGACCTAACGTGTTGGTGCCTGTCCATTTAGAAAGCCTAACTGTCAATTTGTGTACACTGTATGTTTGTCCTCCTATATCTAGGGATGTGCTTTAGATTCAAATATTGGTTCACTTCTGTCTCACAGGAAACAGTCTCCACAGACTTTCTGCCTAACTCTTGGATATTCCTGAATCTGCTCTTTGAAAGCTATGCCCGTCTTTTCTTGACTGATCCTGCAATCACAAATAGGATTCCAGCTATTAATTTTATACTCATAGTTTAGAAGGAGCTGTCTTCTCCCCACAGCCAGTTTATGACCTAAGTCAGTGGGAAAGGAGGACTGTCTCATCCCACACTTTAGGGAAACCTGCCCCACAGACAGTAGACCACCATAGACCACCTTTGCTATCTCCCTTTGCTTCTGCTATTGTCTGTTCCTTGGAACTGTCCCTTTGTGGATAGTGCCCAAAACAAACAAACAAACTGGCAAATTCATTAGCCATTTTTTGCTACTGTATATTTTAACAAACTAATATCTTATTAATTTATAACCAGCAACAGAGAATTCTGATCCTTTCTTAATTTTTCTGTGCCTTCAAGACAGCATGAAGTAGGTCTGTGGAAGTTCCCACACACATTCACTACTGTTAGAATTTGATAATTTTCTTTGATAATTTGTTGGTGCCACTGGTGTTTGTTTGTTTTAATGCTCTTACCATATTACTGGTGTGATATATTTTTATATACAATATATAGAATTATTATATATAAGAATTTGACTGCAGTTTCATAATAAATTATGTGGTCATTATATTATTATTAT
This sequence comes from Intellagama lesueurii, assembly GCA_037013535.1. NCBI lineage: Eukaryota > Metazoa > Chordata > Lepidosauria > Squamata > Agamidae > Intellagama > Intellagama lesueurii. Next base: position 300,250,955 of record JBAJHW010000001.1, on the reverse strand, counting down.
TAGTAGTAGCAGCAACAACAACAACAGCAGTAGTTGTAGTTGTAGTACTGCACATGATTGGCCATATCATTAAGTAAATATAGTTACCTTGCGTAGAAGGTAACCACAAAGATTTGAAGGATGCTCTCTCGTCACCTGTGCAAGAGTAACCAATGCAGTCAGCTTTTGTGCCTAGAAAGGGAAGAGTATGCCATCCGGTTGTTTGCCACAGACATCAAAATGTTATTGGCAGATTTGAGCAAGCATGTTCAATTTGCAACTCCAAAGTGCTGAATGATACGAAGTTTTAATCTTCAAACCAGAAAAGAAGAAAATGAGCACAGTTCACCATCCCAAATATCCAGATGAACTTGCTGTCCAGCAAGCAAAAAATCTCTCTGATTGCCTTTCACCTCTTCCCTTAAAGTCTGTTGTCCGATTAATTTGAACAATTAAGGCAATACATCCCCACACAGCTTAAAGGAACAATGAATGACAATAACTATTTGGCTGTTGTGGAAGCGATAGATTGCCTGCTCATTAGCCTCTGAGGATCAGACACATCTTGGTGCTAACAAGATGTTGCTGCTGACTTGACAGTTTTAAATAGTGCTTACAGTGATAAATTTTTAAAAAAATCTCCATGAGACTCCATAACAGCTTGTGCCAAAAAATAAAAATAAAAGTCCATGTGGAGTGAAGTCCAGCTTTAGAATTTAATTAATGGAAGCTGATTCTGCATTCCTCACTGAACAACATATTCATCAAAGCTAGTAATGTTGGCACAGATCTAATCTTATCAGCGTCTGTATAAAGATACCAGAACAAATATGTGAAAGGAAATAGATGTTGGAAAACGTAGAATTATGGACTATTAAATCCTTGGGAGCATTTTTCAGACATTTGGATCATTTTATTTACACCCTGTTTTTTCTCCCAGGAAAAGGATTCAAGGTGGTTTACAGAATAGTTAAGGACAAATACAGCTTAAAATTCCAATAAATTAGTAGGCATCCTTCAATCTCAAGAGACTATGGTAACATGCTCTGAATAGAGATATTGGAACAGCGTCTAGTGTGGCTGAGAAGGCCAATTCGAGAGTGACAATCCCTTCCACACTGAAGACAAATACAATCTGTCCCCTGTCCAGCTCCCTGATTTTGCTGCTTTCAGGACTGCCTCTTTGCCTCAGCCTGCTGGACAAGTGTCTCTTCAAAATGGGAGAGGCCATGATGCACCGCCTGCCTCCAGGTTAAGCGCTCAGATGTCAACATTTCCCATCTGTTGAGGTCCATTCCTAAGGCCTTCAGATCCCGCTTGCAGATATCCTTGTATCACAGCTGTGGTCTCCCTCTGGGGCGCTTTCCCTGCACTAATTCTCCATATAGGAGATCTTTTGGAATCCAACCGTCAGCCATTCTCACAACATGCCCAAGCCAACGTAGATGTCGCTGTTTCAGTAATGTATACATGCTAACAATTCCAGCTCGTTCCAAGACTACACTATTTGGAACTTTGTTGTGCCAGGTGATACCAAAAATGCGTTGGAGACAACGCATATGGAACGTGTTCAGCTTCCTCTCCTGCCGTGCACAAAGGGTCCAGGACTCATTGCAGTACAGGAGTATACTCAGGACACAAGCTCTATAGACCTGGATCTTGGTATATGGCACCAGCTTCTTGTTAAGCCATACTCTCTTTGTGAGTCTAGAGAACATGGTAGCTGCTTTGCCAATGCTTTTATCCAGCTCGACATCTAGAGAGAGAGTGTCAGAGATCATTGAGCCAAGGTACACGAAATCATGAACAACCTCCAATAAATTACACTATCAAAAAAGCATTTAAACATATTTTCATATTAAAACAGATATAGAACCATTTAAAACAATGTAGAGACACTGAGCCTAGCCAATATTAAGATGCTGTGGTGAGGATAAAAATGGGGAGAAGGACCATGTATGCTGCCCTAAATTCCAGATGGAAAATCAGGCAACAAATGTAACAAACAGAGGTGTGCAGATGTGTGCTTTTGGACTGCATTTCCCAGAATGTGGGGATTCTGGGAGTTGTAATAAAAAAATACAGATCTGCACATCTCAAATAAATAAATAAATAAATAAATCATATTGAAGGGAAAAAATGCTGGTCGTTATTGTTCTGATCATTCATTATAATACCACAGTCCCTTTCCATCATGGTGTCATAGCATCATGGAAGGCATACAGTGGGTTGAACATATCAAACTTATCATGAACTGGATACCTGACAATGGGCTATTAAACCATGTGCCTAGGGTCAGTCATGGTTTTATACTGTTTTACCAACGTGTCCTTGTGACAGCAGGTACAGTCAATGCCAGAGAGAGAGAGAGAAATAAGAATAAACCTGTTGTGGAGATTTAGAGGTTTACTCAGACTAAGCAGTAAAATAGTACAATTTAGCTGCAATGCAATGAACACAAAGCTCTGCAGTGCAAGAGCAAGGGAAGCAACTAGGCAGACCAAAAGTACAGATGAGTAGGAAAGAGGGTGTCGTCCTCCCATTGTTCCATTAATCATTTCACTCATCGTCAACGAGGGAAAGCAGGCAGGGAATCTACTGTCTTCTAGCCTTGAGAAGTGTTTACTCTTGCACAGATGGCACGATCCACCAGCGATGCATGTTAAGTACATCCTCACAGCCCAAAACAGAGGACAGCCCCCAGAATACCATGACAGAGCACAATAGGAAACTAAACATTCCAAAACACAGCAAAATAGTCCATCACACTGTTCTTGGCCAAAAAGCAGCATAAAAAACTGTGAGTCACAGTGGTTCACTGCAAAGCATAGGTGTATTTTCCAAAAACATCCCAAAACACTTTATGAGGCTAAAACAAAATAGACTCCCTGTCTGCTTTCCCTCATAGACCAGGGAAGAGCGATTGATGGAATGACAGAAGTATAAACAACACCATCTAACACTGGCCCAAATCCTGTAGTGTAAATTAGGACTGCTTTCAGGACAATGATTTCACCAGTTGTCGGAGATTGTCAGCAATTCCAGTTCCTTCAGTGATATCAAATGCAAATTTGATCTCATTCTTCCACTTTTTTCTTCACCATGTTTTGTAGATACAGTTGGTTTCTCTGAGTGTATGTTTTTCTGAAAGTTCTGCTCTGTTTTGGTGGAAGCAGCAGCGGCAGCTCTTCTTGAGCAAATAGATTATTAAAAAGAAAATAAGACCTGATCCAAACTAGGGGGGTGGAGAAGAAAATAAAAACAGTCCAGTCCAGGCAAAGTAATTAACACAGAGACACTAGGGAAGGTGGGTAAGATTGTTCATCCATTGCTATCTTGGCTTCCTGGAAACCCACCCACCCCCACAGTCACCATTTACCTTCAACTTCAGGCCTCACACAACTCACCTGCAATTAGTCTTGCTGCTGACAAGTCATGCAAGCCTTGAGACTGAAGCAGGACATTTTTCATTACTGACATCCTGCTGGTGGTACGATCACTGGAAGGGCTCGGTTAAAGAATGCTCCTTTGATCCTGGGGTTCACATGATTCATGCACAATGAGAGAGACTCTTGTGCAAGATTCAAAACTGAAGAAGGAACTCTTTAATTACTAGTCACCTCCCCCTGCTGGTGACATCATCACCCTTATATGAGTAATTTATGCTATGAGGTTTTGGTCATTGTGCCCTCTCTTGATTGTAGCCTAGTACGTAGCTAAGTTTGTAAGCTACAAAATTTCACTTTGGCCATGTACAGCTCTCCTGCCATTTACAACGTGGAGGTAATAGTACTTGTCCAACTTCCAAGATTCTTGTACTGATCAAAAAACAGCGACTGAAATCCTGTTGCTTAAAATATCAAGTTGCAACTAGAAAGGGCCCATTGAATCAATGGAACTTCCAGAGAAGTTGACTCATCAATTCTCCATTGAATTTACTCTTGTTGTGGTTTACTACACTAAGCAACAAGATTGTAGCCAATGTATATGACACACTTTAAATATCCAGAGGCTGCAACCCTAACCACACTGAATAACAAACAAGCCCCGCTGTACTTAGAGAGAGATACTTCTGGTTGAACATAATTAGGATTGCATTGAAAATATTACATGAATGCTTATTATACATGCAAGAGCTTACAAGCTCACAACCAGTGGTTTTGTTTATACTTCCACTCCAGAGATCTCCCTCTCGTTGTTAGGGGAGAAAATGTCCTGCATTTTAAGCTCTTCCACATTTAGCATACAGCCAGCAGTTCAGCAGGGGGCTTACTGGTACAAAAATGTACAGTTCTGCATCTTTCTCATGGAGATGTCTGCATTACAGATGTAGATATTTTTTTCTTGTTTTGCTTCCAGGAAGTAGCTGGAAACAGATTGTGCCAAGAAAGAGCAAACCCTTGTAATGTTTCATATTGAGGTGTCCTGCTCATATATTCAGCTTCACATGATTCCAATGAGGGGAACAAGCTGGAATATATTTGCTCATCTCTTGCATCTATGTCATCCATGTTCTGAGGGCTAAACATCTGGACTAGGGACACTTGCGCACTAGTTGGGAACTCATTCTATCTGTAAGCACCATTTTGCAACTGAATTTAACTGCAGAAATTATGGCTACAACATTTAGGTCGCGCCACCTTTTATTTCCCCCATCCCTATTTTTTGTATCGCCTAGAACTCAGTGGATTCTGTGCGGTGTAGTGGATAGAGTGATGGACTAGGACTTTGGAAAACAGGTTTTGAATCCTCAGTTGGCCATGGAAACTCACTGGGGAAGTGAAACTGTAAAACCACTCCTTATATATTACACTTACCTTGAAAGCCCTATTAGGGTTGCTATACTTTGGTTCCGACTTGACAGCACAGAACACACACATACGAATAAAGAACTCAGAAGCCTGGGCACTTTCGTCACATTTTAACTGATCCTAACCATAGTAACTGGGAACGTGGTTTGTTTGTTTTTTGGACTACAATCTTAGCCAGCATAGTCAGTGGCCAGGCTGGCAAGTAGATCTTTCAAATTGTAGTCCAAAAGCCCAATACTCCAAAACCTCTGGCCCTTAAAAAATGTATTGCTCAAATGCTGATGTTGGCAACAGTGGCAGGGCTCCTCTGATGGATTAACATGGCTATCATTTTTTTTTTTTTTTTTGGTCTACACATGTAGACTACTCATGTGATTTAGAAAGACAGAACAAATGTTCTAAATTACGTCAGGAAACTACATGTTTGTAGCTGGCTGCCATCTCTGGACCTCCCCTGAAAACATGGAAGACCGCAGCCTTCTTTAGTTGTTATAGAACCTAGCATTTTCAAAAGAGGCAGAAGGGAGCATCCAACCCTGCACCCTCTGTGTTTGTTTTCTCTACGTAAGTCTGAAGAAGGGAGGTTTACTGTCCAGATTTTCCAGAGTTCTCCCTCATGTGTAGTACTTACATGTGAGCAGGAACCAATTCAGGCTTAAGATCACAAGTGCAGAGAAAACAACAGAGGAGGACAGAACTGAATCTGCCTTCCAAATGTACTGATAGTGCTGGATTCAGTAATGAGTGAATAAAGCTGATGGGGATGGTATAGTCCTGTTCTCCATAGACATATGATTGAAATGGCTTGAGGTGGAATGCCTGAATTCGACTGATGTTATAATTTTAGTGCTATCTAAAGGTTCATTGAATCAAAATGGTGTGACATGGTGCAGCCTATCCACTTTCAGATGAATTTGGTCTTTAAAATGGCCCCATTTTTCATGAATACAGTTTGAGGTGAAACATAATTAATAATGATCCCAGTTGGAATTAGTTGTTAAAATAAGTTGGCAGTTGGTTTGCTTGCCTCAAAAGGTTAATGCTAAAGCTATGGTGAGTGCTAACTAATTTCATGGGGATTTATTTCTATTAAAACTCTAATCAATTTCTAGTAGCAATACTTAATTTTTTAAAAGGCTCTAGGTTGGCTGAGTGACTGCGCTCTGATTACTTTATAATGAATTTTTTTTCCTGGTAAATGAGTAATTTCTTACTTGTCAAAATTCAGTCTTGTGCCCTCCATTTTAGCATTTTGATTCTGTATTCATAGTTTGTTTTATTAATTGTTTGGTTATATCGGGCAATGCTGAACTGCACATGCATGCATAATACATGACACATTATGCATGAAATGTTCCTAAGTGACAGGCTCCAGTTACTCTCTAGTAAATACAGTATCTGTCACATAATAAAGTAGACCTTCTGTATGCAAGTGTACTCTTAGATCTCTAACAATTATCTCAGCTGTTGAAAAAACAAATGAGTATTCAAATTACAGTGTTATACTCTATAGTAATTTAGGGGGAGGGAATTCAAATATGTAATACCACTCAGAATGTATTTCTGTTGTAACAGATCAAAGACGTGGGCACACTTACTATTTATCAAAAGAAAAATACAGCTGGCGTTGAAGTATGGGTACAAGCTCTTGCCTTGTTAACAACTACCATAAAATCATAGCAATATAAAATCAGACGGGATCTCAAGAGTCATCCAATAAAGCCACTTGCCATCCATAGCATCCCTGATAGGTGACCAAAAACTCCAACCAAATAGAATCCATTACCATCCAAGGCAGTCTGTTCCGCTTGCAACTCTCACTGGAACTTCTCAGGCAGAACAAAAGTGGGATGGGGCCACACGATGGCTGAAATCCTGTTGCCTAACACAGTAATTTGCAACTAGAGTAGGGCCATTTGAATCAACAGAACTTATGGACAAGTTGACTCACCAAATCACCACTGATGCAGTGCACTCACTCTAGTGAAACTTTACTACAGTAAGCAACAGGATTTCATGCAATGTAGCTTAATTATGATCACAGAAATGTTACACCTCAGAACAGAAGAGAGCAACTATGGTGGCAGCAGCAACCATGCTTCTCTGGCCGTGTCCGTAGTCGTCCTTGTATTACACTGTTCAATATCCTCTTAGTATTTCACAGTGTTTAGAGTTTGTTCGTTTAAGATCACAACACAGTGGTTTATATTATTTGATCCAAAGAAAGAAAGTGAAGGAGAGGCGGTTTTCTCTACTTCCTCTTTAAACCTAAGAATCTCCCCCTCTTCCAAAAAAAAACTGGCTTCAGAAAATTGAGGGTTGCCGTGGAAGAGCACAGGAAAAGGTAAAGGGGCTAAAGAGGAAACATAGTGCCAAAAATTGCTCCTCCCCTTTTGTTCTTGGAAGCTGGATCACACAGGCTTCTGTGAATAGAATAGCATGGCTGGAAACACTCAGTAAAGCTTCAGATGTTCTTTTCCTCACGTTAGCAGTGTTCTCCCGCTCCCAGTCCCCTGTCAAGTCATTATTCCCTAACAAAATAGAATTGATCTTAAAAACAGTGCAGAGATGCAGTTTTAGGTCAGCAAGGAAAGTCTGGCTTATATCTGAAGAACCATTACCGGAAGGAGAAAATATATTAGCCCTCATCCAATGAAATCTTGTGTAAGTATGAGAAACCTGGTGAATGAAAAAGACACAGGCTGTAACATATAACATACATATGTGAATATACATGATATCTAACTTTTAATGACTCACGCTAAAGCCTTGAGATTTCATGTCACTTCTGTCACTCAGCATTCTTCCCTTAGGTCAGAAACCTGCTTTCCATGAGTGTAAGCAGCATTCCACTCAACCCGGGTGTACAATTTCTGAGTTAAGGAGCCTTTTTTTTAACCCTCTTCCAACCCTAGTATATCACACTCCCGTTGGATTTCTCTGATCCCCCCATTCCATGATGGTGGTGAGAGTGGTGATGATGATGATGTGCTGTCAGTTTATGGCAAGTAAACAAGCCTTAGATTTTGTGGATGACAATGTTAGAGCCTGGAATTTTGCTGCTAGAGTAGGTGTGAGGACAAAGCTGGCATCTGGGTTTGTAGCAGGGTCTTGTTTCTGTCTCCTTATCTGTGTTGAGTGGCCTCTTGGGAGTTTTAGGTAGTTTTTTGCTTTTGAGTCTGTCTCATAGCAATCATTCCCAATCTTGTAACCCAGATGTTTGGGACTACAACTCCCAGAAACCCCAGCCAGCAGCACAGTTACTGGTGAAGGCTTCTGGGAATTATAGTTCAAGAACACCTCGGTTACCCAAGGTTGGGAACCACCTTCATAGTAGATTGTTTCTGGGTACCTGTCTTGTCCTATAAATTTTTTTCCACATTGTTGTGTGGGCACTGTTGTTTAAGAAATGCCTGCTGTAAATCCATGAATGTACAGAAGACTGAAGAAGGACTTTTGTTGTGTAACATTGTGTCTTGAATACTACATCCAACTGAGTACTAAATAGGATTCTTCAGAAAACTGCTTTAATCACCTTTAATTTTGAATCAGAGGTGAGAAAAATATAATTTATGAGAAGTGAGTGATGTTTAAAAGGCAGTTGATGTTGTAACTAAAGTAGTGTATAATGGCAGATCTGTCAGAATCTGACTCTCCTTGTTATATGTCAGGCAAATAATTTCAATTGGGGTGGGGGGCATTTTACATTCTGAAAATATTTATTTATTTATTTATTTATTTATTTATTTATTTACTTACTTACTTACTTACTTACTTACTTACTTACTTACTTACTGTCCTTTAGCAAACCAGCTATTCTGGGCAGTTTACAAATATATTATAAAATCAACCAGTTACAAATAAATGCTGCATATAACTATAACTATAACTAAAACTAAAATTAGGTAGGGAGCTTCTGACTGGCCAGGTGTAACTTTTTTTAATGTTGGCATAGTGTAATATTGTGAACTGCCTTGGGGTATAATTCCAATTAAAAATACAAGTAAGCATACAGTGTGATCCTATATCAATTTATTCCGAAGTAAGTCTCACTGTGTATAATGGGCTCTGCTCCCAGATAAGTCTATGTTTGCAGCCTTAAATGCAGCTAAAATTCAGAGCTTAAAAGTAGAAACAAAAGTATAATTTTTTGTCTGTCATCTTTAATCTAAAATCAAAGTAGCTAAAACATTTGATACCTACTGGTGTGGTGCCAAGCGAGGGAACTGTTTGCTTGGACAGACCTCGCCAAGTGCTGCCTACTTTGTACCTGTCCACAACAAGCCTTTGAACATGTCTGAAATCAAAAAGCATTGAGAAGCAGGAAGAGAGAGGGTGTTGTTGAAGAAATATTAAAAGCCATGCAAGTTTCTGTGGACATATCAAGAAGTTCTTATATTATTCAGATGTCACACAATAGAACGATGCCTATAACACATCTGCAAAATGTGCCCTATGCCTGCCAAACGCAAAATACATGATGAGTCTATTTTATTGTGAACAGACAGTTGACTAGATCTAGATCTATGTTTTGTTCTGCTTTGCTTTGCTTCACTACAGAAATGAAGCAGGAAGGCATTCCTCCTTCCCTTTCCTCCCTAAAAAGCTGGACCCTATTCAGGCATTTGAAAAGGGTTATTTAGAAGGTGTTAGCAGGCAGAACTTTCTAGTGCCGCCCCAGGCCTGCCACTCTTTCCACAGCGGGGGAGGGGGAGGGAGAGGGACTGTCAAAGGAGGAAGCCTTTTGCTACAAATGGAGTCTCTCCAAATCATTGAGTATCCTCAAAAACAGAATATACAACTTCATGGGGAAGCTCATGTATAGACTATCCCTCTTAAGACTGCCCTTCATGTGGAGACAACCACAGCCATAGGCAGCGGGTGAGACTAGGATTATTTCCCTACCCATACTTTCAAATTAAGCCTTTCTTGAATGCCTGGGTTCAAGAATAGGGTTCTACTTCATTGGGTTGAAGGGCTTTCCAGAATAGTGTGAGACGTAGCAGCAGTTCTGATTCTGTTGGAACTAGAAAGGTTGTTTTTTTTAAATACATTAACAATAGTTAAGATTCTACAGGAGTCCTAACACAACATGTGTCTCCTAGAAATATTATTATCTTATTTATTTTGAGATTTCTTGAATCTGTATTCACGAAGGCTTTCACGGCCGGGATCCGATGGTTGTTGTGGGTTTTCCGGGCTGTTTGGCCGTGTTCTTAAGGTTTTTCTTCCTAATGTTTCGCCAGTCTCTATGGCCGGCATCTTCAGAGGACAGGAGTCAGAACTCTGTCTGTGCTCTGGTGCAGTTTGTTGGGTAGTTGAGTATTTATAGCTGTGGGATCAGCTTTTGTCCTTTTCAGGAGATTGGGTGATTATGGTGATCAGCGTGTTTTTGTTGTGGGTGTATTGTTGTGATAAGGGGGAGAGATGATCTGTCACTGTGATTGATGGGTGTCGTTAGCTGGTCTTTTGTGTGCAGTGATCACTGGTCCTTGTGGCTGGGTAGAGTTCGTTGACCTTTTGCAGGCTGTATTTTTCAGTGCTGGGAGCCAGGCTTTGTTGAGTTTTAAACTTTCTTCTTTTTTGTTGAAGCTCTACTGGTGTTTGTGGATTTCAATGGCTTCCCTGTGCAGTCTAACATAATGATTGCTGGTGTTGTCCGGTACTTCAGTATTTTGAAATAGAATTTCATGTCCAGCTTGTTTTAGGGCATGTTCAGCTACAAACAGTATTCAGGCCCACCACAAAAATACAACAAATGTTAGAGTCAGCAAAGGACAAAAGGGACCCCCTCACCACTGCAGGAGTATACCGGATACCTTGCAGTTGTGGCCAGGTATATATTGGAACCACAAAACACAGCATTCACAGCAGAATCAAAGAACATGAGAGACACTGCAGACTAAAACAACCGGAAAAATCGGCAGTAGCAAACTGCAACAGAGCACAGACAGAGTTCGGACTCCTGTCCTCTGAAGATGCCGGCCACAGAGACTGGCGAAACATTAGGAAGAAAAACCTTAAGAACACGGCCAAACAGCCCGGAAAACCCACAACAACTTTCTTGAATCTCTTCTGAGACTGCAGTCCCCTCCCAACTACATGTTTATTTATAAGACAGTAGTATAGATACCAATTATTATGAGTAATTTACAACTAATACTACCAGGTTTCTGTCTAGGAACATACCTATGGGAATGCTAAATTGTATGCGCAATGGATTCTCAGTGGCTAATAGGAAACCAATTCTAGTGGTATGGAATTCATTTTTCTTCTGTGCCTGTAAGCTGTTAAGTTTCCAGAATGAAAATAAATCATTATTTGCTTAAGAGCAGAAGATGTATTTTGTTGTGGAAAGGAATATAAAGCTTTCCCCCCTCAGACTTGGGGCACTTATAGGTGTGACTGGGTTAATTTTCTAATGAAGCTTTTTCTGTCCCAAAATTCTCCAGCATTTGAAACTTACACAGTTTGTTTGTGTTACATGTGCATACAGGAAAATGGACTTGTAGCTTCTTTGCACATTCATATCTACAGGGTTGCACCACTTTTTTTTCCTACATGGAAGTAACATCCAAATGTTGACTAAATTGATTTTCATGGATAACCACATCTGTGAATAAGAGATAGTCAGTCATTGTGTTTTATTTCCTTTTTAAAAGAAGGGATCTTGGCAGATCTTAAGGACAATTGAACAATAACTGACAAATGTTACTATAAACTTTGCTTGCTGCCCATCAGTCTACTCCTATATTTTGCTCATAATGTTTAAATAGGATGCATTTTCCTGTGTTGTTAATTTGATAGTTTTCTGCAAATTGTTTTGTGCAAATTGCATGACTTGGGCAACAGTTTGTATGGGTTACACAAAATTACAACAGCTCCTGGTTTGTTTCATGGAAGTTTTTCTTCCAAGAAATCTGAAACAATTTAGGGTTCTTTGCAATTTTTTAGCCTTCATTTGGTCCTTCTGTGCTTAACATGTTTGTGTGTGTGCTTTGGTTTGACACTAGTTGTGGGTAGGACAAAGTTCGAGATAGAGTAGTCCTAGAACAAGCTGGAATTTTTAGCATGTATACATTACTGAAACAGCGACATCTACATTGGCTTGGGCATGTTGTGAGAATGGCTGACGGTTGGATTCCAAAAGATCTGCTGTATGGAGAATGAGTGCAGGGAAAGCGCCCCAGAGGGAGACCACAGCTGCAATACAAGGATATCTGCAAGTGGGATCTGAAGGCCTTAGGAATGGACCTCAACAGATGGGAAACCTTGACATCTGAGTGTTCAGCCTGGAGGCTGGCGGTGCAGCATGGCCTCTTGCATTTTGAAGAGACCCTTGTCCAGCAGGCCGAGGCAAAGAAACAGTCCCGAAACCAGCAAAATCAGGGAGCTGGACAGGGGACAGATTGCATTTGTCTTCAGTGTGGAAGGGATTGTCACTCTCGAATTGGCCTTCTCAGCCACACTAGATGCTGTTCCAATATCTCTATTCAGAGCACGTTACCATAGTCTCTTGAGATTGAAGGATGCCTACTAATTTATTTGAATTTTAAGCTGTATTTGTCCTTAACTATTCTGTAAGCCACCTTGAATCCTTTTCTTGGGAGAAAAAACAGGGTGTAAATAAAAGTGTGGAAGGGATTGTCACTCTTGAATTGGCCTTCTCAGCCACACTAGACACTGTTCCATGTCCTCTGTTCAGAGCACGTTACCATAGTCTCTCGAGACTGAAGGATGCCTAATCAGTTGTGGGTACCCTACATAGAGGAATTTTTCATCACAAAAACTTGCTTTTGCCTTGCTTTTGCAGGAGGCTGGAAAAAACTAATCATAGCCACACCAGGTTTTCTCCCATTCTTGTTTTGATTTGGTTTGATCTGCCCTGTGTACCATCCTTCCAGAATTCACATTTAATTAGGAAAATATTTAAAAATTTCTTCCAAATTTGGCATATCCAAATCTGCCTCAATTTTCAACTCAGTTGCATGTTGTTCTCTGTATCTTGCTGAAGTGCACAAAATGCAACAACAAAAGGTTCTCTTGTTATGTCCAGACACATTTATTGTGCTGTGGGTGCTTCTGCTGTTCTCAGCAATATGAACTTGCAATTGGTTATACAGAGGGAGAGGACAGACATGAATGAAATAAATGTTTGCATCCACCTATAGTGCTGTGTACAGAATGTAGAATAATAACATAGAACAATGGAAAATTCCAAATACATCAACTGCACTTTTGAAACAAGATGAAGTAACTAGAAGTCGAACTAGGGTAGATGATGAATCTGTAAAAAAAAAGGTAACCCCCTAGTGGTAAAAGACATTGTTTTTCATGACACATTAATTTTCCTCAACTGCATGTCTGACTTTTTTGTGCTTTCGATTGATATTGGTCACTGGAAGGTAAACATACTCAGTTTACAGTCCGAGTGCTGGGGCGTGCATCTCTCAGGGAATCCCATTATAGAAATTCAAAAGCATTGTCTGGAGAAAATATGCATTCCCTTTAAATTGTAGTTTGACCCTCAGACCTCTAAATGTAAGGAAAATTTGAATCACAAAAATATTGAGAGTATCTATCATTACTTTATGCATTTTTCTTTAAATGTCACTGTCATTCTTATGGGATGAGATGCCTGTTGGTGTGGAAACACATACATGGGATCGTTTCGTTTGACTCTGATACAGGTGCTTTGTGGTGCAAGCATACTAGGTTGTCAAACACTGAGTTGCAAGTAAGAAGGAAATCCACATTATCTTCATTCTATACCATGGACAATGTTTAAAAAGCAAGCTGCATTTGCAGTTCCTATATGAATGTGCTTTAAAGATGACAGAAACTGATGCATTCTTTTTTTCAAGCTATATTTCCTATTTCCCAAAGGGCACATCCTTGGCATTATGCAAATAACATGGGGGCATTCATGAATTCATATTGTCGGCTTCATACTCTGCACCTGAGGCAACAGTAGGCTTTGAACTGCAACTTCTCCATCAGAAAAGTGACTCATTAACACTGCCTTATCAGCTTAAGAGAACATTACCCATCTGGATGTGAAGTCTCTAAAGGAAGATTCATTTTGGAAGTGAATCTGCTTGGTGCAGGAAAGAGTGAATGAATATGTATTAGATAAATGAGTTAGAATCTCCTTCCCCTAGATGAATTTAAAAAAATAAATAAATCCTGTGTCAAGCCCTGAATGAAGATATTTGAACATTATTTATTATGGAATGTCTGTTCTTCCTTGGCATTTCCAAAGAAATACTCAAGGCAGTTCTCATCGTATAATCAATAAAAGCAGTGTAAACGAACAGCTGAACAAATCATAAAAACAAGACCATTTGTCTGTAAGGACATATTGATCATAGAACTCTGCTTCATAAGAACAATGGCACATCCATTTTCCATCCTGTTTCCACCAGTGACTAAGCAGGTGCTCCTTATCAGCTGGAATTTAGCAATTTAAACTTCTTCTGTGTAGTCATCAAGAAGACTAACATTAATGTATATTTATTTATTTAAAGTATTTGCTTATTGCCCTTCTGCACACCAGAGCTCCCAAAACAATTTACATTAGATTAAAGTTATTAAAATCAGAACAAAAAAATCAGTTTAAAAACCGATTTTAAACGTTCTTTAAAACAGATTCCAAACATTCTCTAAAAAGCCAGATTTAGAAGCCAATCACAGGGATCTAAGAGGCTTTGGAACAATGTACCTTTCGCTGCCTTTTGGAAGATCAGCCTAGACAAAGCAAGCCTGGCTTTCCTTCAGAGGGAGTTCCACAACTGCAGTGCTTCTCATGTAACTAACAACCAAGGCTCATACACCCACCAACCTGGATTCTAGGTTTTGGCACATGCAACAGGGTTTTTGCTGAGGAACTCAGAATCCAGGCAGGTGTCTAGGGGGGAGAATGCAGTCTTTCGGAAGGCCTCCCCCCAAAGCCATTTAGATCTTTATACCTCAGACCAGTATCTTCAGTTAAGCTCAGAAGTAAGGTTCTGTAAATGAACCTGTGGCCTTTTGGATGTGAAAAACATGCTCTATTTATATGCTCTGGGCCATCCTACTTCTGCTCCCTCCCCTTACTGATCCTAGTTTGTGTGTGTATGTTTCCTTTCTGTCTGTTAAAGGGGAGCCTGATACACAGTCTTGCTACACACACATAGCCAGTAGTCTTCACAGGTTCCTCCCCATCAGCCACATTTCTTTTAACCGACTCCTTGTGCCCATAATTTGAACCATGTTTGCAGTTATGCATATCCCTAAGCAGCATTTTACATTGTACATCATGGCATTTTTTTTTGGTTTGGCACACCAGTGAGGTAAATCCTTTTGTTGCCTTGCATTCAGAATGCAGTCATTGGGAATTTTACTGAACATCATATTCAGCTCCATAGAAACTGAACATGATGTTCCACATAATGGTGTTATTGTCAATACCATTGTACCTTTATTCACAGAAATAATCCAGAATATGAGGTTCACAAAGAACACATGGCCCTAGTTTGATGATCTATTATTTAGTATTGCATCAGCTGTTCTTACTTCTGCCTTCTTGTGAGTCATTTGATGTTAAATGCAGGGGTTTGGGGGGTGGGTTTTGTTTTTGCATGCTTACAGTTTTAATTGCTATTTTAAAACTGTGCACCTGTGTTTATTTCTTTTGTAGCTACCCAGAGTAATGGCTCGCCACTAGATAGGCGGGGTTAAGTTTAATAAATAAATAAGACTCTACATTTAATTTCATAAGTGTACAGAATCTGCCATCTCAGTTGTGAATGAACTTCATAGGATATGGGCATGTTTGTTAAAAGTGGAATTTGATTCAAATACAATAAAGTGGGCAATGCCATGTCTTATGTGAAAGCTCTAGTTGACACTTGAGGGTCAGAATCCTTTCCCACTCACATCTATTCCCACTTGAACCCTCCTGGATGCCACACATTCATAAATTCATATTATCAATTTCAAACTCCACTCTTGAGGCAGCATAGGCATTGAAGGGCATCTCACCCATCAGAAAAGTGACAAGAGGCTGCTACCAATAACTTTGGTAACAGGTTCTTCACTTCATTTTAGGTTATTTCAGTAGGTACCATCTGCTAAAGGTTATGTGATGAACTAGACTTTGAACCTTTAGCCCAATTCAAGGTGTTGCTGCTTTCTTTTAAAGGTTTTCATAGCCTTGTCCAGCTTCAGCATATAACTCTAGTGTTTCATTCTACAGCACCCCACCTGATTGTGGTTAACTCTCCCTCACAGGAAGTGAGTTAAGTAATAATTGCAATTGGGTTTCTAATGAAGTCATTGAATCACCTCTAGGGATGTGCTCTTTCATAGTCATATTTTTCCATTCATGTCTCCAGAACTCTTTAAAATGATTCCCAAAAAAAGCAGGGGCAAGGCAACATATAATCAATCTACTCCACAAGAAAAATCATCAACAGGCCTAAGCAGGAACTAGTTATATTATCATATTCATTATTATCATCATCAAAATCACAACATCAAATCCCCTGGGCCCACAGACCCCCCATATAAATAAATAGAGCAGTCTCAAATCCCTCTCCAAAGTATATACCTTTAACAACCTAAATACACAGAGAAGACTCCCTGGAAAAGACCCTGATGTTGGGAAAGTGTGAAGGCAAGAGGAGAAGGGGACAACAGAGGACGAGATGGTTGGACAGTGTCATCGAAGCTACCAACATGAATTTGACCAAACTCCAGGAGGCAGTGAAGACAGGGGGGCCTGGCGTGCTCTGGTCCATGGTGTCACGAAGAGTCGGACACGACTTAACGACTAAGCAACAAATTTTTTATAGCTGGACATTTAATACTGGTTGTGAAATTATAGTACTACGGCAAAGAACGAACAAGATTTCATTAATCCTCAAGATGGGAAGCCAGCAGTTATCAAGGTTAAGAAGTCAGATCAAAGGAGAAGACCAAAACATCCCTATACATAGACTTTTTAGTCTAAACTTTATATAAAGTTAAGCAACAGAACAGAATCACCCAGCCATAGAAAGGAATTTTATTTAGAAAAGCAGTCATGCTTAAAAAGGATTTACTGTTTAAAGTCTCTTTCTTAACTTGGGAGTCTTTCTTGAGACAATTATGGGTGTGTTAGCTCCCATGTGGCTTGCACGAGATCTTCATGTGAAGGTTTTGATTAGTGGTTCCTGCTTTATTTGTCCTGATATATGAATAGTAGATCCAGGGAAAGGAAAAATGAAATATTGAATCTAAACCTGTGTAAAGCTTTGACTGGAAGATTTGCTTCATCTAATCTTTAGAATGTCCAAATGAGTAAAACAGGACAGATTGTTTGGTTCAACTGTTTTCCACAAGGAAATGCTTTCTACTCATAAGCCCCATGCTCCCATGTTCCAAACCAAGCAAAGCAGAAAAGAGTAGGGTACAGAAAGTATTTTAAAAGAAAATAGCTCCAGATTATTTAAGGATTATTTAAGGAAGAAAGTTTAGCTGCACCATCCATATCATGAAGGAATTACTGATAAATCTGACCTAGGGAAGAATTCTGTTTTTCAAACAGACCAAGAACATCAGCAAATCAGTGAGGGGCGGGGGACTGCAATGTAAAAAGTACCTGTGATCATTTCTACCTTAACGGTAGTCATTGAGAAACAGTAACTGGATATTAGATTAACTTCCTTGGATTACCATATGTAGGATGTTTAAAAATCTTGTATCCCTATTGAAGCTGCAAGAAGTTGAATTGAATTTTTCGATGTATTCTTGTGGGTTGGGGACTACAATTGGAAGGGTAAGAGGAATACACATACTTATGTATACAGGGCAATTGAGGAAGCCACACACAGCCCAACTGTACTGTCAGCAAGAACCCATTCAGTTCTCTTTCACTATTTATTCTCATTCACTATTATTTTTCTCTATCTCATTCCTATTTAGTGAAATTCCAAGGTTGCTGAACTGCAGTTTGTGTCCATTTCTATAAGGCTCATTTCCTGTCATTCTCTCTCTCCAACTAGGAGAGAAGGGAACAGAAATAGAGTGTAACACAGGAAGGAGGTTTAGCCCGAGCACATTTTCCTGATATGTTAGTTTCGACAGCTGTGGAATTTGTGAAGTGGTCAAACATCTAATCATCATTCACCATCTGTCTTCTGTAATGGACACTGCTTGGAAAACTGATGGAGAAAATGAAAACAGACAAAACCAAACCAAACATGAAAAGGCTTGGGATTGCAATTTGCTAGCTGGCCAAAGAAGAACAAGGATATAAAAGTTGGCAAATATGTAACAAATATTTTATTCATTTAGAACCTGACTGCCCAAAAAGTTTGAGGCTTCTTACATTACTTAATTGTTATATTAAAAAAGATATTATTTAAAATAATAAAATAATAAAAAGTCCCAAATTCCTTGCAAATTATTATGTGATGGAGTTAAAGTGCTGTAATATGTCAACTATCTCAGCATTTGGTTTCTTCTAGGATTATCTATTTTGTTCATATTATGGCTAGAACAAGCTTCTTCATGTGGCTGGAGTAACCACCATTTGTGGTTTTCATTAGGTTGATTTGCTGTGGTCAAACTTGGATTATTTCAACCAGAAATCAATAGGCACAGGACTTTCAGATCCCTTAAGGCAGGCTAAGGGAATCCAGACTGCCCTTTGCAAAGATGGCAGCTGCAGCTTCCCTACCCTAAATGAAGCCGCAGCCTCCATCTTTGCAAAGGGCAGCCAGTGTCCCTTACTGCAGGCCGTGGCTGCGGAGGCCACCGCAGCAGGCAGCGATGAATGATGGTGGCGCCGGATGGTGGCAGTGGCTAAGGTAGGGAGAGGAAGGGGCGGGGGATAGGCTGTGGGGGTGGATGGCTGTGGGGCTGGCTGGCCTCAGGTGATCGGCGGGCCCATAGGCAGAATGGGAAGACCATAGAAAGAGAGGGAAGGCTAGCCTTCCCTCTCTTCGTATGGGGGACGAATAAAAATGGAGCAATATTCATCCCTTCGTATTCGTCGGGGTCTCTGGAACTGACGAATATGAAGGGATGAATATTTAACAAATCAGCGATTTTTAACGAATATCGCAATCCGTTTTTTAATTTGTCCCCATGTCTATTTACAACTTCTTAAAAAATAAGTCATGTAACTCAATGGTATAAAATATGTGTACAGACTAACTTAAATGTGAAGTATTTTTCTCTGGATATTTATTGAAGATTTCTAGCAAATATACCGTTGTGAAAATATGGAAATTAGTTTAGCAAAGGCATTCTTAACAGTTGCAGATCGCTTTCTTGAATGTATCTTCTGAAGCTTAAACTGCTGAATTCAAATTTCAGTGTCTCATATCTGAAGGTGACATTTGCTTTCATGAAGATGAACTGCTGGATAGATCAGTGGGAGCCAGAGGTTGGGAGTTCTATTCCCCACTGTGCCTCCTTGACAGGGGCTGGACTGGATGATCCATAGGGTCCTTTCCAGCTCTGCAGTTCTAAGATGATGATAAACTAAAATTGATACCAGAAACAATAAGCTGATTTCTAATTCAGTATTAAAGGCATATGCAACTTTAGACAAGCCACATGTAAACATCCAAATTTTGCCTTTCTCCTCTCCTTTCTCTCTCTTTTTCTCTCTCTCTTTTATCCAGTTGTGCTGGTACA
Organism: Intellagama lesueurii; assembly: GCA_037013535.1. Lineage (NCBI taxonomy): Eukaryota > Metazoa > Chordata > Lepidosauria > Squamata > Agamidae > Intellagama > Intellagama lesueurii. The sequence continues at coordinate 300,231,498 of JBAJHW010000001.1, read as the reverse complement.
CCATCTCAGTCTGCGTTTTTCAGTGCAAACAAGGTGGTGTAAAAAGAGCAGTGAGGCACTAGAGGAAAAAGGGATGTGAAAAATCTGAATTGCATGAAGAGTATAAAAGAAAATGAATAGCTGAATATGTCATCTGCTGTAGGGAGGTTAATTAAAACAACGTCTTAGTCCCATAAAGGATACTGTTGCTTATTGAATGCTGAAGTACCACAATAGGAAAATAAAATGAGACAGTGATTCTATAATTCTGCTGGGAACCATGTACAACCAACCGAGAATTACAAAACATCATAAGGTGCTGTTCTAAATAGGAAGATACCACATGATTACTGGCTGCAACAGACTTTTGAAATCCTTTGCCACGGGCAAAGCATTTCCTTGGCTCACTGTTACCTTCTGAAAGTCCTGTGACTCCCAGAGTTTATGTTTTCAGTGTCTCATGTCTGAAGGTGACATTTGCTTTACTGAAGATGAATAAAAAGAAGCAACATAGAAATAAATATGCTTTTAGCCAAATCCAGGAGCAGGCTTTGACCATTTGTGAGCTGCAATTTGTTATTATTCAACAAATTAGGAATGAGCAGTGTCCTCTTTTAATCCTTATGTTTAAAAGCTCTGTGTGCATGCATGCGTGCGCATACACACGCACATACACGGAGAGAAAGCTTCTGCTTCCATTGCTAATTGGAATGCATTTTGCCCTTCTGGAGACTGACCATTAGGTTAAAGTTTGAAGTGATAAATGGGCAAGTAATTGAATATGTGAAAAATGATTAGGTTATTTGACAGCCCTTTCTGAAATCTTGCTGAAATAGTTTTTATCCTTCAAATGTGTAGAATTCTCTTGCAGTACTTTTTAAATGAACTCTTCTTCTTTTTTGCAGCGCTGCTGCTAAGAATTCTTATGAATAATGCATCTCTCGTCTTTCTGAATTACCTTTTATGTAAGGTACAAGAGATTCAGATATTAAAATACCAGAATAAGTTGAAATAGAATGCAAAATGAAAGCGAAAACTGCTTGTGAGGATAACAATTCAGTGTTTCTGGAGAGACACCTGAGCAGATAATATATTACAAGAAAACAGTAAGAATCCTATACCTTTTATGCTGTTTTGGTTGGCCATCTGCAGTCTTTTCGCTGGAAGTCAATGAGACCTTCTTCTTCTTTTTTGGATTTAGTGGGCTTTGGGGGCAGTCTTTATACCAGGAATACACAAAATGTTGCATTCCTCACTGTTTGTTTTACCGGTTATAGTTGCTGAAGCTTCAGGATAACAATGTATCTGTATATTTTGCCCAGTCCTGCACTGGTTAAACTTGACATCATATGAAATACGCATATTAACAGTGTATTTAATATCAGAAGCAGAAATATTTCTCTCTCCCAAATATCTACAAGTTTCCTTTCAGACATAACTTGAATAGATTTTAGTTTGCTGCATACAAGACAGAGGGTCAAAAGTATAGGAGCAGAAGCAATTTATTTCTTTGCATCTAGTGAGAAGCAGACAACACATGATCTGTAGACCACAGGTTGCCCTTGCACGCTTGTTTTGAGGCCCTTGTTGTATTGTTACTGTCCCCACCATTGCCTGTGCCACCAAAGTCATAACAACATGCTTCTTTTCCCTTCTTATCACTTCTTCGAGGCAAAAGTTGCTCTGTGCTACAATCCAATTGACCTCTGTGTCATGGGAGGATCCGGCACATGGAGTATCACTGCAGTTGGTGACAAATTTGGTGATGGCTGTCAAATGTTGATAGCAGTGCAGCTCCAGGAGTTTTGGGGAGATGGATCCAAGAGATCTCCCATAGTGCTGAGTTCTTACCCTGTTTCCCCTAAAATAAGACCTAACCTGAAAATAAGCCCTAGTAGGATTTTTCAGGATGCTTGTAATATAAGCCCTACCCCAAAAATAAGCCCTAGTTAAGTGAAACCCCACCCTCCACCATTGTGCAGCAACCAGAAGATGACGTGACTGCATTTGAATAAATGTAGATGGTTGTACATGACAAAAATAAAACATCCCTTGAAAATAAGCCCTAATGCGTTTTTTTGGAGCAAAAATTAATATAAGACCCTGTCTTATTTTCGGGGAAACAGGGATTTGTTGGATCCACGGTGAATGGACCAGTTACATGGCAGCTATATGTAAACAGACAAATGACTTTAAATACGCTAAGGGTGCTATATTAGCCAAGTTGCACAAATTTTACCCTTATTTTAAGAATGGCATCTGGTGCAGGTTTGGAATATCAGCTGCTGGAATTCTAGATTTTTGTGCTTTTTTAAATGTAGGCTCTTAGCCTTGATAGAAGTTGATACTATATATGGATGTTGTATGTTTATAAATTAAAGACTCAATTTCTGGGTTATGACTCAGATCACCTTATCTCTGCAAACTCACAAACAAAATGGGTAATTTGCATTGAGTACTGTGTCTGCCTTTTTTTAATATACAGATAGTATTGTTTTGAAAAGCAGCATCTCACTATCAGAGATACCAGAAATACATAAGATGTGCATCTGTAAAACAAAAAACATGGTCATATTTTCTTTATTTATTTATTGCATTTATACCCCACCCATCTAGTCAATTGACTACTCTACACTCATGAATTATAGTTCTGTTGTGTGAGTCTACTTTAGTTTAGTTCCTGACCTAAGAGACTTCCCTTAAGCCTATCCCAGTGCATATTTAATACAGCATATGGGATTTTATCCCTAATAAAAGGTAAGCAATTCTGTGTGCCAGGAGTATAATGTCATGTTTTTTCAGCAATTGGTTAGGGAGAGGCATAGCACTATGCTCTGTCAAATATTCTGAGAATTTGAAAATTAATGCCTTTTCCTGTTTTGTGCTAACAGGATTATTTTATTTTGATAGCTTTGGCTTTAGAAGGAAGAAAATCAGTTCCAAGACTGATATCATATCTTTTGGGGTCAGCAGGCATGAGAGGTGAATCACTGGCCACTTAAAATTCTATAATAATCTCATTCAAGTTAATGGCCACGTGATGAAACGACACTGGTTATTCTCCTTCAAAGGTTCAAGGCTTTCTTCTCATTCAGCACCCATGAAAACAGGTTGGTCCGTTCTAAAGTCAGTAGACCCATTTGTAAAATCAGGCTGTTCTCTTAATGTGGAATATGTATCCCTACACTTTCTGTTTTGTGGAGGTTACTATATACTTATTTGAAATAAATTCTCAGCATAGAAATAGGAGAATCAAGAGTCAAAAGCTTATGTGAAGACTTGACCAGACTTTTTAGATTTGAACATTATTTCCTAAAAGAGACTCCAGCATACCAATATGTATCTAAAGATTTATCAGGTACACTGAATATTTTTACTGAGAACATTAGGGTTTTATACTGTATGAATTAAGGTTTAATATAAATTTTATTTTATATTATGCACACTTTCATCTCTTGTCCTCCCGGCAAATGTATTAATGACCCTCTAAGGAAATCTTTTTTAAAATTTTTGTCTGTTCTTCTCAGTCAATGGGCCATGGGATGCATCTACTCCCACAGCTATGGACATATCATAGTAGGATTGAGCTGAATGGTCTTATGTGAAAATATTTGGCATGAAAATAAAATTTTGAGGTGGGGCAAAATGTTCCCTGATGCCCCTCTCTCTTGGCTGACTTCTCTTCCAGTGGGAAGCAGATAAGTCACCACAGAGAAAAAGGTGGCAGCAACGCAAGGCAGATCTGAAAATGTAACTGAATAAAGATGTAGAACTCAAATAAAAGGGCATATGCCCAATGAACTTTCTCAAAATCTTCCTCCAGGACACAAGAAATGAATTGGTTGAGCCTTGTCTTAATACAGAGTTCTTTATCACCTTATTACTATGGTTGTTGCTGCTGCTGCTGCTGTTTTGATTTATATACCACCCCATAGTGCTAAAGTGCTCTCTAGGCATTTACAACATAGTTATGCAAGGAATACTTTGCCCCCCTGTGAGCTGGATACTCATTTTACTGACCTCAGAAGGATGGAAAGCTGAGTCAACCTCAAGCCAGCTACCTGAACTGGTTGGGATTGAACTCAGGTTGTGAGCAGAGGCTTATCTGCAGTTCTGCAGTTTAACCACTGTGTCATGGGGCTCGCTGGTGGGCGGAACTGTGGATTTCAGATTTTCATGTGTGTTTAACGTGCCTCTGAGATTTAAAAAAAAAGTTAGTTGACAAAGGCCTAAATCTGATGCGTAATCCTAGCTAGAGTAGTCTAGTTGTACTAGATTACTACTAGTAGTGTAATATTACAGGAGGAGGAATAGAGTAAATCTGTTTCTGAATGGCAAATCAACACTTCTGAAAATCCTGTTGCTTTAGTGACTGGAGCTGAAGACCATCAATTGGATTAAGACCAAAAATTTTGTGAAAAGTATTGGGCTTGGAATTCCTGTTTACAGTACATGGATTGGGGAACTTCAGCATTCTTTGCTTATGTGGGGGAGGGATTAAGTGTAGAGTAGGAGGGATATTGCACAATTTATAGTTTTAAGCAAATTCTATTAAATGGTTACTTTCAAGCCAGTGCAAGATGACTAGACCCAGGGCATATCATAACATTTACCTGTTCCTGCAGTGGGAAAACAAAGTAGGGAAATGCTGAACAGATTTCTGTGGAGATTCATAGGGTCATGAAATCAATCTGACATTGCTTATTCAGTTATAGAAACCAGGACTTCTTCCTATCTGCATGAAGAAATGAACTATTATTTTTCCAAGATTTTTTTAAAAAATGCTTCTTTTTCTCAATTCAAGTTCTTGAGGCCAGAAATTACATATGGTTTCAATGTTATCTGAAAAATGCCTTGTAGATATATATTTTCCGCTGATTGGCTCTTTTTTAATTGCAGATTTTTGTTTTGTTTCAAAACCAAAAGTATTTTTTTTTCCCATTGGTTTTCATGGCTGTCATGAAAATGCTTTCATAGTGACAGCTGTTTTGCATCTAGATGTTTGGGAACAAATCTTAAAACAAAGATGCTGTCCAGGGTTTATTTCCTGTGGTTCCTTAATGTAAATGAAGGATAGGCTCCAAAGTGTCGAGAAGTTTCTTTTTAATCTGCACTGTCAGGATAACTGTATTTAGGGTCTGTGTTGATTTGTGTCTTTCGTACTTCTGTATAATCACCAGTACTGCTGTAAATGAGTGTTGTAATCAAAACATTCAAGACCTGATTTAACAAATGAAATAATAAGACCCTGATTTAAGCATGTGAATATAGACCATGTATACGTTAAAATTGTATTAAACTAAGTATAACGTTGTAGCAGAATCATGCTTGATGATCCTTGCTCTTCCTTGCATACGTTCATGTTATTTTCTGAAAAAAGATGACTTACACACAAGCCGCCCAGAGTAGTCAATTGACTAGATGGGCGGGGTATAAATGCAATAAATAAATAAATAAATAATGCCTAAATGATTTGGAACCCAAATAATTTAAGGATGGTGTTACAGTGGGATAAATTTGTGACAACAGTTCCATGTGGTTTCCTGAGGCTCACTCTTACTTCTTAAATCTAATCTATGGAATCATAATGTGTGAAGCAATATATCTCTTGCCAACCCTTCAAGGGGCTCATCCATGTAAAGTGTGCAGCTGAGAACAATGTGGGAACCGTGGTCCCTTCTCATGGATCTGGAATCACTCCAAGCTTCGATACCTGTTGGTCAGTTTTTCTTCAGTGTAATCTGGAGTTTTCTGACTGCAGTTTTCCACACCATTCCCTTCTCTTCCTCCTCCTACCTCTCCCTCTCTTTTGTTCTCACTGTCCCCATTCCCAGCCCTGTCTCCATCTCTCGTCTCCTTTCCTCTCATGATTTGCTCTTCATAATGCCTGCACAGCTTCTTCACCAGGTGGCACTTCTGCTTTCTAAAGACTGGCATGCCCCAGAACAAACTGGGCTTTAGGGGGGGGGGGAACCCAGAGTTCTCAAGTGGTGGAAAATAACTTGGAAGCAGAAGAGAAGTGGAGAGGAAGGATTCAGCGATGCCACATAGATCTGTAAAACAACCCTAAATCAATGTGGGTGATAGACTTATCTCTTAAACAGGTGGAAATAGGATGAACCCAAAGAGGCTGAGGCTCCATTTGGGTATGTGTGTGTAACAGAATAATCACACTTTATTATAACCATAACATGGAAGTACAATAAATCACCAAAACCCAACATAATTAAATCAATATGCAATCAGAATAAAAATAGTGTACAATTCTGTCTGCCATCACTAACTGAATGTGATAGTGTGGAAATGGTACATAGAACCCTCTTGAGTAGAACAGAAGTTGAGAAGAATGTGGTGGAGTAGAGAAATCAAGCCAGTGCCAAAAGCTGGGGAATGAGAAACCTCTGAGGAGTCTGCCTGAGGCTTGCAGTGAAATGTGAGAGAACAGAGGCTTAATGGAAGCATGAAGAAGGAGAAATACTAAGGGAAGTGAGAAAAAAAAATCTTCATGTTTGGTAGGGAGCCCTGTTAGATCATATAAAGAGGAGGAGAACCTCCTGTACAAGAAGAAGAAATCTAGTTTTGGGACTAAGTCAGGCTTTGGTAAAATACAGGAAAGGAACCAAGGGAGAGAGAGAACATTTCAGGCATAGTTACCAGTGTTAAGTATGTATGTGTGTGTTGTCTTCAGGATCTTGGAGTACACCTGTTTGGTCCCGAACTGGAACATCCGCTCTAGGATAGTTAGATCTGTGCTAATCTTCCTATACATGCCATTTCTTCATTTTTCGATTTTGGTTACAGTGGTGCCTCGACTTACGAACGTCCCTACTTACGACCATTTCGAGTTACGACCAGCTCCGGCTGCAAAATTTTGCTTCTACTTGCGACTGGAGCTTCCACTTACAAACAGAAAAAGGCAGGGGAAAAAGGTGGGAAATTCAAATTTCTAACTGTAGGTGGCGACGAGGCTGCTTCTTTGTAGCTCTTTCGCCCCAGCAGTTAGAAAGTGTGCATCGGAGGAGGCTTGGGACTGCCTCCTCCTGCTTCTGAGTGAGCGTGTGTGTGTGTTTGCAGGGAGGCTTCGGGCTGCCTGGTAAGGTAAGGTGCTGTTTTCTGCTTTTTAAAAACTGTTCTGGGTGTTTTTGCAGCGTGGTTTTGAGCTGGGGGGGGGTTATGTTTCTGTGCTGTGATGGGTCTTGGGGGGGTTTGTTTGTTTTTTGGGGTTTTTTCCCATTTCCGATGGGTCTTGGGGGGTTTGTTGCTTTTTGGAGTGTTTTTCCCCATTTCCGATGGGTCTTGGGGGGTCTGGTTGCTTTTGGGGGGTTTCCCCCCCATTTCCGATGGGTCTTGGGGGGTTTGGTTGCTTTTTGGGGTTTTTTTCCCCATTTCCGATGGGTCTTGGGGGGTTTGGTTGCTTTTTGGGGTTTTTTCCCCCATTTCCGATGGGTCTTGGGGGGTTTGTTTGTTTTTTGGCTTCCCCCCCATTTCTGATGGGTCTTGGGGGGTTTGGTTGCTTTTTGGGGTTTTTTTCCCCATTTCCGATGGGTCCTGCATGCTTCCCTTGCTTTTCCTTTGTTTTCTTTGCATTTCCGACCTGCCCCCTTTGTTCTCTGTGCATTTCTGATCTGCTCCGTTTGTTTTCTGTGCATTTCCAATGGGTCTTGCACGCTTGATTGCTTTTCTCCCCCCCCCCCCCCTTTGGCCGGAAGGGATTGATCACGTTTCCAATGAGTCTTGCAGTGATTTTTTTGTGTGTGTGATTTTTTTCTTCAGCCGGAACGGATTAATTGCATTTCAATGCATTCCTATGAGAAATGGTGCTTCGACTTATGACCATTTCGAGTTACGTCCATCTTCTGGAACTGATTATGGTCGTAAGTCGAGGCACCACTGTACTTAGAATGCCAGTCTCCAAACTCTAATTTCATATTATTCACTCTACCATCCAAGACTGTTGAGTCACTGATATAAAGAAGGAAGCCCACCAATTTTAACTACATTAACAGGACTGTACCATAGGCATTTCTCAGCCATATGGGCCACTGTCTACGTGATTGTTTCATTGTATTTCTGATTCCCTCTCTTTATTTCCCTTTAATTTACTTTTTAAATAAAGGTAAATCAAATGTTTTGTGCATGGGGATCCTACAATTTCATTAATACGCTCCCCTATGTAGAACTAAGAGTGAAATTTCTGATCCTAAAATTTTGTAAATACGTAAGCTGCTGTTATTACATGCCATCCATTTACCTCCGACTTAACAGCAACCCTATGAATTAGTGACCTCCAAAAGGCCTGTTCAGGTATTACAAACTAAATGCCATGGCTTCATTGAGTAAATTCATCTCATATTTGCTCTTCCTGCTGCCTTCAACTTTTTCAAGCATCATTTTCTTTTCCAGTGAATCTTCTATTCCCAAATACAGTATCCTCAGTTTAGTAATTTCTGCTCATACAAACTAGAGTTCAAGGTTGATCTAGAATCCACTTACTTGTCTTTCTGGCAGTCCGCAATATCCATAAGGCACTCCCCCGGTACCATATATTGAATGAATCACCCTTTTTCCTTTTCACTTTCTTCACTGTCCTGTTTTAATCTCCTTACATTGTTACTGCAGATGCCATCGTATGGATGATCTTAGCCTTGGTCACTAGCAACACATCCTTAAACATATTTTTAATAAATAAGTGCTGTCCTTAAAAGAAAATATTAAGTATAGTGAATTAGAAGGTGAATTAATTGGTAGCCAGATAATAGTAATGAACTGCATGTTTCACTTATACAATAAGCATATTATACTATAAGTGAAATACTAAGCATATGAATGTTAATTGGCTGTAAGACTGGACTGTCATTTTGTAATTTTAAGTCTTCTCATACAGAAGAAACCTGAATTGCCTGTTTTTGTTTTAAAAAAATAAGTAACAAATAGTAGGCTTGAATATAAATTTCCAAGCCTGCTTATATTTGGTCAAAAAGCAAAAAATAAAATTTGAATTTGTAAGGGAAATTTTTTGGTGCAAATCATTTCCCCAGTACTAATTAGGATAAACATTTTTATTACTTCACATTTTTTTAAAAAAGAGTAGGCTCAGATGTGAATTAATTCACACATGTAGCAGTTAGTTACATTTGAGAATAATTTACAAACCGATAAATAGTAAAGTTCAGTTGCTGTACAGGCTGTTACTATGGATACTTGGATTGCTAGATTTGCAGCAACTTGGGTAAAATTTTTGCTAAAGGGCATATTGCTAAATAACCAGCCTTGTTTGCCATAATGCATAAATATTCGTTCCAGTAAAATACACAACTTCACATTGAATATATCTTGAATAAAAAGCTGAAAGCATCCTTAGCTTGAAAGTTTCTTGTATTTACACTGTAACCTATACGGCATCCTTTTGATTTTTACCCTGAGTAGTTTTATTTGAAAATTCAATGCTGATTCTGCTTGAATATATTCCCAAAGCTATTGTAGCTGCCTTGTCTTGTGAAAAATTATACTCTTGGTAAGATAAAGCCCTAAACCACTTGGACCTAAGCTGTCTCAAGGACCACATCTCTCTCTATGAGCCTGCTTGAGTGCTGAGATAATCATGAAAGGCCTTTGTTTCAGTCCCACCACCTTCACAGGTGCATTTGGCGGGGACCCAGGAGAGGGCCTTCTCTGTGGCTGCTCCCAGACTCTGGAGCTCCTTCCCACAGGTGGCTAGGCTGTCCCCATCTTTACTGTCCTTCTGCAAGCAGGCAAAGACCTTTCTCTTCTAGCAAGCTTTTCCTGAGTGAATGGCTGCCAAGTGGGGTTTTTTGAAAGAGATCGCTGTACCTTACCGCATTGAATGTGTTTTGGTGTTGCTTATGTTTTTTAGTATTGTATTCATTGATCCTTTTAGTATTGTTACTAACTTAAATAAAAAGGTAAAGGTTCCCCTTGACAATTTGTCCAGTCGTGTCCGACTCTAGGTGGTGGTGCTCATCTCCGTTTCCAACCCATAGAGCTAGCGTTTGTCCGCAGACAATCCTCCGTGGTCACGTGGCCAGCGTGACTAGACACAGAATGCCGTTTACCTTCCCACCGAGGTGGTACCTATTTATCTACTCGCATTTTTGCATTTTGCATGCTTTCGAACCACTAGGTTGGCGGGAGCTGGGACAAGCGACGGGGGCTCACTCCGTTGCGTGGATTCGATCTTACGACTGCAGGTCTTCTGCAGTCACAGAAGGCTTCAGCGGTTTAACCCACAGCGCCACCACATAAATACTGACTTTTAATTGTTGTAAGCCATATTGGGTCTTTTTTAAGGAGAAAGGTGGGTTTAAAATATTCTAAATAAATAAATTAAATAATAGAACTAGATCATCAAATGTTTTAGGACAACCAGATGAAACTAAAAGGTTAGAGAAGACTAGAGTGCAATTGGAGATGAAACCCGACAGAATATAATCGGAAAGCTGTCAGGATCGCGACTAACCATTACCTTACCAGGGTGAGGGCTGCTAGTCAAGCTTACTTCGCTGTATGAATAAGCGAAGCTTCAAATCAGCAGGCAGAACTTTTCCGTATAGTACGCGATCTATCCAGAATTGGTCACAGTGATAGGCCTCCCACTAACATTTCGCCTGACCAATTTGTAGCATTTTAAAAATCTAAAGTGGAGGCCATCCACCGGGATCTTTCTCCTTCTTTGAATACAGTAGATCGAGCAGAGACGTCCAGCGCTCCACCTTGCCCAATGAGACTTAGTCTCTTTCAGCCTGTGATGCCAGATATGGTGGACAGAGTGCTTGATCGCTGTCGTGCCACCACCGCCTCCCTTGACCCTTGCCCGGCCTGGCTAATCAAAGCAGCCAGGCCTGTAACAACCAAATTGGCCACCGCAATAATTAATGGGTCTCTCCAGAAGGCACTCATTAGGCCCATTAGGAAGAAACCAAGTTTGGCGGCGGACGACATTGGCAATTATAGGCCTGTCGCCAGTGTTTCTTTCCTCAGCAAAGTGGTAGAGAGGGTGGTGACTGACCAGCTCCAGGACCTTTTGGATGAAACCAATGCCCTGGATCCATTTCAGTCAGGCTTCAGGCCGCGCCACAGTACGGAAATGGCATTGGTCGCCCTGTTTGATGACCTGCTGAGTGAGGCTGACAGGAGCAAAATTCTCTGTTGGTCCTTCTCGATATCTCAGTTGCCTTCGATACCATTGACCACGGTATCCTCCTGGGGAGGCTCTCCGAGCTGGGAATCGGTGGTCTTGCACTAGCCTGCCTCCCATCCTTCTTGGAGGACTGCCCACAGAGAGTACAGCTTGGGGAGAGTGTATCGGCTCCATGGAATCTTAATTGTGGGGTTCCACAGGGCTCGATTATTTCCCCAGTGCTGTTTAATATCTGTATGAGGCTGCTGGGTCAGGTCATCAGGGGATGTGGGGCTTCATGTCATCAGTATGCTGATGACACCCAGCTCTACATCTCCTTTTTTCCTACAACAGTGGATGCCGTTTCGTCCCTTCAGCGCTGCCTGGAGGCTGTATTGCAATGGATGCAGATGAATGGACTAAGGCTGAACCCGGACAAGATGGAGGTCCTGAGGGTGGGTCGCCCTGCCATTGGTGGTTTGGGAAACTCCCTCACTTTTGGGGGGGTGACTCTCACCACGAAGATTGAGGTTTGCAGCTTGGGGGTCCATCTAGATCTGACGCTTGCCATGGAAACACAGGTAGCGTCAGTGGTCCGCACCGCCTACTTCCATCTTAGGTGGATTGCCCAGCTGCGTCCCTATCTTGATGGTGGGGTGCTCACCACTCTGGTCCATGCGCTTGTAGTCTCGAGATTAGACTCCTGTAATGCACTCTACGTGGGGCTGCTTTTGAGATTGATGCGGAAATTTCAAATGGTGCAGAACATGGCGGCCAGACTTCTCACCGGGGTGAGAAAACGTCAACATATCTCCCCCACTCTGGCTGCCCCGCATTGGCTGCCTGTTTGATTCCGCATTGACTTCAAAGTATTAACGGTGACTTATAAAGCCCTAAACGGTTTAGGACCTCAATATCTGGCGGAACGCCTTCTCACACCTAGATCTACCCGTATCACTCACTCTAGCCAGGAGGGGCGGCTGAGGGGCCTAATGCCGAGGGAGGCCCATAGAGAAAGAACAAGAAACTGGGCCTTCTCAGTAGTGGCCTCTCATCTCTGGAACAATCTACCCCCAGAAATTTGCCTGGCTCCCTCGCTGGGTGTTTTTAAGAGCAAGCTCAAGACCTGGCTCTTTAGGCAGGCCTTCCTTCCTGTCATTATTTAATTTATTTTTGCCATCTTGAATCATACTATGTTGTTGTTATCTTATACTGTTATTGTTTTATGAAATTGTTTTATGAACTTCTTGTTAGCCGCCCAGAGTAGACTTCAGTCTAGATGGGCGGGATATAAATTAAATAAATAATAAATCAAAATGAGAAACAAAAAACAAAAATGCATCTACACCTTAAAGACTAACGGATGAAGTGCATTTATCCACAAAAGCTCACACTGGAATATAACAGATGGTTTTTAAGGTGTAATTACGTTCTTGTTTCTTGTTTCATATTTTGTCTTGGTATTTTTGCCCAGATACCGCTTCCACAGACTAACATGGCTGCTTCTTTGAAAACTGTAACAAATGTTACATATCACGAGCCAAAACATTACAGTTAAAGTTTTAATTGGATTACATTGCATGAGAATTGTTGTTTTTGTTGTTGTTCTATGCTGTCAAGTTGCTTCGAAGAGTAATGGCTGTTGAATATCTGACATTTAACAGGCTTTTCCCCTCCCATGGTTTCAGAGCACAAAATAAATACTCAGTGTGATTGATCAGTGTACCAGCAGTGAAGTTGTGAGAATGTTGGCATGAATTACAAGGTCACAATGGAGGTGTATAGGTTTGATGAATCATTTCAAAGCGACATCCTGGACAGTTTTACCACAGGCATCATTGCATATATAATTGTTAAGTGGGAAAGAAACAGGGATGGAGCACAGTGAGAGGTAAAAGCTGGACAGGGGTACAAGCAATTCATCCTCTAATGCTATCTACAGCAACGCACACACAGACACCTTCACAATGACCATCCTGAGGATATTTCTTCCACGAAGGAGCCATCCGGTTTTGCATCTGATGTACACTTCTTGCCTGTTGTCAATTTGGACTAACAGAGTACATGATGATCCTGAATCAGATGGATGGGGCACCTTCAGAACTGGACTGTAAACAGAGTTGCTTTTACTCTGATTTAAGAATAGACTAACCATATTTCCTCAGATAAATGGCCCACCATTCATAAACTCTTTCCCCACAAGTCATCTGAAAGTGGCATCAGAAGGCACGGCAAAGTGCTGCTTCCATCCAGTCCTCTTATCAGTGATGAGAAATCTGTTTATATAACCTAAAATATTAATGTAGGAAAATGAGTATTCATACCTGTAAAACATGAGAGGAGATGCTAGGATTATTATTTGTGGTGTATCATGTATTTTAGATATTATGAAATATAAACAACAGTTTCTTTTTTATAAACTATTGTGGTAAGCATCAGCCCTAGTTCTGGTATTTATTAAAAGTCTATATAATGTGAGTCATAGGCTTAAGGTGGCTTAGAAATGACATTAAGAATTGAAACAATAAATGTAGTAACCTCTCCAGCCCTTTTGTCCTAATGGTTCTTTAACTTTATATGTATCATTTAACCATTAGAAAGATTCTGAAAATAATGAAAGAAGATACTTGGAATTTCAGGAAACACAGTAAGCCCTATGCTTTGCCTTTTTAAAAACCAATTCTTGATATATACAACTTGAAGCACCCTTCCCCTCCTTGAAATACTGTTGTTGTTTTCTGGTCCCAAGCTTGAAACTTAATAGTCTTTCTTTCTTAATAGTTTCTTTCTTAATAGTCTTCTAACACAGCTGTTAGTACCCCATGCCCCCTAACACTCTGGTCTGACCAAGAAAGGAAGCCCTGGGCGGCCTGCTCAAAGATACTCGTAGAGCTAGGTGGGTAGGGTGGTTAATATTGCCACTCCCACTGAGTTCAGTGGGACAAAGCAAAGGACAAAGCTTTGGGTGAAGTACAAGAATGGACCACTCTGCCTTCTTCCACCAATAAGGTTGCCAGATCAACAGCATCTCATTCCCTGAGATTTCAGGGTCAAAAAAATAGAAGCTGCAAGGCAAAGCTTTGTGGTATCCCCAGGTGGTTGAACCACACCTTATCTTGCTCCAAATGGCTTGACAGGCTCAGCAGTGCCCCTAAAAGTCAGGAGAGAAGGGCTGGGGAGGGAGGTGGTTTGATAAGCCTCTTTTGTTGTCTGCAACAATGCACACACATACACTTTCAAGTGAGCTAGCAAGGCCTGGCCCAAGCTGGAAATGGGTAGGGAAGGGTGCCCTGTGTCTAAAGACCCCTCTGTGTTAAAAATCAAACTTTTTCCAGTGCTGCTTACCTTGAGATTTGTTTTATTGTCTGGAGACCTGGCTAGGTACAGGAATTCTTTGAGACTTTAGCTTGAACACCAAGACCTGTTAAGCCTGCCTATCAGAACTGATAGATTTATAGCTGTTTTGTACACATTTAACAGTGACAAAAGTGTATGCATGTAAATCCTGCTGCTGGAATGAAATGCACTTAGAACATTTAGCAGGCATAAACATCGTAATCCTGTTGTCTGAATTATAGTGATGAGAATGATTACTATGATTTTTTAACAAAAGAAAACTATTGATCATTTGTATGCTATTTAAATATATGTCAGATGTTGTTGTTTTTTAATTGCCTGTTGCTTAATAAGAGTCTCAACCAGAAAGTGGAGGGGATGATCAGGCCTTTATCAGAGCAACAAAGTGGCAACCCCAGGTTTCATCAGTTACCTGTTTTAGGGCAGGGGTCTCCAACTCCCGGTCCGCGGCCTGGTGCCGGTCCGTGGCCTTGGCCGGTCCGTGGAGACAGATCTCCCCCCCCCCGCACGCACTGCCCCCGCACGCCCACCCACACAGCCCCTTTGCGCGCTCACAGCGAACACCCCTGCCCCTTTGCACATGCACGTGAGCGCCCATACCCCTTTGCGCATGTGTGTGTGTGTGCGTGCGCCGCACGAGCGCCCCCACCCCTTCGTGCATGCATGCAAGTGTGTGTGTGTGCCACACGAGCACCCCCGGCCCTTCACATGTGCGCATTAGTTCCTGCACGACAGCGCGAGCGAGCGCTGCCCCTTCGCGCATGCCAGTCTGGGTGTCAAAAAGGTTGGGGACCACTGTTTTAGGGCACTCAGAGCACACAAGGGTTGGATCTCCTCCTGATCAGAATTCTGGTCTCTTCTAGGTCAGAATCCCTTCTAGGTCAGAATTCTGGCCATGGAGCTGAATTGCAACAGGAAGAGATAGGGCAGAGCTTGGAATGATATTCAAAAAAAAAAAATGTGTAATTTGTTCTGTAACTAATTATTTGTGTTGTTAGGTAATTTTTTAGTGTTAATATTGCCAGTGACCTGTTTATAACTCCTTGTGTTGATCCTTAAAAGGAATGCAAACCAGCATTATCTCCTCCACTGTCTCTCTGGATCCTATACTGTGGCCTATACTGTGGTCTGCAATATATTATAGTTGAGCCAATGAGGCTGAAATGACATACTCCAGAAAAACTGGGTGGAATTCTCCACGGCTCTTGTCACTGCACATGTCACAAGACCTACTGCAGTTTTAAAATGGTGCCCGGCCCACACATTTTAAAACCACAGTAGGATTTGCATATAGTTTTTAGCCCCTCAGGAGAACCCGCCCCCCCGATGGAAGGCTTCATAGAAGCCATAAGTGGAGGGGGAAGGAGAGAGAGACTGAGAGAGAGAGAGAGAGAGAGAGAGAGAGATGCAGATACATGTGATTGGGTTGTCAGAATGCTCTAGAGTTGCCCAGTTGGCGAGAGCTTTGCTGTTGGGGCTTTGGACGAGGTGCCCCCTTCCAGGGCTCTTCTACCTCTATCTTTGGACATCTGCATCCCAAATCCTGGCCTTTCCAGGCTCTCGCTTTCTCTCTTCCTTCCATCCCCAATTCTACTACCTTTTACACAGTCATCTTCTGAGGCTTAATCCACACATGTAGATTTGGTTGCTTTAATGTGTACTAATGTGAGGAATAGCAGTAAAACAGGATGTGTGTTGCACACGGGTTTGTGTCTGTTTGCAGTTAACCCACAGTGAATACCTTTGCTGCAGGTTACTGCCAGCCTGACTCAGTGCTCAGACTAGCTGCCAGTGTGAGCAACACTGCAGCAACCCCTCCTCTCTGTTTATCTAGCTTGATCCACAAGGATCTAGCTGTGTCTTGCAGTGCTGTCACACACCCCCTCCTCAGCTGAGGCAGCATCCCCCTTTCCCTTTCCCCTCCTTCTACTGCTGTTCTCATTTTCTCTCCGATAACAGAGACTGACCAAAACAGGCGAACAACAACTGAAACTAACAGACTTTTGTTATGTAACTCCTTTTCTCTCTCTGTATCACCACCATCATTTCTAGCTGGGCGGCTTTGCTTTACAGTACAAATGCAAAGCATCCATCTCTCCCCTGTTCCCTCCTGCTCCACTCACTACATCTTATGGGGAAAATGAGGGAACAGGAAGCAGTGGCACAGCCTACAAGGCAAAGCCTGTGATTCCTTCCTCCGCTCACATCCCAGCCCCAAATGAGACCTGTAGTTATTGTGGGAAAGGGAAAGGGAGAACCAGGGTTCCACTTTGTTAATTTTTAAAATTTAATACAGAAGTCCTCCAAGTAATTAATTCCAAGTGACTATTCGTTTCTAATACAGCGCTTCCAAATTTTTAGAAGGAGGTAATTTATACCAGTTCACTCCTTCTCCTCCACCATTTGCATCCTTTGAAAATGTGGTTCCGATGACCAGCAAGATTCTCAGGAATTTGAGAATACCTGCCCTGTGTTAGTATCTTTCCTATCTTTTTTAATCCTTACCGGCATTAAACTGCAGGTTATGGGAAAGCAGTAGTGCACCCATAGCCTTAAGCTGGGGGTTCATGGGTCCATCACAACATGCATAGCTTGTAGGCAGCCTCATTTGGTGAAAATATCACAGTTATTCTAAGAATGAAGCTCAAGACCAGTTGATTCATCTTTAGTTCCAGCAGAAGAACTGAAATAGTTGATTGGCAAGCCTGGTTGATTATCTTTATTTTAGCCTGCCTGAAATATGGCTATTGTTGAATCAAAAACAGGAAGTACATGAGTGAGTTAGCATAGTTTGTTACCCCACTAAGAAGACTCCACCATCTGCAGCAGTTATGTATATATGCCTATACTCTATAAGATTAGTTGGGTCCTATTCTGTTTAACTAGAGAGTACATATTTCCACAAAACTCATTTCTACCAGTTAATAAAAAGAGGAGGAAAAGCAGGCAGTATTTGTTTGCCCTGTTCTTGGCTGACATTACTGAGTTAAATTGTCTATACACAATTTCTGCTAAGATCTTGCTCATACAGCACGAAGAGGGGCGTAAGTCAAAGGTGCTGAGAAGGGTAGATAATAGATTTGCTGATAGTGACATAAATATTTGCACTTCTATGAAAACTGGTGGGAAGGTGAATGCTGTGAATCAGAACTGTTTTAATTTTGTCCAGACATCATGATGTATGTAGTCCTGTTGAGTATCTCAATTGAGCAATTTTTATCCAAGAGAACTTCATGTTGTTTGTTTGTTATACAATCAACCCAATCCCGACGTATTCCAGAATACTCTTACTTTTAAGAGAAACACATCGTGAAAACTCTGGCTCAGAGAAAATATGCCATTTAAAAAACATGGTGCCGGTGTCTTGAATAGTACAATTATATATATACCCTTTATGTCAGAGAGATTACATTATATAATACAGATGATCTCTTATTCAGAGCTGGAATCACATTAGTGTTGAAGAGATATGACTGAGACATTCTTTTGTGTCTGAGAAATCAGACAGATGACAAAGGAACTACAGTAATTGTAAAACAGAACAAGCTAATTTTAAAACTATGGCAGGAGAAGCAAAGTATCTGATGTGACAATCGCATACAATGATTACTTAAGGAATTCCCTCTTCCAATGATGGGATATCTTTAATGTGCATTTGGACCAAAAGAATTAGAAAGGGGACAGAAAGGGGAAACAAAGCATATATGTGTGGAAAATCCACCGTGCAAGAACCCTTAATAGAGACCTCCATTTGAAAAAGTAACAAATCTCCAACTCAGATGCTCTTACCACAAACAGCTATGAAACAATCTTATTTCTCTTACTATAAAGACACAAAGTGCTAAGGCAGTGGGATGGTACTCAGTGGCTGAAATCCTAATGGTGTTTGCATAAGGTTTGTGTAACTTGCTACAGCCAATTGTAGCTAATTGATGGGCCCATATCAGTTGCACAATCAGGTGCATGACCAATCGTGCAATGAGATGCATCCTGGCACCTCATGAATTAGCTGCATAAATTATGCAAGCTTTCTGTGAACACCTAGAGGATTCTGGCCAGTTAAATACAGAAATTCATAATACTGGCAAATTTCATTTCTCCTCATAAGAAAGGGTGACTCAATACAGTAAAATACACGGTTGAAAAAAATGTTAGTTTCTGTGAGATTTTTCACACCTATATGAGTGTGAAAGACCAGGACCTTTTGTCAGCAGAAGCATTAACCAAAAAAAAAAGTGGATTCTGTGGAAAAAAGGAGGGGTTTTTTTGGGGGGGGCTTTGTATTTTCATGCAAAATCGACTTTTGTGCATTTTCTGGGTTGGGGTGTCCTCAAATCTGAAAAACTCACAACAAAACTTCCAGTAATCTTGCCCAGTAGGTAAACTCTCATCTACAAAAACAAAAGAAGTGAATGTTTACATCCCTATACAGGGGTGATGCATAGTCCAAGTGGAAGGGGAATTTTACCCTTAAGTGTTGGGAGTGTTATTCATCTGCTTAGATTACAACCGCCTGTACTGATGCCACTCATGTTAAAATAATATTTCTTCTCAAAAATCTGTTTTCAAACTATAGCTCTTTTGCAGTGTGGTCCTAAATGAGGTTAGGGTGCATACAAAATGGCCTATTTTTGGCCTGCTACAGAGGTCTCACCCTTTCCTTCTATTAATTCCAGTGGGGAGCTTAGTGATACAAGGTCCAGACAAATAGAAAGGGGGGGGGGGAGGCTTATACCGCAGCCTCTCTGAATGAAGGGGCTTCAGATCCAATGGATCCAAGAAATTAGAAGAAGATTTGTGGTCCTTGTACATAATCCCAAAAAGAGGGGTGTCTGATACCTGTTGGACCACTAAAATGTCACAGTCACTAGCTTTGAGGTCATGCAGGACTTCTGATCGGACTAGGCATTACATAGATCAGAGCATATGCAGAAGCAATAGAAAAGTCCCCCAGGTTGTGGCCAGATGTAGGAGCTGCCCTGGGATCCCAGGGAACACATGCTGAAGCCATGCCTTAGCAGTTGCCCCCAGCCACAGTGCTGCCACGTTTGCTACCACACTGCCCTGAAAGCTGTGATTTCCTTTAAAAACAAGAGTTTCAGGCACCTTGCACCTTGTTTGAGTTGTGTTTGTGAGAGGCTCCTGGGAGTGCAACTCTTTTTTTTAAAGGGGAGTATACACAGAAGTCTGGGATACCCAGTGCGGTTTAGTAGATAGTGTGATGGACTAGGACTCAGGAGACCTGGGTTCGAATTCCCACTCAACCATGGAAACTAACTGAGGGTGTGGAACTGGTAAAACCACTTCTTGAAAATCTAACATACTTTGAAAGCCCTATTAGGGTACCTATCAATCTGTTCCGACCTGGTGGCACACAACAGGGCAACAAAAAACACAGCAGTCACTCTTGTCTAAGAGACAAAATATGGCAGTGGGCTACATTCTTTAATTTTGCTTAACCCCGTTTTTGTTGGCAGCTTTTGTTTAGTGTTCCGTAACAACATCTAAGTATAATTTCCACAAGAGGAAATTATGTGGGTCTATTGGGTTCCTATTGATGTACTATTTATTAAAATCAGCTTTCTGAATGATCTTCAGACCAATTTGCTCATTATGATTGCTGATATTAATAAGATACAGTGAGAAGAGGAGTACTAAAGAGACCTGCTTGGTGGGGTGGGATTTGCTGTGTGTAATGAAACAGAATTATTTACTTAAGGAATTTCCTGCCGATAGTGACTGGATGCAGAGCTCTGACCTTTGGTTGTCCACCGACAAGTATTTGAGCTGTAAGCTTAACTTACTGTTTGTCTAAATTAGACATCATTTTTTGTTATGCTTCCAAGACATCTGGTAGAAACACTTTACAGTGAAAGATGTTTTCTTCCTTACTGGAACTGATCAAATAATGCAGATAACAGAAAGAGTTATTGTTGTTTTTTTAATTTCTTAAACTATTTTTTTTAACCTCATGATATGACAATCTAACAGGCCAAGGGAATGAATACGATTTCTGTTATTTTAGTAATTACTTTTTAAATTTCTGGATAATATCTACATTTTTGCTTCCGATTTTGGATAATCACCAACAGACTGCCATGATAGCAAGACTGGTCTGACAGTGAGCTATCAAATGGCTAGTAGATGGAATTTCTATCTTCCTTTAGGTCAGCAGAGGAAGAGAGGGGTAATCCCAGTAGAAGGAGAAGAGCGGAGTATGAGCTGAGTGATAACAGATCTCCCCCACACAGCACATTGTTCATACTTTCCCTGTACTCCCATTATAGTTAAAAGCAGAGCTACCAAGTCAAAAGCTTCGAAGATATTCCACAGAGGTGATCAGTCCAGAAAAGGGGAATTCAAAAAGAGCTTCTATTACTGTGTATGTCTCTGTATTTTTTTAACAATACTGTATTTTCTACTGCAAAGGTGGCTTTTAGGAAAGGATTAAGAATAAGGGAATGCATCTCCATCCATGAGAAATAACTTTGAGGGCTGGGCATGAGGTTCTCATTCATAGTAAAAGGAAATGTGTGTCCGAGGGAATAAATGAATTATTACTGAACCAGGATGTGCAAAATAAACTGTAGTATCTGGTTCTGTCAACACTGATAAAATAACTAACATGAAATGCTAGTGACATGTAGTAAAAAGCACAGGAAACCTTATGAGGAAAATATTTGTTGCACTGCATATGGAAGTGAATGATGCAGGATAAAGCCATTGCCCAAGTACAGCTAAGCTATCTCGGGCTTCTTAGATCAATATACAGGCTGCAAAATCTTCAGCTGGCTAAAACTTCAGCACTAATCATGTCAAAAGGAATAACCTAATCTGTATGGTGTTTTTGTGTATTTATGAGTGCACTTTCCTGGAAATCGCATACACCAGCTTTCTTTGTAAAATAAACTTGGTATAGCTAAGCCAAAACAACCCACAAAAAACAAAAAAAGTGGTTCCTAAATTGTTAAAATGATTCTCAAGTAATGATTGAATCACATTGACCGTAAAGCTATATGGCCCCGTAAAGTGAAATCTTCCTAATAATTTAACCCATATAATAAGAAAAAAATAGGAAAAAAGTAAAGTTCATCATTCTCCAGAGAGCTTCTGCAGACTCTCAATCCTGTGTTATAAAGTAATTTTAACCACAGTCCCCTCCTTGTGCAGCTAGCGAAATCTAATGGCAATTTCTTTTTCTTGAACATTTTAGGGAGGCACATTGAATCCTAGTCTGTGTCAGAAACACTATTCACCTGGAAAACTAGCCAGTTAGGGAAAAAATTGCTAGCATAGTTTTCTTGCTCAGGTTTTCATACCATTTTTTTTAAATGGGCAGGGGATTCTTCTCTTCATTGGGAAACTACAAAGTGCTATACCTCCAGTTATAGTAGATATGGGGGCTATGTGGATCCCCTCACTGGGAGAAAGGCAGGAGAAAGGGAGAGAGTACCTCCCTGAGTATTGTGTGTGTGTGTGGGGGGGGGGGGAAGAATGAGCAAAGTGACTGGCAGGATCTACCCTTGGCTTCTTACTCTATTAGGGAAGAGAGAGGGAGCAGTGAAGCCAACTAACCTTTTGCCATGCCTTGCATGACTGAGTCATCTTTAGAAGATGAAAGGTAGGCCAACTTGTCACCACAGGACAAAACAGAAACAGAGGAAGGACTTGAGGATCCAGCTGGCAGCCCCTTTCCAGAGATACAAGAAATGGAGACAGAATCCAGCTGTGTGAAGGAAGATCTGGTCACTCCAAGAGATTATGGCAGCCTGATAGGCAAACACCTCCCTCCCCAGAGAATGCCAATGATGCAGAGTCTCAGAGCACAGAAAGCAACAGAGGCAAAGTCAATAAGTGGAGCCAGCTGGAGTAGGATGTGTCCCACGCCAAGGATAATTTCTGCACCCGTCAAAGCCAGCTCCCCGAAACTGGTGTATTTGTAGCCATATACCTGCTGAATGATCTGTCACCTTGGAATGCAAATGATTCATAGATTGACTACTTGACTGTTTTATGTATACGCTATGAATTCTGTTTATGATTGCTCTCTGTTTTGACCTGGACTGGCCTCCTTCCAACTCTTTCAGGAAAGGAGAAGGGCCCTACAAGAACTATCTAGGCCATAGGGATTAGCCTGGTGCGCTAGGTTTGGCTCCTGGTTCAAAGGTTCCTCATCTCTACCCTATAGCCTAAATAGGTACAAACAATTCTCAGTTAGTACACTCATCTTTATTTAAGTAACTGAAGAAGATGGGTACAAGGTCACCATTCCCACAGATGCCTAGAGTCTGGGGAAGTTTGCCCTACCTTTTTGTCTTGTGAACTGGGCAATCAATGGGCCTTTACTGGATGAATTTGCATTATTAGTATTAAGGGGACAGTCACACAATCTTCAGAACTCTTTCTGCACAGAAACTTTCCCACATTACATGACTCAAAATAAAAATATGTGGGCTGTATATCCTTACAAGAGAATCAGACCTGGACTGTTTTGAGACTAAACAGGTTCAGTCTGATAGAATTTCAGCTATGAACTTTGTTTAAACTGTTGCCTGAGAGGCACAATATTGCTTACAATTCAGGAACTGAAATGTAGAGCAAATTCATGATTGTTTCTGGGAAGCCTTGAGAGCTGATTTGGAGTGATAACTGTATTCCCAGTTCTCAGTTTTATTGGCAGCAGACATCACTAAAAAGCAGTAACTTGCATATTCTAAGACCTTGTCTATATGTAATTGCCCCTGAACTCAGTTTAGCCTCTTGTTTCTTTATACGTTAAAGGCATAAATCAAAGTCGGAAGGGGGGAGTTGCAATCTTTAAGAAGAATTGATAAAGTATCTTGATTAAAGTATCTCTGACTTCTACCTCCGTCTAGCTTAAAGTCATCTGAAATGACCAGTTTCAGAAATCTGAAAACTGAGTATTCCACTTACCACACTTTCACAAAGTTGATACACTAAGCAGTAACAGTAATAATAATTATTTGTAATTTTATGCGACTATAACAAGTAAGGCTTGTACAGAAAGTTATTAAAAATGGTGAAATGCAGCCCCAAAGCTTACTATCTAAATTACACTATCAAGACATACATAAAAAGAAAGAAAGAAAGAAAAAACAAGGTAGCAAAAGGTTTTGTGTTTGTGCCAGTTGAAATAAATAGGCTTTGAGCTGCTGCTTCAAGGATAGAGAATGTTTGGAAAAGATCAGATATGTGAATTTAAAGTAGATCCATATAAGTGAGGTGGAGGAAAGTCTGTTCTAAAAGTTAGGAGCCTAAATGTTATGGAGAGGAATAAAATGAAAGACCAAGATGGGAACCTGGAGTAAAATAGCTATAGTGATTTTCTTGCACACACCCCCCCCCTCGAAATGCACTCCAGTCATAAGCCTAAACAGCTTCCCAAGTTTGCTCCCTGGATGTGAGACATGCTGCTTGAGCTTTTCCTTTAAACTTAAGGAAGACCTGAGGAATCAGTGAAAAGCAGTTTTGAAGAAACATAGCAAGCATTGTGATTATGTACCAGGTTTTTAAGATCAGAACTGGTTTGTTTGTTTGTTTGCTTGCTTGTGAATGAATGAATAAAATCTCATGTTCCTTTTTATCAACCGCTTGTACCATTTTAAAATGCTTAGTTTTCTATCTAGTTAAAAAGACTTGCTTCTGCCTGATATTAGGTCTGCCAATTAACTGGGGGGGAAAAGGGGGGGGAATAAAAGGATTGCATAGCTGTTGTCTTCTTTGTTATTCCCAAAAATAAAATGAAAAAACTAAGTCCACAGGGAATTTCCAGGAGAAAAACAGAAATAGACCCAGTATTGACTTAATGCCATTAGTGTGCAGCATACAGCTAATAATTAATGTGGTTTTGATATTGAATATTTCATAGCTTGTACTCTGAGGATGAAGTGAAAGATATAATGGGTTATGTGAAACAAATACATGCATAGAAATAAGTACACTTCATTTTCCTTTGTTTGCTTTGAAGGATGCTATTGAAGTGAACTTTATTATTATTTGTATGCTGGAGTATTGAAAGGTGAAAAGTAAAAATGGCCAACCAAATAGAGAGATGTCTGTCAGGTAGTGTCTCTAGTATATGTCTTGGAGAATATGTTCTCATTTTCCACAAGCCATGTGAAGCCTTGCAATTTCTGAGGAACCTAAGGGCAAAGAATTTGCATATTATCAACTAGATTGCACCTTACCTCTCTTCTCTGCATTTTACAGACTGGTGTGTTTAAAAAGAAACATATTCAAGGGGAATATTAGGTAAAGGTAAAGGTTCCCCTTGACAATTTGTCCAGTCGTGTCCGACTCTAGGCGGCGGTGCTCATCTCCGTTTCCAACCCATAGAGCTAGCGTTTGTCCGCATACAATCTTCCGTGGTCACGTGGCCAGCGTGCCTAGACACGGAACGCCGTTTACCTTCCCACCGAGGTGGTACCTATACTCACATTTTGGTACTCACATTTTTGCATTTTGCATGCTTTCGAACCGCTAGGTTGGCGGGAGCTGGGACAAGCGACGGGGGCTCACTCCATCACGTGGATTCGATCTTACGACTGCAGGTCTTCTGACCTTGCAGCACAGAGGCTTCAGCGGTTTAACCTGCAGCGCCACCACGTCCCTGTAAGGAGAATATTACTCTTGTGCAAATGACCAAGTGGTGAGCACAATCAGTGCGGGGAGGTGTTAGTGAGGTTACACCCACTGGCCTCACTTCCTGTCTTCATGGGCCAATGGAATTCATAGTCTGTATGCAGGAGATGCACAGCCTCTGCTTATTTATTTAATATTTGATTTAATTGATTTATAAACCACCCCTCTAATAGACAACTATTCTGGGTGGTTTACAAATTAAATACTGAGAACCCCACAGGACCCCAATAGCGATACATCAATATGGCGGTTCAATTATCTAGATTTAAAATTAAAAGAAAAAAGAAAGCACAAGAAAATATTATTTATTAACACCATCTAGAGATTCTAGAGGATAGGTTACTGAAGGCAATTTCATATAGTTCTGTTTTCACTAATTTCCTGAATATCAGGAGGGAAGGAGCCTGGCGTACCTCAACTGGGAGCTTATTACATACATTGGGGCCCACCACCAAGAAGGTCTGGTTCCTTGCTGTTGCCTTTCTAACCTCCCTTGCCAAAAAGTGTGGCCACTTTATCAACATGGCTTGAGAGGACAGGGTGATATAGGCGGCTGTTTTCTGGGAGAAATGTTCTGTATCGTCCTAAATGGTTAAAGGCTTTCCAGGTCATTACCAGCACCTTGAATTGACCACAGAAACTGACAAGGAGCCAATGAAGGCATGCCAAGCATGGGGATATATTATTGAATTTTCTGGTCCAGAAATCAGTCTATCCACAGCATTTTGGACCTGTTGAAGTTTCCATACTGTTTTCAAGGGCAGCCTGACATAGAGAACATTACAGTAGTCTATTTTCAAGATTACCAATGTGTGAACAAGTACCATTAGACACTTCTTATCCGGGTAGAGACACAACTAGGCAGTCAACCAAAGTTGATAAAAGGCATTTCTGGCCACAGCTGATATTTGAGCCTCCATAGAGAGTGCCTGATCCAGGAGCACCCCCAATCTGACCTAATCCTTTAGGGGAAGTGTAACCCACATCAAGGTCATGTAGATTTCCATCTTATTGGTCTGATAATCCTCCTATCAGTAACATCTCCATCTTACCTGGATTCAGTTTCAGTTTATTGGCCCCACTCTAGTCCATTATCCACACTAGGTAGCACTCAAAGACCTGTACATCATCCCCTGCAGATGAAGGAAAGGTGAGATAAAGCTACATGTCATCAACCCCAAATCTCTGTATGACTTCTCCCAGCAGCTTCATGTAGATACGAAAGAGCATTAGGGAGATGGAGTCCATAGATGAGGTCCGAAGAGGTGGAGACAACTTCCTCAAGTTGTACCATATGGGATCTGCAGTCAAGGAAGGACTGGCACAAGTGAAGAGCAGAGCCCCTGATCCCAAAACTTGATAGCCTTCCCAGAAAGATACTGTGGTTGACAGTATCAAAGACCACATAAAGATCCAGGAAGACCTACAGGGTTACATTCCCCCAGTCTGTCTCCCTTAAGAACTTGTCTTGCAGGGCAAACAATGCTGTTTCAATACCATGCCACAGCCTAAACCACGATTAATGTGGATCCAGACTATCACTTTCTTCCAAGAACACAGACTTAGAAAACCCAATTAATATAGAGAAAGAAGGATTCATGAATACTTTTATTGGACCTCTCAAAACATATAAGCAAGGTGAGCTTTCAGGTTGTAGAGAAAACTTTTTCAGACTCAAATGGTTATAAATTTGGGGGATAAAGGAAGAAGCAAAAAGTCAAAAAAATCAGGCCAGATTGAAAGCAGATTGCTAGATAGATATTGTAGATTTAGGAATCCTCATGTCCTTAAGGGTATGGAGAGATGTCACCTGCAGCAGCAGGTTCTGTCTTCAGACAGTCCTTCTCCCTTCGAAGACAGGGACATGCAGGTGCAGAAAAGGGACACCTGAAAAGATACCCATTTACATTTTCTCCCCTCTTTCTAGACAAAGCTCTCTAGGACTCTTGTAAACAGAAAGATAGGGAATTCATTCCGGCTGTCCAAAGACAAAAGCAAACCCATATAGGAAGATATATTTTTACTTCCAGTTTTCTCTGACATAAGAAAGAACGGGGTATGCCATGATTAAGAACCAGACTAATTTATGACGTTCTTGAGACATGCTATATCTTCACTTGGTCTAACAAAAGTCTCTTTTAATGCTCTACCTAGCCATCAAGTAGAAAGAAATGTTTTCGAGAAGCAATTCTTTCTGACTTAAGAGGCTTTTGTGTTATGGTTTGGGAGATGTCATCAACCCAAAAATGGACTGTCTCTATGTGCTGTTCTTTTTGTACATTCTGCTTCAGTGTTCAATTTGTATTAATATTTAATGCTTTTGGCCATTAATGGCAGCAGTCTTCAGGGACAGCATCAAAAAGGGTTACTGTTTTTCTGTATAATTTGGTCATAAAATGGTTCTCATTGTGAACAGGAATGCAGTGCTGATAATACTATCAGAAACAATGTTGCTTTTTTAAGCAATGATAGATGTTCATATGGGGAAAAATGACTATGAAAAAGAGGATTATACTACATGGCCTTCACTATTGCATTAGTAGTGTGGTAGGTTAAAATGAATCTTCTTTGTATCATATACAATATTTTGCCTTGTTAGTAAAACCTTTTACATTCCACAATCAATACTAGCTTTCAAGAAGATAGGTGTACTTTCAATAATAACAGCTATTTCTTAAGGCTAATTTGTAAGAGGATGGAGTGGAAGAGCGTGCTGCTCACATCCAAGAGCAGAATGTACAAAGCACAAGTTGAACATAGTAAATGCATCGTGCTTGTCTCATTACAGTGAATGTGGAGGGCTACATTGATTTAAATAGAGTAGGTTTCCATACAGTTTTCATCCAGATTAGAATGTCATAAAGTTAATATTATAAATTGCAGACATGAATAAATGCATTTCAAGATGAGAAAATGCAGACCTACAAAATAAGCATGTATGTATTGCCCAAGTGACAGCATGATTGAGGCATTAGGGCACCTTCCCTCAAATGTTGTGGTGAAGTATGCCCCCCTCATGGTCCATAAGCTGTCCATGCATTGCACTCAGAAATACAAAATGAGTTCTTTTTAAACAGAACCAGCCTTAGAGTCAAAGGCAAAGAGGATATGCTGACATTGGCAGCAATGATGCTGATGATAATTTGACTGTTTCTGTAGCAGTAGTAATAGTAGCAGCAGCTCTGAATAGCTCAGTGAGTTAGGTATCTGACTGGGGAGTCAGAATTTGGGAGTTCATTCCCCCCCCTCCCCATTAAGCTTTCCAGGAGAAAACCCAGCCTGTGTAGCCTTGGGCAAGTTGCACAGCCCCAGAGTGCACCCAGAAAAATGAAATGGTAAACCTCTCCAGAGTATGTTATACCTAGAAAATTCTGAAGTAGGTTTCCATAAGTCAGAATTGACTTGATGGCACATAATTATTATTAGCAGGAAGTTGTAGAAGTTTAACAAGGCTTTGTTAAAAAAAAAAAGTAAAGGTGGATTGAGTGGGTTTAAGAAGAGGGATAATTAAAAGTAATACAGTTTCATTACATTATTATCAAAATGGTATCATTTATGTAACTATAGAAACGAGATGCCTTGAGCTCCTGGCAACACAATCTGCTAATGCTACATTCACCCAGACATGACATTATTCTCAAAACAAGCCTTCTAACAAATGAGTGCTATTCCTTCTTTTTTAAAAAAAAAACCTGACATAGTGTGTTAGTGTGCACCAACCTGTTAAGGTTTTCTGAAGCATATCTGTAAGAAACACAGGTTTTGAAAGAAGACATCTGGACTAAGCAGGCATGTGGAGAAAAGGTAGAAGGTAGAATGTAAGAGCTATAATAAAATGTCACTACGCATGCTAGATAATATCTGTATAGTACCTCACAATAGTCTCTTGAAAAGGCCAATATTTGTCATTGATTGTCCTTTATGCCTTTATGGACTTTAAACTGAGGGATTCTCCCTATAAATTCAAATTGGTGTGCCAGGCAATCTCAAAAGGAACCCCAGAGAGAAAACACCAAAGAACGTCCAAAAAGCCTGAACAAGTCTAGGTGTCCTCTCTAATAATGCTTTTTGCCTAGGTCTAAGCCACTAAGACTGCAGTCCAATTCAAATGCATAGTTGCACAAATAAAATAAAATAAACACACAGAAATAGGATGGCAGACATCTGGGCTGGTAGCATTACATGTTAAATTGAATTGTAATCTATCACAAGGTGATCATGACTCAGGTGTGAACCAGCTGCAAAAAAGCAAATACCATTTTAACCTGAATTACCAGAACATTCATGACCAAGATGTGGGATCATTACTCTGCAGTATCTGATGCATTTCTATTCCCATACAGTTATCTCTACCAAGTGTATAAATATCTGACAACTCAGATTTCACCATGCATCTGATGAAGTGAGTGGCAGTCCACGAAAGTTTATGTCAAATACAATTTGTGAGTCTTTAAAGACTTTTTTTGGCTGCCACTTTTATCAACTAACATAAAAAAGAAAAGGCACAGGAAGTAATTATTCCATTTTACTTTGCAGTTATCTGCCCACATCAGCCCTTTGTCTAACCTGAGAGATTTAGACAAACTGAAACAAGTTCAGAGCGGGGCAGCAAAAGTGGCAAGAGTTACAGAAAGCAAGCTGTGGGGAAAGTTGGAAGGAACAATGCATCTTTAGCCTGGAAAAGAGATGTCTGAGGGAGGGGTCATAGTACTCTTCAGATACATTGGGGGGCACAAATTACTTACAGAGATTATGTCCTTTACCTTGGTTTTTCAAGTAGAAGATGAGCAGACATTTCTTGGAGATGCTGCAGACCTGGATTCCCTACACTGAGCAGATAACCTACAAAGCCCATTCCAATGATTATATACTCACTTACCTGGGAGTAAATCCTACTAATCTCAGTGGAACTGGCTGCTTGTATAGGGAGTTGCACCACAAAACAAACTTGCCATTGTTTATTACTGGCCCCTTTGTCCTTGTTCCTTCTCAGTCTTTGGCCCACTCAGTTCTACAGGCCTGGCAGGTACTTCTGGAATCATCTGTGTGACTTTCAGTAATAATGAAACTGAAACAGAGAATGATCACATGGTCGGTGAGTGAATGCACTTGCTTCACCAAATCAAGAATAAATGTGGCCATTTATCCTTCATTTCACTTTCTGTGATGACAATAAATAGCTAAGAATTGGCTAGAGAGGCTTCTATTTTAAACAGCTTTTATAATCCTCCAAGGGAGTATAACTGTGAAAGGAAATTTCTTTCACGGTAGCATAAATATGAGCCTGTCTTGGTGGTCACCAGAGTAGAAACTACTTCAGTCATTCTGAACATTAGGTTTATGGGTTGCTTTCAGATCCCTCAACACTGAGATACTGCTATGGATGTGAATGTACAGCAGTGGACTGATCCTTTGTTTATTACTCTGTTCTTTGAGCATGTCACATTGAACAGAGCGTGTTCACATAGGTAACATGACATCCTATATTACTACAGCATCAATACAAATCATTCTCACACATATGGCAATGTGACAAATTTCAGAAGACACACCCTAGGCATATATAAAGTTTAATGGAAAGTGAGCTAGAAAAAAAAAGATAGTTATTTTAATCACTTGTAAAGTTTGGGTGCCTAAGAGAAAACGGGCAGTGTATGCCTAGGATAGCTTAATATTATTTGAGGACACAAACACATAGCATTACTGTTTTCTGTTGTCTAGTTTTCTTGTTGTGCAGATGGAACTTCTATGTTAGCCAGTTTCTAAGAACAGTAAAAGCCAATAGGAATAGTCTGTCCAAGACTCCATGCTCTGTAGGGTTTTTTCCGTTTCCTTTTCCTTTGTGAAGTGCCATTCACAAAAAAACTAACTTGATGGCAGATGATTGTAACAGCTACACACCCATTGCCAATGTTCCATTTCTAAGCAAGTTAGTGGAGAAGGGCAGTGGCCAACCAGTTACAGGTACTCTTGGAGGAAACCGATGCCCTCAACCCATTCCAGTCCAGGTTCAGGCCATATCACAGGACAGAGACAGCAGTGGTCACCCTGCAAGATGACCTTCTGAGAGAGGCTGACAAGGGCAAAATGTCCATGTTGGTTTTCCTTGATCTCTCAGCAGCCTTTGATACTGTCAACCACAGTACCATCCTGGGGTGGCTCTCGGGGTTGGGGATCAGTGGCCCGGCTTTGTTCTGGCTCCAGTCCTTCCTTAAGGACCAACCCCAGAGAGTGAGACTTGGGGAGATGGTCTCCACCCCTTGGACTCTCAATTGTGGAGTCCCTCAGGGGTTGATCATCTCCCTGTTGCTGTTTAAAATCTATATGAGGCTGCTGGGGGAGGTCATCAGGAATTTTGGAGTCTCATGTCATCAGTACGCTGATGGCACTCACTCTTTCTTCCCTTCCACCCTTCTCCAGTGGATGCTGTCCTGTCACTTGAGTGCTGTTTGGATGCTGTGATTAATGAGGGATAACAGACTGAGGCTGAATCTGGACAAGATGGAGGTTCTGCGGGTGGGTGCCCCTGGTGTTTGTCTGCTTCCCTTTCTTGGGGGGGCTTCTCTCTCCACTAAGGATGAGGTGTGCAGTCTGGGTGTATTGCTGGAGCCAGCGGTGTCAATGGACACCCAGATAGCACCTGTAGTCCACTCTGCCTATTTTCATCTTAGACGGATCACCCAGCTGTGCCCCTGCCTTGGCACCAGGTCCCTTATCACACTGGTCCATGCATTGATGGTATCAAAATTAGACTACTATAATGCTCTCTACATGGGGCTACCCATGAAGCTAATCTGGAAACTTCAGCAAGTCCAAAACACAGCAGCTAGACTATTGGGTAGACTAAATAGATACCATCACATTTCCCCCACTCTGGCCACCTTACACTGATTGCCTGTTTGTTTCCATGCCAGCTTCAAGATGATGATATTAACATATAAGGCCCTAAACAGTTTGGGACTCTGATACCTGGCAGAATGTCTTCTTCCAATGGGTTCTGCCCACCCTACTTGTTCATCCCAAGCAAGGCAATTGAGGGCATTGACCCCGAAAGAGATCTGGAAGGAAAAGACCAGAAATTGGGCCTTCTTGGCGGTTTCGCCACACATATAGAATCAACTCTCACCTGATACCCGCCTGGCCCCATCACTGGCTACCTTTAAGATATTGTTGAAAACTTGGTTATTTAGACAGGCCTTTGAAAATGTTATACCAATGGAACACAGAGCACTTACCAACCCCTAAGTCAGATATTCAGCCATCCTGATTGTTTTTATTAAAGGGGGGGGGGTTTGTCGTATTTCTAAGTTTATAATGTTTCTAATTTATAATGTGTAGTGTATGTTATTGTTTTATATAACTTTGATGCTATTTTATATTAATTCATTGTTGTTGACTATTGTTTTTTCTGTTGTGAACTGCCTAGAGTGGCCTTGGTAGTCAGATGGGCGGTAGATAAATTAAATAAAAAATTAAATATATAAATTTAACATTTGTTAAGACTTATCCCACCATGGCCCTCCCATGTTGTCATTATGAAGTACATGCTGCTGCTGCTGCTATTCCAATGTATGGTTCCAATGATTTATTTCACAAAGCATGTATACCATTAAAGGCATAGGCTATTTCTTATTTCTGCAGTGAGACATTTCCTTCTAAAACAGGCCATCCTGGGTGGCATTACAGTTGAAATCTTACACAATAATTTTAGCATGAAAACTACTAGAGAATGTTTACAAAACTCAAGTAAAATTGATTATGATAATGATGATGATGATTCACTATTTGTGAAAAGAAACTGGAGGTGAACTTCAAACTTCTAAGACATATTTAACAGTTGGATATAGCAGTTCCTCCAGAACTTAAAAATAAACTTCTTTCCTTAGAAGAAAATATCTTAAGGAATTATCTATAAGTTAATGGAAGACCTGGGATGTTGAGACAAAACTTTTCTTTATTTTCTCCATTCTGTTTCACAGGTATTCCTGTTGCTTAGTGTAGTAAGTCACAGCTAGAGTAGGCCCATTTGAATCAATAGAACTACAAAGGAATTGACTCACCAAATCCCCACTGATTCAAGGGGGCCTACTCTAGTGCAACTTACCACACTAAACAAAGCTTCAGACAGTGTGAAGTACTGCACATCCATTCTGTTTTTTGTTTTTTTAAAAAAATTACTTCTGCTCTTTATTCTGTGCTAGATTGCTTACTCTGAGATGAAGTGACAGCCTGGGAAGCACTAGGAGAAAGATCCCACACGTGAGGGTTGTACATTATCTTTGGCTAACTGTGGCTTACTACAGACATTGCAAGGGCTTAAAAGCAGTGCCATCATTAGGTATGCTCACTCTGTGGAGTTATCAAGATGAAAAAGGCAACAAAGAGAAATGCCTTACATGCTAATTAGCAGAGTATCCACAGTGGGTTTTAATCACTTCCATTGCTGAGCCTCACAGCAGGTATCTCCCTCACATTTTTTTTTCTAACAATTTATGGATTCAGTAAGGAATGGGATTGTAGAAGAACTCCTGAGATATTCATGAAGGTTTTGTATGTTCAAAAATTCTAATACCAACTTTAATCTTCTGTATATGGGTACAGTATCTTCTTTCTTGATTTGAAACTTGAAAGGAAAAGGGTTAGCCATCATAGGATAGACATACTTTTTGTCTCCTTTTGTTTATAATAAACCTCTGAGCTCAACTAAATTCCTGTTGAGCTCAATGAAACACAAATGGCTGCAAGATGGCACATTCACCTATTCTTCCCTATGAGTTGCATGGCTAAGCAAAGGTTTTACATCAGGCTTTTCTATATTCAAAACAGTGTTCCAGTCATGGTGCAATTTTAGTTTCCATATTTCAAGGGTTGCATTCTCTTTATATTGCATATGGGTTCACACTGGATTTTTCTCCGTCGCCAACCCTTTCAGATTAAAATCCTTGCAGTGCAAGCTGCTCAAGAATATCCACAGTAGAATGAAGATCAACCATGCATAAGTTGCCTGTTAACCTCTTGGATCTTCTTGCTTGTTTCTAGTTAAGGTTATTGACTTTACCCTAGGGAGCTTTGTGTGCTTTGATTCTCAGTTGTCCCAGATTGCTCCTACCCTGTTCTCCTTTGGAATTAAAAACAGTGGAAGTGGTTTTTGCCAGCCCCAAATTTTCATTGTCCAGGTATGAAAGGCAGATTCTGCCCCCACTCTCCACACACTTGTTCATGACTGTGGAGCCCCAACCTGCCATTGTATCTGTTAATTTGTTGGCTTTCAGAAACTGTGGAAGACATTGTTTCATGTCTGACAAACTATTAACTTTTCTTCAGTTTTGATTCACTTAGCCTCCTTAGGCTAAGTTTGTATATGTAATAGGTTACATTTAACCACTTAAAAACATAATCACTGGGATACTTCTCTTTGTGGCAAGCTGTTTTCAAAATTGTTACCCACATAATGATTTAGGATCTTCTACCACCAAAAAAATCTGACATGTGTAAGAACAAACAAAAACTAAATACGGGGAATGCTTTCATTGAAGTAGCCTGCCATGTGTCATTGCCCCTTTTCAAGTGTCCCAATGAGATGTTCCATTTCTTATTTAAAGTATATATAGCTATTGAGCCATCATAGAAGTAATTGTGTTGTGTTAATGGTCTAACTACACATTACATACATGTAAACTGGTAAAAAGGCACTTGATACTTTTTCTAGTGACAGCAGTACTCTTGGAAATAGCAGCATGATGGAAGTCTTTGGAAGAACTGACAATGGAAAATTAGTTTAAAAGGATATAGCAGATAGTGCTAGCAGGAAAATTGGCACGCAATGTCAGGAAGTCAAAGGGGATGGCCAATCCTAATGTTTTCTTTCCACCTGGAACCCTTTCATCAAATATATCACAGAATTTATAGGGGAATTCAAACCAAAATAACTAATACTCCACAGACAACAAGCTTTGCTCCAGGTATGCATTCCATCTCCATAACTCTTGGTATTGCCCTTTTTAAATGGTTGGATTTTGTATGTTAATCCTGAAATGCTTTAAAAAAAAGAAAAGAAAAGAAAAAGCCCAACAGGTGCTTTGCTTAAGGAAACACAATTTTGAAAGAAAAGTGTCACATGGAGCAGAGTAGAAATAGACAGCAGGGACATTGATTAACCCATCCACTTTCTCCTGCTTTTCCATTCCCTAGTCCCTTTCCTGATGTGAGTGGATGTTAGATGAATACAGATTGATATTTCCAGAAGTGCTAGAGGCTTAGGTTGTAGCTTACAGTGCTCATCATCACATATGGTGATAATGAGCAATATTTCAGTGGTAGGGCAGACAGGGGATTAGGACAAACATTGAGTGTCCAGCATTACTACTAACATACCAAAGGTCAGTTCGGAAACGGTTTATCATACAACAGAAGGAGAATGAATTTTTAGTAATTTTTATGAAAACCCAGTGTTCCATCTAGACAACTCTGGTGGCTCACAAGTGGCACATATCTCATTGAATACTTCTTTAGACATGTTTGTAGT
This sequence comes from Intellagama lesueurii, assembly GCA_037013535.1. NCBI lineage: Eukaryota > Metazoa > Chordata > Lepidosauria > Squamata > Agamidae > Intellagama > Intellagama lesueurii. The sequence continues at coordinate 300,195,838 of JBAJHW010000001.1, read as the reverse complement.
TGGGGACACAACACTCCTGCAGTGCTGAAACTGCATAGACCATGACTGAGCAAAGTGTGGAACTTAACATATGCCATCACCTATCACAATTAGCCATGCTAGTGGCAGTTGTGGTCTAACAACATCTGGTGCAAGGGTATCCCCCAAATAGTTACAGAACCTTAATCAGCTCCTATAAAACCTGATGTGAATTCACTGCTTCTGTGGACCTGGAGTCACCACCCATCTGTGATCTGGAGGACCACAAATTACATACCCCAGCATATATCCATGGGAATTGGTTTTCGTCCTTTAGGTCACAGTGGTGTTTCAGAGAAATGGGAAATCCTTTTCCTACCTGGTACAATGACTCACTCTTTTGTGGACTGAAAAGCAAAGTCAATGTTTTTCCAGTGACTATAATTGCTGTTAAAAATGGACTAAACTGAGCTCACAAGTCTGATCACGAATTATGTATTTAATAGCAGTGGAGGAGAGAGACATAATTAAGATGTATGGCTTTTGTAAATAGTTGGGAATGTTGGAATGGGTTAAATAAATAATGGATTAATTAATGTGGAGTGTTTTAAAGAGACATGTTATTATTCTGTGTGTGTGTATTATATGTGTGTACATATATATATATTCATTTAAATTAACTTTGCTGTCAAAGCCTGTGAAATTACTCTGTAGTCAGATTTTGTTTTTTTTAAAATTTGTGACTAATGTAGTTTTGCAAGTGTACATTTTATGGTTTTTTTTCCCCCTTTAAGGCTAGAAAATGGGATCTTCGAATGTATTTAAATTTGCATTTTTTTCACCTTTTAAAGGGCATTAGCCTGTGTCTCATCCTGACATGTTGTTATGTGAAAGGTATATATAACTCTGTACACAGTTTAAATATATTTCCTCTAGTAACAGAGCACTTGCTGTCTTCTTTTTTAAACATCCCCTTCACTTGGATATAAAGTCTCGTAATCCTAATCATTGGGTTTAACCTTGTTTTTACAGGTGACCTGTAACTCTTTCAGCATTAGTAATGGAGAAATGCAGGATGTTGGTGTTGGCCTTTATCCCAGGTACTGTGGACATTATTTAATGGACAAAAAAAAAAAACTTATGTTTCTACTTGCATCCCACACACTGTCTCTGTCCCAGGCTGCTGAAATACCAGTCACTGTAACACATCACGAAATGAAAACACTTTGTTAAGAATGTTCCATCACTGCTCTTCCAACTTGATAATTCAAACGAAATGAAGTGCATCACTCCCTGATGCCTTGAATAGGGTCTACTTATGAGGGCCTCCAAATAGTTAATGTTACCAGTTAGAAAGCTGTTCTTTTATATGTCTCGGTGGTAAATTAATCTGTTCCTTTTGATCCAGGGTGCCTGAGTTTTTAGTATGAATCTCAGGTGCCTTTGAAGCTCTTTTCCCTAGGTTGCTATAACAGCTGTTACGGCTGCTGATGCACCTATACATAGAAGTGACATAGAAATGGACTCTGGTCTGAGTGACCTACAGTGAGACTTCCCTGTTGTCACTGCCACCAGGTAGGTGAGAAGAGAAGGGGGCAACTGAGAATGAGCAGAAATTAAGGAGAAGCATTAGAACTAAGAGAGGAGAGGATTTTTCCCCAAGAGGTGGGTTATTTCAAATAGTTTAGCAAGTCTGATTTCAAATCATAATCATAACCATCTTAGAACAGCAGAGCTGGAAGGGACCCTATGGATCCCTGAGTCCAGGACCTGTCAAGGAGGCACAGTAGGGAACTGAACTCCCAACCTCTGGCTCTGCAGCCAGAGACCTAAACCACTGGACCATCTAGCAGTCCAACTGATAAGAGTTCTTCTTAATCATAGATTTATCACCTTTTTATAAGATCTTATGTGAAAGTGAGGGGAAAGGGTCTAACTAGATGGAACAGTTAGTGTGTTATCAAAAGTGGAATTTCCTTAATAGGTAGAAGGTGTCTGTGTATCCTAGCTTTCATCCCCATTGCATATTGTACATGAGCTTGCTTTTGTTGCTTGATTGGTAATTGGTATGTAAAGACTGGCTTTATTTGCAAGTTTGATTGCTTAGGCACAGAATTTGGAAGGAACTGTGTTGCCAGAGGGAAAACATGTAGTCAGCCTCTGGGTAAGAAGCTGCCATCTCATCTAGTTTTCCACAAACTGCAGATGAGTTGGTAAACCTGTATTCGGACCTTATCGCTTCTGACTTCAAGAGTAAAGCAGTAAAATTATTTTCCTGGCTTATGATTCCCAGTTAGTGGGGAATCCTGGGAGTTGTATGCAAAGAGCAACTATTCCAAGCTATGCCACAAAATGTATTCTTTCCATGTAGGTAGTGTCAGGTTCAATTCTTGCTATCACCAGTTTAATGGATTGGGCAGCAAGTGATGGGAAAGACCTCCCCCTGAGACCCTGAACAGCTCTTGCTAGTCAGAAAAAAAATAATGGGCCAAATAGATCAATGGTTTGATTCCTCCTTTGTTCCTTTCTGCTCTGACATTGACCTTCAACCTTATTTGTCTTCCTTCCTCAGCATGTCTTTGCTGAACAACAGTTGTGATCCCAACTGTGTGATTATCTTTGAGGGTCCTCAGCTCCACCTTCGCTCCATCCGGGAAATTCAGAAAGGAGAAGAGGTAATTAACTTGTTCTCTCTTCCGTCAAAGGCACCTGCGGCAGTTGCATCCCCTTAAATAACTTCCAGACTGCAGGGCCACCAGCTTTAACACTTTAATGATATATTGGTGCTACTTCCTATCACATAGCTATCAGGAAGCAGATGATAAAGAGAATCTTCTCTTCACACTGTCTGGGTCCCATAATCATTACCTCTCATAAATCACTGGCAGCCTTGATGAATTCTTCTTCCTCCATGCCTCCTCTAGGCACTTCATTCTGTTTGTATTTGAGTGCCTTTGCCCTGATAAAAAAAACACTTATGAGACTTCTGGGCAGAATGTGGCATTCACTAAATCATGGCAACAATAAGCATTTGTCAGGCTGAAGCAGTAAAGCTTTCATTGGTAAGGAAAGTAACAAGGCAGAGGTGGTTTCCTTGTTGGTTTTATTAAAAATGACATGGAAAAATGTCCTTCCAAAATGATTTGTGTCCTTTATCAGAGAAATTCTTCACATCATCTGATTTCCACCCATCCTCCCAAAAACGGGCACATACAATACATGCATGCCCTCAGAAGATCGTTGCTAGCAAAATGTGGTATGGTGTTCAATTCACAGAGTAAGTCAAGATTTCTCATCATCTTCTGTCCTTACACGCTGATACTGGATTGCAGTGAAGTGTATCTTTATTTAGTTACAATTTTAAGCTCTATGTTTCTTTCAACAACCTCCCTCAAGTTTTTTGTTTGTTTGTTTTTATGGCTTGGAGAATTGCTTTAAAGATGGCAGTCTGAAGGCATCCATAAATGGGCAATAGGATGATGGTGTTCTGGCTCCCAGAACGTCACCCTACCAATGCTCAGTTATGACTGGCTTCAACATGCTATTACATTCTTTCTTTTTAAGAGTTACTTTCCATGCTCTGCTTTTTTCTAGTAGTGTCTCTTCCCAGTATAACATTTGTTTGTAAGGACTTTCCAGTAAGAACTTACGTTGTATATCAAAAATGCCTCACACAGTGGTAATGTTACAGGAAGTACGCAGCAGTGGTAGTAACACTAAAGTCTCCCATATAATTTCCTGGGAATAAGTCTCATAAGCGGTGTGGCTAACATTTGGTACACGTTGCAGACACAATACATGGGGTGGGGGCAGATCAAGTTATTTGCACATAGTCCCCACTGTAATCAGCTGGGCTTAATTTAGGGGTGATAAATTTAGTGGTGAGGGGATGCAACATAAAGAGGAAGAAAGTTCACAAGGAAGAAGTTCTCAATACAGCATTACAGGAAAAAATGCAACTTTGCAAATGAACCTTCTGAAACACCGTCATTAATAAAAGAGGTTCCAATGTAAGAAGGGATTTCTGTTTAAGAATTTGTACCTACAGTTTTTTAAAATTGCTGTAAGTTTAATTTCTGTGTAAATTGAATGTGCCTGACTTTTTAAAAAGTTACATATTTTCAATCACTCTTAGAATTTTGTGTATAGAAGCAATATAGACGGAAAAGCTTATAAAATTAGGCAAGTTGATTTTCTTGGAATCATTTCAATGACGAAACAACTTATACTTGATACTCAGATGACTTTTGATATGATTGGAAATATTATCTCGTTCACACTGGAATAAACCCTTTCAGGGGTAAATGTCAGCTGTGGTAGAGCATCACAGACTCACACTACCAAGGGGTGTTATGAGGTTTTATAGTGCTCTGGGATCATTGTTCAAGTGTCAAACTTGTGACCTTGACACTTTATCATAATATTAGTAGGACTGAAGTTTAATTAAATTATTCCAGACTCTAGATTCAGCCCAGGGTTTTTTAAGCCACATGCATGTACTATGATAAAACTTTACATTGAATGAGTGGTGGAAAAATGTCTGACCATAATGAGAATTCCAGTTTATTTAAGGTTGGGGTTGGGGTTAGGATTAGGGGTTAGGGCTATGGGAAATCCTTGCATTTCTCTTACATTTCCTAACAACAGTTTGGAAGATGTTTCTATCCAGAATAGTACCGAACTACTGACAACCAGGCCAAAAAATAGCATGACTCACTGTACAATGTATTCAGTGCTGGATCCCTGCTTACACAGGATCACAGTCCATCCTAAGTACTTGTGCTCTTCAGTGGGGTCTTGATTACCCCCAAACCTACTATGGCTGCCTAGAAAAGCCTCCAGAGTTGATTTTTGGGCAGTTCCAAGAACTGCAGGGCGGAAGGGCAAAAGACACCAGAACTCCTATCAGCATCAGATTTGACCTAGGCCTTCTTGTCCCAATGCATCATATTAATAAAGAAAAGACCAAAAAACAAACAAACTTCAAAGGAAATCAATCAATCAATCAATCAATTCTTGGGACTTTCTTCTCCTGCCTGTTTTTTCTTTGTTTAAATAACTGCCATTTATAAGTAGTTAAATACCTGCCATTTATAAGTATTTATAAGTATGGAGATCTCAGTGGATTCTGCAACAAAATGGGACTCTGGAGAACCTTTTCTGGTGCATTAAGGTTAAGCAAAGGGTAGAACTATTATTAAAGTTCTGCTGTGTTCAGCATTAAAATGTTGCCACATTTTAGATATTCAGGTTGCATGATGAGTCAAAAATGTCCCACAGCAAATCAATCTAAAGAAACAAAAGAATATTTTTATGCTGTTAATATTAGATTTCATAGTAATAATTTTTTTAAAAAATGTCAAAGACTGCAATTCTGTCCACAATAAGTTGTGAATAAATCTTATTGAATGCAGTGAGTTGTTTTTTTCCTGAGGAAATAAGCATAGGAGTGCACTCTAAGGTATTTTATCCTACTGAAGCAATGCCCTTAGGTTTTGCATTTTCAGCAGCCATGAGAGAATGTAGCTTTGTCATTGTTTACCTGATGAGAGCTGCTTAAATTTAAACAGAAACATCTTTACTGGTAAGACAAAGAAGAAAGAACCTTTTTAGATCTAGAAAAATCCACACACTGATCTTGATTAAATGCCATTGTAATTTGTGTACATAGGTAGGTGTGTGCAGGTAGATATGCCTTTTTCCAAGTTACAGAGGAAAGAGTCGTAAAAATTATTGATGCAAGAATTCATGCTAAACTCGCAGTTAAAATCACCAATACCACTGTTTACTTACTGTACATTTCAATTCCCTGTTCCTTAGATCAGAGGTCATCAACCCCCAGTCCGCGGCCCGGTGCCGGTCCGTGGCCTGAGCTGGACCAGGCAGCAGAGACAGACCTCCCCCCCCCGCACGTACTCCCCTCCCCACAGCTGCTTTGCGCACGCGCACGCGTGCCAGTGCCGGCATGAGCGCTCCCCCACCCCTTCACACATGCGCCCGAGCGCCCGTGCAAAGGGGTGGGCGGGCCCGTGGGCAGGCGTGCAGGCGCTCCTGCGCTTGCGTGAAGGGGTGGGGGTGCTCATGTCGGTGCTGGCGCGTGCGCACTCCCCCACCGCTTCGCGCATGTGCCCAAGAGTGCATGCGTGCCCGCGCAAGCGTGAGGGGGTGCCCCGCCTTCCTCAGAGCCTCAGCCGGTCCACGGTCCCAAAAAGGTTGGGGACCGCTGCCTTAGATCATGTAGAAAGCATTAAAAATATACTAAAATGCACATTAAAATACAGACTCTAAACAATGGAAGAGACTGAATATAATAGGACCAAGATAAGACCAGTAGCAAAAATAAAAATACAGCAGCATATACAATCCAAGTAAAATCAACAGTAAAAAAAGGAAAATGTTATAGTGTAAAAACACTAAGAGCAGTTATTAAATATATAGAACTACCTTGAAGAAGGAAAAGGATGTTGTTGGCTCCAGAAAGACCATAATAGATGCTAATTGAGCCTCTCTGAAGAGGATACTGTATAGATAGCATCACACTTTCCAGTGGGTCTCGGAGCTTAAGGTCTAGGTAGGTTCAAGGAGATACTCCTTCAGATAAGTTGGCTCTGGTCCCTTTAGAGCTGTAAAATTTAAAATCCACACTTTGCTAGTTCTTTCTGCCAGAACCTACAGAAAGACTTGGATTCTGCTTAAAGCACAGAATCATAGTTAAAATAATGTTGACAACAACAAGGAATATGTAAATTTATCAGAGTAATCTTGATGGAAACTCTCTTCACTTCACTTGATATTTGATTTATGCCCCAATTGTGTTATTATTATTTTGTATATGTATTATTTTGTTACTCTGTTGTTTTATCTGCTGTAAACCGCCCAGAGTGGCCCTGGCTGCCAGATGGGCGGTATATAAACCAACAAACAACAAACAAACAAACAACAATAACTATTATTATTAATAATAATAATAATAATAATAATAATAATAATAATAATAATAATAATAATAATAATAATAATAATAATACTTCAGAAAATGTCTCATCTTTCATGGTGTAGACTCCAGAAGAGTTTGTTCAGTTAGTGGGCAATAAGAAAATGACTTCATAGTTCTCAGTTATTTTTAATCCTGATAATATTTACACCTTTAAATCTCATAAAGTTATATCCATGAAATTGATGTGTAGAACAGGCAAACTGTCTTAAAACTATGTATACAGCATCTTATCTCAAACTGGCTTTTCCACTAGATTTCAGAGATGTAGTTCCCTGCATATACCTAGCATGGAATGCTATTATCATATCCGATACCACTCTGATGGCAGAAAGTGAGGAGGAATTAAAGAACCTCGTAATGAGGGTGAAAGAGAGCGCAAAAAATGGTCTGAAGCTCAACATCAAAAAAACTAAGATCATGGCCACTGGTCCCATCACCTCCTGGCAAATAGAAGGGGAAGATATGGAGGTAGTGACAGATTTTACTTTCTTGGGCTCCATGATCACTGCAGATGGGGCAGCAGCCACGAAATTAAAAGACGCCTGCTTCTTGGGAGGAAAGCGATGACAAACCTAGACAGCATCTTAAAAAGCAGAGACATCACCTTGCCGACAAAGGTCCGCATAGTCAAAGCTATGGTGTTTCCAGTAGCGATGTAGCTGGACCATAAAGAAGGCTGACCGCCGAAGAATTGATGCTTTTGAATTGTGGTGCTGGAGGAGACTCTTGAGAGTCCCCTGGACTGCAAAGAGAACAAACCTATCCATTTTGAAGGAAATCAACCCTGAGTGCTGACTGGAAGGACAGATCCTGAAACTGAGGCTCCAATCCTTTGGCCATCTCATGAGAAGAGAAGACTCCCTAGAAAAGACCCTGATGTTGGGAAAATGTGAAGGCAAGAGGAGAAGGGGACGACAGAGGACGAGATGGTTGGACAGTGTCATCGAAGCAACCAACATGAATTTGACCCAACTCCGGGAGGCAGTGGAAGACAGGAGGGCCTGGCGTGCTCTGGTCCATGGGGTCACGAAGAGTTGGACATGACTTAACGACTAAACAACAACAACAACAATCATCTTTAGTCCTTGGAAGTCTTTTTGATGGCCTTGGGTAATTAATAGCAGTTGCCTAGTAGCACATAGTACTTTTTCCCTGTGGACTGCATTGTGTTGCCCCACATTGTGTTGCCCCACATTAGTGGGGCAACACAATGTGGACACATGAAGGTCTCATGATCTCAGGCATCCAAACACAATAAACTGTTTCTACCATAAAATATAAGATATTATAGGGAAATTCAAGACAGCACATAGTTCTTGGTTTGTGATGGCTGCATTATAGGTATTTGTGTTGGACCTGGAACTACTAGAAAATACCCTTCTTCGTCGTTCTGTCTTTATTAATAGACTATCCATATTCACAGATATGACAGCTTTCTGTAAATCTAATTTTTGCCAGATTTCTGTGGTGCATGGATTTTAATGGCTGGGCAGAATCATCATATCTATACGGTCAAGTTCAAATCCTGACAATATGAAAATCTACTAAAATCATTGCCCTGAGCAATGCTCTCTCCATTTTCTAACAAACACAAACCATTACACACTTTCCTGGGAATGTCTTGCCAAACACAGTGCTACAGCCAAAGCCAGAGAGAGGCAAGGCAGGAACATGGTTTTGTCAGCTCTCATTCTGTGCTCAAGCAGTAAGACAAATTACGGCCTATCTATATGGGTGTTGTGTCTTTGTGTGTGGTTGAGGATTTGTACCTGTGTCCAATATAAAGTAGAAGGAGGTCATTACAGAAGTCAACTGTGGTTATTTGACAGTCTGTTTCTGATTACGAGACTACTTGAATTTAAAGTTTGATCTTTCACTCACAAGCAATTACAGCACTTTAGTCTTTGTTATCGTGTCAGCTGTGGTTTCCTTTTTTCCTGGGTTTTTTTCCTATGTCAGGTTCCAGATTTTAAAATCTTCCTATAACTTGGAAGGAGAAAACATAAGGGGACAAAATACATTGTTCTGAAGGGGGGGAAACCATGAATGGTATGACGGTTGCATGGTCAAGCCCCCCCCCCCCCCCGTAGCCACTCGGACACAGAACGCTTCCTGTTCTGAGGTTGCTGAGCCCAGGGAAAAGTTAGCTGGAGAGGAGAATCCGACACATTACTGTCTACTCAGACTCAGCAATGCTTCCAGGGAGTTCAAAACAAAATCAACAAGGCTAGGCACGTAGAAGCAAGGCATCTCCTTTGCAAAGGAAAAGCTTTCACCCACCCACTCAAACATGAAATATTCTGGTAGCTGGGTCAAAGCAAGACCTGATTTTAGTACCACTAATCCTCTCTGCCAAAAATCTAGACAGCTGTTTGAAAGGAGTTTTGTATTTTATCAAAGAGAGGGGAAAGCTTAAAAGGGCAAAAGGCAAATGTTCCAAAAAGTTACAAAATGGTTTCCCAAAATACCCGAGACAGTCTTAAAGCCATTCAAGAGAAACACAGTAGAAAACAACAAGCACTAAGCTCAACTACCTAATGCTCATACCTTAACAGACTGGTAGCATACTGCATCCTTTGTAGGACAGCATGTAGATACAGTTATCTTGTTCTAAGTAAGACTTAAGCCCTTCCAGGCATTTAGAAACAGTGGGTGAGCAAAGCACTTGCTCCTGAGACATAGGCTATGCTGTCTAAACAGTTTTCCTAATCCCTTTTATACATAAAATGAGCTATTCTAACCTTGTCGTAATCACCTCTTAATCCCCTTTCATATTTACCCAAAACAAAAGCATTTTCTTCCCATCTTCCTTTTCTGCAACTGAAATTTGCATGACTCCAGGGAAGGAAGCAGACTTTCTTTTCAAGTCAAGAGTTAAAGTGGAAGTGTTAGATCCCTTTTGGTGCTGCTTTGATGTGGCTTCTGATAAGAGCATGGAGGTGTCAGTTCCCTCTCAGTTCTTTTTGAAGTGTTCATTAACAGGAGATCAATTGAAGGTGTTAATTGGTCTTCTGTTCCAAATTAATACTGACCTCTGCCTTCTTGTCCAGCTTCCCCATTTCTCAGTTTCTTCACAAATGGTTTGCCTGCAGACCATTTGGAATGAATTTAACTTATCACTTTATTTTTAAAAACCAAAATATTGATTAGTTGGGCCCTATTCTAAAGGCTCAGTAACTTTGTGTTAAGCAATCGTTGAATGTTCCACTTATATTTGAATTACCATTCAGTGTTAGCTCTGCTAGGACCAATTTTGCTTGTCCCTTGGGGTGGCTATCTAATTCTCTGCACTCTATAAATCTTCATGTTGAGCATAGACTATTCACATAATAACTGGAGTAGAGGCTCAGGTTTTTCAAATGTATCTGCACTGAATTAAAATCTATTAGCCAATGCTTGTCACATTTCATATCTTTAAATTAATACTCTTCTTACATAATCAGAACTGACAGTCTTGCACAATAGGTTCAGCATCCAACCACCTTTGATTAACCCTCCTCTAACAAGAAAAAGGCCAGTGATTTTTTTAATGAAACCTGAAGCTGGAACTGAGAGAATTGTATTTTCTGAAAGTAGATATTCCTTTTATCAGCATCAATGTGAATAAATAACACTTTACAAATTCCTAATATGTCCAGGGACCTAAAGATGTTTTATGGAAATATTGATGGATGATACCTGTTAGGATGCATACACATCATAATAGACAAGACACAGAGAGGAAATCGTGCTGCCTGGAAAGTGGGGAAAGGAGAGTAAATGGAAGGAAGAGCTAAATGAGCACTAGAATGAAGAAGGAGAAAGACCAGTGAGAAGGAAAAGCAGTGGCGGGGGAGCAGAAGACAGTGGGGGACAGAAGGAGGAATGGGTGTATAAGGGACAGAAGGAGGAACGGATGTGTAAGGGAAAAGAAATAGCACCAGGATGGGTAAGGAGAAAGAAAAAGCTCCTTGGGCCATGGTAATGGTATCAGGCCAGACAGGTAAATAAGCATGTCATCAACATAAAATCTGTACAAATGGGTGAATGAGGGAAGAGGAAGTGCACTGGAGCAGGTTCTTTTCAGCCCTTTTTACCTTTGTTAATGATTAAAACATTTAAATATTTTTTTCTGTTGTCTTAAAAAAAATTCTTTGGATGATTGAACAATATTTTAAGCTTTGAATCCACCATTGCTGTCTTGGAGTTTCTACATGAAGTCCTTGACAAAATTTAAACCACTCTTTTTGTTGTCTGCAGCTTACCATCAGCTATGTTGAAACAATGATGCTCACTCCTGAACGCCAGCAACACCTGAAGCGCCAGTATTGTTTTGAATGTGACTGCCTCATGTGCCATACAAAAAGCAAGGTAAGTCAGGCAAACTGATTTCTAGATTGTGACTCTGGTACTGCCAACATCTAAAAACGAATGGGCTAAGCAAAAATGGACTTGGCCCATAGGTCTGCTTGTGTTCTCAAGAAAGATGGATCCGAAATGAAAGAAACGCAGGAAAAGCCAAAGAACCCATGCTGATCTGATTTCCTTGCTCATTGGAAAAAACAACAACAACCACCAAGGTCCAGGATTGCAAAAGACCTTAAAAATAAGAGACTCCTATGTTTGTGAGATGCACATGTGTCTTCCTTTCTCTCTCCCTTGCAGCCCCCCCATATGATGAATTTGCCAAGTTTATTTTATCCATTATTGTAGGGATTGATTGTTTGATACATTTATTACAACCAGGGTCCTCATATGAATTGCTTTTGAATCCACAGTGGGGTGAGAAGGCAGCAGAATGTTCCTTCAAATAGCATCTTATCCAAGCTAACAAAACTAGTCCCTTAGAGATCTTGGTAGAATGAGTGACATTTCTGAAAATGCGTTTAAATATGAGTTAGTTATATTGACATTGGATTCCCAGTGTGGTGTAGTGCAGTGGTCCCCAACCTTGGGCCTCCAGATGTTCTTGGACTACAACTCCCAGAAGCCTTCACCACCACCTCTGCTGGCCAGGATTTCTGGGAGCTGAAGTCCAAGAACATCTGGAGGCCCAAGGTTGGGGACCACTGGTGTAGTGGATAGAGCGATGGACTAGGACTCTGGAGAACAGGGTTTAAATCCCCACTTAGCCATGGAAACCCACTGGAGGATGGAACTGGTAAACCACTCCTTAAAAATCTCACTTACCATGAAAGCCTTATTAGGTTCCCTGTTAGAGATGGGCATGGATTGAAAAAATAGCCATTTGTTGTGATTTATAATTCATCAAAATCGATGAATCACAAATCATGAATTTACAATTTTTATTGATGAATCGATTCATCGATACATCTTGACTTTACAACCCTAAAAAAAACAGTGAAACTACACTACTGGACAGTATAATACAGTAGTACCTTGGTTTATGAACACCTCAGTTAATGTAATTTTCAGTTTACGAAGGAAAATCCATTGAAAATAATGCTTCGGTTTACGTTTTTTTTCCGCAGTACAAAGGAAGTTTCCCCAGGATGCATTGTGCCTGGAAGTTTATAGCGCTGCCCCGTTCCTATGGCAATCCGTGTTTTGGTTTATGAATTTTTCGCATTACATAACGTCCGTAGAAGGCATTAAATTTGTAAACCGAGGTACTACTGTATTCTGTTGATAAACTATATTAAGCAATAAAAATAAGAAGACAAAAATGTTGTGGCACCTTAAAGATTAAGTATGAGCTTTCATGGACAAGTTTCAGTGTGAGCTTTCATGGACAAGTTCACTTTATCAGAAAAGCTCCCATTAAAATATAGCAGTCTTTAAAGGACCACAATGTTTTTGTCTTGTTTTTTATTTTGTTTTGTTTTTGCCTCATATGCTAGCACAGACTAACCACAGCTACATTATCTAAAACTACAACTGTTGATAAATTAGTAATATCGCAGCCTACAAAAGCTTTCCACAGTGGCAATAGGACCTGAGGGAATTTGTCAATGGACAAATTTGATATTCTTCTGCAAAAAAGACAAGAAAATGAGGGGAAATCTGTGGGAAGAGTTAGAGAACTGTTTACTTCTCATTGTATGAAATCATAATCTTGTAACGTTTAAGCTATAATGACGACACTGAGTAACGTAACAGATTAAGCTTTAAATAATGTGAATCCTGTTTGTCTATTTAGCAAAAAGAAGAGAATTCCTGCCTCTTGGAATCTTCTGCCAAAATTATGTGAGTCCAGCTTTCTACTTTATAGGAAATTGACAATGTTGGCCATTATCTTGTAGGGATGTAAATGCTCATCTACCTTGTTCTTGTATGCAAAAATAAGAAATTGTAGGTTTTTTTATGCCTGCTTGCAAATTGACATTCTGCCACTCTTGATGAGAATGTTCATATTTCTAATAACTGCCTTTGCACATATTGTGTAAACTTTGCAAACTGCATACCTAAACTATGATAGCTGCTGCAAAGAGGTCCCCCCCAGGTAAGTGTCCCTCAGGCACTTAGAGACACCAAAATCACAGAGAAGCTTCTCCTGACTCTTCTCTACAAAACCTCCAACTTTGGGTTTTGGAGTTATACAACCACAAAGTGCCCTCCCCCGGTAAGTGTCCTTTAGTAGCTTGGGGAAAACCTAATCTTCGCCAAGGCAGATGAGCATTTACGTCCCCACAAGATTGCCTATTTTTAAAGGTTTTAATGTTTTTAAAGTTTTAATATTGTTGTACGCCGCTCAGACACCACTGATAATGGCGCGGCTAAAAAATCTTGTAAATAAATAAATAAGATAATGGCCAACATTGTCCATTTCCCATAAAGCGGAAAGCTGGACTCACAGAATTTTGGCAGAAGATTCCAAGAGGCAGGAATTCTCTTCTTTTTGCCAAATGGGCAAACATGATTCACATGATTTGAAGCTTAATCCATTAAGTTACTCACAGTGCCATCATTATAGCTTAAATGTTACAAGATAATGATTTCATATGAGAAGTAAACAGTTCTCTAATTCTTCCCACAGACTCCCCCTCATTTTCTTCTCTTTTTGCAGAAGAATATCAAATTCGTCCATTGATAAATTCCCTCAGGACCTATTGCCACTGTGGAAAGCTTTTGTAGGCTGTAATATTACTAATTTATCAACAGTTGTAGTTTTAGACGAGGTAGCTGTGGTTAGCCTGTGCTAGCATATGAGGCAAAACCAAAATAAAAACAAAAAACAAGACAAAAACATTGTGGCCCTTTAAAGATCAACTGCTATATTTTAATGGGACCTTTCCTGAGGAAGTAAACTTGTCAACAAAAGCTCACATTGAAATATTGCAGTTAGTCTTTAAGATGCCACAAGATTTTTGTCTTCTTTTTTATTTCCTGATATAGTTTATCAACAGAATATTATGGGTAATATTGTTCAGTACTGTAGTTTCACTGGCTGAGAATCTCAGAGAAGTTCTAACAAGTAGTATCTAATGATAGTTGGCGATTAAAGCCATTCTCTACTTATATCTCTGAATGCATCTCCACAACAGGAGTCAGTTCAACCAACAAGATGTAGGATTTCCTGGAGAAATGCAGCAGTTTGTACTTTTTAAAGGCAGGCTCCCTTGACAGTCCTTGACTATCTCTTTGCGTAAACCAGACTCACGTTTTTCTCTTATGCTGCCCTCTCCTTACAGCTACAGAACTGTTTTGATACAATGAAAGTCGGGTTTTTTAATAAACGTTTACTCTGCGGTCATGAATTTCATAAAGCTATCAGTTATCTTCTCTCCATGGAATATGTCGGGCCTACCCTCTTCTCTACAATAATATCAGATTTATTTTAGTCTGTTGCCTATATCTCCTTTGTCCCTTCAGAGTTAGGAGTGAGTTCACCCCTGGGGCTCTTGAAAAATCATTTTTCAACTAATTTGCTCTCACAGTGGTTTTCTAATTATTATTTTTGTGAATTGATGTTTCCTCTTAATACATTTCCATTTTTTCTCTTATAATTATTAAGCAGTGCAGATTTTAGAAAAATTGTGAGCACAACTGGTGCAGTATGTGTGATTGCAAGATATTGTTTGATTTCCTTTAAAAACTAAACTGTGAAGTTACTTAGCTTATTGCCATTTATTCCCCACATTAGTATCACAGTTCAGTGCCTTTTAGTAAGGCTGTGACTACACAATCAAATAGTGCAGGATTTTTTCTGATCACATGATGCAAAGGCCAATTTGAATTGACCCAACCCTTTTTGCTCCTAGTGTGGCTTTTTTCCTCAGCTGCTGGAGGCTTCTACTTTTTTTTCTAGCCAGAATTATTTGAACAGACCTTTCCTCATATGATCAGTTGATTTGTTCTTGTGAATATATGGTGTGTATCTGTGGGTGGTTTTCAATAATGTAGGCAGTTCAAGACTGCTGGAACACTCACCCCTACATTCTTTTCCCCAGTCATCCTCCAACTTTTTATATTTGTTAAAATGTATGAGATTAGCACTAGATCACCTTATCAATTTACCAGTCATATTGATATATTAGTTTAGCATTAGATCGCTTCCAAACAATTTTTTTAAAATTATGAACAAAAAAGGAAACAACCCAGATGAAATTAAAGACATTCCTGTGGTGTGTGGTATTTCTCTATACATTAAGAAGAACCTTGGAATGCTGCCATCTTTTCTGGAACACTGTACAACCCTTTCAAAATCAAGTGGCTTGACAATGAACCGTAAAAGGATCAGGACAAGAGGAAGGAAGGAAAGAATGGACGTCTATGGGCTGAAACGTGAATTGCATCATATCAGGTGTGAACACAACTCCTGAATCAATCTGCAGTCACTGACTGTGAATTCAGCCATAATACAGATTGCAAATCAAATCTCAGCAAAGCCAAATCAGAGTGACTCAGCTTTCCAGTGTAGAGGCATCTTAAATCCCATTATATTCAAGGGATTATACCCAGGTTAATGAGTTTAGGGTTTCAGACCTCTGAATTATACTTCTTTTTAAAAGATTATAATTATTGCGAAGAATTGAGAGGAGTTAGTATGATCTGACAAACATCATGCTGTTCTGAGGGAGCTTTGCTGGAGAATGTGTTCCTAGCCCTTATTGTTGTAGAGCAACAACGTGGGAAACATGGCTCCTCAGATTCGTTTAGATAGCAGCTTCCATAATCCCTCAACATTTTCCATGCTAATTAGAACTGATAGAAAGATGGGAAAACATGCAGAGAATTATTGCTAAAGGGGGGATTATAGTGAAAGTCTTAATGCTCAATGTGTGCACTTTACTCTGCTACTTGTATCTCCCAGATTCTTCCCTAAGCCTATTCTTGTCTCTCTCCTATAACCAATGAACCATATTCATAGTTTATCTTAAGTTCCAATTGCCCCACAATTACATTTAACATGTAATTTATAAAGGCTGTTCTGATACAATTTCTGCTGCCTTGTTTGTGCCAGAGGGTGATCGTATTTTTTTCTCTAAAACCTGTCCTGCCTCAGAAATATAAGAAAATATTCCCTTAGAATTTTAATAATGTCAAGTCTCCCACTTGGAAGTGTTGCTGCTGAATTTCTTCATGCTAACTTTTAATACTAAAATTAAGACAGAGCTAACAAACAGTATTACAACGATAATCCCTAAACTGATTTGACAACATCTCCAGCTGCCAAAATTCACCTCCTTGTGAAAAAAATAGGGCTGACACCGAGATCAGAAAACTTACTTTTTAGAATTGCTGCTTAGAGGTTGTGTTGGCCGAGGGATTGTCAAAATTGTAACGCCAAAAACAAACAAACAAACCCACAATCGGTTTTCCAAGTTACATTTTTCTCATTTTAGTTTTACAGCATTGCTGCTAAAAAAAATGCTGAATAGAATTAACTTTTTTTTCTTTACTCCTTGAACTCTTTACTGATATATTTTATAAACAGGATGAGGGGATTTACATTCTAAGCTTGTAAAGCAAGAGTGTGTTTTGTCTTCAGATAAGTAATTTAATGTGTGGTGGCTTTTATAGAGTCTGAGACAATGTTACCTTTCGTGGAGTGTGTAAGTCATCAACATCCCTAAAGGAATCCATACTTTGAATCTCTGCTTTCGCAATTTGTGGAAGATTGAGGATAATGAACCACTATAAAGAAAGCTACCTGCCATGATCTGTAATTTCTGATAGTTTTAGTTCACAAGTGTGAAGTTAATATCACTCTGCTCTGTGGTCTGGTCTTGTGTTCACTCAGCTAAATTATACTTAGAGAGAGTCTTCTTTGGCAGTCTCTATTAGTGAGAAATCTAACAGTATAGCTCACAGGCAGCTCTAGTTTCACATCCATTAACCAGATTTTGAAGGTTATTATTTCTGCATACAAACTATGAAACCCTTCATTGATCTACTTTGCAGACTGTTTTCTGATTGAGCCTCAGTTATTACTCCTGTGATGTCCTTGTCGGATGGCATCATTTGTTTTATTTTTAAAATGTGTACCCCATGTTTTTTAGCAAAAAAAGGCAGTTCATAGTAATAAAATAGTGAACAATGTAGCAATCACACACATCAGCGGGCATGGGACAAGAAGAGCAGGGATTGCCACTCCTTTTGCCACTGCTCTCTTTCACCTAAGTGAAGCTCAGGCCATGCTGCCTTTTCCAGTGGTTCTGTGGGGAGCCATCTTGCAGAGTTCTCATTCATGAAACACCAAAATGGGACTGAAGAAAGATAAGGTATAGCCAGCTGACCCACCTCCCTCCCCAAACTGCACAAAGCCAGTAGCCAGAGGCATAAGAGGTCTCCCTCCATAGCCAGATGTGCATTAAAGATGTGTTCCTTCCCACCTGCTCTGTTAGGAAGAGGGATGCTTCATAAACCAGCAATTTAAAAGTGAACAGTGATAACATATTGCCATCTGCAGCCAGTAAATAAAGGGACAAGACACAAAATATGGATTTCAAAAGACCCACAACTTTATTAAACTATTTCACTTCACGTTAGACAGTCTAACAAGACTAAGGATAGGTAAACTTTGTCACTTATCTATCTTCTGGGAGTATTTTCCCCACACATTGGTGGCTCCCTAGTCTAACCCCACTTTCATCTCTCTCTGTGTGTGTGTGTGTGTGTGTGTGTACGTGTGTGTGTGTTAGGGGGAACTCTTTCCTTTGTGCCCTCTCAGCCAAATGAGTTTGCTTCTTTTGAGCTTATATTTCCCCATATTTTTACACTTCATTGTGATTCTGTATTATGTGTCAATTCTTTTGTGTTTAATAAAATTCCCCTTATGCAGAGCTCTGTGTGAATGAGATCTACTCAGCCCAATCTATTTCAAGACACACTATTGCCAGCATTCAAAGATCCCTTATGGGATCTATTTATTTATCATGCTGCCCTTTCATCCATCCCCAGAAAGATCAGGACCACACCCACCAGAAAGATCACTTCTGCAGTCGTTCCCCACCCATGACAATGAGTGAGGAAGGACTGCAGTAGTGGGATTTTCACTCACCCCCCCCCATCCTTTGTCCATCTAACAAGCCTGTTCAGACCAGGGGGAAGTGAAACCAACGTGGAGGATATATCAGGGGTCTCAGACTGAAGAAGCTACTTGGCTGAGTAGTGAAATGTTTCAACCTAATAAGAAAGAAGTCCAGTTGTCATGACTCGAATTCCAGATAACCTCACCTGGATGACTGAGAATCTTCACAGATAAATCCCTTATGGGTGTCTCTCAGCATGTGTGAGTGTACTCATGGGCTCTGAAGAACATACCTGGTAACACTGGTTGTAGCCTGAGGCCAATAGGGCCCTAAGGATCTCACTGTTACTGCCCTCTCTCTGCACAACCCGACCAAATTCTGACCTTTTTAACCCAAAGCCGCCCCTGATTTACCCCTTATATCACATAGGAATCTGAATGTAATAGGAAAAAATAACCTGGGTCCCTTTTGTTCAGTATGGGAATTAAATAGTCCAAGATTTCTGTCTGGCCCTAGAAGCAACCAGAACTGTCTGGCTAGTATCAGCAACGAAGCGGGTGGCATTGAAGCAGGGCAAGCCTTTTAAAGAGGTCTGTCTCTGCCCCAAGTGCTGCATACATAGTGACACAATGTGTCACACTAGACGCCTCTGACTCCATTACTGAAATGGGAAAATGCCCCCCACCAAACTGCATAACAGTGGGTGTATAAGGAGGCAATATGCAAAACAGACTTTTATCATTAACAAAAAAGTTGCCACCAGAAATAGCATACTTAGGAAACTGGCTGAGTCAGACTGAATGCACACCCACAAACAGTAAGAACAACAGCTTTGTCCCTGTGCTACTCCACGGCAGAATATGCTAGTGCTGTATGGTACAAATTGCCACATGCCAAACAAGTTGATGTAGCTCTTAATGAATCATGTAGGATTATTACTGGCTGCCTGAAGCTTACCCCCCCCCCCTTGAAAAAGTATATTATTTGGCTGGCATTGCCTCCCCAGAAGTACATAAAGAGGTGCTAGCAAATAATGAATGAAATTAAGTAATACAGCACCAAACCCATGCATCCCCTAGACAACAGCTAAAATCAAGGAAAGGTTTTTTGCATACATCTCAAACTCTAAATATTAAACCAGAAGAAGCTAAGATAAAACTATGGAGAACAAAAACAACACACTTTGCTGAATGGATGAAACATTTTAATTTGTTTTTAATTTTACCTATATTTTGTGTATGTTCATAATTTTAAATTATGCAGTGCTCTGATATGAATAAGGAAAGAAGAAAGTGGTGTCTTGTGCGTGGCTACAGCCATCTTTCCCGCACTAAAACCAGACTCAGTAGCATAACTTCTGAGAGTAAGTATTACTGTTTCCTAGCAACTATAGCAGTTTGATTTCAGGGAAACAACACAAATAAAAGAGAGCTTTCTGCAGTGACATTATCTGGGTGGTGGTGTGATTTCTAACCTATGAAATCCATCCTGCACTCGACAAACACCTGGAAAGCCCCTAACATCTGTATCAAGAGTATTGGCAGAGAAATGTGTCATCCTTTTTACAGCTTTACTGACAGTGATATGGAATTGTCTTTGTGGTGGCCAAGTCTCTTCGTGTATGAAAGACTGTCCATTTGAAGGACTGCCAGAGGACCACCTCCTTCTTAAGGTGTCATGCTCTTTCAGGGCTATTCAGTCAAAACCTGATTTAAAGCTAAAAGCCAAAAAAAGCAAAAGGTGTGCTGCTTATATACCACCCCATAGAGCTTAAAGCACTCTCTGGGAGGTTTACAATTTAATTATGCAGGCTACACATTGCACACACAGAGAGAGAGAGAGAGAGAGAGAGAGAGCGCAATCTGGGTACTTAGTTTACTGAGCTCAGAGGGATGGATAGCTGAGTGAACCTCGAGCCAGCTGCCTCGGATTGAACCTGGGCCATGAGCAGAGTTTTCACTGCAACATTACAGTTTAACCACTGTACAACAAGGCTCTGTAAGATCAGTTGTGTGGCTGGTTACATGTCTGATTTAACAACCAGTGCATGATTGGTGATACAGAGCCTTCCAGAATGAATGGAAGCACTTGCCCTTATATAATCATGTAAGAGACATGCTTGTCCAATTACCTTTACATAGTCACATGAGAGACTAGGAGTAAGGACCTTGAAGGTGCCCACAGTCCTCCCCACTCAAGTGAGATGCCTGGCAGTTCTCATCAAATTATTAAAAATATAATAATTTTGATTTTGTATCTGTATGTAGAAATTAGTGAGCAGAATGCTCCTGGGGTTTTTGCTTGCATAAAAGAAACAGTGTAAACTGTGGAGCAAACTGACCCTCATTAATGAAATGTGGATTGTATTTCTGGGCATGTACCACGAAACACCAGGAATGTTACCAGCACCTTGTTAATGGCTAGCAATTTGCCACTGTGACTTGCATGGTTCCCTTTATACAAACATAAATTGGCAGTTGGATTCTGTCCAGCATATGCAATTTCATGCATATCAGTGTCCTCCTTTTCTTTCTGTTTGGGTGATGGATACTCTTCTTTTAGGTTTAAGCAGCTACCCTGACTTTCCCTGAAACTCACTTTTTTTTTTTGCTAGCCAGGCTGATTGTGTTGCCTGTGATTTAAAAGGCCTCATAACCTTGGCATAGATTTTGGAAGAGTGAAAGACAGTTGCATTGTGGTTATTGTTTTTGTCAGAAACAACACAGAAAACCCAGAAATTATTTCTAAGTTTAGGTTTTTGTTATGGTCATCTGCTTCTGGCTTCTCAGATTTGTCCTGGTCAGGATCCAATGCCTGCTGAATGGCAGGACTTGACAAATGAGATTTGAGATCCCAAAGGTTGTTTACCTTTCTTTGCTGTTGTACGATTGTTTTCTCCAAGGGAGCGAGCTGGTCACAGTGTTTTTGAGGATGTTTGAGTGGGTTGGGATGCCAGGGGAGGTGGGGGAGGCACAGGACATAAATTATAGTGCACATAAATGAATGAGAGCTTGGAGACATCTGCCAGACATTCAGATTCAGAGACTATTGGAAAAGGAAAAGGGTATTAATATGGCCTGACAATTTGGCAGGCTTAATGTACTGTGCTGCTGAAGCAGGATTGGAATACAACACTCTCCTGAGAGTCCAGCCTAGTAGTCATCCGAGAGGAATACAATGTCATTACTCACAAAGCCAGAAGGCTGAAAAGAAATGTAAGCCTTGTGAAAGATGATTTAAGCAGACTCCCAGAAGAGTTTCTGTTTAGAGCCTCATGGTTTTCTCTGGCTACCAGCTAGACCAATGAAAGGAAGAAGGACATGTAACTACCTGAGGCCACTTCACGCACATGAGGGGAATGCTGAATGCCTGCCATGCAACTCAGCAAAGAAATATATATTCCAGCTATATGGGCTGGAGATTACATGCGTACGATTTGCCACCATTTCCACAAAACTTAGTGAACTGCTATCAAGAGTCACCAAGTCCACGGCAATCACTATAATCCAGTGGAGCAGCAAACAGAGCTATCTTCATATATCCTCATCTTATGCTCATATTTTCAAAATAAATTTAGTGGTACCACAGCATGTGGGAGTTGGAAAGCAGCAGTTATTTACCCTGAAGTAAATGAGCATCTGGGATGTATCTTTTACTAAGGTGAAATAGGTAGGAGACCAAATTGCTAACATGCACTGGATTATGGAGGAAGTCAGAGAGTTCCAGAAAAACATCTACTTCTGCTTCATTGACTACGCAAAAGCCTTTGACTGTGTGGACCACAACAAACTATGGCAAGTTCTTAAAGAAATGGGAGTGCCTGACCACCTTATCTACCTCCTGAGAAATCTATATGTGGGACAGGAAACAACAGTTAGAACTGGATATGGAACAACTGGTTGGTTCAAAATTGGGAAAGGAGTACGACAAGGCTGTATATTGTCTCCCTGTTTATTTAACTTATATGCAGAATACATCATGTGAAAGGCAGGACTGGATGAATCCCAAACCGGAATTAAGATTGCCAGAAGAAATATCAACAACCTCAGATATGCAGATGATACCACTCTGATGGCAGAAAGTGAGGAGGAATTAAAGAACCTCGTAATGAGGGTGAAAGAGGAGAGCGCAAAAAATGGTCTGAAGCTCAACATCAAAAAAACTAAGATCATGCCCACTGGTCCCATCACCTCCTGGCAAATAGAAGGGGAAGATATGGAGGCAGTGACAGATTTTACTTTCTTGGGCTCCATGATCACTGCAGATGGGGACAGAAGCCACGAAATTAAAAGACGCCTGCTTCTTGGGAGGAAAGCGATGACAAACCTAGACAGCATCTTAAAAAGCAGAGACATCATCTTGCCGACAAAGGTCCGCATAGTCAAAGCTATGGTGTTTCCAGTAGCGATGTATGGAAGTGAGAGCTGGACCATAAAGAAGGCTGACCGCCAAAGAATTGATGCTTTTGAACTGTGGTGCTGGAGGAGACTCTTGAGAGTCCCCTGGACTGCAAAGAGAACAAACCTATCCATTTTGAAGGACATCAACCCTGAGTGCTGACTGGAAGGACAGATCCTGAAGCTGAGGCTCCAATACTTTGGCCATCTCATGAGAAGAGAAGACTCCATGGAAAAGACCCTGATGTTGGGAAAGTGTGAAGGCAAGAGGAGAAGGGGACGACAGAGGATGAGATGGTTGGACAGTGTCATCGAAGCAACCAACATGAATTTGACCCAACTCCGGGAGGCAGTGGAAGACAGGAGGGCCTGGCGTGCTCTGGTCACGAAGAGTCGGACACAACTTAACGACTACACAAGAACAAAATAGGTAGGAGGGATTGGCCACCTGTGCAAAATTCTGTGCTGAGTTATAACTAAGGTATTGAGCAAATATGTGGCACATTGGAAGAACCCACTAGACAATTCCCATCTGAAATCCTGGAAACCTAGATCTAGATGAACAAATAGAAAGAAGCTTCTAAAAGTTCCTATTCAGGTTTACGTACCTTTTATTTCAAGGAGACTCCAGGTGAGCATGCACAGAATTTTAACCATAAAGTTGTTTTTTGAGGTGGTTCCTGCTTGCCATCTCTCCTTAGTTTGAATAATATTTCATCATGCTATACAATTCATAAAACCTATAAAATAACATAAAAACATCAGTAATTAGTCTAAGGACCAACTGGTGGTAGTACGGCTCCTGTCTTCCCTATTGCTTGGCGGTGGGGGGACAATAAAAAACAATAGAACAAAGAGGGAATCAAGCCTCCAGAAGCCTCCAGGGGGCATGATTCCCCTACTAAATACTATTTGGGTCCTCACACATATTTTTATTTTGGGTTCCATATGGCATTGTTTTGGCATTCTTCAGTCACTTCTGGTTTCGATAAAAAGGACAGATGCGGCACCTTTCGGGGGGTTGTTTATGTGTGAAGGGTGAGATGCTGCAGTGCCCAGACATTCTTTGGTTGTATACCTTGGTCTAAAGCATTGTCCCCCTAGAAGAATCATTTAAATAACAAAATAGACTAACCACACACACCCTAGGTAAAGGTGGGTGATCTTGTCATAGTTAGATTGGACATCTGTCAGTTTGCATGCATGTAAAGTTTTATTCTTAACTTCAACTGAAGGAAATTTGGGTGTAGGTCCAGTAAACTTTATCCTGCTCACACTTTTCCACATATTCACTGAACAAGGTTATGTCATGTGATTCAGAGACATAAAGAAGTCTTCAAAAACTGGTTCTCCCTTCCCCTCCTCTGGAACGCCTTTGTTATTGATGACTTTATTGTGCAGCTTCTCACTACTGGAGAGAATATGAATTTCCAAAGATCATTTATGATCTAGCCATCTAACAGTCTTGTCACTCATCGCAGTATATTTGTATTTATAGTATGTTGTGATGCTTTATCTAGAAATCAAAAATTTCTTGATGGTGTTCCCACCATTAGTAACCGACCATTCTAGCATAAAAAGACCAGGCAAGTAGCTTCAGGACACACATGGTTATGCACAGTTGCATGCACAAACAAATTCTAGTCGGGAAAAAAAACCCTGGTTCTTCCAAGCCACTCTTTTTCATTTAAGATTTGAGACACAGTGTGAACTCATTGCCACTAAGATACAGTGCTATGCTGTGTGAATGAGAACTGAAACACAGAAATTCAGCAAATGCAATAGTCAACAGCAATGTTGCAGTGATGTATGAAATTAGAAGTGTTACATGTAGGAGTGTTTGAAAGCTTATTCTCAGAATTGACTCTACCAAAAGGTGCAAATGTGACCTATTTCAGGATGATGAGTCCCACCAAATATAGCACAAGTCTTACTCCTGAGTAAAGAGTGTTTAATAATACACCAGGATTTATGTATTTAATTTATTTAAAATATTTTTATCCCACCTTTCTCCTTTAAAAGAAGCTGAGACAGGATGTATTTGGCCTTCCAGATGTTTTGCCCACTACTTCCGTAGTCCGTTACCATTAACTGTACTATGTGGGGCCCATGGCAGTAGTAGGCCAAAACATCTGAAGGGCCAAACATTTTCTGTCCATATAATACTCATTACTGTCTGAGGGGGGTGGGCTCTGAGAGATTATTGGGTCCAGGGTCTGAAATTACCTAGGTGAACCACTGTGCGCAAATGAAGGAACTACTTGTGTCTGCAGACACAGGAAATCTACATTCCAGATGATTCCAGTCTGTTAGGTCCAAACATTGTTGCTTAATACTTTATATTAAAAAACAGACATTATGCTTTATATATTCTCCAGATATACAGACACAGGAGTGATTCATGAACTGGCCACATCTCACTGTGATTGTTGACTTTTACCTGTTCCCAGCCCCAATCAAATGTCTCTGCTGGGTCCACATCTGTAGTAATAATATTAATTTGATCAAATCTATTAGTCTATTAGAAGGAGAAATACAAATGGACTGTTCTGTCACAATGTACTCAGCTAATTAGCATGGGAAGTCATCTATGGAAGGTACTGTGAAAATGATGAGCTTTGATCTAAATGGGAAACAAAGCATGGTGGAGTTACAGCACTATTCAGAATGAAATACATCCATTTGGCTATGTAAATATTTTGGTAGAAGTATCAGACGTGAGATATGAGTCAATTACTGAAAGGTTATTAGAATACTGAGAAATGCACCATTAGCATTTTGCTGGTTTAGCCAATTAGCTGAGCCCAGCCTCCATGACTGAACAGCCCAATAGTGTGTTCAGATTGCTTAAATATGAATATTTTAAATGTGTGTATTAAATAATAAAGATTGAAATTTTTGTTATAGTTTTCATGATATGTTCACTACCTGTGTCTTTATTCACTACATGCTAATGTTCTGGATGTTAGAAACTCTGATGCATGTATGTACAAGAAAAGAAGAAAAATCTCTTAGGACAACAGAAAAAATTACTCTCCTTCCCCTTTGACCCAAAAATAAGCACTAGGAACACAATGTGTATTCCATTTTTTCAGCAGCATGTAAAACATCATGCAGTAGACATTCCAGAAGTAAGGTTCGTTGAGGCGTGCCAAACAGGGTCACTCTGAACAACCTGAGGCAGAAGAGAGTGCTAGCCCAGCCTCGCTCCCCACCTGTCACTGTCTGCACACAGGGAAGGAGAGCCAGGGGAGGAGACAGCCTGATACATGTGGAGATTCTCGTCTCCCAATTGTGAGAAAAAGCTCCATGTGACTTTCCTATTCAGACACTCCCTCTCCCTGTGGAGAGAGTGCCAGGCAGGTAGTGGGTCTAAAACTCTCCCTGCTTCTGCATTTAGATGAATGCTTTTCTGAATACCTGAACAGGGATGTAGACATACAAAGTAGGTCATTGTACAGTGGACCCTCGACTTACAGAATTAATCCGTATTGGAACAGTGGCCACAGGTCGAAAAGTCTGTAGGTCGAGGGTCCATTTCCCATAGGAATGCATTGAAAACGTATTAATCCGTTCCGGCAGAAGGAAAAAATACCACCCTCCAAAAAAATTAAAATAACAGCAACAGTGGAGGAAGTCCCACGCTGGGACTGCAAAAAACAAAAAAAACAACAAAAAAAAAAACAAAACACACACACAGAAACATAGCCCCCAGCCCAAATCTACCCTCCAAAACCCACCCAGAACAACTTTTTAAAAAGAAAGAACAGCAGCACCTTACCAGTCTGAAGCCTCCCGGGGTTCTGCAGAGGCTTCCCGCGCTTGCAAAGCTGTGCTTACTCGCGAGTAGACCCGTGTCTTTGGTGGCGCTTACTCGCGAGTAGACCCCACGCCTTCGGGTTCAAAGGTTCTCATCTGTCCTTTATAATTTTAAGTGCACTTGGAAAGCAGGAGCTCTCTCAACTGCGACACACCCTATATACAGTAATGGCTGACAGACCTACAGCACAAAGAAGCAGCCTCCGCGCCACCTATAGTTAAAAAGTTGAATTGCCCGCCTTTTCCCCCTGCCTATTTCTGTTCTTATGTCGATTCTCCAGCCGGAAGTCGAAGTGAAATTTTGCAGCTGGAGAAGTCCGTAACTCGAAAAGTCTGTAAGTGGAGCCGTGCGTAAGTCGAGGGTCCACTGTATAAAATTGTCACCTGTGTAAAAAGCTAAAAGTTCCCCTTGACAATTAAGTTCAGTCATGTCCGACTCTAGGGGCTGGTGCTCATCCCTGTTTGTAAGCCAAAGAACTGGCATTTGTCCGTAGACACTTTCCGTGGTTACGTGGCCAGCATGACTAGGCACAGAACACCATTACCTTCCCACCAAGGTGGCACCTATTCATCTAATCGCATTTGCATGTTTTCGAACTGCTAGGTTGGCAGGAACTGGGACAAGCAACAGGAGCTCACCCCGTTGCACAGATTCAGACTGCCAACCTTCCAATCGACAAGCCCAGTGGCTCAGCAATTTAACCCACAGTGTCACCCACATCCCTGTCACCTGTATAGTAGTAAACAATTTCACCCTGTTTCAGCCATATGCCATGTGCTATTTTTTTCCTCAAAAAAAAAAGCAGGAAAAAAATTGTCAAGATATCTATTCCTTTTTGTCATATAAGGTTTTGTTTAAAAAGCTCATGTTTGTTTTAGAGCAAACAGTGATGTGCCAAAACACAATTTGTTCTTACTGTCAGTAGATTGGTGCCTTTTCTTCTATTGTGAGAGGGCACTGCAATTCACTGAGGTTACAAAATACTTCATGTCAGAAGCAGTGTATGTTTTGTTTTGGTTTATCTGATTTTACTTTTATTTTGCCTTGTGCTTTACAGGCTGTGGATATCTAGGTAGAATACATTTGATTCTGGTAGAATACACTTGATTCTGGTAGAATACACTTGATTTTGGTAGAATACACTTGATTCTAGCTAAACAAACATTCATTTGGAAATAGGGCATTTTTATACTACACAGTACATTGAAATTATCACTGGGATCAAAAAAATACCCTACAACTCACAAAATGCAAGTTCATTTATCCTGGTATGTCAGGTGTGCAAAAGATCCTGAGGCAGGTACTAAACAGGTAGAGAGTGCAAGCAAAACATGCAATCTACAAAATGCTTTAATTTCCCCCACTGCAGTGCCAACATAGAATTGTGTTTGGAAATGGTTTGAAAGCCTATTTTAAACACATCTGCTACTAAAATCTGTGTTGCGTCTACCACAGGTTACATCCTTCCCAGTGGAGATGCCTCTCTTACCAAGAGGAGTTATGTATGTGGGTGAAATGGTTTGTTGTTGTATTTGGCATCTGTTTAGACTTGGCCGCTAGTACCTGTTGTTGTACATAGTACCTGTTTACACTTGCCCACTGGCTGCTGTTTCCTTTCAAGCTTTGTTCCATGATGATGAAATGTTGCAGTTGGTTGATACAGAGTTTTACAAATTAGATTCCTTTAGTTAGTACATAGATCACCAAATCCAGCACCTGGCATTTGCCACCGACTTTCTCTGTTGGGAAATGGATTGAATGATCTTAGCTTTTAACTATAAAATGACTGTCAAAAGGAGTCGGAGTAACTCTGAAATGTACAAATTTCCAGACCGGGAGGGGTGGGGTGTTACTGTCCTTATCTGTAATAGAATCACAAGTGCAGCAGTTGTGATGATGAAGATGCAAGGTAGGCAGTACAAGAAGTAATAAAGAACCTCAAAGCACCAAGACTAGCTCTGGAGCAAACCTGTCATTACGGAGCCATTTCTATCGTAATTGCTGAAACACATTAATAATTAATCAACAGAAAGGTTCTGGAAGTTGGACGATTCAAGAGTTTGTTTGCATACAAACTGTTTCAGGCATTTTAATTTAAAAATTGGAAGAACATCCACCAGCACTGCCCATTATTTACGACAGAGAATAGTACTGTAATTATTTTCTGAGTCCTGAATGCTTTGTGGTAATTAAAGCACTCTATTGGCTCCATTAAATGCCTCAGCAGAATTAGACCCCGCATTTTGTTGTCCTGTAATCGCCGTATCTTGTGAATGTCCAAAATTTAGGTAATAGGAAAATCCACTCCATTTCCTAAGGTAGTTTTTCTCTGTCCCAGTTTATGATGGCTAAATATTGGCAAGGATTGGGAAAGCATTAGTTGGAAACCTGAAACTGTTCGTTAATGTGGATTTAATTTTCTTTTCATCTGGAAGCTAATATTTCATTTTTGCCTTTGGGTCCTGTGGGAGGAGGGTCCTTACTCAGTCTCGGTGTCCTAATAGTTTCTACCCTCAAGTAAAAAATTCAGCTGAGAAAGTAAGACGGTAGAATTCCTTTTTATTTTAAGCTTAGAACATTACCTTTAAAAAGTAATTAGCTATAGTTCTAGTGGCAGTCCCAGAAGTAGCCTCAAAAGCTAGAAGTCATGATTACAGTTTAAAGGATACTCTTTACCCCTAACCAAATTAACTAATATTGTGATTTTTTGAGTTAATTTTGTAGCAGTGCGGAACACTACAACCCCCTAGTGTGTGTTACAAAACAAGTCTCCATCCCTTCACATTGTATTTCCCTACACGTTCAGAGCATGAGGCACAGCATGAGCTGGCTCTTGAACCATGTGATATTTCTCTTCTCTACTCTCATAGCCATGATCTAAAATAGAGATGGGGGTATTCGTATACGAATATCCCCCCACAGGTGGAAATAATGAGGGTCCGGCCCCATGGGGCTGGACTGTCCACTCACCATTTTGCCGCTGATGCAAGCTCGGCAGAGCCTTCCTATCGCACCGTTGTCCGAAATGGATTTGCCACTCCTGGCAGGAGGTGGGATGACAAGCCTCTGTGCCAGGTCGCAAAATGGCTAATCCATTGCGGACAATGGCGCGATAGGAAGGCTCTGCCGAGCTCATGTCAGCGGCGAAATGGTGAGTGGGCAGTTTTTTCCACCTG
The DNA here is from genome assembly GCA_037013535.1 of Intellagama lesueurii. Classification (NCBI taxonomy): domain Eukaryota; kingdom Metazoa; phylum Chordata; class Lepidosauria; order Squamata; family Agamidae; genus Intellagama; species Intellagama lesueurii. Next base: position 300,166,076 of record JBAJHW010000001.1, on the reverse strand, counting down.
TGGAGGGATATTCGTATTCGTATATGAATGCGAATACCCCCATCTCTAACCAACATAACACCAAGGAAGCAGAAATCACAGCTCTCACAGTTCCACTAGGTCACACAGTTGCACAGGAGAGTCTGTTTGCATAACTGCATAATCTCTTGTGCAAATGCTTCTACAACCACTTGTACAATCACTTACACTTCATCCGGATGAAGAAAGTGCAGAAGAAAACATACGAGAGTCCGAAACACCATGACAGATGTCCGTGCTAGGTCTGTTTCTTAGAAGTGAGTTCCAGAATGCAGCCTGCAAACAGAAGTGTAGGTTTCAAATTCCACCCCTGATGGCATATGACTGGATTCTCCCTCCTAGCTCATCAAACAAAGGGCTGCTTTTCTGGTTGGTTTTGGCACAAACACTTGTGCAACAAATCTAGTACTACAGAAGTTTCTAAAGATGGTTCTAGGTGTACAAACAGACTGTGAACACAGTAGTCACTTCCTTTTGTATACGCCTGAACAGTTGAATAGGCAGAGCATGCAAAAGCTCTGAGAGCATCCGTTCATAGCCCTTTCCACTTTTTCAATATTAAACTAGGTGGATTATCAGTTTTTAAAAATCTGTACAAAAATCCATATTATATAAATTTTGTCTGAAGAGCATATCTTATGGCATTTTATCATAAAACATTCAGTTTTGTACTTGTTTAGATATGTTTGTGAAGCCCATCAGCACATTTTGAGAGGTGCAAAAACAAAAGATGTTCAATTCTAGCAATACATTGAATGGAATCCTAGAGGTTCCTTTTAGCCCTTCATGTTGGGACATTTAAATATTGACCAGGTCATCTCATCCCATCACCATCTCTAATGATAGTGAATGTTTAGTTACCCGTCGTGTGAAAATGTACTTTCTTTTGCCTATTTTGAATCTGCTATCCATTGGAAAAGTCCCTTATGTTAAGAAGGAAAAATCTGCTTGCATAGCTTTATGCACCTCTGTTATGTCCTTGTTAAGCCTCTTCTTCACAGACTAAAAAGATTTTTAAAAATCAGGTTTTTACAGCTGCAAAGTGCACCTCTCCAGATGCTGGATTGCAAGTCCCAGAAGTTGTACAAGTAGCTGTACTGACTAGGGCTGATGGAGTTGAACAACATCTGGAGGGCTGCACTTTACACAGCTTCACCACAGGATTTTTTTTTTCTTCCCAATCCCTTGATGACTTGGATTGCTCTTTCCCAGCCCTATTATATCATTATTTATAGTTTGGAGGGAAAAAAGCAGTTTGCCTAGGTAATCACCATCCTGGGCATTTGCACATTGTCATCTACATACTTGGCTACCTGACTGCTCACTGTGATGAATAAGTTATGCAGTAACCAAATTGTTCAAGGCAAGGATGGGCAATTTGTGGCAACCTAGATTTTGTACTGCAATTCTCATTGCCTTAACCATCATTGCAAATCATGGGAATTATGCAGTAGTAGTCCAATAACATCAGGAGGACCACAAATCTAACACTCTTGATGTAGCACTTTACCAAGGACAGCTCCTTATACATACATACATACATACATACATACATACATACATACATACATACATACATACATACATACATACATACATACATACATACATACATACATACATACATACCATGATCAAAAAATAGTAAAAGGACGAAATCAATGCAGTCAGTGAAGTCAATGCAAAAAGTGAAAGGTTTGGGGGGATAGTAATGTACCCTTCCAGTTATCACAGCATATTATGTAATAATGTGTTCTAATGGCTGCAGAGGTTTCTGGCCCTCAACAAATGTTTGTTTAAACTCTAGTATATCCCACATTCTTTTAGTTTAATGCTAACATCCTTAGAGAGCATCTCTGGTGTTTAGCAACATAGTACTACTTTTTAACTGCTGTATTGAGGAGAGCTGCTCCGTAAGGTTGTTGTTTTAGTTTTTTATTACAAAATATACATGCAAAAGAGACCTCTTTCCTATTAACACTGTGGTATAATCTTATACATGCTAACTCCAAAGTATGTATCAATATGTTGGATGGGATTTATACTGTACTAAGGATGTTTATTATTGCAGCCTTAGTCTATAAATGTTAATCCAGTTAACAAGACGTTACATTTGCCAGATGACTCGGTGTTACTGTAATTATGGGGATTTAATTAGGAAATATAATCTTTCTTTTTATGTCTTTGCTCTGGCAGTAGGTTTACATGTAAAATAGTGATTGCCCTTAACTGAATATACTGCTTATAAGACAAGGTTAGATCCCTTCTCTGTTGACTAAATGTTTACTGTGTTGTAGTATGTCACTGAAACAATACTACTATTTCCCTTTTTTCTTACTAAAACTATACTTTATGCTTTCAACTATATCTGCTAAATACAGTTGCAAGAAAATATTGAAATGTTTTACTTTTCAGGCCGCGCTATGGTATGGAAACGGCATTGGTCGCCCTGCTGGATTACCTATTGAGGGAGGCCGACAGGGGCAAAATGTCCTTGTTGGTTCTCCTCAACATCTCAGCCGCCTTTGATACTGTTGACCATGGTATCCTCCTGGGGAGGCTCTCCGAGTTGGGGATCAGTGGTCTGGCTCTTGCCTGGCTCCGGTCCTTCTTGGAGGACCGTTCTCAAAGAATCCAGCTTGGGGAGAATGTATCAGTCCCTTGGCTCCTCAATTGTGGGTTCCCGCAGGGTTTGATCATCTCTCCAATGCTGTTTAATATCTACATGAGGCCGCTGGGGGGCATTATCCGGGGGTGTGGTGCCTCATGTCATCAGTATGCTGATGACACTCAGCTCTACATCTCCTTTTTTCCATCAGCAGTGGATGCCATTACATCCCTTGAGCGCTGCCTGGGGACTGTTCTGCAATGGATGCAGGAGAATGGACTGAGGCTGAACCCGGATAAGACGGAGGTCCTGAGGGTGGGCACCCCTGTCATCAGTGGGTTGGGAAGCTCCCTCTCTTTTAGGGGAGTGACTCTCACCACAAAGAGTGTGGTCTGCAGCTTGGAGGTCCATCTTGACCCGGCGCTTGCCATGGAATCCCAGGTAACGTCGGTGATCCACACCGCCCATTTACATCTTTGGTGGATTGCCCAGCTGCGTTCCTATCTTGATGTTAGGGCGCTCACCACACTTGTCCATGTGCTCATAGTCTTGAGATTAGACTACTGTAATGCACTCTACGTGGGGCTTCCCTTGAGATTGATGTGGAAACTTCAAATGGTCCAGAACACGGCGGCCAGATTACTAACTGGGGTGAAAAAATATCATATTTCCCCCACTCTGGCCACCTTACACTGGTTACCCATTAGATTCCGCATTGATTTCAAGGTGCTAATGATTACATATAAAGCCTCGATACCTGTCAGAGCGCCTTCTTCCACCTAGTTCTACCTGTGTCACTCATTCTAGCCAGGCTGGGCAGCTGAGGGACTTAACTCCGAGAGAGCTCCGGAAGGAAAAAAAACTAGAAACCGGGCCTTCTCGGCGGTGGCCCCTCGCCTTTGGAACATCCTCCCCCCTGAGATCCGCCTGGCTCCCTCGCTGGGAGTTTTTAAGAGTAAACTGAAGACCTGGCTCTTCAGGCAGGCCTTCCCTCCTGACATTACTTAATTTCTTCCCCTGGTTTTTCCATCTTGGATTATGTTTGCTTGTTTTATTGATGTTTTTAATTTTATTGCTTTTTTTGGACTGTAAACCGCCCAGAGTAGATTCATCTAGATGGGCAGTATAAAAGCCAAATAAATAAATAAATAAATAAATTTTCATTTTTCAAATGAGGATAAACGTATATTTGGCATTTACACCATACATCTATAAATCAATACCAGAGATTGGTTTATATAAGGATATATTGATTTCTATGGCATAGAGACACAGTGAGTGCAACCTTGACTCTGTTGTCACTACTCTATATATTAATATGTTATGGCTGCAATTCTATCATGGATGTAAAGATTAAGTTTGGTTATTTAGTCTGTCTCAGCAGAATCAAACACCTAGAAAAGGAGTCTTAGAGCCCTATAAGATTCTTCACCTCCATTGAGAGAGAGACACTTGGAGTGATTTCCTTCGCATTTAAGTTTTTGCAGTCTGTGAAAAACTAGGATCTTTTCTCTTTAAGAAGCAAAGTATACACACCAAAGCACAACAAATACAGAAGTACTAACTGATTCTTTTTAAAAGATACAAATAACTCATCCACAGTTTCAGGTGGTTGTTGTTTTTTAGTTTATGACATAAACCAACCCCCTACTTTAGACAACTATTTGAAAGTTGCACAGGTTGCACAAACATGTGGAGCTTGGATGATCTTTCTAAAACTATCAAGCAGACTTGATTGATTAGGCATCCTTCAGTCTCGAGAGACTATGGTAACGTGCTCTGTATGGAGGACTTGGAACAGCGTCTAGTGTGGCTGAGAAGGCCAATTTGAGAGTGACAATCTCTTCCACACTGAAGACAAATACAATCTGTCTCCTGTCCAGCTCCCTGATTTTGCTGCTTTCGGGACTGCCTCTTTGCCTCAGCCTGCTGGACAAGGGTCTCTTCAAAATGGGAGAGGCCATGATGCACTGCCTGCCTCCAGGCTGAACGCTCAGATGTCAAGGTTTCCCATCTGTTGAGGTCCATTCCTAAGGCCTTCAGATCCCGCTTGCAGATGTCCTTGTATCGCAGCTGTGGTCTCCCTCTGGGGCGATTTCCCTCCACTAATTCTCCATACAGGAGATCTTTTGGAATCTGACCATCAGCCATTCTCACGACATGCCCAAGCCAACGTAGACATCGCTGTTTCAGTAATGTGTACATGCTAAAAATTCCAGCTCGTTCTAGGACTACACTATTTGGAACTTTGTCCTGCCAGGTGAGACCAAAAATGCGTCAGAGACAACGCATATGGAACGTGTTCAGCTTCCTCTCCTGCCGTGCACAAAGGGTCCAGGACTCACTGCAGTACAGGAGTGTGCTCAGGACACAGGCTCTATAGACCTGGATCTTGGTATATGTCGTCAGCTTCTTATTAAGCCATACTCTCTTTGTGAGTCTAGAGAACATGGTAGCTGCTTTGCCAATGCGTTTATCCAGCTCAACATCTAGGGAGAGAGTGTCAGAGATCGTTGAGCCAAGGTACACAAAGTCATGAACAACCTCCAATTCTTGTGTGGAGATGGTAATAGAGGGAGGTGAGTCCACACCCTGGCCCATGACTTGTGTTTTCTTCAGGCTGATTGTTAGTCCAAAGTCTTGGCAGGCCTTGCTAAAACGATTCATGTTTTGTTGGAGGTCTTCAGCAGAGTGGGCAACAATGGCTGCATCATCGGCGAAGAGGAAGTCCCACATGCATTTCAGTTGGACTTTGGTCTTCACTCTCAATCTAGAGAGATTAAAGAGCTTTCCATCTGAAATTAAAGAGCTTTCCATCAAGCAGACATCAGTAGAAAATATCTCACAGGGAGAAGAGATTTGCCGTTCCTCATCCTTGCCTGAGAGAGTGAGACAAACAAAGATGTGCATCCCTGGATTCTAAATACCCCCACTTTAGAGACTGAATTTAGGGTAAGTTCCACAGAACTTTTGCTTATCAGGGGAGACTATCATTAAGTCAGTAAGCCTGATTATCAAAAGAAACGAACATATATCTAGCAGCGTACCCCTCTTTGAATAGGCTATAAGTGTATGTCATGTGTGTGTTCTGTGCCGTCAAGTTGGAACTGAATCATAGCAGCTCTAATAGGGCTTTTAAAGTAAATGAGATATTTAAAGACTGTTTTTACCAGTTCCACTACCCCAGTGAGTTTCCAAGGCTAATTGGGCATTTGAACCCTGTTCTTCAGAGTCCTAGTTCGTCATTCTATCCACTACATCACACTAAACTAAGCACAGGGCGTCTCGCCCCCAGATTTCAGGAGAGCTGCCCTCATTTAATCCTTATGATTAGATGAAAGTAGTTAAGGGAATAGCCCCAGTGATTCACCTGCTGTTCTCTTATTCTTCACACGTGTAGCATCTTTTCCATTGGAACAGCTTGTTTGTACAAAAACATTTTTGTGTTGAAATTACCCATCTACTGTGCTGCTTTACTTTTCCAAAAGTGAAATAGATATTTGCTTATTTCTTTTTTTTTACAAGAATAAAATAATGGCCTCCTCCTTAGCTTGTGATATGTATAGCTTTAATTCTAGAGAATTACAGTAACATACATATGGGGGGGGGGGAACCTATATTGCCCATCCTTTGAGTCAGCAGGGTAATTCCATGAAAATGTCAACCTACAGATTTTTATTTTTTCATATTTAGTTAATAATAATCATGTGCCATCAAGTCAATTCTGACTAATGGTGATCCTTTTCAGGGTTTCCTTGGTAGAGAATATTCAGAAGTGGTTTACTATTCCCTTTTTCTGGTAGTAAATGCCCTAGCACTGCACAGCTTGCCCAAGGCCATGCAGACTGGCTCTACTCATAGGAGGCACAGTGAGAAATCAAACTCCCAACCTCTGGCTCCTCAGCCAGATATCTAATCCACTGAGTTATCCCGCCAGCTCATATTTTAATTGAAGACCAGAGGGAATGGATTGGAGAAATACTGACTTATCTCGCAATTCACACTTATGATTGTTTTCCCGATATGTAAAATGTCATTCTGTGCAACTGTGGACTAATAATGAAATGTTGGGAAATTATATTTAAAATGATATAGAACATGGCAACTAAATACGATGTTCTATATCATTGTAAATATAATTTCCCAGAGTTTCATTATTAGTCCACGGGTTCACAGACTGACATTTTACATATCGGAAAAACCATCGTAAGTGTGAAATGCAAGATAATTCAGTATTTCTCCAATCCCCCGCTCCCTGGTCTTCAATTAAGCAACTCTCCAAGGAAATAGTTCAATGTTATATTGGTCACGAAGGAATTGTGCAGCAATAAAACATTTATCTGTTTGAAACCCATTCCCATTATTCCTGTTAAACAAATCACACATTGCTGTTCTTCCCTACCAGGAAAGATAAAATTAATGAGACGTGCATTTCTGGGCAACATTCTTACAGCAGGTTGATACACATTTGCAGTGGTCTTTCTGGCCAGTGACAGTGACACCAATTTGAAGAACTGACTGGTTGCTATAGGGTTCAAATGCCAATTCAGTTTTGCAAAGTAATACCAGTCCATAAATACCTATTACCCAAAATGTCTACGTGTGTGTATGTTGATCACAGTGACATTAGGGCTTCTCTGAAACAGAGCATCAGGGGAGGGAGAAAATGGTATTTTGAACTTCATGAATGGCTCCTTGCCTGGTTATTTGGAGTCATTTCTTATTCGACACAGGAATCAGATGGTTGTTTGGAAGTTAGAAAGTCACTGAATGTTAAGTTAGAAATAAACCTTGTTAACATCACAGAGATTTATCCCTAGGTAAGTGTACTGAAATTTCAGCTTAAGCCAAAGTAAATAGAAGATTCTCTTCTCATGCTAAAGAAAAAAATATATTTTTGAATGTATTTTATAAGAGCCAGCTATTTTTATATGAGCAGATAAGTGGATTATTTGTCAACTGATTTGCTTAGGTTTTCAACAGGCTGTTGAGTTTTTCAGTGATGCTTAAATGGTATGGAAGCTGAAGATACTTCTATTTTCATCATCTGGATATAGGTAAAGAAAGGTCTCCAGAAAGATAATTCCTTGATATCTTTGTGTATAATACATTGATTCCCATCCAAAGGAATCCAGACTGAAATAAACAAAATAGATGGTTATTCTGGGTTTGTGTCAAAATCACACTCGCCCTTGGGAGAAAGGAAGTCAAAAGCTATATTGTTATTCTAAATATTGCACTTGCTGGGTAACATGGTGAGTTAGATATCTGACTGCAGAGACAGAGGTTAGGAGCTCAATTCCTCACTGTGTTTCCCAGGAGAGGATCCACCACTGACATGGTATTTTCCCTCAGACAGTTGCGGGAGAAATGTAGGGAACAACGACAGCCACTCTTTGTGGCCTTCATAGATCTTACAAAGGCCTTTGATTTGGTTAGCAGGGACGGCCTTTTTAAAATACTTCCCAAGATTGGATGTCCACCTTGACTCCTTAACATCATCAGGTCCTTTCATGAGGAAATGAAGGGCACTGTAGTTTTTGATGGCTCAACATCAGATCCCTTTGACATCCTAAGTGGAGTGAAACAGGGCTGTGTCCTCGCGCCGACCCTGTTTGGGATCTTTTTTGCTGTCATGCTGAAGCATGCCTTTGGAACTGCAACAGAAGGTGTCTATCTCCGGACTAGATCAGATGGAAAGCTCTTTAATCTCTCTAGATTGAGAGCGAAGACCAATGTTGATTGAGTTCATTGAGGTTTGCGGGCATTTGTTTATGCACAGCTCTCTTAAAGTTCGGCCGCAGCATTTTAATTGGGTTGAGGACTTTGACTAGGCCATTACAACACCTTGATTCTTTTATTTTTCAGCCATTCTGTTGTAGATTTCTTGGTGTGCTTGAGATCCTTATCCTGTTGCATGACCCAGTTTCGGTCAAGCTTTAGCTGTCGGACAGATGGCCTCACAGTTGGCTCAAGAATACTTTGGTATACAGAGGAGTTCATGGTCAACTCAATGACTGCAAGGAGCCCATGTCCTGTGGCTGCAAAACAAGCCAAAATCATCACCCCTCCACTGTCGTGCTTCACAGATGGTATGAGGTGTTTGTACTGATATGCTATGTTTGGTTTTCACATTATGGTCAAACATCTTCACTTTGGTCTCATCTGTCCAAACGACATTGTTCCAGACTTCTTGTGGTTTGTCCAGATGCAACTTTGCAAACCTAAACCATGTTGCCATGTTCTTTTTAGAGAGAAGAGGCTTTCTCCTGGCAATCCTTCCAAACACACCATACTTGTTCAGTCTTTTTCTAATTGTACTGTCATGATCTTTAACATTTTACATGCTAACTGAGGTCTGTAGAGTCTGAGATGTAACTTGGGTTTTTTGCGATTTCTCTGAGCATTGCATGGTCAGACCTTGGGGTGAATTTGCTTGGACGTCCACTTCTGGGAAGATTGACAACTGTCTTGAATGTTTTCCACCTGTGAAGAATCTTCCTCCCAGATTGATGGGCAGCAGCAATTGCTTCTCTACGATCATTGTAGATGTGTTTCCTCCTTGGTGTTATGTTAACACACACCTGAATGCTCCAGACCAGCAAACTGCTAAAATTTCAGCTTTTATAGAGGTGGTCACGCTGATGATCAAGGGTATTTGGTTAGCAGCACCTGGCTGCTTCTTAGCCTCTTAATTCCTATGGAAGCAGTAAGGACGTACTTAGTTTTTCACACACGGCTTCTCCCTTTTGGCTTTATTTTGTTAAATAAATCATGGCACAGTGTAATATGTCATGTGCTGTTGCTCATCTGAGATTGTTTTTCTCTAATTTTCAGACCTGCTACGCACCAGCTGATTTTTATTATGTCTTGATACATAACACTATAGAATTCAAAGGATATACTTTGTTTTTCACATGACTGTAGCTATTATGCTTTCCAAACCTTTCCCTCGCCAATCCTCCATTCTTTCAAGTGGAACCAAAGGTCTCAATTCTTTCAGTGACTTTAAATCTCCAGTGCCCTCCAAAAGCATACTCCAGAAGAAGATTCATCCATGTTTATGTGTCTGCTTTCAAATGGGAGCACGGTAGAATAGTGACAATTTTTTCATGCATAAAGTTGTCAGAAAGCACTACCAAATCTTCTATCTTCTTGACACATCTTTTGTTGTCCTGTACTTCATTCGCTTTTTAACAAATCAGTCTTTTTGAAAATATGTCAAGGTATATGGAATCTCAAACATAATAATCAGAATTCATGGTGCAATTTAAATAAATGTACCAAAAGGTACCAGTTATCTCAGAACACCGAGGTCTCAGTTGTTTGAAATGTGGACTTTGGATGCAAAGTGCCATTCATTCTGAATTTAAGAAAACCTGGACTGCTTTTCTCCCAAATCAGAGAGTTACTGTCATGTCAAAAGGGTGATTTACTGCTGTGCTGTCAGGAGGTAAATGTGATATCCAAAAACATCACTGGCTTTTGATATTTCTGTGCGATGCAGAGACATTTTTGCCTGACAAACTGAAACACAGAAAATTGAAAATGTGCTCCCAGTCTTTTCTCAATGTTCACTTGGTTGTATTCTTGGCCAAAGGGAATTTTTCATGTGTCCTGGCTGGTTCCTGGCCTTTGCATGGAAGAGAAACAGGAAAGGTTTTCTCTCTACCACCAATGCCTTACTGGATTTCTTTACACAATTGCACAATGTACTTCCTCACTGGAATTATTTCAATATGATAAACCATTTTCATTATTGGTTGTAGTCAAGTTGCTTCTCAAATAAAGCAACTCTAACAAGGGTTTTGAGATATGTGAGATGTTGTAGGAGTGGTTCACCATTGCCGAACCCCAGTGGCTTTCTATGGCCAAGGGGGGATTTGAACTCCGGCTGCCTCCTGAGTCCTTGTGTGACACCTTGTCCCCTACTCTACGCTGTCTGTCTATTTTCATTATATAGGACATATTTCCCATAATATGCCCCATAAAATTATTTGTTGGAAATACTTCATAAGAGAGATCACATTGTCTAAATCAGCTCTATGAATGAAGAAACAGGAAAGTATATGAGGAAATGGGAAAAGGGTGTAAGTAGGAATGTATGCATAGCAGCACACAAATGTCTTTTCCCCATTCAGTCAGGTGAGCACATTAGTTGGTACAACTGTGTGCTGTCAAGTCATCTCTGATTTCTGGCAATCCTTCCCAGGGTTTTCTAGGTAGAGAATATACAGAAGTGGTTTACCCTTCTCTTTTCCTAGGGGCGTCCTGGGATTGTGAAGTTTGCCCAAGGCTGCAAAGGCTGGCTCTTTTCTCTAGAGGCACAGTAGGGAATTGATCTCTGGCTCCACAGTCAGATGCTTAAACCACTGTGCTATCCAGCCAGCTCTAAGCACATTAGAAATGGATAATAAAATGGATAATATACTTTCCCAAAGTGCAGCGCTTAGAACAATTTTACTCATATTTCAGCAGTCAGATTACTGTTGCTCTTGTCATTGTACCGCTCTCAGTAACAATTCATTGCATTGCTTTTTATTCATATGGTGAATTTCCCCAGCAATCAGCAAAATATAATGAAATACGCACTCGTAGTTAATTCTGGTATTGCACCTTGAGAAGACAAAAAGACAGAACAAAGCAATACTTTCCTTGCCGTGCAGAATAAATAAGGGAATGGCATAAATTGTTGATTCTAAAAATGCTTTAAAATAAGTGTAACTTATGTAAGTGCAACTTATTTTAAGTGTTACTTTAAGTTAATTATTTTAATTTACTTAAAGTGTGACTTTTGAAAAAAACTAGAAAACATTGCTATTTATACCAAAATGTAATTGTACAACTACTTGTAATATGCTTTTTAAAACACTGACCTCATTATACCCTGGTTACCCACAATTATTAAGTTATAGGTAACTGCATTACTCATAGCTGGTTACTTCCAAAATGAGCAAATATATAACTGCAAAAGGCACTCTTGCTTCTGTTCATATGTTATGAAGATACAATTTCCCTTATGTGAGAAACAAAACACATATTGGCCTAAATCCTGTTGCTAATCCTAGCTAGACTCACTGATTCAACTGTTGAATGGTGAGTTCACACATAGGTAAATCCCATTGATTCAGTGGGTCTACTCTGGTTGAGAATAGGAGAGGATTTTAGTCAATGTATCTCAGAATGTTGTGACCTTTTAAAAAGATAATAAATTGCATCATTCTGGAGGATGAAGTTGAAAAATACATTTGCAAGGAGACAAGATGGAAACTTTTCCTGTATGTTTTTTCCCTGGACTAGTTCCATTCACTGTCATACTTATTTTTAACATACATTGTTCCAAAGCATACATAAGGGGAAAATATGTTGTAAAGAGGAGACAGCTGAGTGCCCTTCTCATTTATGTTGAGACTATCTGGTAGTCTAACTAAAATAGATCTACAGATTCAACTAGCTGAACAGCATGTATCAGCATGTACGTGAAACCCCATTGATTCAATCTGTCTACTCTGAGCGGATTTCCCAGGCAAGCTGAAGTGTTTCCTCCAACAGATGCATGTAGCAAAACAAATGCTCATCAAAATCAAACCATGTTGTTTGTTTGCATGGAATACAACTCACTAAAACCAATGGGGGGATGTAACCCCTTTTGTTTCCATGAGATCTCTTCCCACATACATGTGTGTAAAATTGCAGCCTTATTTGTCAGAAGGCATCTTTTTTGTGAACAGGCAGCTGATTTTGTAAAATCTGAGCAAAACTGAAACTCTCCTCTTTTTCTTGTCTTTTTTTTAAAAAATTTAAGAGCTTACTCTATGATATTGTTTTCTACTAGGGTAATTACTTAAATTTTTATGGGTCACGTTGTGATCTGGTTATATCAACATATACCAAATCAGCTCCTCTGTAACTGATGCTGTGCCCTTTGAAGGCAGCACAATTAGATCTAGGCCAGACTTTGCTCATTCAATTGATATGCAAAATGTAACACGCCTGGATCAGTATGATTAACATAACTGACATAACTACTGCAACGTGAGCTTTTTTGTGCTGTTGCTGACCTTTCATTTGTAGCAGCTTTCATTTGGTACAAAATTATTTCCAGGTGAGCTTACTGTGATCCGATAGCTGATGTTATGGTAAGTACCTTTGCAAATCTCATGGGAAACACTGCTTTCTTTGTAACTTCCTGATGTGGAATGACATCGAATTCTGAAACAGCAGAGAGGCTATGTTGATGCAATCATCTCTTGGAGTAGTCCAGGAGTTCACCTCCTTATCTTCCCTTTGGATATGAATGTTAAAGAAGCACTGCAGAGTTACACATAGAATTAATGGAGGCTCTGTGTGCGTATTTCCTTTTATTTGGAACCCACAGTAATTAATTTTCCTCCTCTGTGCGCGAAATGCAGATTAAAACCTCTTAACTTTTGTGCTCCTGGGATGATGATTGATAAAAAAAATTGGATCACCATCCCTAAGCGCCTTTGTTTAAATGTTTTGGTAATAGTAGAGGAGGTGGAGAATCTTTTCAAAATCTTATCGGCTATATTCCTCACATAATTTGCATTAGTAGAGTATTATATTCTTATGACAAGCGCAGTAATTTAAAAATCCCTCCTCATGCAGTTACAGCTCGATTCAGTTATGTATTTCAGGCCATGGTTGCAATAGCTTTCTACTTTGACCCCAGTATGCAGCTAACTAGCACTTGTGTCTTCACTTCAGTAGTTGCTAACAATAGCTTTTTGCAGTTCCGTATTCCCAGGTTAATTCAGACAACCATTTTGCCTATCAAGCAATTACTTTCAAAGGCAGTGACCTTCAGAGTCGCCAACTACTAGGTCTCAGAAATTGTGTCAAGTGTGAAGCCTGTCGTATACTGGAACCCCTCTGAGAATTATTAGACTGAATCCTCCTTATTGTATAATTACAAATATCTACCATGCATCAATAAAACTGGTTCTTAGATGCAATCTTTCCTGGGCTGACACAGAAACAATTCTTTTAGGGGTGATTTGTTAATTGTACAGATTTTGTTATGCTGCACTTTGAAATTTTGGTAATTGTGTTACCTTAGTTTAATAACAGATAACAGTGATTCCAGTCATTGGAAAAAATGGTAAACAATAAAGGTAGAAGTATATAGTGATTGATTGCTAATACATGTGCATCAGCACATATCTACGAAGGCAATATAATCATATTCTCAATAGTAATGTGAGGACAACATTGTATTTTCTTCTCGGAGACTAGGTTTTTTTTACCAGTGCTGTACCATTTCAGAAAACTAGTACTCGACTAGAAAACAAGATTGTTGCTTTTGATTAGCAGTTCGTATGTATATTTGAAAAACAATTATTATTAGAAGTTTAAATATTAAGGTGTTTAAATATTATTATTTTTTTTGTTTTCTAATGTGATTTCTTGCCTGAATGCTCAATGATTGGCATGTGACATTTAAAATTTGTATTCATACAACTGTATTAATATTAATACAAATTAATTTGAAAAAAATACAAAACATAACTGAATTTAGGAGAAAGCAGCTCCAGAACCCTTCCCCACTTTCTTTATTTAAAACATGTATTATGCATTAAATTCAGTTACCATTTTGTCATTGTCTTTAGTTGAATGTAGGTTAGACTCTAAACTACCTTGAGCACAACTGTAGAAAACTAAACTCTTTCAGTTTCATGCCTTATGGAACATTTTTCTCTTCAGTGTGATTCAGCCTCCCATCGTTCAAGATGGCATCTGTGTCTCTCGCTCTCTTTCTCTCACTCTCGGTATCAAATGTTTTGTCTCTTGCTTTTGTTTCTGTCAAAGCAGGATGCTGACATGTTGGCAGGTGATGAACAAGCTTGGAAAGAAGCCAAAGAAGCTATAAATAAAATGGGAGCTCCAAAATCAAAAGAAGGTATCCTTTCAATGACAAAGTAATGGTCAACAGAAAATGACTTTCCTTATGAGCCAGGAGCACACACAGATGGATTTCTGTGCTTCATATGTTGACTGATCAGTTGTTTTTTTAAATTTATACCCTACCTTTCCATAAATAATATACTTTGGGACTTTTATATTTTTTTCCGCTGCACTATCTACAGTATATTAGTGCACATCCTGATGAAGACTTGTACAGGTTGAAAACTGGCTATTTAAAAAACAGTGGTCTAATAAAGGTGTCACCTGCCCTTGCTTTGACACTTAATGTGGCAAACATCGGCAACAAAAAGTGACATAGGAGCACAGAACTATAAAAGGAAGTAAGAATAACAGCCTGATTTAATTAAAATAAAGCTGAAAGCAGACTCAGCAACATCTCTCAAATCCTTATCACATGTTTCTGAGGGCAAGTAGACTGGGAGAAGGGCCTCTTCTGAATGTCTAAGAGCCTTGACAGGTTCATATGGGAGACTGCTGTCCCTCAGATAGCTTAACTTCCCCTTGCACTGTGGGCTCATGAAAATGGCCATGTTCCCTGTTTCTTTTTAGCAAAGATGAATACATGGCAGAGGTACAGTCACACATTTCCAACATTATATCTAATTTGGCCTTAATTAAGTGAACACTTTTCATTTCTCGTTCTCTGATACCATTCTGTGACTTTAGGGTCCTGCACGTCTCCTCACTATTTCCTTACTAACTACCAACCAGGAAATCACATCTTCTTGGAAATTTAGAACATCAGTGGGAAATTATGAAAGATATCTTCATGAAAGAAAGTGATAAAAACCTGAACAGATAACTATTGTGTGCACCTGGTCTTTTATCTTGTGTGCTAACATAAGTGAGGAAGCTTTTGAAATGTTTAATAATTGAATCATAGCAGTACCTTTTATCACATAGATCACTAAACTAAAAGCATTTATATGTGAAGCGGAGAGCTTCCTCTTGGTCAATTAAAATAGGACAAAATTCAAAGTCAAAAGAAATGACTATTACCTGTCCATGAGTTGGGCTTTAATTTTTGTAGAAACATTAAAACAGGAAAGATACGCCAAGGAGATCAGTTATTACAAGAGCTACCTTCAATTTTGTATTATCAGTTGGTAAGAGGGTATTTGTGTAATAATTGCCTTTATGGTTTACAAGTGAGAAATAGAAACTAAATAGAAGCAAAATGTTTCCAAGCTGAAGGATTCTGTGATATACCGGTATGTATATAAAATAATTTTTCCCATCTGCTTTTGCTTTTGTTTGCTGATGATGGGGATTAGTCCTTAACCCAAATAAATGACAGAGTGGGAGCAGGTTTTGTTGATGTGCCAGACATTTCTAAGGAACAACTCCTCTCAGCTCCCAGACACAAACATATACCAACTAAAAGTGCTTGACCTTGCTATGGATGCTTGTATAAACCTTGGCCTTTTGGAGGAAGCTTTGAGCTATGGTAACAGAACGTTGGAGCCCTACAGGTAAGAGGCATTGCTAAACAATCTTCTGAAGTATTGTGTCCAGGAATGAGAGAGTCATTGTTTACTTTTTGTATGGTCTTGACCAAGAACTGGGATAATGGTTCTCACCTCAGATGTTGATCAAACTCTAGAGATATACGAAACCCTTTTGTGAATTACCTAGGTTCATACTTTGTGCTGACCAATAGCATAGGTCTCATCTATATACGTCCAAAATATAACAGGCTTTTATGTATTAAGAGAACATATACATGGTATGAATTAGGCCCACTTCTCCACAATCTTTTATCATCATAGCTATGGCAGTCTGCAATATTGTGTAACTTTTCCCCTTACCACTCACATCTTCCTGTACCTGCAGATAGCTGTCTGTATACAAATATATACTACCTTTCCATAACATGGGATTTTAAATCACCCAATATTTTATTTACATCCATAGACAGTGGCTATGAGATGATAAAGAAGAAGCAATTCATAAGCCTTGTGCTAGCTGCCATTTGATTAATCTTTGCATCTCTTACATCTACGCTTTCGCATCAGGCAACACAATGGTATGAAGGCAAATTTCAAACTACTCCAAACTGCAATCCTTAGTCCTTAACAATTTTAAAAAATAAGATCTTTTGTTCTACCCTCAGTGATAGAGTCTTGCAGTATCTGAGATATATTGGGGGTATCAAGGATTAGTGTATGGAAGCTGTGGTTCTGCAGATGTAGCTGGACTCCAAATCCAATCATCTCTGCCCATATACTTAGGGTAATAGAGTTGAACTTCTACAACTTCTAAGAAGCTCTTACTGTGCAAAATACAATTTCTTTGAGATCCTGGAATATTTTGCATCAAACCCCATTCACTTTTCAAAAACATCTATAGTAATGACTACATTTTATGATGTAATGTTTTCCTCAGGGGTTCAGCATGTCTCTCTCTCTCTCTCTCTCTCTCTCTCTCTCTCTCTCTCTCCTTTTGGTGCTATCTGTTTTCAGTCCCATGCCTAATTAGTTTTAACTGATAATTTTGAAGAAAAGAAAAGGCTTTTTCCTTTGAAATGGTTAGCAGTGGTATAGCACCATGGACAACTGAATGATCAAAGAGGGATCTGCAGCTTTGTTTTTCATTGTTGTTATTCATATAAACAATGTAAAAAAACTATGATGATTGGCAACTTCAGAATCAGTATCTTCAAATATTACCAGTGGGATTTTAGCTGTTTCTACCTATTTACTCAGGGAAGGACATACATATGTTGGCATGCATAGAATTTTGGTGTGTTCTAAAGCCTAAGGGGCATTCAGAGGTCATGGTGGCAATAGGGGTTGACAGGATTTAGATTGCTGTTAGGTTGCCTGATAAATTTGAAGAGGCCATTTTCATTTTGATTTTTTAAAAAAGGGGAATAGAGGGAGGTTACTAAAACATTTGTGTCTGAATGTTTCACATGAAGACGGTGAACATGAAGAAATGTTGCCATAAATGTTCACTTTAGATACTTAAATAGAGTCTTAAGTGGTCATTTTTGAAATAGCAGGCAATGACTTACCTGCAACATTGCATTACATTCCAGCTAGGATAAAGGAACTTTTTCCGGCTAGCATAAAGGAACCTAGCCATGCAGCCTTCCACACCACTGAAAAGCTGGCCCCAAATAGTTTTTCAGCATTGCAGAATCAATTTGGGGCTGCACAGGAGTGGTTGTTGGGGGATTGCCTCTCCACTATCACCTCAGTTCTAGTGGTGGAACCTGTTTCGTCAGTGGAAACTCTCCACTTGAACTTGGCTGGAGTTTCCTTCCAGTTTTTCAAGTTGAGCAGTCATGTGAAAATTTCTTCCGAGTAAGACTGAAAATAAGCATCCACTAGAAAACATTTCAAAATTAGCTATGACTATAAAGTATAAGGTAAGTGTGTGTGCATGTGTGTGTGTGTGTGTGTGTGTGTGCGCACACATGTGTGTCCCTCTGTGTGTGTGTGTGTGTGTGTGTGTGTGTATATTAGAAAGAGAGAAAGAGAAGGAGAGAGAGATGTGATAGTGTTGTGATTCCTATCTCTTATCCACACAATGGCTTCTCAATCTTCTGGAAGAAACTGAGTAATTGTGATGCTATCATACTCCATGATGGTTTGTTCTTTCTTTACCTATCTCTGGCTTCAATCTAGAATGGCAAATCCACAGTTTTAATGTCCGATACAGTTGCATTTTATAGCTAAAGTGCTAACATAAAGATACTGATTTAATTCAAGGTAGCCAGTGAATCTATGGCAAAATTGGAACCAAAACTGTCCCATAGGCAGTTATGGTTAAAGACAACATTTTAACATAGCATAAAGGAAGCTGGGAAGGGGGGATGAACGTTGTTGGGTCAGTGATAAAACAGATTTGTGTCACTGCAAGGCTGGATTGGGCTTCACAGTGATTTTGTTGAAAAAAGTGTTAACTGTGGAATAACACTATTACAGTAGTACCAAAGAAGAAATATGATGAATCAGGCCAAAGCCAATCTAGCTGAGGATTCTGTTCCCCCATCAACATGGCAGCCAGAGGCCAATAAGAAGCCCACAAGTAGACACATACTAGGTCACTCCTGCTTGGGTTTCCCAGAAACTCGTATTGACAGGCCTATTAATAGTAGAAGTAATATATAGCATGATGAGTAGTACCCATGGAACTCTTACTTTCCATGGATTTCTCTAATTTCACTCACTTCTGAGGGAGGGAGAAATAGTAACTCAAAATTACCTTCCTTATTTATTTCCTATTTTTCCTGTTTCTGTTCAGCGGTGTTTCTTTTTCCCATTAACCTGCAGAGCTTGAGCTGGAGGGCAACAAAAGTGCACATCATTTACAGTGCAGAAAGGACGGTCACAGAAAACAATTTTGGTTGTACCCGTCATTTCAAATTCTCTTTCTTTGTTTGCTTAATCGTGTGTGTCATAATTTTGAACTACTTACTTTAGACAAGGGTCCTTCCCACCACCCAGTATCTATACAGACCCATGGCACGTTGTGTTAAAATGACTTTGATGGAATGTCCCTGGCATGGGAAGGCTGCTGCCCTTGTACCTTGGAGATGATGCTCTTAGTCTCACCAGGTGCAAAAGCATTTCCTGAGGAGAGACAATTTCTGCCTGAGTTCTTTTTTACCTTCAAGCCATCACTACAAGCTTTGACGTACCTGACAAAAAATCTTCCGTTTCTCATTACAAGAAGTTGTGCCTGGAGCAGCAGGGTATCAAATCTGAGGAAATCTGTTGGAGTGCATTGAATTTCTCCAGTTGAATCAATCTACTGCTTGACTGCTCCTGCAGTTCCATTACGGCTATCTATTTTCCTTCTCTCCATTCTGAGGAGAGAGAAAAAATATTCATATTGCTATCTGCAGGGAATAACCCGAACAACAAGCCATCCATACAAATCGGAGGCAGTATGTCCACCTTTAAAGGAGTCTGAGGAATTGGTCTGAAACCATTTTAACTTCAGAATCTATATTTACAATGCGTGTTTCCATTATGTGATCAGCAGACGTGACATCCTCAGCAGTGCACTAAGTGCAGTTTTTGAGCATGTTTTCTTTGTAGTTGTTGCTCTGTTTTTATTTAACAACCATATGTGTTCAGTCATGTCTTCAGGTTTCAAGCATTGGTTTCTTACTTCACTAAGAAGGATGGGAGTCATGTACACCAGCCTTCTCCCACCTGGAGAACTCCCACCATCATTGATATTCAGTCATTCTGCCAAGTAATAATAGGAGTTCTGGTCTGAAATACACAACTGCCATTTGTCTGAATAGCACCAAGTTGGGGAAAGGCTATAAACAAATAACATACTCATTCTCAGAGAGAAGCCGTACACAGCTAAAACAGCAGCCGCCATACAGTGACGTTTGCAGAAATGGGAAGAAGAAAAAAAAGATAATGCCCAGGCCCAAACACTCCAGTAAGGAGTGAGTATGCTGAGTAACAGCAAAATGCTGCCGAAGGGGAATAAAAGATCAGGGTGGAATTGAATGGAATGGCTGGCATCTTGAACAGGAGTATTCCACCATACAGTCTCTTTTACCATAGATTTGTAATGTGTATACATTAAATATGTGTATACATCCAGATGGCCAAATTTAGCATATCTTGATCCTCTGATTTTTCATTAAGTATTTCTGTAATAAAAAGCAGGTATGCTTTCTAAGTGTGTAGTTTGTTAAATTTGGGAGTACAGTCAGTGGCTAGAATAAGAAAACTAAAGGCTGCTTATGGACTTTTTTCTCTTGATCAAAGAGAAGTGAGTGTTAACAGTGTCTAAAGGCAAAGAGATAGATCTTTGACATAACAAACACACTGTATCTGATTCTCTATAGTGTTTTTAAAAAATCCTTTGCTCAATTTTGAAAATATTGCAACAAAGAAAATCTAATGGAATGGTATATATTACCACTAGGTGCTGCTATTGTTTAAAGTTAATGTCTATGAGCCAGTGGGCAATTCCTATGGGTGTTGGTTTCCCTAGAATATTGTAATTAGGATTTTACCTGAAATTACTTGTAAAAAGACTACAAACCAATCAGTGCCTTTTTTGAAGGTTTGCACAAAAATAGTTATACATTTAATTTCAGAGGTGTAGCCCCTCTGTAAAGCTCATAGATATCAATATGGTTGCCACATAAAATTTGCAGTGTTTTTTCATAGTTCAGCCTTTTCATACATGAACTCAGAGAGTGTCATCTTTATCTATATGGCGTTGACCTTTGGGTTCAGAAAACTTTCGGAACCAGATGGGTGGTGGTAGAAGAGGCTGCTAGATTCAAAGGAAATAGCCAAAATGTCCTATAATCTGTGTTTCACTGATAAAAGCCTACAGAGGTTCAAAGAGCTGTTTTTGAACCAAGGGACATCAACTGGATACAACCCATCTACATTAAAGACTTCAAAGTAATAAAAATACATTTTCAAGATTTTTATTCTTAACCTTCTTTCCTTAGACAAGGATCTTGGGTCCTTTTTAAGGAGAAAAACAGGATAAAAATATTTTAAATAAACAAACAAGGATCCCCCTTGAAACAATCTATGATTTGTTTCTTTGTTTATTTCACTTATGTGCCACCTTTCTGCCAGAAGTGGAGATCTAAGGTGACATAAAAAAAATTAAAATTTATTTAAAATATCCCCCCTGCCCTGCTTTCTCCTTAAGAAGGACCCAAGGTGGCTTACATCATTAAAACACAATATTTAAAGCTAAAAACGGTTAAGCATACAAATAGGAAAAAGGATCAAACAAACACTACACAAAAAGACAGCAAACAAAAGCAACACTTAAAACACATTCAAAATAGTAAGGCACAGCCATCCATTTAAACCCCCACCCCCAGCCATTAAGGGGAAGTTTGCCTGAAGAGAAAGGACAGGAAAGATGGGGCCAGCCTGAACATGCAGATAGTAGTGGGATCTGTATATATCAAAAGTATTGATATAACTAGAGATCAAATGTAAGCTCAGATACACTTTTTGTTCTTGTTGTTTGGAATAGATTTTGTCAGTGGTGATGCCTGCAGAAGTGACTTGCTGGAATGTGGAAATATATATTAGTGTTACGCAAGCAACCTTACGATTAGGGTGGGGAACCTTCTTTGGTCCAGAGGTTGAATTCCAATTTGAGAAGGGTCTTGTGGGTTGTCATTGTAGTAATAGGTGGTGCAAAAGGTCCAGTCTAGAACTCAGGCAAAATGGTTAGAGCCTAGTGATATTCCTACTCATTTGGGCATTTTCCCACCAAGGATGCAAAATACAGCTCAGTTCCACTTTACTGTAAATACCCTCTTATGTCCAATGATGGATCTCACATAGCAGCAGACTAACTTTGCAGAAAGAGTGAGAAAATCCTTGTGGGTTGTGTACTGCCCATAGGCTCCAGGTTTACCATCCTTGTTTTAGATGTTGTACTGCTTGTATTACAATTGTCACTCTTGGGATTCTTGTGTCAAAGAATGTAAGAGTCTTTCTCCGCAAAGTGAAAATTTGCTTATTACTACAGGCCAAGGTCTTTTAATGTATCCAGAATATATAACGTCTGAAGTAAATTACAAAATTGATAGCCCAAGTCCAGTTGTTTATCCTTACTAGAGTAGACTCAGTGGAACATGTTTACCGTGTTCTTAGTGATTCAATTATTAATTGAGGCTAACAATTGGATTTGCAACAGTGTGTTGATCTGTGGTCTGACTCAAGCTCTGCCCCTACTTCAGATGGGAAGCAAAGTGCTGCCCCCACATCATTCCATGCTTTCCAACCATGAATGAAAACTGGCCCCTGCAGGCAGAAGAGATTCCACATTCCACTTTCCTGCAGGCAGGAGAGACTCCACACTCCATACTCCCTGAAAGGTTGCTGCTGTAGAAGGAAGGGGCAGTCAGTAGTAGAAGAAGCTGTCATTGCAATTGTGTTGTGTTGTGTTGTTTGTTAGCCTAGCTCTCAGGAGTCCTCATGGAACCCATGCAGAATCAGGGTCTCTGTGTGTCCAGAGATATCACCCAAAATCAGCCCGGGCAATTTCTGGACATTCCTCTTCATCTGCCTTGACTCGAAGTGGACTCCTACAAGCTTCCCAGTCCCCCAAAAGCCAGCTCTAACAAGACTCGGTTGACATGCCACCACCTGCCTCTTTCCTTTCTGGTAACGTGCATACAGGAAAGCACGTAAAGGTGCAACTATCTACAAGGGAGGGCCATTGAATACCTCCCTCTCTAGTGCCTGTTGACACAACAAGGTTGGTCTTTGAAGCAGAGTGCCTAAGGGTCAATGGTGATGGTGCCTCTGCTGCCTGACACTTTTCCTTCAGTGTGACTAATGGCATGGCCGAACCTTTTCTGCCTCCATTTGTAGTTTATAATTTTGTTTGCAAAAGCCAAGAAGCTATGATGTTGTGAGAACTGGTTGAGTTAAGATATTGTGAACTTTGATGTATGATCTAGAAATAATTACTCCTCTTTGATCCACAAGGAAGGAAGGAAGGAAGGAAGGAAGGAAGGAAGGAAGGAAGGAAGGAAGGAAGGAAGGAAGGAAGGAAGGAAGGAAGGAAGGAAGGAAGGAAGGAAGGAAGGAAGGAAGGAAGGAAGGAAGGAGGAGGGAGGGAGGGAGGAAGGAAGGAAGGAAGGAAGGAAGGAAGGAAGGAAGGAAGGAAGGAAGGAAGGAAGGAAGGAAGGAAGGAAGGAAGGAAGGAAGGAAGGAAGGAAGGAAGGAAGGAAGGAATCCTGTGTATTTTTCAAGTGAACCATGCCAAGAAGCAGAAACAAAGCACCCTTGTTGTCAGTAGGCTTGCTGATACAAGGAACATTGGAATTTCCAGTGTGTCTCAGAAACAAAAGACATGTAAATTTAACCCTTCTCCTAATCTTAATGATAACCCTGCTGCTAACTACCTAATGCTAATGAGATCAGAAAATATTTTAGAATATCCTCATTTAATGTATGTTTTTTATCCCAGTGAATGAGAGCTAGATAGCTTCCAAGTGGCAGATGTCTTTCTGTGTTCTCTGGATACAGTCTTTCTTGGTATGATCAGTGAACACCCTTAGAATATCTCCTTTTTGTTAACACTGCCAGCAGAGTACCAGTATTAGAGAAGCTGCCGCTGCTGATCCTAGCAGCAAGTTTGTGAGTTTGCATCTCCTGTTTGAGGGCAGAACTCTCTAATACTACTAATACTAATACAAAGAAGAAGAAGAAGAAGAAGAAGAAGAAGAAGAAGAAGAAGAAGAAGAAGAAGAAACACACTTCAGTGGTCCCTGTAGTCATTGGGGCTTTGGGAACAATATCAAGAAATTTCACACAGTACTATAAGCAGTTGCAGATCTCAGAAATCACACTATCAGAGCTACAAAAAACAGCAATATTAGGGACAGCATACATACTGCGCCGATATTTCACAGATATTTAGGTTTGTGGTTAAAACTTGTATCTGTTATATAATACCAGTCAATGTTTTTATAATTTTGACTGTGTCTGGTGTTTTTTAATAATAATAATAACAATAACAACAACAACAACAACAAGAACAAGAACAACAACAACAACAACAAGAACAACAAGAACAAGAACAAGAACAACAAGAACAACAAGAACAACAACAACAACAACAACAACAACAACAACAATAATAATAATAATAATAATAATAATAATAATAATAATAATAATAATAATAATAATAATAATAATATGTTGACCCTGAGGACAACATTGTTAACTATAGAATAAATATTGTAGATATAAATATTTATATAAAATTAAATATTGTGTTTTAGTGTTTACCAATGGATTTCCAGTATGATATAGTGGATAGAATAATGTACTAGGAGAACAGGGATTGGAACTGGTAAAATCACTCCCTAAATATTGCTCTGTTAGGGGCGCTATAAGTCATTTCTAACTTGCGAGCACAACACACACACACATTCACCTAATCTCAGGTAGGTGAATTTGATTTGACTGTTTTGGCATTGTGAAGTATTCTTCAATGGATGCTAATTAAATACAGTAATTTGCCTGGGCCCCCAGTTTCACTTCTTTATTACAGTACCTGTGCACTTTAGGAAGGTTTTGGGCCTTGGCATAATGAATTATGACCATGTGGAAGGGTAGTCAGAAAGCTGGTTGTTTCCCTCCACATTTCTATCTAATTTCAGATTTTCAGTTTCTCAGAGTAAGGAACATTTTCTTATTACTGCTTCTGGAGCTGAAGATGTCATTTAAAAATTAAGGAGGTGCATGTGTGTATACATATACAAGTGCACCCCAAATACTGGCATGACAACAAGCATTTTCTAAAGAGCAATATTAGGTTTCTTCAGCTGTGCTGTGCACGTTTGGAACAAGCTGTCAGCTGGCTCTCAGAGACTGGAGGAATAAAGTCTAGCATCAAAGCAAACTCATTATTGCTCCCAGTCAAGTCATCACTGCCCTCCTGTAGCCACTCAGGTGTATTCCCAAAAGCAATATACTACAAGGAGTTATTGTACTTTAAAAGTGGCTAACTTTTTAAAAGTATATTATAAATCGGTAAAAAAAAAAAAAAAGGAGAGCCCACAGCTGGAAGCATAGCACAGTAAACAGCCAAGTCTGCTCAGTCTGTGAATTTCTACAAAACAGAAAAAAGGACATGCTTGTAGAGCTGTTAACTTATTCACAACACTAGCAAGAATACAGTGTAAACGTCAAATGAGAAAAGATATCTCAAATTTAAGAGAAAAAAAACTATTGTTACTGTAAAATTATAGCAACTATAAAATTATTATTACATTTCATAATAACATTACTTTCAAAATGACCTACAGTCATAACAAAAGTTAAAACAGAAAGTAACCCGTGGTTATTCTCTTAAATGAAGTTGTTCATTTTAATTAATTTGATATTATATGAAATACTTTTGTGGCAACAGTGCAAATATTTTGCTTTTAGCATGTTTGTAAATAATTAATTTTATGGGGTTTTGGCTTGCTGGCTTTGGAATACTGCTGTGCCTTGTGCTGACCAGGAATGCCGTTACTTCAACCCTCAGCCCCCACAGGTACACTGTCATTACCTAGGAGATTTCACAAAAGGTCACAGGGTCATAGAATACGGGTGATGATCATAGATATATTCAGCTAACTGCTTGGCGGCTTGCTTATCATACGGGGCTCATTTTATGGCTGCCTACTATATTTATCTATAAGCCTCTGCTTTTTTTCAGATAGATTTTAAAATGCAAACCATAAACTAA
Source organism: Intellagama lesueurii (assembly GCA_037013535.1). NCBI lineage: Eukaryota > Metazoa > Chordata > Lepidosauria > Squamata > Agamidae > Intellagama > Intellagama lesueurii. Next base: position 300,140,284 of record JBAJHW010000001.1, on the reverse strand, counting down.
CAATGTCCATTTGGTATTTTAGCATGGGAAGCATGTGATATCTCTGAAGAAGATAATATCCTGTTCTACGTACCTTCTTATCTTTTGCTTTTCTGTCTGGACTCTGGACACCACTCATCTGCATAGTGTATCTCTGGCATGTTTGCCTTCTAGGTAACACCCCAGGTTTGGGGCAGTTATCACAAAAGGGATAGTAATGTGAAATATTACAGATTAATTGTGCAGACAGAAAGGTTTTCTTTCCCCCATAACCATATACTACAGTATATCCTGATGTACCTATTTTGAAACTTTAGCAGCTTTAAGTATTTGTTGAAAACTTGTATTTACACAAGGTAATTTTCATATTACATTTAAGTTAATTAAGTTTCTAAAACCTGAGAGGCGTATTAGGGAAGTGGGTACAAGCCATAGATAGAAAGTCAAGGGTTAGCAAAAATTTTGGAATACCTATCACTTTCTTTTCTTAACTGATAATATCTGAATAGTTTATCAGTGTTCTTAAATGATGGCCAGGATCCTTTTGGTGCTCATGTCAGCTTTGAGTAACTTGCCATGACGAATTGTGGCTAAATGACGTGATGTTCAGTCCTATCTTGGTGGCATGTCTGGTCACATGCTTAATGGTGCAACTGATATGCATGCTTGCACCTCATCAGTTAGCCGTAATTAGTAATAGCAAGTTTGTTGTTGTTTAGTCGTTAAGTCGTGTCTGACTCTTCATGACCCCATGGACCAGAGCACGCCAGACCCTCCTGTCTTCCACTGCCTTCCGGAGTTGGGTCAAATTCATCTTGGTAGCTTCGATGACACTGTCCATCCATCTCGTCCTCTGTCGTCCCCTTCTCCTCTTGCCTTCACACTTTCCCAATATCAGGGTCTTTTCCAGGGAGTCTTCTCTTCTCATGAGATGGCCAAAGTATTGGAGTCTCAGCTTCAGGATCTGTCCTTCCAGTGAGCACTCAGGGTTGATTTCCTTCAAAATGGATAGGTTTGTTCTCCTTGCAGTCCAGGGGACTCTCAAGAGTCTCCTCCAGCACCACAGTTCAAAAGCATCAATTCTTCAGCAGTCAGCCTTCTTTATGGTCCAGCTCTCACTTCCATACATCGCTACTGGAAAAACCATAACTTTGACTATGCGGACCTTTGTCGGCAAGGTGATGTCTCTGCTTTTTAAGATGCTGTCTAGGTTTGTCATCACTTTCCTCCCAAGAAGCAGGAGTCTTTTAATTTCGTGGCTGCTGTCACCATCTGCAGTGATCATGGAGCCCAAGAAAGTAAAATCTGTCACTGCCTCCATATCTTCCCCTTCTATTTGCCAGGAGGTGATGGGGCCAGTGGCCATGATCTTAGTTTTTTTGATGTTGAGCTTCAGACCATTTTTGGCGCTCTCCTCTTTCACCCTCATTACGAGGTTCTTTAATTCCTCCTCACTTTCTGCCATCAGAGTGGTATCATCTGCATATCTGAGGTTGTTGATATTTCTTCCGGCAATCTTAATTCCGCCTTGGGATTCATCCAGTCCTGCCTTTCACATGATGTATTCTGCATATAAGTTAAATAAGCAGGGAGACAATATACAGCCTTGTCGTACTCCTTTCCCAATTTTGAACCAATCAGTTGTTCCATATCCAGTTCTAACTGTTGCTTCCTGTCCCACATATAGATTTCTCAGGAGGTAGATAAGGTGGTCAGGCACTCCCATTTCTTTAAGAGCTTGCCATAATTTGTTGTGGTCCACACAGTCAAAGGCTTTTGCGTAGTCAATGAAGCAGAAGTAGATGTTTTTCTGGAACTCTCTGGCTTTCTCCATAATCCAGCGCATGTTAGCAATTTGGTCTCTAGTTCCTCTGCCCCTTCGAAATCCAGCTTGTACTTCTGGGAGTTCTCGGTCCACATACTGCTGAAGCCTACCTTGGAGGATTTTGAGCATAACCTTGCTAGCATGTGAAATGAGTGCAATTGTACGGTAGTTGGAGCATTCTTTGGCACTGCCCTTCTTTGGGATTGGGATGTAGACTGATCTTTTCCAATCCTCTGGCCACTGCTGAGTTTTCCAAACTTGCTGGCATATTGAGTGTAGCACCTTAACAGTGTCATCTTTTAAGATTTTAAATAGTTAGACTGGAATGCCATCACCTCCACTGGCCTTGTTGTTAGCCATGCTTTCTAAGGCCCACTTGACTTCACTCTCCAGGATGTCTGGCTCAAGGTCAGCAACCACACTATCTGGGTTGTCCGGGACATCCAGATCTTTCTGGTATAATTCCTCTGTGTATTCTTGCCACCTCTTCTTGATGTCTTCTGCTTCTGTAAGGTCCCTCCCATTTTTGTCCTTTATCATGTCCATCTTTGCACAAATGTTTCCTTTAATATCTCCAATTTTCTTGAACAGATCTCTGGTTTTTCCCTTTCTATTATTTTCCTCTATTTCTTTGCACTGTTCATTTAAGAAGGCCCTCTTGTCTCTCCTTGCTATTCTTTGGAAGTCTGCATTCAATTTTCTGTAACTTTCCCTATCTCCCTTGCATTTGGTTTCCCTTCTCTTCTCTGCTATTTGTAAGGCCTCGTTGGATAGCCGCTTTGCTTTCTTGCATTTCCTTTTCTTTGGGATGGTTTTTGTTGCTGCCTCCTGAACAATGTTACGAGCCTCCATCCATAGTTCTTCAGGCACTCTGTCCACCAAATCGAGTTCCTTAAATCTGTTCTTCACTTCCACTGTGTATTCAGAAGGGATTTGGTTTAGATTATACCTGACTAGCCCAGTGGTTTTTCCTACTTTCTTCAGTTTAAGCTTGAATTTTGCTATAAGAAGCTGATGATCAGAGCCACAATCAGCTCCAGGTCTTGTTTTTGCTGACTGTATAGAGCTTCTCCATCTTTAGCTGCAGAGAATATAATCAATCTGATTTCAGTATTGCCCATCTGGTATGTCCACGTGTAGAGTCGCCTCTTGTGTTGTTGGAAAAGAGTGTTTGTGATGACCAGCTTGTTCTCTTGACAAAACTCTATTAGCCTTTGCCCTGCTTCGTTTTGAACTCCAAGGCCAAACTTCCCTGTTGTTCCTTTTATCTCTTGACTCCCTACTTTAGCATTCCAGTCCCCTATAATGAGAAGAACATCTTTCTTTGGTGTCAGTTCTAGAACGTGTTGTAATTCTTCATAGAATTGGTCAATTTCAGCCTCTTCAGCATGGGTGGTTGGTGCATAAACTTGGATTACTGTGATGTTGAAAGGTCTGCCTTGGATTCTTATTAAAATCATTCTATCATTTTTGAGATTGTATCCCAGTACAGCTTTTCCCACTCTTTTGTTGACTATGAGGGCTACTCCGTTCCTTCTACGGGATTCTTGCCCACAATAGTAGATATGATAATCGTCTGAATTGAATTAGCCCATTCCCGTCCATTTTAGTTCACTGATGCCCAGGATGTCAATGTTTATTCTTGCCATCTCCTGTTTGACCACATCCAGCTTACCAAGGTTCATAGATCTTACATTCCAGGTTCCTATGCAGTATTTTTCTTTGCAGCATCGGACTTTCCTTTCACTTCCTTTCACAATAGCAAATTACACAAATCTTATGCAAACACAAGCAGGATCCTGGGCAGTGTATATGAAGAATACAGCAGAGCTCCCAAATTCATCTTTACCAAGGGTAGTAGATTATTTTGTCTCTGGTACATCTCAAGCACCAGTGGCACTCTTTTCTAAAATAGCTTCAAAGTGCATGAGATATCCTTTCGTTCGTTCTGTTCAGATGCAGCAGCCAGTATAAAGTGTACCATCCCACCTTTTTATTGTGGCTGTATTGTGGAACAAGGCAGACTATCTTAGCATGTCCATATCCACCACATGTTTCTAAGTGCCACTATACATTTTTATAACAAATTCTTCGGATAAAAAGTATAGATTAGGCCACAAACAATGTTTCAAGTTTTCCTATCTTTGCCTCTTTAGATTGTTACCCATCTACTGGCAAATTTTCAGTAGACATTGTTGAATTAAGGTTTTCAAAAGTTACTTGACTGTCTGAGATCATGACAGTACTGGTGACAGCTACGGCTTATACAGAGATATCTTAGTCCGATAATGAAGCAAAGTTAAGGCATTGTTTTCAATACAATAACATTACCTAAACTTTGATTAAGCGCTCACTGAGTTCCATTTCCTTATAAGAACATGTGTAAGAGCCAAAGAATGTATACCTCAAGTGAACTAAGCATTAATCTGTCAGCAGCCTAAGAGTGTTTAGGATTGGGCAGTGGAAATATGCAAAAGGGTGACACAGTGTGTGTTTGCCGGGAAGCATTTAAGAACAGATGGAAGCTGTAAGGCAGACTGCTTCATGAGAGTGCTTAGTGTGCATCTCTTTCATTAGCTGAAATTTTGTTTGAACCTACAGAAAAATGAGATTCATAGTTATGGATCCTTGACAAAGTAATAACAGTTTGGGAAAAGTATTAAATACTATGCCTAGTGGTTGGGATTTTTCCCCTTGTAAAATGTGTGGGCTCCCTTCCTGTGTGCCAAGATTTTGTGTATGATGAAACAAAGACCTTTGTAACATATGCACATGTTCAATGTACATTGAAAGGATTAAATGAGGACCAATGCATCTTAGCCCACTATGGCTGAAATCCTGTTGCATAGTATAGTAAGCCACAACTAGAGCAGATCCATTGAATCAGTGGGGATTTGATGAGCCAACTTCGCACCTTCTAGTTTTGTGAAAGCAAAAGATACAACTCACATCAGCCAGGAGCATATGCTTGATAATGTAGCCAATCATTGATCTATAATGCAGTTTTGACACATCATATACTGAGCCAATGTGGGCAGTAGAGTCTTTACTCTCTAGTCACCCATTACTACACATTTTAAAACTCCAGTCATGATAGTAAGACATCTTTCTGTCAAGAAAATGTTCTAAGGATAAGGAAGGAAATAGGTTTTTTTTAAAATGCATGTTAAAAAGTCTTTTCCTCATGTACAAAGTGAGAAAAAAGGTGCAACCCTGGCCTTGGGAAATCAAAATGTATAAATAATTAAACATTTTCTGTAACTGTCCAACCATTTTTGTTATTTTTTTCTATCTCCGAGGCTTTCTGTATACTCTAGTTAGCTCTCAAAACTTTCTATCCTTTGATAATTGGCAGTCCTTCAAAACCTGATGTGTCTTTCTTTGTGGTTTTTCACATTATTTTTGTGTGTGTCTAATTCATAAACACGGTGAAAATGGGCCAAATGATGTTGTGAGGGGTGATTCAGTGGTGGTTGAGGGGTGTGTTATAACTTCATTTACACTTTTAAAACGGATATATGATGGATAATTCCATGGTCTGACTCACTTCTGGACTCCTGCCCCCCCCCTTGATAAATCATCAGTGAACAAATTGGTGGACAATCTATGTATATGACGAGTTTCCCCCTGTATGCACTCTAGAGCTGCCATGTGGTTGCAAACCATTACATGGGGCTTATCTTATAGCAGCGACCTTGGGTCCTTTTTAAGGAGAAAGGTGGGATAAAAATATTTAAATAAATAAATCTGAAAGATATCTCTGCTCTTGCTTCATTGACTTTTCAATGAGTGTTTTCCACTTTTCTCTTCCTTCTTTGAGCTGATCCTCTTCCAACATTGTTTAAAAGTGTGGTTAAATAAATGTGTTCTACAATTTAGGTCCATGGTTTTCCCGCCTGCCTGAATCTAGCAACATGCTCTCAAGAGACCACTTTCTCTTCTTTACATTTAATTTTGCTTTTCTTAAGCCATAGGGTTCCCAGAAGTACCATCCATAACCACTCTAACATATGCAAACATCGGCTACAGCTAGATACTGTATGGGGACTTTTATGAACAGTAGCACCTTAAAAAATATAAGGCTACAGGGCCTAAAATGTACGTGTGCTTCAACACTGCTCTTTTCTTAATGGCTACAATGCTTGCTAACACAAAGCCATCCCTCATGGAACTCAGACCATGTAATTGCATTGCAGGGTTTTGTAACCTGGGGCTTTATAATTCCTCATATTCAGTGCACTGCATTTGGTAACTCACTAAGAAAACCACCAGTCTTCTTTGTACATGCCTTTTCTATATTCTGCTTTTTCACACAGCCACAACTATTTCAAGAGGCATTTTGCCTGCATGTTCTTATTCATATTGTCTAGTATGATAAACTTTAATTTGTTTTTTGGGAGGTATTTATGGCCCCTCCAAACCCTTGTGAAAATTGAAACATGAAACAATTAGCTTCAACAAAGAATTCTTTTGGAGTAGTCAGCAACAAAATGCTCCAACAAAATGCTTCAACAAAAAATTAACCGGACCCACTTAACAGAGTACTGATAACTATCCAGTGCATCCCAGAAGCACCCTAGGGAAAAACTGCAGATCGCATGTATGTATGAACACATGTTTACTCAGCATTTATATACCACTAATTCAGAATTAGTTCTCTAGGCGGAAATAAGAGAAAGGGGGACAGGAGACAAATTCAAGGTCTTGGGACCACAGTTGAAAATGCCCTTTTGTAGATAACATGGCCCCATCTCAAAAATCATAGAGACCAAAACTGGGAACTCTGGTGAAGATGCTGTGAAAGATGTTATTGTTGTTATGTGCGGACAAGTTGGAACCAATTTACAGTGACCCAAATAGGACTTTCAAGGCAAGTAAGATATTTAAGGAGTGGTTTTACCAATTCCACGTCCCCACTGAGTTTCCATGGCTGAGCAGGGATTTGAACTCAGGCCTCCTGAGTCCTAATCTGTCATTCTATCCACTACACCACACTGGGTATACTTGGAAGATACTGAACTCTGTTTTAAATGAAAGAAATCCTTTTAGGTATACTAGACTCAAATCATTTCCAGCTTTAAAGGTTTAAAACAAAACACTTTAAATTTGGCCTGGAGATTGAACTGTGAGTCAATGAAATTCTCTCTGAATTTGGTGTTGTGTGTTTCCTGTAGTCAGACCCAATTAAAATCTAGTAACTATGTTCTGAAGTAGCTGTAACTTCTTAGAATTTTCCAAAGGTAGCCTCACACAAAACTGTTCTTATGGTCATTTAGCTTGGGTGTGACTAAGGTATGAATAACCATGGGTTGTTTTAATATTATGTAGTTCAAAATATAAACAAGCCTTATGAAAGCCAACTGAAACTGCTGGGAAACAAGCTATTATTCACGCCTAGATGCTGATGCAACACCTGATACTAAGCAGTATCTGATGTCACATTAGCATCCTGTCATCCTGTGCTTTTCTGGTCCTAAGATCAACTTCACACCTTTGTATTTGCTCTTTTGTTGGGATGATTAACTGCTGGCATAGAAGGATGCCAAAAAGCCATTACTACAAGTAGTGAACAAATGTGGCAAAGGCAAGGGGCGGAGCTGGGGTTGGCACTCCACCCCAACCCCACACATGATGCTTATAGCCAACACTCTGAGCCTGTGCAATTCAGAAGTGTGTTCTCTGTTTTGCTAAGTGGCATTCCCTCTCTTTTGGCTTGGCTTATTAATGGTGTAATCCTGTGCATGCCTACGCAGAAGTCTTCCCTGAGTCCAGTGGAACCTACTCACATATCAGTGTGCATAGAGCTAAACTCTAAATCTCCCGTTTCAAACATTTCTTAATGTTAACACGGTCAGGACATAGACCATACTTGACAGAGTTGTTAGGCAGTGGTCTCAGTTACCTTAGAAGGTGGTATACTCTAGAGATCGGATTTTTGGATTTCATGGACTATAAATCCCACAGTTCTCCATTATGGGTGTTCCACCTGACTTCCACACTTTTTACAGATACTTAAATGTGGCTTACCTGGGAGAAAAGGGCTAAACTATGATGTGCTCTATGTGGGGCTGCCTCTGGAAAGTATTCGGAAACTTCAGCAGGTCCAAATTGCTAACTGGGGCTCGTCACAGGGATCACATAACTCCCTGTTACAGCAGCTCTAGCTGCCGATCCATTTCTGGGCACAATTCAAAGTGCGGGTTCTAACCTAAAAAGCCCTAAATGGTTTAGGTCCAAGCTATCTTGAGGGCTGTGTCTCCCTTTATGAGCCTGCTTGAATGTTAAGATCATCAGGAGAGGCCTTTCTCTCAGTCCCACCATTTTCATAGGTGTGTTTGGTGGAGACTCTGTTGCTGCTTGCTCCCAGACTTTGGAACTCCCTCCCACAAGAGGCTAGGTTGGCCCCATCTGTGTTGTCTTTCCGCAAGCAGGCGAAGACCTTTCTCATGAAACAAGCTTTCCCTTAATGACTGGATGCCAAGGTGGGGGGTTTAAATGGATAGTTCTGCCTTACTGCTTTGAATGTGTTTTTGGTGTTGCTTTTGTTTACTGTCTTTTAGTAACTGTATTTGTTTACTGTATTTGTTTGATCCCTTTTAGTATTTATATATTTATTGTTTTTAACTTTAAATATTGTCTTTTAATGATGTAAACCAACTTTCTTAGGGAGAAAGGTGGAGTAAAAATATTTTAAATAAATAGAAATAAATAATAAATAAATAAACTGGAATCTTTGAGACTTAGCAAGGCCTAGCATATATAGCAAACAAAATGCAAGAATAATAGTAAACGGAGACAAAACTAATCAATGTCAGATTTCTAAAGGAACACGCCAAGGATGTCCACTCTCACTCCTGTTGTTCATAACAACATTGGAGGTACTACTAAGGAAAATAAGAAAAGAGGAATAAATTAAAGGTTTAAAAATTGAAAAGCAACACTTTAAAGTAAGAGCCTTCGCCGATGATATGGTAATCTTTCTGGAAGACCCATCATGTCGTATTATGAAACTTAAAGAAATAATCAGTGACTTTGGAGAACGAGCAGGTTTAATTATAAATGAAGGAAAAACTAATATACTGACAAAAAATATGACAGGAAAAGAAGAGAAAGAATAGAAATTAAGACAGGTTATAAAGTAGTGAATAAAGTAAGATACCTGGGTATAACAATAACTAAAAAGACAAAGGACTTATTTGAACAAAATTATGAGAAGAAAGGTAAAGAAATTAAGAAAAAATTAGAAAGATAGAAACACTTAAAAATCTCATTGATGGGCAGAATAGCAATTATCAAAATGATGGTATTACCTATATTCGTATTCCTATTTCAGAATATCCCGATAATAATAAATAACAAACCATTTCATTTGTGGAGAAAACAACTCTCAAATTTTATTTGGCAGGGGAGAAAACCAAGAATAAAATTGAAATACTTGCAAGACAACAAGAAAAGAGGAGGATGGGGTCTCCCAAACCTCCAATTATATTATGAGGCGGCAGCACTACAATGGTTAAGAGAGTGGATAAGACTGGAGGATGAAAAAATATTAATACTAGAAAGCAAAGATTTAAAATATGGACTTCATGCATACTTATAGTATGGAAAAAAGAAAGTGAACAAAGCTTTTGATAATAATACAATAAGAAAAGCATTAATAAGAGTATGGGAGAAATATAAAGGGAAATTTTATCGTGGGATTCCAATGTGGATGTCCCCCCATGAAGCTCTCTCAAAGGAAATTGACATAAAGAATGATAAATGGTTAACATATAAAGATCTACTCATAGAGGAAGATTATGGACAACTAAGATTAAGAACAAGACAAGAAATGAATCAAGTAGGAATAATATGCCAGGATAATAAATTAATAGGATTGGTTAAGAATCTACGGAACTAGACAAGATAATATGGGGAAAAGAAAATCACCAAATCGCAAAGTTGTATAAACTATTATTGGAAAGAAATATGGAACAGGAAGTAATTAAAGAAAATATGATAAAATGGATGCAGGAATTAGGTAGAACAATTCAAACAGAGGATTGGTTTAGAAGAGCATGGAATGATAACCAAAAACTATTAATAAGTACAGATTTGAAAGAAAATTATATGAAAATATTATATAGATGGTATATGACACCAGAGAAATTGGCAAAGGTGAAGAAAAATGAGAAAGATAAATGTTGGAGATGTAAGACAATAAAAGGAACACTATATCATATGTGGTGGGGTTGCAAATTCATTAGGAAATTTTGGAAAGAAATAGAAAAAATAATCACCATAGATTTAAAAATAAAAATGGAGATGAAACCTGAAACTTATTTGTTCAATATGGTAAAGCTAAACTCAAGACAAGAGACAAAAATTTGTTTATACATATTAGGCGCAGCCAGAATTCAAGTGGCAAAACAATGGAAAGACAAGGAGGAACCTTCGGTGGAGGATTGTTTAATAAAATTATAGGAACTAATATTAATGGACAAACTAACAGACTCATTGAAAGGAAAGAGTAGAACAGAGCACGAATCTCAATGGGGGAAAGTAAAGAATTATCTTAAAGAGAAATGGAAGAAAGATTCCAAACCTGTTCCAAGTGACTTAGGCTTAAATTAGAAGCAGAACTGCTCTCGACAGAAGTAAAAACAAAGTAAAGCAGATTGTTAATATGGATATAAAATAAGAATTAAGAAAGGTATTATTAAGATTGCGAAGAAAATAAATGTTTGGTGGAAAATAAGGAAGCAAAAATGTTAAAGACTTACTGTTTTGCGAAAGAGATAATAGAAAGTTATTTTGGCTATGTGCTAATATTGTGATAATGATTTACTTATTTTTATAATTTCTTTTTTAAATGCAATAAAGATTAAAAGTTTAAAAAAAAGATAAATAAATAAATAATAAATAAATAAACTGGAAATCTTTGAGACTTAGTAAGGCCTAGCTCTGCCTAGCTTCCTGTTGAGAAAGAAAGCTCCCAGCTAGCATGGGAGTAGGGACAGGAAGTTTGGGTGCAATTAGGCCTAGCCAAGCCTTCATTTTTTTCTCATGTAAACCACATTTAGGTGTCTGTAAGGTATGTGCAAGTCAGGCAGAACTCCCAAAATAGGGAAATGTGGGATTTGTAATCCAAGAAATCCAAAAAATCCCTATGACTTCCCTCATTTCAGGTCTTTAAACAGAAATTTCTACCAGTTTCTAAAGGGATACTTTAGGGATATGTATTATTAATTTCCTTCAGTGGAAAGATCTTGGACCAGATTACTCCTGGAGGCCATTCAAACTCTACTATAATTCTATACTATAGCTGTATAGGCTATCTATAGCATCAATGAAACAAAATAAGAAGGATTCCTGTATAATTCATATTTGTGGGTTCCCTTGGTATTCCTGCAAACAGCCAAATAGTTTACACACACTCTTCTGTAGCCAGTAATGCCTTTGCACACCAGTAGGCAGAAGGATGACTGCCAAGGGAGCTGGAATATGCACTCATTCACAGGCTGCTTGATGATTTCACACCACCAGCTCTGAACATGTTCAATCAGTGGCCCACCCGTCATTACCCATGGTGTGAAAAAACAGAAAGTTTTCCAGAGTATGTGTGGAAGAGAATGTGCCCCCAGACTTCTGTTATTTAAATTGCCCATCCATATGTATGTGATGTGTATGTCTCTGTCCCATGTAGTTCCATATCAAGGCAATCCGATATATGCAGAGTTCTTGTTATCCAAATTACTGTGCTCTGAAGGAGAAACTGGTAGAAATTGAGTCAGGGGTATTTTGTCTCTTCAAAGGGAAAATCTCGCTTTCATCATGTGTACAAAGGATATACGTATATTTGTTTTTAAACTGATCTAATGGAGTCAGAGTAAAATCTCAGCAGTCCTTCCAAATTATGTGCATTATTTGCTTCCTTTCGGCCCTCATTGGATAGATATCTTCCTCCTTTGCTTTTGACAGCTTTCTCTGTAGAAACACACTTTTTTTTAGTAGCTGTTTCAGCAAGTTTCTGCTCTTTCTGTATTTCAGGAGTTGTGTTGCTGTTTTTTACACACAAAAATTCTATACGTGATGGCATCACCCACTTTGATCTTGCCTTGTGAAAAAAAGTCAGATAAATTAATCTGGAAGGAGCTTTCCTTTTTAAATCCATGGGAGCCTTCCTCTTTTTAGATACATTCTAAAGTTATGTTATTGCAGTAAGACAAGTCTTCAGTCATCTGAGATTTAAAATGAAGTCTCATCAGGCCTAGTCTGACACTCCTAACCATTACATCACAGCTGCCAGGAATAAGACATTAGAATCAGTATGGTAGATGTGTAGGGGAGAGTTTCAATTGAGAATACCAAATTTGTTGAATGAACTTACCTACCTGTTGCTGGTAACATAAGGAAAGATTGGGAAGGCAGAGGCCGAAGCATTTGCCATGAGAAACATTCCGCCTGATTTTCCACCACCACGTGGCGGGGGGGGCTGCCCCACACACATAGGGTTCTGACCACAATCTGAACCAAGTGGGGGGCAACACTGGCAGAGGGTGGGCGGCACTGATGCAGCATTGTGCAGTCGTGCAGCCACACAGCTTAGAGTGAACATTGGTCTGGAGTACCTAAGCATGCACCTTGTTCCAGTGTACTCGAGACAACTTCCTTTGGGATGCACCCCCTTCCTTTTTAAGTAGGAAGTCTTAAAGCAGCAGCTGCCTCATCTAGAGCATAATTCTTCATCACCTCTCAGAGAGCAATTTGTCAGGGCTAACACTGACACTGGCATACTACCTTCCAGTGGTGCAATCAGTTTTTCAGTTGCAACAGTGGTTGTAGGTTTGGTAATGTCAAATTCAGGAGAGGCAGGGCAGGGCAGGGCAGCTCTGGAGTCTTAAGCCTGGCTGGCTCAGGGTCTGAATCCAGGTTCAGAAAGGATAGGACAGGGCCAGCCAGAGGTGTCAGAGGAGGAACATAGCACAACGTTCTCTTGCTAAGGGTGGTGTATGAACAATGGGATCAGCCAGGCTGATATGGTCCTGTCATTGCTTCGTGCTTTATTTCAGTGGATTGGATTGAGCCTGATGGGCTGAGCTACATCTGGCTAAGTAAAGTACAGATTCTCTAGTCTTTTACTCTAGTCTCTAGTTTTATTTTTTACTTTTATTGACTTTTTTAACTGATTAGTCTTATCTGGCCCCTGGAAGTGTCTCTTGTGGTGTTAAATATATGTTTGGGTGGAAGAGAGGAGAGAAGGGGTACTGCTGTTTTAGTTGTAATGGGCAGGAACACCTTGTGGTTGTTCCTCTTTATTGGTTTGTTTAATTTATGCTGCCTTTCTCCCCATGGAGAGACCCAAGGTGGCTCATAGTAAATTAAAACAACATAATTTGTTTACCTTCCAGCCAACAGATTCCTGACTGTTCTTGTGAAATCCCATCAGGTAAAATACTATAACTTGCTAATGTCTGGGAAGAGCTGTTTGCTGCATGATCTAATCCCAGATGAATGAGCTGATCTAGCTTGTGTAACTGAAACTGGTGGGGCAAAGAGGAGTTTTTATTGAACCCAACGGCGCCCATCAGGTTTCTAGGTGCAACAACAGGCAAGATCTGCTGAGTGGAGAAGTGGAGTTATAGGGATCTGTTGCAACCCTATTCTTCCAATGAGGTATACTGTCTGGCAGTCCGTATGTTTGAGTGTATTCCTGATAATAGAACAAGACTGGGATTCTGTTGCTATGCCATCAACTATCTCCTGGGTTAATATGATGGAGTTAGTCTCAAAGGTTAACTTTTATTTTATTTTATTTTATTTTATTTGGAATAGTTAATGAGCTGTTATATTCATCTGAGCATTGGAAAGGAATCTCCAGAAACCTGCTGTGCTGAATTTGGGGGGGGGGGGGGGGGGAATGATTCATATCTATTCCAAGTTGCACTCTACATTAAGGATAGCTTCCGGGTTATTAATTGAGGCAAACTCTTGTCCAATTTTGATGGATGAGATGTGTTGAACCACCTGATGTGGTCAAATTGCCTGAAGAAGTGAGATAATCTACTTGGTTGTTTGGCCCCTATTTCTTTGCTTGGGAAATATTTTGGAAGCTAAAAGTGCTACAAAATGCAGCAGCTGGACTGCTATCTGGTGTAGGGAACATATAGCACCTGTCTTGCACCAATTTAACTGGATTTCAGTGTGCATCCAAGCTCAGTTATAGGTATTGGTTTTGATCTACTAAGCCCTAAACTTTGTGGGGCCCAGGTATCAGAAAGACTGCTTATTCTATAAGCGTCTGCCTAGAATGTGAACTCTTCAGCCGAGGTGCTGTCGCATGCCACCGCACCCAGAGAAACTAGACTGGTGAGCACATGAAAAAGGGGTTCCTCTGTGGCAGTACCTCAGTTGTGGGTTTCTTTTCCAAGGGAAATCAGGATTGTTCTATCCATTATGGCCTTCCAACAGACGGACAAGGCTCTATTTTTTATTTTGGACTTAAGGATATAAAAGATGCTTTAAAGCTTACTTCTAGGTTTTTTTTTGTTGTCGTTTTTTAAACAAATGTTGACTTTTAAAATTGGGCCTTAACGTTGATTTTTATTTATTTTTAAGGAACATTTTGCTTTTTTGTGGATACTAAATGCTTTGGAGGGGCCAAGAAGCAATAAATGAATACTTTAGATAAGTAATAATAAATAATGTGCATAGGATTGTGCTGCAAATGAGAAAATTCCATAAATGATATTATTGTCTGTAGACTGAGCCGAATATGAAAGAGTCAGTGGTGACTAATGTGGTCTTTAAAGCAATAACCATAAAAGCTGGCGGATGAATAGCTAACTAAATTATAGACCAAAACCCCTTCCCAAGGCTGAACGAACTAGGCTGGGTTTTGTGACTTACATAACTATCAAGCATCAACACTAGAGCTGTATGTGGTCTTAGCAGGAATCTGTCATAGTAGACAATCAATACAAAATGTCAAGTAATGAATACAGTAGGACTCCTGTATCTGTGGGATTGGTATCTAAAGTTTCACTTATCCATGGTTTGCAGCAGCTCTATATACAACACAGAAGGATGTCAGCTTGTGGCCTTTGCCCCACCCCCTTCTGGCCTTTGGCCCTTATATGGTGTATATAGGGTTCCTTTGTATGTGTGGCTTCAGGCATACGCTGAAGACAGCATTGAAAGATTTTAATATTGGCCATGTTATCTGAGAAGCTCTCACTCAAAACCAAAGTGCCTGGCAAACAAGGAGCTAAAGAATTTGAAGTAAAAAGAATCAAGGATGCACAAAGGAAGAGAGAAGTGAGAAAGCAAGGTTGTAACTTCTTGACAGCCTAATAAACTCAGGTAACCTGTCCCACTGTTTCTGCATCTTCCGGGCTTGTATTGGGCTAGTTAGTCACCTACATGTCACTCAGTGTGCTACTACTCAATGTTAATGACTCACTTCTTCTCTTTTCCCCCTCCTAAATGGTGAATCTGATGGAGATAAAGGATAAAACATAACGCAGCACAAGATATTCAGCAACAGGGGCCAGAGGCATTTCAGGTCAGGAACCAAAAAACAACCACATTTCATGTACAGTACTTTGGCTAATAGATCAGGGTAAACTTCCAGGAAAAGCTAGTTCCTGAAAGAATGTTACAGATCAGGCACCAGAGTCTGGAAGGGGAGGGGAAACCCAAAGGGAGCATGTTGTTTATATAATTCATATTTCCTATGATTTCTTGATTTGGCTGGCCAGAACTAAACTGTGCCAGCCAAGAAAGGTCTCTTAGAATATTATAGTGCAAAGAATTCGACCCTACCCTTGGTGTGATTAATTAATAGCTCTTTCACAGCAGCCTGACTGGCTTTTTCAAATTGTGGACTGTGACCCCTGGAGGATTGTTAGTATGCTGCTGCACTTGAATATGTATGTGGGCGTGCAGACGTGTGGGTGTGTGGTGTGTACGAAGTATGCCTGCACAATGGTGCAACTTAATATCTAACCATTGTTTCGATAACTTTGTTTGCAAAAATGATGTGAGTGAGCTGTATATTTTAAATTGGTGTGCTCATTAATGCTGTTTTGTATGGCTACTATTCATTCAGCAGTCCAAAGGCAAACTACCTGTAAGCTAGCATGAAGTGCACACAACATTAATTATATCCTGGAAAAACAAACGAAAGAACAGGAATGAGTCAGTTAGACAGCAACACCACCAGCAAAACCAGTAGCAAAACTGAGTCAAAGGGAATTCTGTTGATTGCAGGTTTGCTGCTAATGTGAGCATTGCAGCGAAATGTGAGAGTTCATAGTTGGTATTGCTGATGTCCCTCCTAGACAGCAGCCCCAGTTCGTAAGGATTTGGATTATTATTATTTTTTTACTCTTCTATTCCATCCCTCCTCCCTTTTTAAATTTTAGTGCAAGCAGAAGGTAAATCATACTCAGGGCATCCATTATTTCTTCCCATAATTTGTAGGGGAAAGCAGAAGCTATTAAAAACTGATGGCATGCATATCTCATGCTATTCAGCTGACTGGTAATTAAAGAGCAATTAAATTTTTCATGCTGTAGATTATGACTGGTTTTCAAAGACATTAGAAACTGTGCTTCCCTGAGAGTTACGCTGCTGTGAGAAAAAGCGTGTATTGCTATGGCATTATATTGGAAACACTGCTTAATGATATCTGAAAATCTTGTACTCAAAATGGCTTTGTCTATGTCCGTACTATTTATGCCCGTACACTGTGTAGTATTTTCAGTCTGATGGTTGGTCCTTCTGTGTGGCCCTTTGGGGGAAAAGAGATATTTGTTCAATTGGTAGCACAAACTGCATGTAGTGTTACAGCTAGGGGTGGGCTCAAAACGCGAAAGAGACTCTCTTTCATGCAACTCAGGCTCTTTCAGCAATTACCAAAGGACAGTCTCTAAAACACAAATGATTTGTATTGATGAAAGAGGGGTACACAAAAATTTTGGGTTTATTTCATTTTTATGTAGCCTTTTGGTGCCTCTTATATGACAAACCACCTGAGAATTTGCTCATCAAATAGCTTGACAGGGGCTCTCAGCTGCCAAACAGAATGTTGCAGATGGGGGGGGGGAGGGTCGGAGCTGGAATTTGAATCTTTAAATGGGCCTGGAACACAGAAGGAATGGTCTTTGCTTCTTTTGTTCCTGGCCCAAATCCTGTTGCTTAGTGTAGTTTAGGCGCATCGAATCAGTGGGGATTTAGTGAGTTAACGCCTCCATAAATTCTATTGCTTTAAACCGATCTACTCTAACTGTAACTTATTGTGCTAAAGTAGGCCTATTTGAATCAATGGAACTTATTGAGGGGTTAACTCATCAAATCTCATCAAATAATTGATTCAATAGGCCTACTCTAGTGCAATTTACTACATTATGCAGGAGAATTTTCACCACTCTGTGCTGAGTTCCTGGTGCCCTCCATTTTGGATTGCTGCCTGGCTGCCTGTGTCTCCATCACAGATCCTTACCCCCCCTTTTTTTTAATCTCCCCTTTTCTTTTCTTTTTCTCTCCTTTTTCTTCTTTTTTCCTTTCCCATCTTGGACTAATCTGGATTTTATCTTAGTTTATTTTTATATTATATGTAAACCGCCCAGAGTAGACACGTTCTAGATGGGCGGTATATAAATCTAATAAATAAATAAAAAATTTTTTGGTCTTTTGCCCCCTTGACTTTTGGGGAAGATTCCCCTTCACTGCTTTCTTCCTGGCTTGCCTGCTGGACTCAAAGAAGCCTTAATTTGCTTGCTTGCATTTCTTACTTTTTGGAAGAGAGGGCTCTCTGTGTGTATGTGTTTGCTATTCTCCCCCTTTGTTACTGTGTATTTATTCTGTTAAAGGTATATATTTTGGTGAGGGGTTTTGTTTGCTCTGTGGGAAGATGTTGGCCATGGTGGGGCATACCTATCTTGGATTGAAAACATGAACCATAGGTGTCTTCTTCTGGAACATGTGATGTGGCATCACACAACTCTGTTGGTTCTTTTTTCAAGGCAGATACATCCATAGAGCACCATGTATTCCACATCAGGAGAGACAGGGCTGCTGTTATGGCCACAACGCTAGCTGTCTTGTTATATCTTGTTATTCTTTGAGGGAGTACATGTTGACAAGACAAAAATCTGTCTCTTACAGTGCTTTGCACATCAGCATACGGAGAAAATTGCATGCACTCTGAGCAAAGAGATTTCCTGGTGTCATTTCACTGTATTTTGCAGAAGCTTCTGCTGACCCAAAATTAAGTGCAAATTAATACACGTTGGCCAAAAGCCTGTTGTGTAATGGAAGCAAAATCATAAGTTTCAGTCCATTCTTTGCTGGTAAATAAAGAGCTCCCACTGCAGTTTTCTGGGCAGTATGTACACACTGGCTTGGTGCAAGTGTGTGGCTCCTCCCTTGATTAAGGGCTACGTAGTAACATCTGTTCAAATGAATAGATCAGATATAACAACACTTAAGAACTGCTTCTATTAGATAGGGCAAGAAGAAAGACAGAATAAAAGTTAATATCAAACTGAAGATTGGGAGCTGAGGTATAATACTTAGATTCCTCATCTCAATCAGATGGCTGAACACTTCCCAGGAAATTTCCAGTTCTTAGCCATACATCGTGTGCAGTACTGGAAGCAGGTTTCATTCAAACCCTTTAACACTTAGGATTCTAGCACTAGCTTTTTATTTACAGCATGCCTGTGTTAACGGCTGAAGTGGATAGGTTTGCTGTACATTAACCTGCTGTTTGTTTATCTTTTCTTTGCTGCACCTTTTATGTATGTGAGGTTCAAAATTAAATTTGGGGATCAGAATCCACATTTTTTTATCAGTCTCAATTTGCTAAGCTCAACATGATTAGCAAAACAGCAGGGGAGCTGCAGTGAAACAGGCAAGGGAAGAGCTGGGAACAGGAGAGTAAAGCAAGGAGCAAACCAACATATAAAAGGAAGAAAAGGAAGAATATAAAATCTGAGGAAGAGGTGGGTGGGGAAAAGAGGCAGGAGAGATAAAAGTCCAGTGAAACAGAAAGGTTTGCCTGAAAACAGCAGTGTATAGAGTAAGTGGCAAAAGCCAGTATGTGAAGATATTTTTTTAAAACTCGTAGTAAAGCTAATGTGTAGCATCACGCAACAAAGTGAATGGGAGGTGTCCCAAGGAAAGGATGGTATCTCTCTTCCTCTTTCCCTGAAGCACCTATAGAAGCCAACTACGGGGGGCTGGATAATCTGTGTTTGCCCATAACAATCCGCATCTGCCACTTGTACTGAGACAGAGTCAAGAGGATCTGTACTGTGAGGATAAGAAAGATTCAAAATTCTCCATGATAAGAAGATAGCGGTGTTAGAAGCCCTGCACCAAACAGGGCGGTGAGAGCACACAAGTAACCATCAGTGCTTTTTCTTTTTTAAGGTTAATTAAATGTAACATAGAAAGTAAGAGATCATTGTAAAGCGCAGTAGTAGCAGTGTAAGTAAACCGTCTCCTAGATGGACAGACTTGACATCTATAGACACCTTCATTGTAACTCATTCAATGGAAGCAGGGAGGAAACAAAGAGCTGAGATTCAGATGGTTATATCGAGCTAGCACTGCATTTATTAAAAAAATCAGAACTTTGAATGGGTGATGGGTATTCACTAAACTCATGTCAAGCCTGCCAACCGATCCACCACCCCATTGCTACACTTCTGATGTAGAGGCCCATTCCCGTATTATCCATTTTGAGGTTCCATAAGTCCAACCAAGTGAGCCAAATTAGTCCCAAAAACAATCCACATCTTGCCCACAGATGTCAGAAGGGGTCAAGAGTCCTCAGTCACCTCCAGGGGGACCCCTCCTCATGTTTACCTATCCTAGCTTCCTGAGATTTATCAACACATACACGCAAGAGGTGAGCTGCAAGCCTCCCTCAAATGGCATCAGGCAGGCCCCTTTGCAGATCAAAGAAAAAGGAAGTTGTTACCCGCAGGAGACAAATGGACCCCATCCTATACAATCTAAGGCTAGAAAATTGTGGTAAGTAATAATCTTTACTCTTTTATTCAGAGGCCAATGTTTTCATTAACCAAGGCACACAACTATGTCATGTCCAGGTGAGACACCCCTTTCTCCTTATTATGTAAGGTTTAAATATATCAGCTTTGCCTATGGATACAGTTCCTTACCTTTTGAATTATTGGAGGTTCTTTGTCTGTCAGGCAGAAACACAAGTAGAGCCAGTGTGAGGTACTGGGGTAAAGTATAGGATTTCATCATGGAAAAACACACATAAAATTCTCTTTTGATGGTGAAGCTAACTGGGTGGTCACTGTAGCTCCACAGAACTTAGTACACAGGGTCACTGTGTGAGGATTAAAGGAAACAGCCTCATGTAGGCAACTATGAGCTTCTTGGAGGAAGGGCTGGCTCCAAAAACACCTCTAATGTATGGGTAACATCAGTTTTCACACTGCAAAGAGAAATATGGAAGCTAAGAGGATCTGCTAACAACCAGAGCTGACCTGCCTGTACAAGGAATATTTTGGGCCCGCAGAATTTTCAGACAGACTGCAATGTTAGTAAGTTTCAGTGAGCACAAAAAAGAGCTGTATCAACAGTAGGTGCAGTACTTTACCAGAT
Source organism: Intellagama lesueurii (assembly GCA_037013535.1). Lineage (NCBI taxonomy): Eukaryota > Metazoa > Chordata > Lepidosauria > Squamata > Agamidae > Intellagama > Intellagama lesueurii. The sequence continues at coordinate 300,119,853 of JBAJHW010000001.1, read as the reverse complement.
GCTGTATACCACAGAAGTGTATGCCACAGCGTGCCAGTTCATCTTACTATTTCTTGTGAGCGCAGAGAAGCATTGTTATGTCCACAGATCAGCACCCTTTATGGTACTCGTCATAAGGACTGTTGGCATGTTCCTATCCTACCCTGTGGATGCATGAGGTAGAAAGTGATCTTCTTACACTGCACCCGTTGATAGTTATAAATCATGACAAACTCCCTTTGCAAGAGAGCAGGACGTACTAACAGATTTACAGATTTGCCATTCTCTAGGACTCTAAAAACGTGACCTCAGGCTGCATGAGTTTCCAGAGAACCCACCCACCCACACTCCCAAGACAACCCCTTTGCCCCTACATCCTTCCAAAGTGAAGAAAAAAAATACTCAGGAAGAAGCTTCCTCAGCCACCTAGGAAGCATAGTGGGTAATTCTTCCAGACCTTTGGCCTACCATGGGGAAGGGATGGTACAGTGAATTCCCAGAGATGTAAAGGCTGATTCAAATAGAGCAAGTGATGTCATTTTGCAGCTTCTATTGTGATGTATGCTTCTGCAGCTAAAGGCAGATCTAGTTCTGGTCATTAGGAAAGTTACCTGGTTACTTTTTACCCACATTTCTACTTTTATTGCCCCTCTAGTAATACTGGGAGAAAATGGGATGAAGCATCTTCTTAAGCCTATTGTCGTGCTAGGGGCCAGAGAAGGTTCCCAACCACAAGAATATCAGGTCTCCTCGTATACAAGAAGTGGGTCTTATCCAATTTTAGACGCTGTTGTGTTGACACAGTACTAATATTGGCTATGAAACAATAATAATGAGAAACATCAATACAGTTTAGCACAGTCAAGCTAAACATTAGAGATTGCACATGATTAGGAAAGAAAATTCTTTAAATGCTGAAAGAGATCTAAATGTCATATTCTGTGGTTAGCAAAATAGCTTGCTTTGTTTTATGATGGGTTATTAGGTAAACACACGCTTTATTAGCAAGAATGAATAATGTGGAAAGCAGAGGGTTAAAAATTTCTTTCCGTACTTGTGCCTGTGCTTAATGTAATAGATAAGCCCTACTTATTCATTTTACCTATATGTGTGGAGCCCGTGTACATGGAGAGAAGCATGCTAGCTCCTTCTCTGCTGTCAGTTTTAACTTGAAAGCAACAACCAGAAGCAGGGGAGGCTACTCTATCTGACTAGGTTTTTCATGTTTTTCATCAGAACATCAGATTTTTGGCTTATGTGGAGTAGCTACAGCGACAGCGACCATATCTTTTTCACGCGGTCACTTTCACATGTTGAAAGAGACCACAGGGAAAAGCAGGGCTAGCATAGTCCCTTGAATGTGTGTGGGCTCCACAGACTTAGATAACGAGGGAACAAGGGCACAGTTTTGAGTCTAACAAGCACTCCTTGCAAATCTGATGTTGTCTTCTAGGTCACTCGGCTGGATTTTTGCCATGTGCTATGTGAGAAGGATGCAAGGTGCCGTCAATTGATAGATTAATATTAAAGTGGAGAGGGACAAAATCTGTTTTTGTTTGACAGCCAGAAAAAAGAACTGTACAAAAATGGCAAAGAATTCTTCAGCATCTTAAAGACCAGGATATTTATGAGTTTTCATAGGCAACATTCCCCCTTCATCAAATTTAAGCCGACTGCACCTGGTAAAGTAAATCTGAGCCCTCAAAAGCTGACACCACAATAAATTTACTGCTCTTTAAGAACTCTGTATTGATGTATTTATAGCTACCCCTGTAGAGAAAGTGTAAAAGGACAGAAGCAAGATGGACAGTTGACTGACTCAAAGTGTGTCATGGTGCCTCAAGAAGCCTTATTCTACAAGCAGGGTTAACTTATTCAGGAATCAAGATGAGCGGTTTTCATCTTGTTCACAAATTTGAATGTAATAGCGCTTTCTCTTCTGTGTAAAGCATTCAAGAGTCAAAGGGATGAGGACAAAGATACCCATAAATGACAAGTCAACCAAGCAGCAAAAGCCTGGCAGCATAGAAAGTAATGAATATAGAACAGCACACTGAGGGGGGGGGGGGGACACACAAGCAGCACAACAATAGACACAAAGCAATTTTCCCGACTTTTCCTTTCAAGCAAATTATATTATAGCTCTGGCTTGGCAGAACATCAAAAACGTCTGCCTATACAACCTCTGCTCTCTCGCTGCTCTTCTGTGACTTGATTTGGAGAAGAGAAGTAATTTAATATTTTTCAATTTTATTTGATTTTGTGCAAAACGAAAAGGACCCAGTGTGCCCCCCTCCCTCAATAGCGCATGCAATGAATTTTTGATAGAACTGTCAGCGAACATACCCAGCAAAATATTATGTAACATGATGGGCCCTCCCATGCTAGGAGATTGTAATAGTTTTGAGGTGTCATTATAATTTAAAAATCTCAAAGCGCCTTCTTCCATTAAAAAGCTGACCAGCTAGTCCAATGCTGCAATGCAACAGTAAATTATCTGTGTATCAGTGGTAGAAAGAAGTGGGCAGTTTGCCATGTGAGGTGAAAGCAGATGTGAGGTAAAAGTCTTATTGCTAAAGCAACACAGGCATTGCTCAGGAACGGGGAGTAGGGAGATGGGACCATCATTTCCAAATTTCCAGGCCAGTATAACCGAGGAATACCAGTAGTCCATTTTAATTGTGAAATCATAACAACACTTTTCTCCCCCTCAGAAGGAAGCGGCCAGTAGAGTAGCTGAGAAGGAAAATAGGGAAGCACAATTTCAGGACTACTTTTACAGCAGGATCCTTGACATTATCTGCTGAAGCAGTCTGTATCTGCATTGTAAGCTTTAAGGGCTGTTGTAAGCTGGCACATAAACCCTTTATTAAGTATACTTGGTCACCCAATGCAGTTCAGGACTGATCAAGGCTATGAATCTGAATCTTTTCAGTATTTGCTTAGTACAATAGTAATTGTATGCAATCAAGTGAATTCCAACTTACAGTGACCCTTTCCCGGGTGTTCTAGGGATAGAGTACTCAGAGGTGGTTTACTATTCCCTTCTTCTGGGGGCACTCGTGAACTGAAACCTGTTGGGATTTTTATTTGCAACCTCACATACTGTCTGTGGTTTGAGTGACTGAAAGGGATTTTTCTGGGCTGGGGTGGTTGTCTGTCTATCCAGCACTAACCAATTATTTCTTCCAGCCTTTGAATTCAAAGAGAGGCCTGCCTCTCTGCTCTTTCCTTCTTCTTAGTCTGTTGGAAACAATTGTTTTGTTTGCTGCTGATCTGTTCAGTTGGTTGCTAAATATTTGTGCAGTAAAAAAAAGCAGCATACACAAATCTGTAATTTCAAGCAATTGTAAGAAAAGAAACATTTTTATTCTTTCTCATACAAATGTATCAAAGGGAGTTATTAAGACTTTAAGTGCTAGTTAACCCTGGGGAAATTGTAGCTATTTTCCTCTGTGACTCTCTGTACTTCTATTGTGTAGCAAAAGGAAATTTACCAAAAATGCAATTCTGCAACAAAACCAAAAGTGCAGGAAGATTCCACAAAGTGATACATGTGATACATTCATAAAGAAAGAATGGAATAGTAGGATAACAGGTAGTGTAACAATAGGAAGAAAATTTCCCAAGAATAATCTCATGAACTGGAGAACTATCTTCTCTTTTTGATTACACAAATGATGATGCCATTGGACTGTAGCTACTCACCATTCCTCCAGAATCACTGCTTGTCGCCAGCTGTAATGGTTGGGAAAATGCCCTGCTTATTTTCTTCTTATGTGATTTTCAATTTTGAGTGTGATACATGTATTAAAACCTTTGCAGTCACCATGACTCTGGAGTAATCTGACAAGCATTTTCTTCCATTATATACAGTGGTTTCAAGGCTTACGAATTATGTGTGGTTGAGATTCCGTCAGGCTGAAGGTGGAGACACAAATGCTACCTTGCAAATGGATTTACAGAAAACAGTGTACATCAATTAACCCATTTTAAATTGTGAGGAATCAGAAACAATCATCATTTTCTTTACTGCGTAGTAAGCTTTTAATCTAACTCATGAGAGGAAGAAAAGTCTTTAATTTGTTTAGCTTGGGAAATGAAGAAATAGGGCTTAAAAACATGTGAAGTGTGTCTAGAAAATATAAGCGTCCTTCCTCTATTTCTTATATTTGCCTATAGTATGAAAAAATACAAGACATCCAAGTAAATAACACATACCTTTCAAAGTAAAAGAAATATTTCTCCCCAAAAGTGGAGAACCAGCTAATAATATTTATTGACACAGGAGATTGTCAAAGAAAATGTGTAATCCACTTTCTGTTTTGAAAAGCACAGATAATTTCCAAAACCATGGCATGTATGAAAGATTATCAATATTGTTTCAGGGCTCCAGATGCATGCTGTTCAGAGCTACAGGCGAGTCCCTGACTACAGCGTAGGCAATGGCCAAAATCCTCCCTCATAGCTATGCAGATAGTGTAACTTTTGGAGCTGAGTCACCCCAAGTTAAGAAATTGCACTATGCATTATCCATTCCACTCTGAGTCATACAATTCATGATGCAACAGATAATGTCTATAGTGATTTCTTAATCTAAGGCAACATGCCTCCAAAAATTATTAAATTATTATTAAAGCTGTTAGAGCAGCTTCAATAGGCAAGAAGATTTGGGCCAATGTGTTATAACACACTGAAAATAAAATGATGTTTTTATGTTTACTGCTTTTGCTTTAAATTGTAAGGATTGTTATAATAATCATTAAAATTATGATGTCTGTCATTAGCCACTTGGGAGTTCCTGGGGGAAAGTTGGTGATTTTTTTTTAAAAAAAAAATCCTAAATCCAGAACTGGAATAGTTGGGTTCCCTGCCTTTCATGGATTCTGGCTGTAGGATGTCTTTACTCTAGCTAGCATTCATGAGAAAGAAGTGACTTCAGTGAGTTTTACTATGTGAATTTGTTATTTCCTAAGATGAAGAACTAAGTTTTTATAATTCTCCAGGTCTCAGGGTTGCTCTGTGTCAAAATGAACACCATCACCTCACCTGATGAGCCCTATTTAACTGTTGGCATGACCTCCCTCCTCTATTATAGTTCAAGACAACTACAAGAACTTAAGATCAAATTGCCTCCCCCTCTCCTTGCTAATTTTTTTTAACATCTGGGTCCTGCATACCTTTTTGCACTTTTTTTGTTGGCCAAATGAAGGTGTCAAAAAGATACCCGATATTATACAGTGATGGACTGGGACTCAGGAGACCTGGATTGAAACTCCCACTTAGCTATGGAAACTCACTGTGGAATGGCAGTAGTAAAACCACTCCTTAAAGAACTCACTTACCTTGAAAACCCCTTTTAAGGTTGCTATAAATTGGTTTTGAGTTGATAGCATGTAGCACACAATTAAGGCATCACCTCACTATGGATCTCGAATTTATTTTAAGGTGAACACATCTTGAAATGGAGATGCACTGCAAGATTTCTCACTCATACATGAGAGCAAAAAGACTGGCACTTTATTTCATCAGACACAACATTTGCAAAAAAACAACCACCCAAAACCAAATCAAAAGAAAAAAACAAACCTAAAACTTTGCTTGATTTATTTAAAGCCCTATTAGGGTCATTATAAGTCACTTAAGACTTAATAGCACAGAACGCACACACACACACACTCTCTCTCACACACACACACACAACTTTGCTTTAGTGTGAAAAGCCAAACCAAGGGCTTTGCATTTTGTGCAAAATAGAAAGAAGTTGTGTTTTGTTCAATAATCATTTTTGCGAATTTTTCACAGTGCTGAAATGTAAAAATGCACAAAATGATCTAATTCAACAGGAAAATAACTTTTGAAATTCTTCACAGTTGTTTGGAAGAATGAAATAAGCCAAGGTTTGCATCCCTACTATGAAATAAATTGGGATATTGAATACTGTGTTTTTTATATTATTTCATGAAGTTAAATGGACTCAATGCACACTGCCTGTTCCCCTCATAAGCTCCCATGTAGATTGCACGTTGTACACATTGTCCCCAAGAATGTGTCCAGCATATGAGCCTACACAAGAGATGTTCTAATAATTTAACAGATTTACTGTGAAAAATAATAGTAAATAGCTATTTGACATGTCAGCTTTAAAGCTTGTGAAAAGCAACTAAATACGTGCATAAGACCAGTACATAAATCAGCCCAATAAAGCAGCTTTGTAAATATTTATGTACTCAGTGCTTTCAGTTTCACGCTTGCTTCCTTTACCTTCACCTCTTAAATTTCCCTTCTCTTTAGTTTATGGCTGTGAGTGGTTTTGGTTGTCTGCCAGACATTGCTTAATTACTTACTGCTTCCTCTAGTATCATATACCATAATCCTAAATCTTCATGGATTCTGATTACCACTGCAATTGGATGCAATTATGAAACAAGTCTCAGTTGAAGTGTTGTGGGAGTAATGGAGGTCTCCTCGTGATGAATTTATTGCTTCAGGAAGCCACCGGAGCTAGCCGCCCAGCAAACTGGGCAAAGGTCCAAGCTCTGGTGTTGGTGAAAAAGACCTCTATGCCATGCTACACTGCTCTCCACCTCTTCTGGCATCGGTTGCAGTGGCCACAGTTACTTCTTCTGCCTCTTGCTTAGCCAGTTTTGTTTTTTGAAAGCAGAGAATTCTGATAGATAACAATTCTGCTTTCTCTGAGCCACTTGGAGTGGCTGCAAAAGTCAAAACAAGTTACTGGATCGTGGCATTCAGGTTCTAAAAAGAAAGAAGACTGCTTTCAGATTGGATTGGATTTGCCAGCTTTTGGTTTGACAGAGACTACACACACAGGCATACACACAGAGAGAGAGAGAGACACACACACACACACATTTTCTGATTTTTCACAAATTCAACCTGTGTAGCTCTATACCTTGTGACTAGGAAAACATCAGCAAGATTTGATGGGTTCTATTTGTTCCTTCAGAACTAAGCTTCATCTAGCTGTCCAGATTTAGCAGGTAATGACTATATTTTCTTGGTCCTCCCCAGTCACTATCGTGACCCTAATTTTTCCCTTTTGGGTGTGCACCTATGGCATTTAATAGGCAGGAAGCTGGTCACGGACTCTGGCTTACAACCTGTGAAAGCTGAGGGCTGAGCTGTGTTTTGCAGCAGGAAACTGCAATAGAGCCCACAGTTGCTGTGTGGAACTGAGGCTGTGTTCACACCAGCAAAATGTCTCCCTGGTTTCTCACACCTTTTACTTGTTGAGCAGTAGCTGATTACAGTCACGTGACATATATCCCATGACGTGTGTTCTCACTTTTTTAAAAGTGCTGCAACATTTAAAACAAAAAAGATGTGGTATGTGCAGATACACCTTTGTAGCAGAACATATCCCTTCCTGGTTTTTCTCCAGTTCCACCCCCTTAAAAAAAAATTATCCTGTTACATCAATGTGTTGAAGTGCGGTGGACAATGACAGAAGTTTACCAACTCATCAACACTGCACACCCCAGAAAATAGAAGAAGAAGAAGAAGAGACAGGCAGCCAAACGACATCAATAGTAGGAACAACACATGGCAGCTTGCCTGGGAATGTTTTGGGATAGTTGTTCACACATCAACTCTGTAAAGATTGTTGCGTGATAAAATCCGGAATTAAAAAAAAGGAGCAGCCTCCTGGTGGGCAAAATTTGGTATGGAGATAGCACGGAGGCAGAGCAAAAGAATCGGTAACAGCCGTGTGTCATCTGAGCACAAAAAACAAACCCGAAACCTATTGGGAAACATTTCGCAAATGCCATACGTTACAGCCCAGCAAACTCTTGCACTGGGTTTAATTTCTATATAGACCTGTGTAGAACTGAGCTTTTCTGCACATTCTTCTAGGAAATTTTTCAAATGGTGAGAATTACATCTGATCTCACTGTATCCTGCAGCCTTAGCTGGGTGTGCCTTTGACCTGCAACTTTTTCCAAATTGGATTTCAACCTCCAGCCCAGAAAAGGTTCCTCATTCCTGATTTAGACCACTGTAGAAGTCTTGCACCTATAGTGTGAGTGGCTTGAAAACACTGACATTTCCAGTACATATTGCAGGTAATTAGTGACACCAGGACATTACATGTGTTCCTTCAGCTAGAAACAAGCAGCCTAGCTCAGTCTTCCAGCTCTTTGTAAGTGTAAATCAGTACTAATGGCCAGGCAGTTGATAGGGAGTACTGGCCTCATCAAATTAGTGGAAGGAAGGAATAAAATGTTAGCATGCTATGCTCATCCTCAAGCAGTATCCTTTTACAGCATTGCCAGAAGCAAAAAGCTGAACAAATACATGCTCAGGTTTCATCAGGATATTATCCCAGAATCACATTATGTAGCTAGCAGTGCTGGCTGACACACAGAGCTATTTCTGAAATATTTTTTTTCCATTTTTCTTTGTAAAATATATGTTACGAAGCACTCAGAGAATGGTTAACCACACATGTGTTACAATGTCACTTTTATTGTTTTTGTCGGTAGTAGTTACAGTAGAAACAGGAGCCATAGTGATGTTGTAAGTGTCGTCATTATTATTAGTGGTGCTGTTGACATTTTATCTAGCATCTCTGCAGTGTTAATTATCTGAAGAATCTTATCAGCACCCTTGTAAGCCTGGCCAATACAATTATCCAGAAATTATAAATCAAAATGTGGTACATAAGTAGTGGTTTGTGCAACAGCAATTGTGGGATTCATGGTTGAGTGAAGATTTGAAGGGAAAACGTCACAACCTGCCCTCTAAGCTATTCTTACTCCCCCAACTTTCTTGGGTCAATTTCCTTTAATATGATAATTTTGATATTGCAAATATATATCCCCTTGCAGTCATTTTTGCAGACTCGTTTTTTTTGGTTTAAAACATGGCTGAGGAAATATAAGCCTAAGGGAGCCCTCTAAAGGTCTGACTCTCTTTAATCCTGACTTCTACGCCAGTGGGTTGTTTTTTTTAAATGGAGAATTGGCTCCACATTGAAACATCTTGTGTCTAAAGGAGAATGAATGAAATCAGCCCAGTGGTACTCCAACCGAAAGCCTCTTTGTGTAACACAGAGTGTAGCTGGAGCGATTGCATTGTCTGACTGAGGTGTGTGAATTAATCCCACCCCTGTCGCTTTCTAACAGGATAATGTAAAAGCCGTTCTGTGGGGACGTAAAATAATAATTTGTTAATTCTCCTCAGTATTTCACACTCCTTCTTGGTGTTGCTAATTTCCTTCTGAATACCATATTAAAATTCACAATGGCTTTGCAGACCCACCCTAATAGCTCTCCGCTGTGGCAGGAACTGTGAAGGTGAGAGCTGACAAAAATGCTATGATTTTCCCCCCCTCCATCTAGGTTTTACTATTCCGGCTTCCACCCTTTGAGAGCTGTCCAGTTGATGAGAGTGGCCAAACTGCAGTACAGCCAATATATGTTTTCCCAGGCCCTGGAAACACTGAAGCAGGTTTGTTTTGCTCATTGTGGTTCTTGCCATTTTCCTTTTCCTTTTCCTCATCCCAGATCTACTTTCTCTAAACACTTCCAAGTGCCTAAACATTTCCCACCCTTCTGGCTTTCAAAATGTCATCCACCAGTTCCCCCTCACATCTCTCCCTACATCAGTTCCTTAGGCAAGACCAGTAAAGTGAAATTATGGCCCATTGCTGCTTACACAGTTTTCAGGGGTGACTTCCTTTAATATCCGTTGTTGGTAATTACTGCTCAGTAGCTGGGGGGTATCATTAATCACCCCTAACCTTGTATGGCAAATAGCTATTACATTGCAGGAAGGAAAGACTGTTTCAGTACCATAGCCTCTTTCTCATCTTCCTTTTAAAATATTGATCATATTCTGCATCTAACTGAATGGGCAAGTCAGGAGAAGAATAAGTGGAAACCTTTTTCCATGTTGCTGATCATAAGGAAGGCATGTCCTTTGGGTAAGAGGTGCAAAACTCATTTGAGACATGCCTTGAAAATTGAAACATCGTAATCTTAAATGCATATGACAGCTGGTGTCTGCATTTTGATTTTTGATAAATATAATGGTCAGTTGCTGAACTTGACAATGAATTCTGGTGTTCAGATGCTATACCTGAATTAGAAACCTCTACTGTAAAGGCTGGAACTATGCACAATGAATTCTGACAGGTTTTTAATCCAGAAGATCTTAGAAAAGTCATTGTGAATAAAAGGCATCAATGGAAGTACCGCATTTTGTATTCCCACTATTGCAAGAGGAATTCTAATTAAAATAAGAACAATTATGGATTTTAGGAGGATATGAAGAACAGAGAGAGTTATATTATTGAAAGACCTAACCAGACTTCATAATGTTACTTATTTGCAAGCAGATTCAAGATAAAAATCTACCCTAGATGAAGAAATGTTCATTATGAATAAACAGAAAAGGAACCATATTTTTAATAATGTGTAGTTGTGAAAATATTATGTGACTCAGAGAGCGACTTTCTATTCAAAATAGTGCTCATTGTTGTTGTTTAGTCGTTTAGTCGTGTCCAACTCTTCGTGACCCCATGGACCAGAGCACGCCAGGCCCTCCTGTCTTCCACTGCCTCCCGAAGTTGGGTCAAATTCATGTTGGTAGCTTCGATGACACTGTCCAACCATTTCATCCTCTGTCGTCCCCTTCTCCTCTTGCCTTCACACTTTCCCAACATCAGGGTCTTTTCCAGGGAGTCTTCTCTTCTCGTGAGATGGCCAAAGTATTGGAGCCTCAGCTTCAGGATCTGTCCTTCCAGTGAACACTCAGGGTTGATTTCCTTCAGAATGGATAGGTTTGTTCTCCTTGCAGTCCAGGGGACTCTCAAGAGTCTCCTCAGGCACCACTCAGTGCTCATAGTGGCTGGCAATAGTGAAATTGTTAATGTCAAAACCTTAATATAACTGTTAAAAAAACCCCTAAGATACAACTGTAGAGGTTCTTCTTCAAGGTCTCTCTGAATCACACATTTGGGTTTCCTCTGTGCCCGCACAGAGACCTTCCAAACATTCTAGAGCCTAAAAGAGTTTGTTAGTCCTCACTCTCTATTCTGCGCATGTTCCCCACCCTGTAGCTAATCCTCGGTTCATTTTTAGCTGCCACTGAGGTAGCACCTTGGGAACATACTCAGAGCCTCTGTTTCCCCTCACATTTGTATACAGTTCTTGCCTTCAGTTTCCTTACCTATATTCATCAATCCCTTCTTCTTCGTTCCTTCTCCGAGTTTTGTCTATCTAAAAAAACCATTTGTTAAGCCATTGTTCATCATTCTGCAGCATTCCTGTTTTTTTATGGCCTCTGTAGGCCCATTCAAGAAGTGCACAGTCTGTTCAAACAAGATCCCACTCACAGATAGACACTCTAAGTGCCTCTGTTGCTTTGGTGAGAGGTACCAGACTCAAAATTGCCAATTTTGTGAAAACTTTAACAGAGTAACCTTGAAAAACAGACAATCATTCCTAAAGCCCAATCTTTGGGGACATCGCTAAAAGCAGTCAATACAACTACCAGCCAGACTACTCCTGTACCATCAGTTTCGATCTGCAAAACCCTGTCGAAACAAGCCCTTATGGAGGCAATTCATTCTGAGTCTTTACCTGCCCAAATCTCTGACATATCATTGCAGGCTATAGACCTGCAAAGCCTCCAAAACCAAGGACGAGTGCAGCCCCTTCTCACCGCACTGACCTTACTTCTACACAGTCAGCTTTGAGATCACCAGACCCAAAATGCAAACGCCGCTCTGCAGTTCCAAGGCATAAACATCACTTTCCAGTTTGGGGAGCATGTGAACTAAAGGAACCTTGTCATCTCCCACATGATACCAGCCATTCACAATCCCAGTCGGTTCCGAGGTCTCCTGTTCCAAAGCCTAAACATGGCTAGAGGTCTTCCACATTGAGAACAGGATGACAAACATTTTGGAAGTCTATGGAACCGTGCCCTTGTGACCATGGATCTTCCACTGCCTTCCTATCCTCATGGTCTCTATCACCAACGAACATACACTTTCCTTTTTTTTTTTAGCAGTTGTATTCTTATTTCTGCTAACAACTATCTCACTCAAACTGCAGACTGCAGATTACACCTCTGAAGGAAATTTGTCAAAGGCTATGGGGGGTTACAATTAATTTTATCTCAGCTGGTTTTCAGTACATTTCTAACAGGACTTCTGGAGAAAGCCGCTTGAGTGTGTATAATAGTTCATAACAGAACTTCAATAACTGCTAATAATTAAGTAAGCATTTTTTTTTTAAAGTACTTCCTCATATTGCCTTGGTTTTATTTAACAGGAGCATACTAATCATCATGAGTATGTTGTGGCTTTGCAATTCCAGGGATTTCTGTGTGAAACAGATTATATCGATCAGTTTCAGTCTGGTTCTGGGCCAGTTTTGAGTCAGTCTCTGTGGCCTTTATGGACGACCTCTACTAAGGCATTCTGAAAAGGGGGAATTCTTCCCTGTAGGTTGTGCTGGGTATCTCAGAAGCTTTCAACACCATCAGTCACTCTGTCCTGGGAATGGGACTCTAGGGCACCATTCATTTACTGAAGGCCTGTTTCAGATGGTGATGCCAGTAGTTTTATTTATATTCTTTAATCAACATCTTTCTGTCCTGCCATTCACAGAAGCCTCAGGGTAACACATAATGACAGAGGAAAACAAAATGAGCCAAATATCTATCTCAATAATGTTTACATATAAGGGAAACCTCTTTTATTTCAGTGTCTCTTTGTTATTTCGAAATATTATTTAGGGGGTCCCAAAATGAACTCCATGTTTAAATATACTCCCATAGAAAGCAATGGAAAACGATAATACAACCTCACTACAAAACTCACAATGAAAACTAGCAAATCAGGAAGGCTCCTAGCCTAAAAGTCTTGTACCACATGACAAAAATAAGACAACTAGCCTTACAAAGAAAACTGGTAAATCAAACAAGAATTCATGTTTACAAAGAGCATAGCATATAGTGCATGAAGTCTCATTCTAAGTGAATGCAAGCCAGTATAGTATGTGAAGTCTTCTGGTTAAAACTAGGAATCTTGTCTCTTGGCATATTCTCAATCTACATCAATCCCCTCCTGGGAAAAACACAAAGGGACATAAACATTAATCCCTTCTGCTCCAGAGTGATGCCTAATTCTTTCTGTCTGTGCTTCATTTGAACTGGTTCTCTCCAGCTTGCCCTGTGCATTATTAACAGCATGCATGATGAAAGTTTAAAAAAATGAGTGCAGCTTCCTAGGCGTTTGTCCTTCCTTTGCTGTCTCTAACAGGCATTCGTTTTAATCAAGGAACAAAGGAGAAACGGAAATGATTTCCCCAAGACCCTGCCCTTCGCTTTGTAGCCCAGCAGCACGATGGAGTTGACTTCTCCCTTTCATCATGACTTAGTAGTGCACTGACATATTTGCATACTGTTACATGTGTCTCTAATGCTAGGTACCCTGCCCAGTCTCAATGCAAATCAGATGCAAATGAATGTATTAGGCTTTTATTTGCATTCGAAGGCACATTCGTACCAATTATCTAATGGCATTCCATTCTTGAGCAAGAAATGCTGTGGCTTTGCTATTTGTATGTTCCTATTAAAAGCAATTCCTGAGATCATGGGAGAGGCGTTGCCTCTGCAGAGCCGCTTATTAACTTCAACTGACATCATGTGCTGTCATTATCATTGTAATATTTTTCCTAATCATTGCACATGTGTTTTCTGCATAAGCAACACATATACCCCAAAGCATACATTGTACAGAAATGTCTGGCTACCACTGAAATGAAGAGGCAAGCCTCAGGTAGCAGCAAATCACACTCTAGGAGCACCATTACAGAAAAGGTTCTGCTTTGTGCCCATAGACCTCTCAGTTTCACAAATGGTAAGATATATGAGGGTTAAAACAAGTTTTCTGGAAAACGCATCTTTCTGTTCTTACAGCACTTGCCCTCTAGGAATGGAATCTCCTTTGTTATGTGTACTTCAGCAATCAGATCTGCACAGAAATTCAATGTTTACATCCCAAAGATGAAGCATTTCAGGTTGGACTCCTGGTGTTCTTGGGTTGCCCAGCAATTGTCTGTAGCTGTGGTGCACATTGTTGGCATCAGCTTCATGCTCTGTGACAGCCAGGAACCAGACTCCTGACCTATCTTCCAGGGAGACTGATATGGGGAGAAAATGTCGTGGGCAAGGGGGCAAGGAGGGGCACTCCCCTCAAGATCCTGAATTTATTATTTTAATATATGTAATGTACACAGTGTAGGTGCTATGCATATGAATTATAGTAACATGCAATTATTAACACACAAACACACCAGACAATTCCTGTGGACAAATCTTGGGAAATGGCTTTTTTAGGCAATATACACACAAGCCATATGGCTTGAAGAGTAAGACTAGAACTTTGAAGGCAACAAGGATGATGAGTGGAAACCAAGTCCCATGAGAAAAGACTGAAAGAATTGGGTATGTTTAGCTATGAGTAAAGAAGACTGAGGGGAGCAATGATAGCACTCTTCAAATACTTGAAAGATTGTCATACAGAGGAGAGGCAGGATCTGGTCTTGATCAGGATCTGGTCTTGACCAGAGTGCAGGACACATAATAATGGGCTCAAGTTATGGGAAACCACATTTCAGTTAAATATCAGGAAAAACTTCCTAACTGTTAGAACAGTGTGACAGTGGAACCAACTACCTCAAGAGGTGGTGAATGCTCCAATATGAGAGGCATTCAAGAGAAAATTCGACAACCATCTCTCAGATCTGCTTTGATTTGGATTCTTGCATTGAGCAGGGGTTGGGACTCGATGGCTTCACAGATCCCTTCCAACTCCATTATTTTATGATTCTCTGTGATTCAATGATTTGAACTGGTACAGGTTCAAGGATGAAAGCTGAAGTGGCACGGGCATAATAAAACAAAACAAAACAAAATAATACATTTTGTCCAGCACAGTTGAGAGCACAATGTAGAATATTACTTCTAAAGAGTAATTACTTACAGCTATAGTTCTCTGACCAGTAATTAATTAACATTAATTGGCTTCTTTTTAAGGAGACAAGCAGGATAAAAATAGTTTAAATAAATAAAATAAAAATATTAATTACAATGCTTAAAAATAATCTTCTATTGTTTCTCAAAATTAACTATAAAATAGTAAATTTCTAGTTACCTGTTAGAAAAACCTGAATGCCACAAGCTGCCAACTTGTAGTGCCAAACACATACCCCAGTCCACCTTACAGCACGACCAGCAGACTGTAAGGTGGCAGCAGCATGTGGCATTCCTCCTCCATCGTATAGTGAGATCATACTCTTGTAATTGTAATAAAAAATAAAAAGTTACTGTTACATCAAAAAAGAAGTTAAATCATTCCTTGACAATGTTTAAGGTAAATTAGCTTTCCAATAGGAAAAAGAAGTTCATTGCTAAGTAACTAGTAACTAGTTATTTGTAAATAACTGATTCAAAGCTCTGGTCTAAAAATGATGGATGGTTTGTCTTTCTTTTCATTTTAACTTAAGGCTTATGATATTATGAAAGTGACCCATGGAACAGAACACAGCCTAGTCCACGACTTGATGATGCTGAAGGAAGACTGTGAGGCTGGCCTGCTGTCGGAATGAAGAAGGCTTGCAAACTCTGCTCTCCAGGTGAAGAGAGTGTCTCCCTGTATATTGCAGGGACATTTCCTTACATGCTAAACACATCTGATTTATCAGCTAAGAAAACGTTCCAGATGTTCTCTTGTATAAACACAAAGGCCAAAATCCTTTCGCTTAGTGTAGTAAAATCATACTAGAGCAAGCCCACTGAATCAATGGGGATTCAGTGGGCCAACCCCTGTGTAAAGTCAAGTGATTCAAGTGGGCCTATTCTAAAGGAAGTTGCCATTAGGCCCATATGAATCAATGGAATGTATGGAAGAGCTGACTCACCAAATCCCCATTGATTCAGTAGGACTGCTCTAGTGAGATTACTACACTAAGCAACAGGATTTTGCCCCATATTGTTGCTTCTGCTTATTCACCAAATAATGTTCCTCATTTGTTGAAATTCCAGCAAATGTGTCTTCCCTGTAGTGCAAATAAGCTTACAAAAAAGTGTGCACAGTTGTTTCTGAGGGTACAATTTACTATTAAAATAATATAATATGCTAATATCTGTAAGTATCTTCACTGACCATAGTTCTTAAGGTACACTACCGTAATCCACTTGATAAGATGGGCCTAAATTTAAAAGCATACATCCATATACTTCTGAATGCCAGACGTACCATCCCACTATCAGGTGCCCTGAACACACCTGAACTTTAGCAAATTTCAGATGCTAAGCAGCCTCAAGCTTGGCTAGTACGCAAAAGAAAACTGCTTTGGAATGTCAGGGTAGGAACAGGATCTTGACCAAAACCCTGGGAAGCCACTGGCATTCAGTATTGACACCGCACTGGGTAGAAAAACCAGAAGTCTGACTCCATATAAGGCAACGTCCTGAGTTTCCAACATTTCCTAAGCACCTGAACTCAGTTTTCACAACTAACTTCGCTTACATTGCTCTGTTCTCCCCACATTATTTCCAGATGTGGAATATTTCTCTGTATTTACATTTTTTTTCCTATTTTGTTTTGCCTGTGATTTATTTGTTAATTATGAAATGTGCAGGTGCAATTTCAATCCAATTTTATAAAGGTGAACATTGATTTGGCTTCCTGGTCATCAGATTTAGTAGCATGTGAGCGAGATTGGTATATTCTGGCTTTTATGGAATACAGAAAAGAGGAGGGAGTTCTCCCACTAAACAAGATCAGTCCTCAGAAGCTTCAGTCCCAAACATGCTTATAAAAGGGTAAGCCCAATTGGACGTAATGGGGCTTCCTTCCAAAGAAACACACACAGGATAGAACCAATAGTCTAATTTTTTTGTCATTCAAACACAGGTGTTGAGCCTTGTTCTTTTACCTAAGAAACTGATTTCATGTACAGTAGTTTTGGGAAACAGGTGGCTAGTTGATACCATATGCAAGCAGTCATCCCCAGACATTCATCATGCCTTCTGTAATTGGAAGATTTCTAGGAAGCAATGTACTTCTGCATTCCACAACAGGTCCCTAGAAATTTGAGCAAAGATTCTTCCTAATCCTTCTTGAGTTTGAATTAAACAATCCATGGCTTAATGCAGCTTCCTATATTTTTATATAACAATACTGTCTTTAATGGGTGAGTGGTTGCCACTGGATGAGGTACTTTGGCCAGTACTTTAGGCCTTACTTTTCGCCCATAAACAGACATTAGAGCAAGGGTATCTCATGAGTACTCACTGGAAGGACAGATCCTGAAGCTGAGGCTTCAATACTTTGGCCATCTCATGAGAAGAGAAGACTCCCTGGAAAAGACCCTGATGTTGGGAAAGTGTGAAGGCAAGAGGAGAAGGGGACGACAGAGGACGAGATGGTTGGACAGTGTCATCGAAGCGACCAACCTGAATTTGACCAAACTCCGGGAGGCAGTGGAAGACAGGAGGGCCTGGCGTACTCTGGTCCATGGGGTCACGAAGAGTCGGACATGACTTAACAACTAAACAACAACAATCTCATGAGTGGGACACAAGAAACGTAAAGGTGAGGTAACCCTCCGTCACAGTCCATAAGTCATTCTTGTGCTACAGCCAAATATTTATCCCACAGCAGAAACCATGTATGTGCTTCAAAAGACTCACCCAATGTGTGTGTCTCCCACTATTCTCTCTCAAAGATTTACTGCTGTCTCCGTATCATTGGCTGTCATTTCATTAACCTCAAACCAGCTTCTTCACGTCTATAATGTGACGCCATGCATTACAATGTAATGAGAAGAGATTTCCAAGGAAAGGAATACTCTGGACACAATTTACAGCCACAGTACATGAATGCCAATGTGTGAGAGAGAGGGGGGGGGAAGGAGAGAGGGAGGGAGGGAGGGCGAACAATCTGCTCTCAAAGTGATTCAGCTAGTTGCAACGAAGTATAGTATATTTATATGGGAAATAACTGTGCCCTTCTAACTGCTTCAGGTAGACATCTGAGTCATGTTGGCCACCGAAGGAGTGAAATAATCTGGGAAGGCTCACTGTTTGGCTTTCCCAACTAATGTTATCCAAGAGAAATCATTTAGAGAAGAGACTATACTTGAGCAGATAGGGCATGAAGTTATAATTATACTAAGTATAATTAATATGTATTATTTAGTGTAAGTTACTAGAGCTTTGGTGGTGACCCTGGAAGAACCAGTGTGGCCATGAGGAAAATCCGCCAGCTATTTGCATCAACAGGAAAACTCAATTAGCTCTCTTCCCACTTGCCATTGTGGTTCCTGTTTCTTCTCCGCTTCCTGATATTATTTCAGAAATTAATTTAAGATCATTCACACAATTAATTACTTGCCATCTTGGGATCAATTGGTAAATTTAATGATGAACAGGAGCCTCGAGCATCGGTCGGACTCTTGTATGGGTACACCCAGACCAATGGGAGCAAACAGCGTATATGGAAATAGTCAAAAATGCATGTCTTTCGTACTGGTTTTCATTGATTACCGTTTATTTCATTTGTTGTATTTCTCTCAGCAGGAGCAATAAATGAAACAGACATTTACTTTTGTCCAAGAGTGATTTGCTGGATGATTTAATTTCTGGAGGATGAGTGCTGAAGAGCAGCAAAGACAGCAGGAGTGTTCCTGTTCTTGTTGTTCTTTTTGCCCATCACAAACTACATTGGAAAACAAAAACAGCCAGAGCTTGACAGCTCAGTGAGATTTAAATAAAGGAGAGATTTTAAATGGAGCAACCATTCATCAGTTCAAGGAGAGGGAAAGGACTTGCATTGATGAGGCATGTTCACTTGTGTCGTGATCCTGGCATCTGAGTGCAAAATGTATTTAGACTGCAGCAGATATAAAGGAAGCACATACATATATTTCTATTTTTCCCTTTAAAATGCATAAAAAGGAGGCGAGATTGTTGGGATTTGGTTTGTTGGCATCATATAAGGGTGCAATATATCCAGCAGAGATTGGGTTAGACCCAGGCTTTTGAAGAGTCAACAATAACATTTGATAGATAATGCATGCCTTATATGCTGGATACACTGGTCAAGATCCTAGTCAATGTTTGTGTAGCATAAATCCCCACCACCGTCTTGTAAAACTGTGCTGGATTACACTGCAGCATAAACAACTGCAAAACGGGCCTTGCAAACCCTCAAAAGCATTGTGTAAGTATGGTATGGAACCTTGAGGATCACACTTATGCATACAAAGGCACATCAAACTGTGCAAGCTTCTGCAAGTGGAAGAACCTAGTGTGCAAAATTTGGGGGGGAAATCACTTTCTGTTAGTCCCAAGAAAATATTACTAGTTGCCCCACTGAATTTTTATGCAATGGGTTTAAGCATCTGATTAATTTTTCAGTGGAAATCAATGGGAATTTAGCTGTATTATGCTTACATATTATATACAGGGTTTGCCCTGCTGGAAATATGATCCTGTGAGCTCTTGGCCAAAGAAGTAATTTCTCCACTCTTGGGAAAGATTTTCAAGCACGTGGCAAAGATGATAGGAACAAAACATTATATCAATATTTGCATTTTATTTGTGATGCATGTATAAATATGTCCACATTTATGGAGAACTGGTTTATCAAAGACTGCCCTCAATGAGGCACTCTTGTTTGAACAGAAGATACTTCAAGCTACCATACATGAGGATATGTCATATGATAGGGTTGTGCTGGCCTTCACACTCTACCTGTGAAGAGTGTGAAGGCCAACACAACTCACAGTGGAATATGGTCGTCTACTCTGAGAAACAGGATTTTAGATCAGGTAGATAATACACATTGTCCACCAGAGCTCTTCTGAAGTTCTTCTGTATGAGTTTATTTATATTTGAGAGGGCTAAATAATGCATACATATACCTATATGCTGCATTTTCCTAAATCTCTGAAAATTCAATTTAATGCGCTACTTACAACAAAATCCACTATTAGTGTCATATATAGTCAGGGTAATTCTGTCTACAGAACAAATTAAGAACTGCAAGACACCTGGCTTGCTCATGGATCTGTCTGAAGGAGTGCTTTTTTTCTTGCTGCTCACACAGAGGTTATATAGGAACCACATTTTCTGTTGCATGTGATCTGACAGCTTCCCTGAAATTCATCACAGACAGCTATCAGTGGCAGTCAAAAGTCAGAGGGATTGATTTGCTGGAGGATTGGAGAGTGTTGGCTTAGAACGTGGGCACAAGGCTCAGCTAATAAGAGGATAACTTCTGACTTTGTCATATTGTAATATTTATGTTGTTTCCTTTGCCACAGTCTAATGCTTCCTCCTCTGGTACACAGGTGAAGGATCCATGTTTGTAACACTCAGCCTGATTCAGTGGCTGCTGCATCTTTATTTCTTCTGGAAATAGTGGATGCGGGATAGGGTGGGAAACCTCACAAAAGAGAGCAAAGAACAACCAAAATCCTCAGAAATATACATGTATCTCAAAAGACCTTTTGAGCTGAAGCCGCAAAAGCTAATGCTAAATGAAGTGATGTCTGTGGTACCCCAGGAGTCTTGTTGCTTTTGCTGCAGTAGACTAACACATCTAATCCACATCCACACTCATTCCAAGGACGAACAACAATAATGCAGCCAAGAAGCATGGCTGTTTCACCACCCTGGACATGTCAGATAGAATGGTCAACATGGACCAAATAAAATGAAAATCATTGTCAATCTCCAATTCTGAAGGTTTGCTTAGAAGGTGCAAAAGCATATCTGTTGTTCATTGAAGTAAGGTGATTTGGGCAAGCAAATATAGTTGACTGTACATGACAAAGTACTGTCTAAACAACTTAAGCAATTATCTCAACACCTTTGTCTAGTTGGTAGGAGTTGACATTTAAAAGTCCCCACATCTTGTGCTGTGCATGCTATTTAAAGCAAAAGATTAAAAGAAAAAAGACAAATGTGACAAATATTTTCTATTCTCACCAAGACAATCGGAAGTCTGGGAAAGGCACAGACATGGGGTAACTTGTGTAACCAAATTCAGAACATTTTGCAATTCTCTCTCTCTCTCTCGCCACCCACCCACACAGACCATCCACGTGGCGATACTGATTCAGAAACTGCATCTCTGCTCAAGCCCAGCAATGACCTGTGTAGGTATCAGGATGTCTTTGTTGCAGGTTTAATATTTCACTGTTGGCGTCTCTTCATAGAATTGAATCAATGCTGCCGTTTCTTCTCGGTTTGCACTGATTGGGGAGGCTGCAGTTCTCTTCCCCTCACTGCTAAGAGGGATGATAGGCTTAAAAATAAGGACCTTAGGGATTCCCTCCCAAAAGAAAACGAAGAAGTCAGCCTTGGTAATTAGGCTGCTCACAGCCTCGTGAAGCTAGAGAAGCTAACAATTTCATGGTAGGTCTCTAGAGACCAAGTGACCTTTTAAGGGGGTGTGTGAAGAGGAAGAACTTGAGACCGAGCTAGCAATGATGCTGTTGATGTTCAAAATAGGGTGATTCCCCACCCCAAGATGTTCTAGCTTTAATGGTCCCAGTAAATGAAAACCTGAACAGAAAGGAAGAAATGTGTCCAAATGCAGGTAAGCAATACTACATGCTTTCCATACCTCTGTTACCTCAGATTAGTACTGACAATTCTTCACATTTTATTTTTGCATTACATGAGATGGCCTTTGATAGTGGTTGCACAGTATGTGATCTTCCCTTACATTCGCTAGTAGAGCATTATATTATAGGATATGATGTAAAACCTTGTTGGACAAATGAATGAATCTCCTTTCTGCCATCTCTCATAACAGAATAATCAATGAGGATTTTAAGCATTGCCATGAGTGGTTTCTCTCCTTTTTTCCTGGCTCCCCCCCCCCCCTTTATTGTTACATGGCATTGGTGTTCTGTGCTGTCAGGTTGCTTCTGAAGTATAACAGCCCTAACAGGGTTTTCAGTCTTTGTAGGATGCTCAGAGAAGTGTCTGCCATGGCCACCCCACCCCATGAGCTTCCATGGCCGGATTTGAACCCCAATCACCTGGGTCCTGCTCTGGTACTCTGTCCATTACACCACACTTGCTCCCATCTTGTATGGTATGCCTACCAATATACCTGGGTTCTGACATAAAAAAATTGTGTAGGCCTAATCTGTGTTCTCGAAATGGCACCCATGAATCAAGTGATCACTGCTACACAGGCTTCATACTGTTTGAACTGCCCATGTCATTCAGTTCACATAGTTATGGTGGCCATGTGTTCTGTTCCAGGGAGTGTCAGTATCTGAAGGGTAGCTGGAGGACAATCCTCCTTTTGAAGGTGTCTCCAGTTTGAAGGACTGCCTAATCAAAGATAAAGAAGAATCCTAAGGGGGAGGATCAGGGACTTTGAAGTTGCCCATCCACATTGAGTAATACCCAGACAGCAGAATCAGTGGCTGGTACACACAGCTCTCATATTCACTCTCTTTTCCATTTGGATAAGATGCATTTGCAAATTCTGTTTAAATGGCAAGATCACTTCTAACTTTGCATCTGTATGCATAAATTAGCACATCCATTTTATGCAAATTGGTGCCCTATTTTGGCCATTTTTGGAGAGGCACACTCCCCCCTTTTTTATGATGTGTAAGTGACCACTCTACACAACTATACATCCAATATATTGAGATGGGGAGCTTCAGTGGGCCCAGAAGCCAACTTTGTGCCCTCGGGATCATCCAAGGCTACCCAGACTACCAAAAATGTTTTTAAAAATAAAGGAGGACAAGTGTGAATGACTTGGGGTGTAATTCTGGTTTAAGAAAACTGTTTTTTCTTTTCTTTTTCTTTTTTGGTCTTAAACACTGCATGAAGACTCTGATATCTAGTACTTAAAAGCTAAGGCAGTGTTCCCAGAGGTTTCGAGGAACAATTCACATTTTCCCCACTATGGAAAACATCTTGTGTGATGAGTTTGGGAACCACAAAAACAACTTTAGAGGGTCACATATGGCCTAAGAGTTCCACTTTGCTATTCTTGCTGTATGTCAAGGTTTCTCATTACCAAATTTGGCCAATCTGGCCTCCAGGGAGGGTCTGGCCCTCAGGGAAGGGAAAGGGTGAGGCAATCTCCTTCTGACCAAGCTGCCACCTTAAGGTTACCGTTGCTGAGTCACAGGTGGCTTCAGTTCCAACTTCCTGGCCCAAGGTCAATTAAACATTTTGGCAAAGGGAAAATTCTGGTTTCTCGTCAGAAAAAATATTTTACCTTTTACTAAGGATTTCCATGGAGAGGAACATTTATGACAGCTGGAGACCCATCTTTTCAGGCAGGCTTTTTACAGTCATGAGTGGGTCCCTGAATACCACTTTTAAAGTTAAGATACTTTTCAATGTTTACCTGCTTAAAATTATTCAATTGTATTTTAATTAGTGTATAACTTAATTGTTTTTTAATGTTTAACTTATGTTTTTAAATTCTATTAGTTTAATATTGTGAGCTGCCTTGGGTCCTCTTATTGGGAGAAAGGCGGCCTATACCTACCTACCTACCTACCTACCTACCTACCTACCTACCTACCTACCTACCTACCTACCTACCTACCTGTAAAATTCAAAATGGTTGGATCATTTGGAGACCTCCAGTTCTGGTGATCTAGCTGCTGCCAGTGGGTTTTGATCAGTTTCTTTTGGGACAACTATACGATTCCAGATAGTGTTTTGACATACCTGTGGCTTCATAAGTAATGAGGGCATGTAATTTCCTGGATGTGCTATCATCAGTTGCACCCCAAAAACTCTTAAGATGTGCATATATTGTGCAAAGTCTTTCTAACAAGTGTCATCATTTTCCAACTTATTCAAAGCTGTTTCTCTTGGTAAAATGTTAAGTTTGCAAAATATTTAGATTGAATTATGGAATACTCAGGTACCATTTCTTCCTAACCTTATGGCTTCATTGACTGCACCTACATGTTGTTGAGCTGATGTCTGCAATTTCTGCTCATTCTTCCTCCAAAATGCCCTTATGCCCCTATCTCTTATGCTCTCTTGCTGGGTCAGACTCTTGAGGATTCTGCATATATCTGAGATTATTTCATTGGCATTGACAACTTCCTCCTTCTTCAGGCTCATTAACCATCTCTGTGCATTTATTTAAATATATTTTAAAATGTAGGAAGCAATCGATTTGGAGAAATAAACATAATGGAAATATGGGGGTATGTGCTTTAGGATATCAGGTTGAATGTGTGGTATGTACCAACAAATCGATTCTGATTTATGGCAATCCTAATAGGGTTTCTGAAGTATGTGAGATATTTAAGGAGTTGTTTCACCAATGCCACCACCCCCTTGTGAGTTTCCATGGGCTGAGCCCAGTGTTCTGAGCCTTTGAGCATCACATAATAAAAACTCATTCCAAGAAATAAGATGCTTAAGTCTAACCCCATGGTTGGCTGCTGGCCGAAAGCACTTGCTAGTTTTCCCATAGAGTCAAAATGAAATCTGGCAAGGAATGGATGCCTTGAAGTGTAAGTTCATTTTCCTCTTTACTTTCCCAAATATTGTGAGACTTTTAAGTCTGTCTTTTTGGCAACCAGTTGGCACAATATGTAAAAGAATCAACAATTGTCACTGAAGTGATGTGTGCATCTTCCACACCTAATTTTTAGAGTATATATTTTAATTGTATTTTAATTGTTTTATCTTTTTTATTGTATTTTAATTGTTGTAAGCCGCCCAGAGACCTTTTGGTAGTGTGGGCAGCATATAAGTTAAATAAATAAATAAATAAATAAATAAATAAATAAATAAATATTGTGCAAGATTTAAAGATAGAACAAGTCCATCTTCTCTGTGGAAAGATGTGTGAAGTCCATGGAGATTCATGTGTACCATCTTTGGATATTACATGCCAAGCATAAGCAAAATATGTACAGGTGTCTGCCCTTGCTCCTGAGTAGCATGCACAAATGCCTCAGACGGGGAAGCAAATCATTATTAGCAATGATTTTCATCTTCTACCCCCTCCCACCAACTACTATTATTTGTCCACTTCTCTCATAAAATTATCTTGAGTTTGAAATCTGTAGTGTCTATATGGACTATGAATGCTTCCAGCTCCGTTACAGGAGACGGTGGAAACAAACAACTGCTATGTAGATCAACTCAACCTGTTGTTTATCACTGTTATTTCGAGTAATTTCAATACAAATGGGCAGCATTCTTAAACTTCATGGGTACAACTTCATTTGTGTTTGTTCTCTCTTCAGAAATGTTTTCAGCCTAAAGAATAGACAGAGAGGCCTGAAGCATAAACTTAGCAACACACCAATCCCGCGTTTGAGAATGTTTTGCTTTCAGACATAAAATGTATTAAATTTCATTACATCGCAATGCATGAGCCGGTAGCTAATAAGGTAAGTTTCCACACAGACTTCAGTGCATTGCAACATCTATGTCTCAGGTTCTATATATCAATTATCTTACTGTAAGTGACAGTTTATGTCCTGACATATATATAATTTGAGTAAAAAGGGGGACTTCTCCAGCTAAAATTGACAGTCTTCATTATGACAAGCCATGAAGAAATAGGGATTTTGCACCCATTGTTTTCATTTGGGTGCATTTGCACATTTTGATGTTCTTTCAAAAGCTGCTCTGAAGCCCTTGTTGTGTATTAGTGGAACTCTTGTAATTTGTTTCTTCAGTGTCTTCTCAAAGACCTGATTAGATCCCCTATCAAAGAACTCACTAAATAGTCAGTCCATGCAGTTGGTTTTGCTGAAGCAGCATATATTCCATTCTATACACCTCTGCCCTTCTCCTTTCTTATTACATGTGTTAACATCAGGTATTGCAAAAGGTTGTTCTGTCCATTTCTTGTACCAGTAAGAAAGCAATGTCCTCAGAAAACTGCATGACAAGGGTGGGGAGGGATGCTCTTTTGTATCCAGCTAGCTGATCAAGTAATTCATTGTGCTTTGTTATTGGGAACTAGGAAGATTCATTTCTGAATAATCAGTGGCAAAAGGAACCAATAAATAATCATATTTAAAAGGTCATTGCAAAGAAGAAATGCAATGTGATTGCTCCCTTCTCCCTTTGTCTGAAAGTGTTTTATGTGCAGCTTAGTCTATAATTCATAGCAAAATATAGACAAAATCTAAATTTGCATTTCATACCATTTTGCACTTATTATTAATATTTATTACTTCTACCCTTTATAGCAAATTTGTAACTCACCAGGGGGAGGGGAAGAGAAAATTCAAAAATGGTTATTTCTTTCTTCTTCTTAAAGGTTTCCCAACAGTATAACCTAGTAAAGAAATTACACCTTCATATCTGTGGCTGAAATAGAGCCAAATTGGAGTGGAGAACTCCAGGTTACACGATTCGCCTTAAATCCAGACTGCTGTTAAGACAAGATAGTAGGAAACTCTGTGGTTAGCTCCCAGAATTAAATGTCCACTTTTCTTTCTTCACACTTCTGAAGATCCTTATTGATTAAATAAATACAGTACAGAAAGTAATCTGTGAAGTTTTCATGGTTTTGGTCTTCTCCTCTGCTCTGTCATGACATGTATCCTATTTTAGGCTCTGGAGCTCCCCTCATTTTTTATCAGCTGCCAGCACAGGGGTAGCTCTACCATACATCAATTTTATTCCCATTTCTAATGGAACATTCCAAGAAAATCAATGCAATGGTTCTGGTCTCTGGAGCTTCCTGGCAGCAGACAGGTTGTTCAGAAAAACAGAGCATTTGCATGGAGGTTCCTCAAATTGTTATATTCCTCCAAATGACGACAGTTAAGGCTGCAACATACTACTGTTGGCACCAGTTGAATCCAGAGGTGTAACTCGCAATGTTTGTGTTTGAGACAATCCTACTGGTTAAGCTTGGGTCATATGAGATTGGCACATCCAGGAAGAGTGTGGGAGAAGCTGGAGGAAAAGGGGGGGGGGACATCTGAAGAGATCCTTAGGATGTGACCACCATTTGGATTATCCACTGAGTCTGCTTGTTCTCTGCTGCCACGCAGGAGGAGCTGGAGGTGGGACATAAACTCCAGGAAGGTGGATTTGTGCCTTTCTAGCAGAAAATGCCAAGAGGAAGTTTGAACTCCTCTCACTGTGAATGTTTATGCTGTCTAAATTTTGGTGCCCGAAATTAAAGCCCCAGTTGCACACACACTCCTCCCCCATTTAAGACTGTGTTTTAATCTCCACCATCAAAGCAGGACAATACTTAGAATTTTCTCTCATTTTATCCTCACAGCAACCCTCTGAGACAGAGTGTGTGCTTGGCCTCAGATCATCCAGTGAGCTTCATGGCTGAACAAGGTTCGAATCCTCCCTTTCCCTCTCAGACTTCTGCTGATTCCTACTTATTGCAGTTGAGAAAGATAAGGAGGTATCAAGGACTGCAGGCATCGGAAAAGTTGGAAAGGAGGCTAACGGTGCAAAATGCAATGCATTTCCTTAGAGTAGTAATAAACACCTTTTTTCCTGCTGGAGTCCCATCCAACACGAGAGAAAATCAGAAGGAAAAAAGGTCTGAAGTTGAACATAGGATTATTGAGACTCACAAACACCTTCATAAAATTGGCACATAAAAGGCCAAGGATAGAATAATGAGGTGTTGTACTCCAAACTAGAAATGGGGACCACTCACCATTTGGTGAGTCATCCTGCTTTGTGGGTCATCAAAAGTTGATGACTCACGAAGCACGAAGTTGCCCCCATGAACCGATGAATAATGAATTTGTGGGGGTTACTTAAAAAACACACACCCCTCGTCCCCGCTGCCACTGCCCCTCACTGCCAACCCCCACCGCTGCGCCGCCTAAGGGAATCCAGGCTGCCCTTTGCAAAGATGGCAGCTGCAGCTTCCCTACCCTAAATGAAGCTGCAGCCACCATCTTTGCAAAGGGCAGCCAGTTTCCCTTTCTACAGCTGCAGAGGCCTGATGGAGACCTCGGCAGTGGCGGCGGCGATTATGGTAAGGGGGTGTCGGGGTGGGGTGGGGGGCTAAGGTAGGGAGGAAGGGGGTGGGGGTAGGCTGTGAGGTTGGTGACTGTGGGGGTGAGTGGCTGCCTATCGGCTGATCAGCAGGCCAGTAGGCAGAATGGAAAAGCCATAGGATGGCTTTTTATATTATTATTCATATGGGGATGAATAAAAACGGGGAAATATTCATTGATCTGTATTCGTCAGGACTTAAAATTTGATGAATACGGATCGATGAATATTTGAAGAATCGGCTATATTCGTTGAAAAAAACGATCCGTTTTTATATTCGTCCCCATCTCTACTCCAAACCCATCCAGAGAAGTATTAATAAGCAATTATTGATACTGGCAATAAAATGCTGAAATACTATTTTCACCATAGGTATAAGTTATAAAACGTGTAATGCCTAACAATATGGACCCATTCCCTTAACCTCCTGGTGAATATGCAAGAATAGATTGCATTGTAACTTTGCTGCGCTGTAAGACAGGAGGGCCTGGCGTGCTCTGGTCCATGGGGTCACGAAGAGTTGGACACGACTTAACGACTAAACAACAAAATTACTCAGAGCTGGAGGCGGATCGAGCACAGTCAGGTGCAGAGGCAGAAATTAAACTGTGTTTAGGTTAGTCAGTGGTTCTTGCTACATCTTGAGTGGTTCTTACTGGAATGGCTTACCCTCAGGGTTGTCAGGTCTTACGTTCTTGG
This sequence comes from Intellagama lesueurii, assembly GCA_037013535.1. Lineage (NCBI taxonomy): Eukaryota > Metazoa > Chordata > Lepidosauria > Squamata > Agamidae > Intellagama > Intellagama lesueurii. The sequence goes on along the minus strand of JBAJHW010000001.1, from coordinate 300,091,116 downwards.
CCCCGAGACTCAGGTTTTGGGGTCTATTCTCCAGGTCTGATAGTTTGGACTGGAAAACACTATTTGAGAAGTCATGTCCTGGTTCAGTACAGGCTCAGAAGCATCTTCATCTTGCTCATTATCTTGCCTGCTCTCAAACTGCACATGGCAACTTTTTGACATTATGTCTGACAGAAATATTGAACAGGGTAGTGGTGTGACAGTGTAACAATGTCATCTCATTTTGGGCTGCCTTCACTCTTGAAAATTGTTAGGTATATTTCCATTTAAAAAGCATTCCTGTTTTCATTGCTGCACAAATGAGACAGGAGGATCAAAAGTAGGGATTTCTAGATAGAGATAAGTGGTTTATCATTCCCTTCTTCTGCAGTCATTCTGGGGCTGTATAGCTTGCCCAAGGCCAAACAGGCTGGATTTCTCTCTGGAGGAAGAGTGAGGAACTGAACTTCTTACTTCCGTCTCTTTCTTCTAATCACTGAGCAATCCAGCCAGCTTAAACCATCCCAATAGACATGTACAGTATATGGGTGTATTACAGCAGGAAGCCAAATATTCTGGGTGGAGGGAAGGAAGCACCCACTCCTAAATATCACCCCGGAATTGAAAGATATCCCAGCAGTTGTAATGGGGGTTGCAAAGTGCAGAGCACTGTTTGTTCACCTCTGGCTATTGTGAGATGGTTCACTCAAGTGTGCGGCAGCAACTGCTGTATGGTGGGGCCAAGTTGAAAATAGTGAAGCCAAGAAATAAAATAAACATCTGCTAAATCCTCCACAAAAGTTGGTGACCAAAAGAAAAGTTGCTGAAGAGCAGAGAAAATGAAGCAACTATCCTGCTAATGGCACTTACAAGAAAGAGGAGTGACTGGCAGGTGGAAGTTGGCTTTCAGCTACTGAGATAAAGCACCAGAGGCAAGATAGTGTTCTGAGAGTGACTGCACAAAAAGTAGGCAAAGAATTAACACAAAAGGATGTTTCAGTTGCGGATTCCTGTACTGGCAATGGTTGGATCAAGGAGACATTTAGAGGGACCTGCCAACTTAACAGTTCTGAGCGTAGTGGAGAGCATCGGCCTATCACCAGTACTGAAAACAGAGGTGGCTCATGACCCCTTCTCCCAAATCCCGATGACTCCCGCTCCTTGATCCACGAGGAACTCCTAGCTGAGGTAAGTTTCAGTACTAGTCTAGTCAGTTCTGAAACTGGGATGGGGGTGGGGAAAGTATCTTGAGCCAATCCTGGCAATAAAAGTCTTGTAAAATGGCGCAGAAATCAGAAGAAAGCTTCCGTCTAAGGGATCTGAATTTCTTTGTGAAGAATAAACATTTTTGCTTCTATAAAGTGGTCTTGGCCAGAAGCAGTTTTAAAGCCAAGGAGCTTGTTTTTGAGGCCAGGATTTCTATTTCTATTTTTTCTTCTTTTTGACAGATTTTGTTTGTTAAACCCTCCTGTAAATCACATTGGTCCCGCTCACACTGGTACGTATTTTGTTGTAAGTAAATCACATTGGTAAGTGCTTTGAATTGCAAACAAGATGGGATTAGCAGCTGCCTTTTTGAGGTCTTTGTTTGGGGCTCATATGCAGAAACAATAGCGATCAAATAAGCGTAAAGAATTCCAAGGACTAGGCACCTTCCAATGAATTTCTCTGTACAGTCCAGAACGTTAACTTTTATTTCACTGGTTGAACAAGCTGCTTAGCTAAGCAAGCTGCTAAGCAAGCTGCTTAGCCTCTGAGGCCACAGAAACCTAAGCCTGGGATTGAATCCAAGCCATCCCATCTGAGGGCAGGAAAAGTCATTCACCACAAGGCAGGGATGAATGCTCTTCTGCATCTTTCTCCTTACCTAATTGATTTGCTTGTGGCTGACCTTCAAAAACATGACAAAAATAACCAATACAGCAAAACTTTTGTTCATCTGTACTCCAGGTATGACCTTTCCAAGAGTGTGATGATCTGGCCACTGTGACACATACCTTGTTATGGGATACTGTCTATGGGAGATTTCCTTTGAAGACCACTGGGACTCTTTAATCAGTTCAGAATTTTACAATTAGTGTTAACAAGCTGATGAAAGCAAATCTCCTTTGGATGGCGTTCTATTTCTGGGCACCATTCAGGTGACTTTGTTCCAGATTCTGACTTCAGATTAAACCAGACGGATGGACACAAGGTGCCAAAAACTTTGGGTAGTTTAAGTTGTATATTCAGTCAGTGTTCATCAGGTTTTTCGTATTGCTATGTTTTGCCATTTTAAAAATTCTGTGTTTTCTTTTTTTTGTCTCTTGAAGATTTATGAGCATGTAACATATGCTTATTTTTGACAATATTTTAATAATGTCCTGATTCTTTGGAAGCATGCTGTATGTTGTACAGCACACAAGAAAAAGTATTTTAAAATAATATATGTAAAGTCAGTTTTAAAGAGAAATAAATCATCAGCATTACAAGGACACCCCAACACAAGTTTGGGTCTACTTCAGTAGGTTGGGCCAGAGGTTCACCATTCCTGCCTATTACTTCAGTAGGTTTAAGGCAGGAATGGTGAACCTCTGGCCCATAGGCACTCTGAATCCAGCCTAAGAGGGTTCCCTCCTGGGCCTTACTTCCTTTCCCAGTCTCCACCACTCTTACAGAACTAGAGGAAGTTAGCACTGGAAAAGGAAATCGAACTTGTATCACTTGGTGACTAGATAGAAGAGTTGTACTTCTATGCCTTTTTCTAGTGTTGGGAGCATTGTTTGGCTCATGAGCAAAGACCTTCAGATGTTACTGCTTACTTAGCAGCCTAATGTATTGTGCATGCGACAGCAAGTCCTCTCATTGATTACCTGATCTAAGATATTGGCATAGCGTGGGGGGAAGCAGTTGGCGGTACAGCTTCTGAGATAGATGAGAAAGTTATCAGTTTCAATGTATCAAGCCTCATGTTGTGTAAGAATGAGGCCTTGAAAGACGTCCCAAGATACAGGGAGGCTGAAAGATACAGAGCCCCAAGTCAATAAACTGAGAAAGCACAGTAGGGGGTGGTATGGCAATAGCAAATATACATAATCTGGGAATGCATGACATACTGAACTAGAGTCAGCTGACTCAAGCAACAATATTTTCTAGGAACATATAACAAGTCAAGGAAATAATCAACGTTTACAACAGGGAGGGAGAAAGTAAGAGTTACAGAATATTCTGTGTTCTGATTTCTGGTTATGTATTTCTGCTTCTTTCAAACCAATAAAATCAACAAATCTTTTGGCCTTATCAAAGGATTTGGCAGATGAAAAGGAAGGGATAAATAGTAAACATTTTGGCACCATTTTAGTCCTTGCCCTCAACCTTTGTGTAGAGAACTAGAATGGGGGTCTGATAGGGAGCTTGTAGTGAACAATAGCTTTCGTAATAAATCTTTTAATTCTTTCAACTTCAAGTGCTTGGCTCTTAATTCTCCAAGGGATGATTTAACTGACCAATCTGCTGGTGGAATCAGTGAGACTCTGGTTTATATCAGTAGTTCAGGTCACTTCCTTACCTCATCCACACATTTCTGCAAGGAACTACCCTGTTTCCCTGAAAATAAGACAGGGTCTTATATTAATTTTTGCTCCAAAAAACGCATTAGGGCTTATTTTCAGGGGATGTTTTATTTTTTTCATGTACAACAATCTACGTTTATTCAAATACAGTCATGTCATCTTCTTCTGGTTGCTGCACAATGGTGGAGGGCGGGGTTTCATTTAACTGGGGCTTATTTTTGGGGTAGGGCTTATATTATGAGCATCCTGCAAAATCATACTAGGGCTTATTTTCAGGTTATGTCTTATTTTAGGGGAAACAGGGTATGCAATGCCACATTTTATGGTCCCCAAATCTTATCCCAACAACCTGTGGAAAGAATTTTTTCCCCTTGAAGTCAATTTTTTTTTTGTTTTAGAGAGCACAAGGATTAATAAGATAAAAGTAAACATTTAATGCCACTATATTGATATCTTTTAAACATCATATTTTTGACAATATGTTTCACACCTCATATACCACAAATGGTAAGAGTTTCTTTTTTTAAGCCAGCAAACAGAAAACTTTACATTTTAACGGCAAAAGGCTTGATATATTTATTCAGTGAAGCTGCAGAATCCCGTGTTTCTCCGATTCTTTTCCTTTCTTATCCTACTGCTGTCTGTTTTCTGTTGTTCCAATAAACCTTAGCTGATATAGCACTATTTAACTTTGTGGGTCTGTCTTCTTGTGGAACTTCTCATCCTTGTTCTGCCCATAAAAGAGGGCACCTTCCAACCTTACGTGACCGTATTATACCACTGTTACTATGAAAAAGGACATAGCCACAGACAGAATGAAATGGATCCAGCAAATGTACACTTCAATGCATAGCACTTAGATAAGCATTTCCAATCGTAACGGGTAAATAAATTATAAAGTACAAGCAATTCTACAAAGCAAGAACATCCTGAGTTTACAAATAAATTATGTCCTTCATATGTCAAATATGTGATGGATGTCCAATAGCAGTTTCAGCTGAGGAAAGGGAGGAAAGCATTAAAATTTAGAAAAAGTAGTATCTATGTATACATAAAATCTCTAGGTGAATGTGTTTTATTTAGAAATAATTCAAATGCATATTATATAATATACAAGATTGCGAAATTCATATAGAGAATATATGTAATATAGATAGAGCTGAAACTGCTTTAAGCACCATTTTTAATACCATTATTTTAATATAAAGTATGCTCCGTAGAAGAGTAGGACCACTCAAAGTTGCACAAAATGCATGTTTCTGATTTCCTTTGGAAGAGACTGAAGGCTAATGGGATGAGTATCACTCAGTTTTTCAAATATGAGTATCATGCAAGGAACTCATAATGGATTTTCCTACAACATGAACATCATGGACTACTTTGTGTTGGGCCTCCATATCAAAATCTAACTGCCAGATATAGTCTGACAAAAGACGCTCTTTGAGAAACATAGGTCGAAATCCTGTCACACAGTTATATGTACGCAACTCAAGGTTGCTCCTGTGGTAGCTGCAATAGCACTGAGGCGCATGTGCTGTCCACAAAGCACTTTCAGCAGCACACTGCACAGTTGGTTGTGCTGGAGACATGCAACTGGTTGTGTAATTGAATAGTGTGATGCCTTGTTCATGGGCATAACCCCTGACACATTTACACTGGCATATTTTTTTTAATTATGCCTGCGTAAACAGGATTTTGCCCATATATTAAGCCTGGACCAAAGGGAAATGTTTCATTAAAAATGTTAATTTGGAAATCATTTAGAAAAGTATGATGGGTGGCTTTCATTTCTTGACTGGACGTTTCTATTAATCATGAGTGTTTATTATTTTGTAATCTTAACACAAAATAGATGCTATCAGCTACTCTATCCCAAATAATATTAGTTTTATAAAATCCTGTATGTTCTGAGAAATCATCACAGCAGATATTTTTCAGTACAGCACACTGCTGCACACTACAGTAAAGTACAGCAATGAGAATATATGGGCTGACGTTTAATCTGCTGACATTTGTGATAGCATGTCACTACTTAATGAGAATGTAATGTTTTACATTTTGGTTATGATCACAGCAAGAAAGCAGCAGCCATTTTGGATGCATATCAAGCCAAAAGAAAAGAAAAATAAAAAATAAAGAAGACAAAAACATTGTGGCACCTTAAAGACTAATTAGTACATTTTAATGTGAGCTTTGTGGGCAAGTCTTTCCTGTCTGAGGGAGTGAACTGTCCACGAAAGCTTACACTAAAATATGAGCCATAACATTTATTATGCCACGTTTTGTCTTCTTGATTTCTCTTTTCTTTTGGCATAATGTGCTAGCACAGACTAACACAGCTACCTCTTCTAAAACTACATTTTGGATGCATGATTCTTTCATCTTTGTGTGTTTTTTACCATCATGTATATGTAGTGTATATATAACATGGCCACACATATTGATGCCAGAATGTCTGTGGTATAACTCTTTGCCTCAACATGGCCAGAGAATAAATTTTTAAATATAATGGCTCATATACTTTGTTGCAGTTCTACACCAACTGGACAAGGCCATATATTGGGGCTAGAAATATCACAACAGTGGTAACGGTGAGTGTGCAGAGAGAAAGAGAGAGCACAAAGATTTACTCTTTGTTTTAGTCATACTGTCCCTGTTTATATTACTTGGGTGACAGAGCTAACCTGGCAGGTCTAGAGTACATCAGATGTTAAATTAGTTACACCCAAATGTGTTTTTCTATTGATTTTATGGATGTTAACATTTTTCAAAGGTTTCTATGAGGCAAACACAGCAGCTTGATTTTATAAACTGAAGAAGCATACATGGTAACACAATACTTATTTTAAAATACAGTTTCCATAAAATGTGGCATACATAAATGGTCAGCTGGCTGGTGAGTGGGGCTGTAAAGGTTTTATTGATATAGCTTTGTGTCAAGCTTCTCAAGTTATGCTTTGCTGCTCATGAGAAATTACATTAACTCAAACACATAATGTATCACACAGATTTCTGCCTGTGTTTCTCTATGCATTCCTTTCATTGCCTACACTCCCCCCCCACCCAGCCCTGTTGTTTTATCCCAGCAAACTGAGAAATATGTTTGTGCAGTGGTTGTTAGGAACCATATCTGCTTTCTAGGGCCAAGAAGAGTTTAAAACCATAGATAAGGAACATGGGGCCAGGGATGGTTGACCTGACAACAGGAAATACTGTGCTAGTACTATACCCTGTTGCATGTGATTTGGGAACGAATGGAACAGGATTTCCACAGTCCTTCTTCACCAAACTGCCCTTCAAGAACTGAATCTTCCTCATGGGGAAAATAGATTACAAAGGGAGATCAGAGTTTGTAAAATGGCTCAGATAGAAGGCCTAAAGCTGTTCTTTTCCAGAGCAAGCTCTGTCAGGATCAGAAAGCCCATCACTTGTATTTAGCCTTTCAGAGAACTGCTGCAGTCTCCCAATGTCCCATCTAATGGGGTCCAAGAATGCAGACTTCCATGTGTTTGATGAGCATCCAAACGTTACCTACAGGTCCTAGTTTAGCAAGTGATACATGCACAGAAGTCCCCTTAGCCTGATCTAGCAAAGTTGTCTCCAAATAACTGGAAATAATTTATCAGGGGATTTCTTCAAACTCCTCAGGGGCAAGAATCATATGTTGGTTCCAGCAAGCTGAAATGCTTTGTTGCACTCTAGTAAATTCAGATTGTGGGGTATAATCAGAACTGCTGATTTTAATTTTAATTTTAATTTTTAGAAAATGTCAAACACATGAATGCTGGTCACAAGGCCACAAGAATGGGAAATGAGATTTGAAAGAAATGTTATGGAAGACATGTATCCTGATCCCAGGGAGAGAGGGGGAGGAACACACCTTGAAACACTGTGGCTGTTGATACAAGTAGATAGGGACAGCCTATATGCTTGTCATTCTCGCTCAATCATCTATCTGACTGCATATGAATGAAAAAACTACCCAGATTGCATGCTTTAATTGGACAGATGTTCACTGTACTTTTCCTTGGCTCATGCCAAGTACTGGCTGTGGTTGAAAACAACAACAAGAAGACTTTACTTGCACTTCCATAAGTGGGAGTCAAAGACAACTGAATTTATATGAGAAACCAGAATTAGATTCATAACCCTTAATGCTTCCAAAACAGAAGCACTGCTATGGCTAGGGAAGCATGTGCATTATTTTGTCTTTGTGCAGCTAGAAGTCCAAAATAGGAGTGATGTTATACTGATCACATCAGCAAGCTATTAATTTAATTACAGTCAAACACTGCTCATTGTCATACTGCTATATTATATTCCTGAAACAGCTCTTACTGGCTGACTCTATTATTCTGAATCCTTTGTGAGATGGGGCCTAGCAACAAGGCCTGCTCTTGCTATTTTTCAGTACAAAAAGAGTTAGGGTGAACACTGCTTGCATAGATGTCTTCCCACCTTGTAAAATTCTGCTGATCCATCATTTCTCAGAGAAGGAGGGCTACTGATTTTGAAGAAAATGATCTGCTTCTTCTCCCAAAAGGCAGAATGACAGCATTTGCACTTTATTAAGAATGGTCTTTACATGTGCATCTGGCTATGGGATCAGGTAGGGAAAGCAGATGTTAAAGATCAATTTATGCACAAAGTTCCTCACACTGCTAATGGAAGTCTCCTATGTCCTTCATTGAGCCGGACTAGAATAATTGAGCAAATGACATTGCGTCTCTATGCGTACATCCCTGGTGGCGATTATGGACTTGGTCTTCCCCCTTGAACCTTTCTAACTTCTATGAGGACCATTCAGTTCTGAATAAAGGTGTCCATGCTATTTATTTATCAGCAAGAACAGAAGTTTGAAAGTTACTTTGTTGACACAGATTAGAATACCCAAGGCAGTATAGCTCTTAGCCACACTAGCTGGTGGGTTCTCAGTGCTGTAGTCTAAAAAAATACCTTGCCCAAGTTTTAACCAAGGCCTTAGATAGAAAACACACAAACACCTTTTGCTATCATTTTCTGAAAAGCAAAATTGCTGCTGACATTTTTATAATGTTCTGATTACATTTGGTTGGTCTGTTAGGGCCCTACAATATTGCTTCAGAGGAGAATATTTCACATCTAATATATTATTGATCACATATTTATGAAACTAAGACTAGAACAGGGAAGTTCATGATAGGACCTTTCAGAGGCCATTAATTCAACTTGATGCCATGTAATAACAAGGCTAGAATCCTCAATGCATACTTACTGGGAATGGGATCAAGCTCCATTTTAAGATCATAGATCTTATTTATGGGTGAATGGCTCAGGGAACCTATGGGAGGGGATTGTGCAGCCCCAATGATTGAAACTATTTGGTCTGGAAAAAATCTGCAAATTTATTGTTAACATGTTTAGCACATAAGCAGAAAATCTGGTATTCCTTCGGTGACAAAAAAACACTGATTCATTTTTAATAAAGCAAGAGTAACGGTAATTTATGGTGACGACAACTAACACTTCTGAAAGTCTTGTTTTGTGTCTAAGAATAACTAACTTAAAAACAAGAAACCTTAAGTTCAGTGTAATGTCATTTTTCCAGCAGAGGGGTGGCCCAAATCTTCATTTTTGTTACAGACAGCTCGGTAAAGTTACTTTTTAAAACTAAAACTCCCAGAATCCCCCAGCCAGCATGGCCAATGTCAAGGCTAGGAAGAGTTTTGAGGACTCATAGCACAGAATCAGTGTGTCCCCTTCCTGACATAAATCAGAGGCAGGCACTCCCCTTAGACTTCCATTCGGGCACCAGTGTCTTCAGAGGGCTAAAACGCTGCTCTGCTTTCAAATGCACAAGAAAAATGATGACTGGCCAGCCAAGTGGTCATATGTCACCTGTATTTATTTCCAAGCTGAACAGAACATAAATTCCTCCTTATGTAAAATGGTGATTATCAATGGAAGGACAAAGAAGGTACATTTAGAAATCAAATGATCCATTAAAAAAAAACTTGGTTTCTTAAAAAGTTGACGTGTCTTATTTTCTGAAACTTATGCTGGACAGTATTTCATACAAAGTAACTTTAGCAGGCAAGTTCTTACTTTTTACAAGCTAGTAACAGAAAAGTATAGGACTGAGGTGTGTCCAACTTTTTATCTGATGATGCAAGGTACAGAATTTAAAAGGTCCCTTAGAGCACAGACAGAAAATGGTCATCCTACAATTGATCTATGACTGGAACCTCCATCACCTCAAACCACTACGCATGGCAGCTAGGCCTGATGGGAGCTGTAGGTTAAACAGTGATTATTTCTTTTCTTCTAAATGGCCCTTAAAAGTGCCCTTGTAAGGTTATATTTCATGCAAGTACTACCAGTTTTAATTTTGGTGGTCACATAAAATTTGCCAACTGTCTTGTAATTCTAAACTGGGGAAAGGATGCACAAGTGAGCTTCACCTCGATGTGGCCCAGCGCATTGGACATAGAGTGTGATGTGAAGATCTGTCTGAAGCTCTGTAGCAGCTGAACACTGCTACAGAGCTCCCTTGATCAGGAACCCCGCCTACACACAAGCAAGGATCAGCTTACACAAGCCTATTATTTTCAGCCCTATCACAGAACAGATCTGGTATGAGAACCCCCACCCCAATTTAAGAATGGGCAGTTGATAGACTTAGTTGTGTATCACAAACTGCAGGATGGCTATAATGATCTCCCAGCAAAAAACCATTGTAATGTTTCATTTGAACATCTATTGAAAATGCTTGATACATAAAATTGTTTCAGTGCTTGCTTAAGCCCCCAAAGACCCCATTTTAATCAGTGAGGTCAATACTAAGTCTTGCCCTGTTGCTGGATAATCCACAACTGTGTTATTTAGCAACAAGAGTTGGGGGCAACCTTTCTTCCTCCATTTTTCTTAACTATTTTGAAGGTTTATGTGGGAGCTTTTCCTTTGAGTGGCCTTACTCTGATGTGGAACAAGAAAACACAGTTAACATTTACTTATATGCTGCATCAGTTATGAAATATCTCTATAAACACAAGTTACATAGAAACAGCAAGTCAGAAACAGGATAAAACACCAAGGGAGAGGGGGAGTGAACAAGTTGTAAATACATTTCCAGAAACAAAAAGGATTGATTTTTTGTCTTTTTCTTTTTCGTGACTAGCACCATCTGTACAGGACAACGTATGGACATAAATGTTTGGATAATAAAGGTTTGCAAGGCACTTAAGACAGTTTTTCTATGTATTTTACTTTAATGGTGCTCTCAGCAGCGGCATTCCTACATCTGCTCTGCCTCCCTCTTCTGTTATTATTCAGGAAAAAGTCACTTCTGCCAGCAGTTCCTATGTACAAACATGTCCTTAAAGATTTCTCAAAGTGCTCTTTCAGGCTAGGAGAATCCACATCCTTTTTTTCTCAGTGTCTTTGCTTTTCATCCTCATCATCTATCCAGTTTATGCTCTGCTCTTCGGCATAACAGAGAGCGGGGGAAAACATTTCTTCTCACACTCATGCACAAACAGTCAAAACGTGACACCAACCTTCATTCTCATTCTGTGTCTTTGGGGTGCTGTTCAAAAGAAAGAAATGGGGGCAGGGGGCGGGGGCAGCAGTAGCCCAAACCTTAAAGATGGATCTTTTTCACCGACGCCTGGAAGTGATGTCGAAGCACGTGATCATCATGAGGTGGGCCTTGCAGTAGTTGACACGGTTTTCTAGCCGCTCGGTCACACATTCGAGAGCCTCCAGGTATTCCAGGGAATCCAAGTCAAATACTTGCTCCAAGTCAACTGTGAGAATGCAAAGGAAAGCTGGTAGGGAGAGGGCACATGGCCAGAACAGGACTTCTTACCTGTGAAACCCTTAAGAGTTAATTCAGACATGCACATGTAACATTTAATGGGACGGAGTGCAATGCTGCTGTCACAGGAAAGCTTCACATCAGGCCTTAAACCTTCTTGACATTAATCTTTATTGTACTAGCAGCACTGCATTCTACCTCACTTGCACGGATTCTTCTGCAGTCCAAGCACTATCTATCTCACTGTTGTTTTCATTTTGGTTTTTGTGCTGTAGTGCTTTTGTTCTTGGCTAGTGTTTTTAATTTGGCTTCAGCAGAAATGGGAAGCATTTGGTCTTTTGCACTACAGCTCACAGTAGCCATTCTGGCTGTAGGATTCCTGTTAACTTGAAAGCCAAAGAAACCAAATGCTTCCCATCTCAGGGCTGTAGCACGTGCTGACTTCATCTGCTGTTTTGTGGCTTATATTTAGTATATCTATTTAAATATCTGTTTAAACTGGATGTTGTTGTTTTTGATCTTGTTTTTACATACTGTCTAGGCACCTCTGACTTAGGGTGACCCTATAAATGAGTGGCCTCCAAAGTGTCCTGTCATTCACAGCACTGCTCTTGTGAACTCAATGCTATGGCTTCCTTTATGAAGTCAATCTATCTCATATATGGTCTTCCTCTTTTCCTGCTGTCTTCCATTTTTCCCAGCATCACTGTATCTTCCACAGTGAGTTTTGTCTTCTCATGATGTGCCCGAAGTCCAACAGCCTCAGTTTTACCATTTTTGCTTCTAAAGAGAGCTCAATCTTCATTAGATATAAAACCCACTTGTACATTTTTTGATAGTTGAGGTTGTCCACAAAACTCTCCTCCAACACCACATTTTAAACACATTATTTTTTTTTCCTGTCAGTTTTCACTACTGTCCAGCGTTCACACCCATAGATAGTAATTGGGAATCAAACAGTGTGGATGATCTTGGCCTTGGTCTCCTGTGACTCTTCCTTACTCTTAAGGTCTTCTCTAGTTCCTTCACTGCTACCCTTCTGAGTCTCAGTCTTCTTTTGATGTCTTGGCTGCAAATCTTCAATTAGATTGATGTTGAAAATTTCTGAGGTATACAAAATCTTTAACAATTTCAGTTTCTTCATTGTCAACATTAAAGCCATGATTTTTGTCTTCATAATATTCAGCTGCAGTCCTGCTTTGGCACTTCCTTTCAATTTCACTAAAAGTCATTTCAAGTCATGACTACTTTCTGACAGCAAGATGGTGTCATCTGCCTATCTTAAACTACTGATGTTTCATCCACCAATTTTCATTCCTCTTTCATTTGAATCTAATTCAGCTTTCTGTATATGTTCTGCATACAGATTAAACAGATAAGGAGATAAATGCATCCTTTTTTCCATATTCTACCCCCCCCCCCCCTTTTGTTGTTCTTTTCTAATTCTTTAGAGAAGAACCTGCCATTTTTTGTATAGGTCTTTAGTATATTTCTCTTCATCTTATCCTGGTCATATATCATGTTCCCCTGTTAGGATTTCAGCATCCCTAATCTAGGCTGAAAAATATTTTGATCCTCTGGAACAGCTCTCCCCCCACCTCCTTTGTTGCACTTCTCTAACTTTTTGCACTGGCCATTGTAATGATTATCTTTATTTCTACACTATAGTCACAGCAAAGTTGCATTCAGGATTCTGACCCTGCTTCTGTCACATTTTAATTTTGCATCTCACCTGTCCTTAACAATTTCAAGTATTTCTTCCATTATCCATCTATATTCTTCTTTTTAAAAATACAGGAATAGTCTTTTTACATTCTTTAAATAGTTTTTGCATATTTAAAAAAGTCTTTTGCATATTTAAAAAGCTCCTAAAAACAGATCTGTTCAGAGAAGCCTTTGGGGAGAATAGCTGTGACACTGGAGGAAAGAGGAGACGAATAATATAGTATATATTCCAGAAACTGTAGAATATTCCAGAAACTGTTTTGCCACCTGTCTTGGGTTATGATTTATGTATGTTTTATAATGTATGTTTAATTTGTTGTATTCCACCCAGAGTAGCAGTTTGCCAGATGGGCAGTATATAAATTGAATAAATTAATTGAATGAATGAATGAATGAATGAATGAATTCTTCATTAGTAATATCTCTGGTTTCAATCCACAGTTCTTCTGGTTCACTGTTAGTTGAGTTTAGTAATGCAAATCTGTTCTTTACGTGGAATTCAAATTAATAAAAAATGTTCTTTATATTATATTTAGGTATTATGATTCTTTTAATGTTTTTTTTTCAGCTCTGCAATGATTTTTGTCATTAACCATCATTAACTTGTGATCAGTAAGACAATCTACTCCTTGTCTTTTGGCAGAGAGAATACGGATGTTCCATTTCCTACTTTCAACTATGTAGTCAATTTGAGTTCCATGTTGGCCATATGGTGGTGGTATTCAGGTGTGCAGTCATCTGTTTTGTTGCCTGAGACATGTATTTGTAAGAAACTGATTGTTGACTTCACAGAATTCTGTGGGTCACTCTCCAGCTCCATTTCTGACTCTAAGGCCAAATTCTCCAAGATTTGGTTCAGTTTTGTTTCCTACTTTTGTATTCCAGTTTCCACCTTCTCATATTCAGTCAGAGCTTGCACTGTGACCCCTAACTGCCTGGACTACATCTTGTCTCAGTATTAGAGCTATTGCATATCATCTGAATTTGCCATTTCCTGAGTAAAACACTTTATAGTTGTCTGACTGAAAATATTCCATTCTTGTTCACTTTTGTTTGCTCACATCAAGTACTATAATGTACAAATGTTTCATTTCTTGCTTTACAGTTTCCAGTTTACCTTGATTTATACTTCTTACTTTCATGTTCTAATTGTATGGTTGGCAAGCATCAGAATTTCCTTTCACCTCTGTGCATGTTAGGCACTAAATGTCCTTTCAGTTTTAATTTAGGTGCATCATCAGCAACAGCGCTATTTGTACTTGTCCTTTGCTCTTCCCCAGTGGCTGATGGCATACGTTCCAACCTGGGAGTCACATGTTCCAGCCCTTTCGTTTAATTTTGGATTGTCTTATCATAGGGTTTTCAAGGTAAGAAATATCCACCAGTGGTTAACCATTGCCTTCTTGTCAGCAGTACTAACAAAAGTTATCTTGAGGGTCACTGCTGCTGTCTATGAAAGATCCTCCATCCTTATTACCTTCCACTACTACTGCTGCCCAGTAGGTGCTTCTCTGCCTCTTCACCACTGGAACTATCCATTAGTGGTTCATGCCAAGAGCCACTAATTGGAACATCCCTACAGGAACACCCCTAGCCCCCTTCAGCATATTATATAACATTATATAATGTTAGCTGGGTTCTATAGGTGATAGCAAGTATTTTTATGTCACCTTCTCCTCTGCGCCTATCCAGCAGTTGACAACTCCATCCAAACAGTCTGGCCAAGAAGTCATACTGGGTTTCCTTTTCATTATATATAATACGTTAATATCGAACAGGTAAAAAAATTATCACAAGCGCTGTTGTGGATGTTATACACTCTCTCCCTTTTAACGTATACATCTCTGTCAACTGAGATAACATTTTATGCCTCTGATAAAATGGAACATTTTTCTTTGTAAGCATGGAATATTCCCTTGGTTTTATACAAGGTCAGATTGTCTGCTAGTACTAACTATGAAAACCACTGGGTTTTAAAAAATAATGAGTCACCACCCATTGCTCCCTGACAGCTCCAAGCAATTTGTACCAAAATTATATATATAGTTTTGGTTGTGTCTGCATCTTTTAAAAATTAAAAATCCTCTTTAGAAGTATCCTTCATACTTTGAATGTAGTAATCCATTTACAGCTGAGTTGTATGAACTTAGTATATATAGCAAACCAAATTAATCTCTTTCAACCAAGGGTCAAATTTGCCTCAAAGTATTATTTCACAGCAGGGAGCAAATTTATAATATAATTCATATGTCTGAGCAATCTGAGAGCAACAGGCAAGCAAAAAAATAAAAATCTAATTTTCAGAAGCTGTGGAGTGAGACGCATAATCTAATGATGGCAATATTCCTGACTAAAGTACCTTACAGTTCCTCGATTCAGCTCTTGAACAAATGGGCCCACTTGGTTCCAGTGTCACAATTTAAGAGAAGCATGTGAGAGCTTAGGTCTGGAAACACAGCCAGTTCAAACCTGTCTGAAATCAATATCAGCTCAGTCTTCGCTTATAAATATTGTGGCTCATGGTTTTATTCTAACACCTGTAAACTTTTATATTCCTTAAACAGAGGAAAAAATCAGCAATGATATCTTACATTCAGTAAGCCATTTATTAGGATCCAGCATCAGGTACTGTTTGGTTACTTCCAGCTCCCTCATTAACCACTCATACTTGGCCTTGACCTCTGCAATTCGCTGCTGCCGGTGCTCCAAGATCTTCAGTTTAGCATTGAAACAAATCACCTCCTGCCCAATAAGGCATGTGAAGAGAAAGGGGGGGAAAGGGAAGGGGAAAAATGAGGCAAGATTAGATTTCCTCCAATTAAACTATCTTCCATTCAGTAGTAACAATTTCAGAAATTCAAATGAGGAAAGTGATGGGAATTAATTAAACAAGTAAACTTTTGACACTGAAGGGATTGTTGGATTATTGTGCTTTATTTGACACAGATAACGATCAGGCGTCTCCTTAGACTCAGTTTTGAATGGGAAAAGTATTTTATTGTTATCATTACCTTAAGCATGCTCATGTTTTAAAACCACAAAACAAAAAACGAAATTGCCTTACAGGTAATAACTCTGACTACCAAACTTTGGGTTGCCAGGTCCATATTTCCCTCACTAAGTGCTAAGGGGTTTTGGTATGGGGGAACCGTGGATAGGGCTGAGATGTTTGCCCTTCCAACACAAAACCTGTTTTTCCCCTTATAAATGCATCTCCTGTGTCAGTGTTTTCTCCTGGCTAGTGTTTGAAATCAGAAACAAACCTATCTGACAGAAAATGAGTGAGGTGATATTGCAGGGAGAATTAAATGCCCTCAGGTGTTCTTCTGCCTTGGAAGGCTCCTGCAGTCTCATGAGCTTAGAAATGGGGACCAGACGACTCCTCAATGTAATACCTAGTTTGGTTCTGAAAGCAGAATACTAATGTTCGGTAAATGCCATATTCCAGCATTACGGTTCCTGCATGTAAGGCATCTATGGTGGTTGGTAACTTGTTACAAAGAACTCTGTTCATTATACTTCACTATTATAATTCACTATAGGTAACTCTACTAGCTGTAACTTCTTTCCAGACTCTGGATTTTAACTGGGTGTTTCAGGTTCAGTGTTAATTTATGAAATAAATGAGGATCTTGAATAGGATATAAAGAGTTATTGCCTATGGCAGAGCTTCTTTATTATTTAAATTTCCTTTACTGAGCAAAGTGGAGTAAGATAAAATTGCCATCTTTGCACTTAAAAGAAAGCAACATCTGTCTATAGAATGGTCTTACATTGTTGTCCCCCATGCGCCGTCGCTGGAGCCTCTCCACGTCATCAATCTCATACACTTTGATCTCAAAGGGCTCCCCCATTCCTCTCTGGGCACTTCGCAGGGGCCCATCAACCCAGCGTACTGCTGGGCTGGTAGGTTTCCGTACAGGAGATGTTGTGTCGAGTGATAACGCTGGAATGAGTCTCCGTCTCTGAGAACCTAAAGAGTATCAAATATAAAGTTTTGTTATTAAAAGATACATCTTTTGTCCTAGAAAAAGTTTACACCATGCAAGATAAATACAGTGAAGGAGATTACCCTTTAGCTCTGTGTTATGATACATAGTTCTGAGGCATTTTGTGGAATGAGAATTATGAGGTGAGAGAAGAGCTGAAAAACACTATGTATACGAATACCCCCGCACAGCTGGACTTAATGAGGGTCCGGCACTCACGCATCTGGTGGCAGCCCCTCTCTTCCTTCCAATCACTCCCGGAGCCCCGTTTGGCTAGCGACTCAGCAGCCTTGCAGAGAGACTCATCCTCACTCCCACTGCCAGGAGTGGCTAGCTCAGCGGGGCTCTGGGAGCAATTGGTAGGAAGAGAGGAGCCACTGCCGCACACGTGAGTGGATAGTCCGGCCCCAGGGGGCTGGACCCTCGTTAACCCCATCTCTACTCAGCATCATCGTCTTTTCCAGAGAATCTTGCCTTCTCCTGATGTGCTCAAAGTAGGACAGCCTCAGTTTCAACATTTTTGCCTCCAGAGCTAGTTCAGGCTTGATTTGCTCTAGAACCCACTGTTCATCTTTCTGTCAATCAAGGGTATCTGCAAAGATCTCCTCCAGCACCATATACCAAACGAATCAATTCCCCCCCCCCCCCCTCTCCAGCTTTCACAACTGATCAAGAACACAATAGTGCGGATGATCTTGGTTTTTGTCTTCAGTGACACATCATTACACTTCATTATCTTTTCTAATTCCTTCATTGCTGCCCATCCATGTTTCAGTGTTCTGATTTCTTGGCTGCAGTCTCCATTTGGGTTGATGACTGAACCAAGGTATACAAGATCTTTAACAATTTCAATTTCTTCATTGTCAAACTGTATAGGTCTTCTGTAGTAATGATTTTGGTGTTCAGCTCCAGTCTGTCTTTTGACACTTTCTTTTTTCACTTTCCCTAAAAGTTGCTCCAAGTCATTGTTGTTTTCTGTCAATAAGACTTGTGTCATCTGCGTATCTTGAAGTACTGATATTTGTTCCACCAATTTTCACTCCTCCTTCATCTGAATCTAGTCCAGCTTTCTGTATGATATGAGAAACACTGTGCTGCCTTGTTAAAACCCAACATGGCTTATGGACCAAGCACCTCACTCTGAAATGATGAGGAAGGCGTCCTCCTCATCAGTCAATGATCCTATAAACAACCCATACTCTATTAGGAAGGCTTAAATTATCCACGAGACCTATGACCAGTGCCTTCAACACCATTGAGCAGTGCCTCCAGTGCAAATCTGGTGGTTTTGTTGGGACTGAATCACAGATGATGGTGATTCTGCAGCCGGTACTGACTCCCAACTGAGGACTCCAACCACTGTTCCAGTTGCAGAGGTGTCCAGCTTCTGTACCCTTAAGAACAGTGCCATAATGGAAATGGGGTTTCTAAGCAGTAGGGCACAATATGCCTGGGCCTGACTGGAGCATTACAAAACGAAATCCAAGAACAGATCAAACTGTGAAGTATATTTATTTCTGTCTAATATTGAAAGCAAAGCTAAAGCAGTGAGTAAAATGTTAGTCTTCCAGCCTATGGGTCACCACTTGGCCATCGCTGGCATACACCCATTTCCAGAAGAAAAATGCCCACTTCAAAAACGTGTTGTCATAAGGCATCATGGCAGAGAATATTTCTGTTCTAGTAAGGAATGTTGTTAAAAATGTACATCTAATCACAAATACCCTGAAGGAAGGAAGGAAGAGAAGGTGGAACAGAGGAAGGATGTTTGTGGTAAAGCTGGAGATGGAATTATATTTTCTTCAGCAGCTTAACTCAGTGAGAGTCAGAAGGGGAAAAAATATAAGCTGGCCTATTTTGTAGATGATGGTTACTGCTGTGCACCTTCTAGATTAAGCCAATTTGGTCCAGCCAACCTGAACCACAATCTAAAGGGAATTTCTTGGCTATTGAAAATTAGTCCTGTGCTAAAGGGGAAGGGGGCACACATAGTGATTATTTTTAGTGCAAAATAAAATAATTTTGATGATTCTAAGAAGCATATTGAACACAAACTCTTACCAAGCATTGCCAAAGTACTGTTTGTTTTATTTTGGAAAAATTACTAGAAACCCCTTGCCCAGCTGATATTATTATTCCAATGCTTTTAGTAAATAATTTAAAACAATACTTAGAAAAAGCTGAAGCTATTGATAATAAATAGAATTAGGGTTTCGTATAGCTCTGCTTTGTTTCTGCCTGTAAAAGAGATCTTATTTGGCAGTTGTGCTTTCTGCTACAAACTCAGAAACTGCTAGTGTTAAGCCAACATGTGGATTTTCTCAGGAAGGGATGGATAAGAAGATGGGCAGCTGAGCAACGGGATCACAACCCCCACTTGCCTTGGTACACTATCTACCCATTTCAGATTATTATTAGCTGCAGTTCTGGAAGCAGAGCCATATCTTTTCTGATGATCCAGTTGTGGATCTGACTCATCGGAATATTGGGATTCTCATCTTTGAACTCAATTTGTAAGTGCTTATTCATGGACGAGATGGTTGGACAGTGTCATCGAAGCTACCAACATGAATTTGACCCAACTCCGGGAGGCAGTGGAAGATAGGAGGTCCTGGCATGCTCTGGTCCATGGGGTCATGAAGAGTCGGACACGACTTAACGACTAAACAACAAATTCATGTTGTTGAAAGCAAAAAGAAGCAAAGTGGGGAGGAATATTAAGAAACAATTCTCTCTTATCTCTTACCTATTCCCCAGGACACTTTTGTTTCTGTCACACGCTATCAAAGATATCCAGTGTGTATCTGTGGCTAAACTGATGGACTAGGACTCAGGAGACTTGGGTTTCAATCCCCCGCTCAGCCATGGAAATTCACTGGGGGCATGGAATTGGCAGAACCACTCCTTAAATATCCCCCTTACCTCAAAAGCTCTATTAGGGTCACTATAACTCAGTTCTGATTTGATGGCACAGAACAACAACAAAGTACTACCCAGGAATTGCTCCTCTCAGACGTTGGGGAGTAGACCAGCTCCCCTCTGCTGGAAGGTGCAGAGCTCTCTGTTGTCCCTCTGGAGGGTTCAGGTTCTTCCTGAGCTGGAGTGTTTGGTGGGGTTCTGGGTCTTCACCTGACAAGGAGTCTTCCAGCAGGGGCATATCTGCTGTTGATTTCGATTTGAGCAACATAAGCCTTATAGGTATGTGCAGATACCGAGTCCACAAACCAACCACCGATAAAGTGTAGCAATAACTTAACAACGCAAGGA
Source organism: Intellagama lesueurii (assembly GCA_037013535.1). Taxonomy (NCBI): domain Eukaryota; kingdom Metazoa; phylum Chordata; class Lepidosauria; order Squamata; family Agamidae; genus Intellagama; species Intellagama lesueurii. Next base: position 300,070,810 of record JBAJHW010000001.1, on the reverse strand, counting down.
ATAAACAAAGTTTCCTCCAAGGTGAACAACTCTTACTGTTCCAGTATTTCAGCATACCATGATGTAGCACTGACCTTTTCATTCATGGAAACTCAGGAGTGAAATCTGAATAAAAATCCATTTTCCCTCTCCAGTCAATTTATCCATTGTGCATGTCTACCAGTTAATTCTATCAGCCACTGCCACAATCCTTCCACATCTGCCCTGTGTACCCTGATCTAACCTCATTTCAAGGCAGACCATTTAGAACCTGTAAATGAATACAATTTCTCAAGAGGCCAGCCCCTCAATGAGTATGGCAGATTGACAAGCAATTTGGGAGTCCCAGGAAAGATGTAGGTCATAGCAGACAGGTCATAACATCCAGCCACCAGCTGCACAGTGACTCCCTGCACCCTCCAAAAGCTTATTTTTTCACAAAAGCTGGGTTTCAACCCACTATGTCTATGTCAGTTGTTTGGCACTACTGCATTTGGATGATTCTGATCTGGTTATTGCCCTAAGTGCAAAGCATTTAAAAATTATTTAATGAATTATCTTGGTCACTTTTCTAGCCTTCCTAAAGAAAAGTGGCTCCAGACAAGCCAGTAGCAATTATGTCCTTGTGAGCTAATTCGAAGCCAGCCAAGTTAGCAGGTTTTATTTACTAATGGTGTCCAACTCAATCATGCATGTTCCACAGAGCTTTCAATGTGCACAATAGCCCAGTGCTACTTTCTCTATTAAATCATTCCTATATTCATGCGGTCAAAAGCTCAGTGCTGGCATGTGGCAGTCAAGCGTGTAAAAAATGATTACTTGAGTCCCTTTCAGCACAGATTTGCGGCACAAAATGGCCTAGCTGTGACCTGAGAAAATCAATGCTGTTGTTTTTAATGAACAACAAAAAAAATTGTGATTGGGGGCCCATTCCACCATCTCTGCTTTGAATTCAGCGCTCAAGGGTTTAAAAGGGTCACCAAGCACACTGAGGTTCATCAGTTCCTTTACTATTACGACCATCACCCGTAAGGTTAAAAAATAACTCTATGTATGAATTATCATTATATTATGCATTAGCATAAAAATAATTCTGTATATAAATTAAATGCTATTATTATGATTCATGGATGAATTAAGAAGCAGCTGTGCATGATGTCGCTTTGGTTGAGGCATCATTCCAAACACTGGTCACACTGCACTGAGTTCACTATAGTGCAGCCACATTTTACTCTGTTGCACTATAGCTCCTGCACAGGAGCCACATTTCTGTTCTTTTGGATACAGGAAGAAAAAAAATCCACTTAATCAGTCCACCATAAATATCTACATATTTTCTAATGATACAACTGTTGGAAATGATTTAATTGATTTGGGGGTTGGACTCCAGGACATCTGTTCTTCACTCAAATAATAGTACAGCAGGAAACAACCAAAAGGCTGTTAGTTCCTAACCTGCTCTCTTCTACACACTTCTAGGCATCAGCCCCCATAGCCACATAATCCAGAACACAGGTAGCATTACAAGGAACACCTGTTATGCAGTGGGAGATACAGTGGAGCCAATCTGGTTTTGGATAAAATAATATTTTAGACTCCAAAGGACAACTGCAAGAAAACAAGTACATCGATATAATTATCTAATGCTCACTAGATGTCCACAACCACATCACTTATTAAGCTTAGCCCTGTCATGAGAAGATACTTTGTTACCATTAGTAGCTCCAATATTGGAAAGATTCCAGCTTTTTCAACAAGCCCAACCCCCCTCTCCCACATGCCCTCCCCAAAAATCAACAAATAAACCCATAGAACAGTGGTCCCCAACCTTGGGTAATCAGGTGTTCTTGAACTGAAATTCCCAGAAACCCTGGCCAATGCAGCTGGTGGTGGTGGGTGGCAGCGGGGGGGGGGGGGGGCGGTGGCAGCGGGGGGGGCGGTGGCAGCGGAGGTGTGTGTGGTTTTTTTTAGTAACCCCTACAAATTGACGAATAAATTCGTTATTCATCGGTTCATGGGGGCAACTTCGTGCTTCGTGAGTCGTCAACTTCGTCGTCAACGAAGCAGGACGACTCGCCAAAATGGTGAATCATCCCCATCTCTAGCAGGTCTCTTTCTGATACCAATGTCAAAACATCCTTTGTCTTGTTACCTGACTGTTGAGGTCATGGCTAGAGATGGGAGTATTCGTATTCGTATACGAATATATCCCCGCACTGGTGGAAATAACGAGGGTCCAGCCCCATGGGGCCAGACTGTCCACTCACAATTTCACCGCTGCCGCTGGCTCCGCAGAGGCTTCCTATTGCGCTGTTCTCCGCAACGGATTAGCCACTCTCTGACCTAGCAGAGAGGCTTGTCATCCTGTCTCCTGCCAGGACTGGGTAATCGACTGCGGACAACGGTGCGATAGGAAGCCTCTGTGGAGCCGGCGGCAGCGGCAAAATCATGAGTGGACAGTCCAGCTCTATGGGGCCGGACCCTCATTATTTTCACCTGTGCAGGGATATTCGTATTCGTATACAAATACCCCCATCTCTAGTCATGGCCTCTTAAAATCTTCACAAGAATAAATGTGTTTTTCTTTAATAGATTTCATTTATTTCCACACTTCCTCTTTCTCTGCCACCAACCTTCAGCTGCCCCTGTGTGTGTGGATTTGCCCCTTTATTCATATAACACCCTCCACATAGCGAGCCCTCAGGTATTGAACTTGGCACCACTCTGCTTGAATAGAACAAATACGCAAGGTTTTATCAAAATAGTAGTGTTGAACAAACGTTGTTTACTCCTAGGCTTCAAATTCCCAGCCAATCAGAACCATTATTAGCAACATTCCATACTCCTCACTCAACCCTTCCCATCATATACTTACCAAACCAATGCATTTCAAGTAATACATCTATTGTCATCATAATATAAATACATTTAAATATAATCATAATATAAACAATACATTTAAATATAATTGTGTGTTTGTGCGTGCGTGTGTACAGATAGCTATATGAATGCCCACTTTTGCTCTAGCGGTTTCTGACTCCATCTGTTAATGGCTGCTGTGCTGTCCACCCTGCTACCTACCATGGGCAGCCACTGCTACTAACCCTGAACAAGGATGCTGCTTTTAGGATGGAGGACAACATTTTTGTTGCCGGTCTTATTGGTATGGATTCCCAAACTCTGTACTGCCTTCTAGAAGCTGTTGTAGTTTGGCTAGTCCTCTCTTAATGAGCACTTTGTTTCTATATGACATGCGGAGGCCAGATTAAGTCCTACTAGTCAGATCTGAAGAACCTGCAGCCTGATCCTTTCTCCCAGAATGGTCATCCATTCAAACAATAGCATGCTTCCATATCCACAACCGGATCTCCCTTCCAAGTGAGCTAGCCCAGTCTGTGCCAGTAGCTAGGCAGCCAGTGATCTTATGACAAAAAGATACTGGGGCCCTACTCAGACAGGCTGCTCTCTACAGACTGGTCCCCAAGCTTCCATTCCCTAAACATCCAAGCCTGCTATTTGGAGCCCTCTCTTGTGGGCTTTCCATAGTTCACATTCTGGGCTAATTGCTTTGCAGAAAAGTAAATGCCTTATAAAAGAAAATGAGTGCCAAGGATCTATAGCAGCCCATGCAGGCGCATGCTCTTAATGATGGAAACGGTTCTCTCCTGAACCAGCATCAGAGGCAATAATTAGTCACAGTTTCAGACAGGCCAAGAGCCCTTTGATCTATCTGTCTATATTAAACGGACAAGGGCCTGTTTTATAGAAACCAAATAAACTTTAAAGGGCCAGGGGGCGGGGAAGCCTGAGGAAGATCTCTCTAGCTTCCTTAGAAAACCTCACACTGTTGCAAATGATATTCATTCAGTGCTCAAGGGCTTGCTGTGGACTGCAAACACCACAGGGGGACAGGAACCGCAAGCCAATAAATACTGTGTTGGAAAAAGCCAAATCCTTTGAGAGCTTAAGTGGTGCCTTGGTACATGAGGTAAACCTAATTACAAGTTTGCATTTGTTACATTTTTCACCATTTTCTTTCTACTTGCTTGGAGTGATACGCCTGAAATATTTGATACCTGTACAAAGAGCCTCAGATTCAGCTCTAATAAGATTTGTGGTATGTTTCACTGGCTAACACTGGAAAATAAAGAAAACTAATAGGATCACCTAAATACTATATCATCATACTATATTGTGACTTCATTCTTGCAAGTGAGAAAGATGAATTCCAAAACTATTTCCTGATCTGGGAAAGATTCCATAATGCATTTTTTTACAAAAAGTTTCTGAGAGTTTTTGTGAAAATCTGACTTTGTCAGGGTAATGCTCACATTGAGTGCTCAGACGTGCCCAGGTCATGCACTTAGTGGCGCCCTTGGCTACACACCTGGAAGCAGGGCAGACAGCTAGAAAATTGTGAAGATACTTGCACAATTTTCCTTATAGATGTAGCATTTCCGAAAAGGATTCTAGTCAACGTGTATTTTTCAGCAAAAAATTGCTTTTATTTTTTTCCTCAAAATCTTTATATTTTGTGCAAAATATATTTTTTTGTGTGCAAAACTGAACTGTTGAGCCAAGCTCCCCCCCTCCCCAATCCTTTCTTCTAATGGTGCTGCTAACGAAGAAAAGGCTCTGGTCTTTTTGCCCTCATGCAGGAGCAAAATGTTTTGCAGCAGTTGACAGTTCTTTTGATTGGTGTCTCAGTGTGTTGTGACATCTTCTTTCGACAAGGATGAGAAAACTTGTATCTGTTTCATCCTTACTGTGAACTGCTCCACAAATCAAAAACAGGAATATATTTAACTGGACCGGAACTTCCTTCATCTCTCCCTCTTGGCTAAACTGCCTAGAGCTGATGAGAATTGCAAGCCAACAATATCCAGAGGCCCACACATACTCCATGCTTGTTACAGAAGTTCTCTTATCAGGGGAAAGGGCCTTGACAAAGCAGGTTGGGAATGTCAAAGATGAACCATTTCCTCCATCTTGACTACAACTTCAAGACTTTTAGCAAGAGACAAAAGGCTGAACTTAATTATGGAAAGAAAGAAGGGTCACAATCTCAGGGGTAAGCAGTGCCCAATATTGTAATTCTGGAAGAATAACACAATTTGGTTTTATTTTCATCAGTGTTGTAATGAAGTCTCGAATGATCACCTTAATATAACAACAACCAGAACCTAGAATCCTTATGTTTTCTGATTTTGACAGCCATGCTGTCAAATGTTTTCTGATTTTGACAGCCATGCTAGTTGGGGGACCTTAGGTGTCATATTCCATAAAATGCACTTTTTCAATCTCTGGTTAAGGGCTCCTGATTTAGCCCTCGAGCTTAAGGTCCTAAGTCCAATGACTTCTTCATCAAAAAGAAGCGGTGTGAGGAAATAACTCCCACTAAAAGGGAGGAGGGCTAGGAAGTATCTTTCAGGGAGAAGGGCTGGAAAATGCACTGGAAAGCTGCTGTCACATAGGTTTTGCTTAGCTGGAAAGGACCCTATGGACCATCGAATCCATCCTCCATCAAGGAGGCACAGTGGGGAATCAAACTCCCAGCTTCTGGCTTCACAGATACCTAAATCACTGACCTATCCAGCACTGAGAGAGTAACAAGGAGAAACTAGGCTTGGTTATCATTAACAACGGCATTCCTGATGTTTAAAGCATAAGGTACAGTTTGGCCAAAATGAAGAATATTTGATTTCTACTAATTTCTGTGGGAGATAGGTAAGTAGCTATTGAACCTACAATAACCAACAACCAGCTACTGAACACTTAACTTGAAGTCAGTGGGACCTGAACTTCCTCCACTGCAACCTTTTTCTTTCCCTGCCATCTGCTATACCACAGTGCCTTCTCTTCGGTACTGATAAAGCCTCTTACACTTTGTTGAAGCCAAAGATGTTATGCATGCCATGCTGAAGCTGCGTATAAGGAGTCACACTTTTAACTCAGGGTCACTACAGTTGTCTCCTACTAATGGCATGTGAGCTCAGTCATGTGTGTGTGTGTTAAGTCTTGCCTCCTTACTTGAGCTATGCTGCTACTTAATCACACTTTCCTTTCTAGAAAAATAAAACTACTGCCACTCTTGGAGGCAGAGGTTAGTGAGGGGAAGGAAGAAAGCAAAGAATAAATAGCTGCACAGATGATCAGAGGTGTCACGGGAAAGAAGATCTGTCACAAAATGACAATTATAACTCAAATTCTCCACTCAGATGCTCTAAAATGACAATGGCTTTAGGAAATATGCAATCTTGTTAACTGAGCCCAAGGCCAAGAGTCAGAAACAGCTGCAATCTAATTGCATAGGCCTGATTCTGATTTGCCTTTCAGCCCAATCCCAAGAACATCTCTGGGAAATAACACCATACTGTTACGCTCAGTCCTACTGAGTTCAGCAAAACTTCATAGAATTTGAGAATCTTTCTCTGTGCTGCTCTTTTTCTGCATCTTGAATGATGTAAAGAGAGGGAGAGATAACAAGGCATACAAAGAAGAAGTGGATGCTAGACACATAATGAAAAGTGATGAAAATACAATGGAATTCAGGAACTTCCATGGTTTTATTTTTAATGGTTTTAGTACACTGAGTAGAATGTACAGCGGTAAAAAAAAATTAGAAGGCTTGCGCCTTCTGGAAAAGAGGTTCCAGGAAAAGCCAATATATACTTAGGAATAGGAAGATACTCAGTGACTAAAGGAAAGATATGTCCACAGAAGTAGCTGTGCTAGTCTATCTCAGCATGTTGGCAAAAAGAAAAGAAAAAAGGATGGTGGTGGTGGATACTAAAGACTAACAGATTTATTTCAATGTGAGCTTTTATGAATCAAAATCCACTTCCTCAGACGCAAAGCATAAGGGATTTGTATTTGTACTCCTTGTGCCTGAAAAAGTGGATTATGATCCCCAAAAGTCTTTCAAGTGCCACAATCTTTAACTGTTTTTCCCTTCCTCCCACATTTCCTTTTGCCAACATGGAAGGATATGCATGCATGTACCTAGAAAATAATCAAGCATAACTGCAGTTTCTTCTACTTACTCTGCAAAGAATCAGAAATTTAATCTGGTTTAAAAATGAAAGATAAATTTGTCTTGGCTTTCAAAACACACCATGTCCCCTTCACCACCTAAGGTTCTAAAATCTTTACATAAGTATATACAAGAAGTCCACTTAAGAACAAAACAAAAGGCAACAAGACCGCAACCTTCCAGAGCCAGGTTAAAGAACAAAAAAAAAAACCCAGCCTCGGCACTGTGTTGAAACTTCAAAAGTGTCTGTGAAACCTAAGAAAACCGCTGATGGTTTCCTTAAAAGTCTTTGTGCCTCTCTCAAAGGGGCTCTCTTGTGATTCATGTTGATCATGCCTGACAGCTAGCATTTCCGTTAATAATAATCATAAATAAACTGGACAAGGTCACCTGACCCGAAATGAGCATAGCTACAGAGCCATATCCATTATAGCAATGTGTACCTGTGACAGCAAATCAAGAAGAGTCCAATGCTTTTGACACCACAGATTAAAATAACAGCTAAACGGAAATGCCTGGGCTTCTGAAATATTGTTTTTTAATTCACAAAGGCAATATTTGATACAGTAAGAAGGATTAAGGGAAGGAGATCTTTCTTTAAAAGGAGGAAAACACTGAAGTAGTACTCTTCTTATCCATAGTTAATGCTAAGACATTCCCCCTTTGCATCTCTGCTAAATTTTGACCTGGTACTGAAGTCATAATCTTGTTTTTATGACCTCATAAATCCACTGACATGTAAAAGATTGTGCTTCCACCAAATCCAGAAGTATGATTTTATTGCTGGGAGCACAATGCAAAGAGAAAACCTAGTGCAATGCAGTGGAAGGCTTTAGTCATTGACAAGAAAATGTTTAATGGGGAGAAAAAACATTGTGCATTGATTTTTAATTTTAGTTCCAAAGCATTGTGGGGTGGGTGGGAAGACCAGTTAGAAGATTAATTAGAAACAGATACAAGTCATTCAAAATGCTCATCAGACAATGAATGAGTGAGTGAATGACTGAGTGAGTGAATGAATGAAAATAGAGGCATCCACAGTAAAAAATTAAGCCTCTCCATTTGCACAGCCTTCCTTGCACAATTCTGTAAAGATGTGCTTTACACATTGTGCTGAAGGTCAATGGATTCAAGCTCTAGCAGGGTTAACAGGCCAAGCAATTCCCCGGGAGCCTGAGTGCTGGAAGGGAGCCCAAGGGTCAAGCCATCCAAACACCTGCATTATACTAGGATTTGCTAGACCTAAAGCATTCTTGACAGATGCTTATTCAGCTCCTTCTTGGAGCTCTAGAGGAAAGCTCCCATAGATGAAGCAGACCTTGGCAAAGGTAGTTTTTCTGTACTGCACATCCCAGAATTCCTAGTTAGTATTGCCAGTTGCCACGTTGGCTACAGGAATCTGGGTAGCCTAGATTTTTTTAAAAAAATCTGAAGTTCTTGTATCATGCCAAGACATGTTCTGCCTCTCAGCAAGCTATAAAATGCCATGCACAAAAAAATTGGACCTATAGGTCTTCATATTTATGGACATTCTCAAGCAAAAATACCCTGCTTCATTGACCACAATAAAACCCATTTATTTATATACTTATTTATGGAACGAAAAAGCCAATCAAAGAGGCTGAAGTCTAGTAGTGTAATGTTATGCCATGAAAAGCTGGTGAAATATATCAGTTGTGGCTGTTTTGGGGGAATTAAAAACTACTGATTCCCCCTGCCTCTCAATGTCCCAAGGTTTCTTTAGTCCCTTTTGTCCTGAGGAAAAAACCCTTGGGGGTTGTGGGATGGGGAAAAATCTTTAATTTCTGAAAATCACCATTCCCCAGAGTGATTTATCGGTCACAGAGAGTTTAAAAAATTAAAGACTCCCCCTTGGGAGTTCTCACAGGAGTCTCAGAACGCTGGGGTGGGGGAGAGATATCAGAAACTTTTATTTCCTGAAAAACAGCCATGGCTGATGACATAATCAGCCTTAGGTAGTTTATCTTCACACTGTTAGATTTCAGCTATAGGGTGTTACAATAGACAAAGCATTGGCCTATACCTGGTCTCCTAAATCTGACCAGGAGGTTCCAGTAACATAAAAATCATATGGCATAACTTGGGTTGCTAAGGCCTAGTTTGAATCCCTGTCTTAAATGTAACTGAGTGGCCCTGGGCCAATCTTCCTCAGCACAATATATCTCATAGGGTTGTTGCATGAATAAAACTGATGATTCCAATACTGTACCTCTAAGCACGAGAGGAAGAAGTCGAGACTCTTGATAGAGCCAATTTGTGTGCAAAAGACCTCCAAGGGTCAAAATATATAACTTCTGCAACTGAATGGGATGTCCTATAGTGTCACACATTATTCCAGTTTACAACTTAGGATCTCTGTGTTATTCTTAATTGATACAGCCAAGGACATACCTGAATTTGAACGCTTCTTTGGATTTTTGAGACTTCGGCACCTCCCACTGACAGAGCTGCTGTTCTCACTCATAGAGTCTTGAGCTGACGAAGTGCTTCCTGTTGCTTCACTATCTCTCATCATGCTTTCATATCCGCTGCTTCCTCCACTGTGGTAGAAAAGGGCTGTTTTCCCCATGGCGGGTGGAAGTTCCCCACTCAGGACGCTACTGTTGTCACTTCCATGGCCACTGCTGCAGCGATGGGGCTTTCGAGGTGGGGTGATCTTGCTGTAAGGTGAAGGCAGCAGGTGAATGAGAGGCTTCTCCTCTCCGTGAATGACACCACGCTCATCGGTGTCTGAGTTTCTGCGCAGCTGCAACCCTCTGGTACTGGTGCTTCCCTGCAGCAGTTCTGAAATTCTACCATTCACAGCTCTCAAGGGCAGTTTTGAGGAGAGGCCAGAATTCCTATTCCTGCTGAGAGACTGAGTGGACCAGGACATAGTCTTTCCATTTGGAGGCAAGTTTGAACTCTGCCCCACAGACTGAGGAAGGGACTTGGTTGAAAAGCTAAGCGTTTTGGTGGTTGAAGCAGCTAGGCTTCGGGCTTTTGGACTTGCCAAAAGGAGCTTGCTCACCGCAGAGATCTTGGACTGACTGGCCTTTGGTGAAGCCCCTGCCGATTGAGAAATGCCCGAGTTTGTTGGTGAGGACATTAGACTGCGGCTGAGACTCCTTCCCGCTCTTGGCATGGTGGTATCTTTCCCAGGACTCATCTTGGAGCTCACAGAGGAGAGACTCTCTGCCCTTTCCAAGGACAGGCACTCATAATGGCTCCCACTGGGCCTTCCTAGGGAATTACTTCTGCTAGCCAGCTGTTCAAGTTTGGCACTAAATAACTTACTACTGCTATTAGTACTATTCTCTGTATTGGCACCCTTTTGTTTCCCATTCAGGTCATCATTAAAACTAGTCAGAAAAGATGCTGGTTGGTTTGAAGGGCTGTTGGTGCTACTACTGCAAGCACTGTGCTGAGGGCTGGCCCTGTTCTTTTGATCAAGGCTTGATTTTCGCACAGGAGGCAATGGAGGGGTTCCTTTTGGACGTGTAAGAACACAATGCTTAGGGGAAGCAATTCTTCTTTCCAGGCTAGCTTTTGAGGTCTGGGATAAAACAGGAGAGCCAATTACATTGTTCTCTTCAAGATAAGGAGAGGACGCCAAATCCAGTTCCTCTTGCTTGCTGGTCTTCTGGAGTCCTCTTGTGAGGCTCCCATTTTTAAAGCTCTCGGTAGAATGAACTGGGCTATGGGTTCCAGAACTGGACAGTCCCATTTCACATCCATCTACAACTCTTTTCAGGTTTTCTGTTCCTGGAGAGCTAGAGGTGTCTCCACTGCTGCTACTAAATCTGTCTGCCAAGTTCTGTTTCTTACTTTGGTCAGGTACAACCTCGGCCTTTGGACCGCCATTTTCTTTCTTTACACTGTCTTCCCTTTTCAGCCAAGGATCATCAAATTTTATCTCTTTCCTTACATTGGATTCTTTTACCTCTTGAGGATGGGGAGCTCTGGCTGGTGATGTGACAGCTGAGATAGCCTCATGAGTCCCTTGTGCCTTAAAGGGATTAACAGCAATACAAGGATACACAGTGATGTTGGTCTTCATTGGAATGAAGCCTTCACAGCTGCTCAGGCCTGCAGTATTTGATATTGTGACTGTAGTCTTTCCTAGGGCTGATATTTTACAACCTTTGATGGATGACATTTTATTAATACTTTCATCAGCCACCTCGGGTAATAGAAATATATTCTCTGTCACTGGCTTTTGCTTATCACTTATACAAGCAGCACTATTATTCTCCCCAATCTCAGCAAGCTCATGGGCAGAGGTTTCAGCCATTGCTTCCCCATGACCATAGCATGCTTGGGCTATGAAGCTGTGGCAGGACTGTTCCCCATCACTTCCAGTGCTCATCTCACTCAGCCAGGAACTGATAGATGAGCGTCTGCTTTCATCTTCTTCGGCTTTGTTGCTCGGGCCCATTTTTGGAAGGGGGAGAAATTGGGTAATGCTAACCTCCGAAACAGGAGCTGTACTGGCATAGCATTCAAGATCTTCACTAATACTGCTGATAATGCTAACTGGCCTGGACCCAGACGCCAAAGCCTGCACAGAACAATCACTGTTAAAGCTGATGATACTTGTAGGCCGTCCATTCTCCAGAACCCCACTAATGGTCAGCTCTTCAACTAGGGTGAACACCAGCTCATCCTCCCCATTCAACTCTAATGGTTGCTGGACTGTGACCATGGTGGTGCTCAAAATCTCCTTCTTTGACTCTGGAGACCGTTGTTCTTGCTCTGTGCTGTCCATCATCTCTTCATAATTGCAGCTGCTGGAAGACAGTGACCTTTTCATGATCTGTGGGCTCATTCCAATGGGAGGGGTGCGGATCTCTGGTTGCATCAAAGACTCACTGGACACCATCCCCGAATCTTTGCTTAGTGATGATGGTGGAGGTGCAGGGTTGGGTAAGACCCCTTTCTGGGTGTACACCTTGCACCTCTGTGAAGGAGAAGTGGGTGGCTTATACTCTGATGTCTTGGAGAGGCTTGCAATGCCAAGCCGTGGTGAGCCCATACAACGAGGTTTGGTTTCTACAAAGCCACAGGTGTTGAGACTTTCTCGGCTGCTTTGCAGGTCTGTGCAATGAGATTGCTGGGAAGAGGTCATTTGGTTACTAGGGCTGCCTGTAACACTCCTGGGGGAGGGAGGAGTGGAAATCTCATTAAGTACCCCAGTGTGGACAGGGGAGTGATTTCCTTGAGTTCTGTTGGCTGTTGCATTTAGGTTTTCCCTGACATATTCATCAGTTTCCTGGCAGCTCGGCAGGCCTTCTTCCTTGCCTGTCTCTGATGTATTACTGGGCTCTGTCACTTGGCTTGACCCTGGGCACTTCGTTGCTTGGTCTGAGCTATACTGAACAGGCAGCTCTTCAAAAGGAAACTGGTCTGTCTCCTCACTGCCATCAATGCAATCTAACCGCTCCTGAAGTTCCGCAAATGTATTGCATTTCAGGCAGTCTCTCTCAGAGGTGCTGGGGGCTGTCTCACTCATTTCCTCTAGCTTGCCTTCATTTTTCATTTTCTGAAGGGCAGGAACGATGGGGACAAAGTCAGGCGGTCCTTCGTTATCTGTTAGCTCCTTGTCTGAGAGGGCTGTGCCATTAGGGCCAACATAAATGACAGTGTCACACGACTGTTCACTGCTAGAAGAATAGTCAGGGTCACTTGACAAGTGAAGAATAGGGAAGTCTGGATCAACAACGTTCCGAGAATGGAAAGGTCTCAGCTGGGTGGGCCTCCGCATTCTCCCTTCCTCACAAGAACTTTCTCCCCCAGAAGAGCTTGATGTGTACTAGGAAGAGGAAGAGAGATGAAAGGTTAGGTTTTCAAACCACTGAGAAGTTGAGATGATGTAGATCTGGTACACTAATAGACCCAGCTATGTGCACAGTGGTGAATTAAGAGGCAATCCAGTGGATTGTTTCACCCAACATCAGGTGGGACAATCCACTTGATTGTAACATGGAATGGGGGCTTTCTTCAAACCAATTACAATCTGTTGCTCCACTGGGTCTTAATTCCTCCCACGAATGGCACACTGGCAGTATAACATCAACTTGATTGTGAAAAACGTGCATCTCCTAACTTCAGCATAATGAATTAGATGTTTGAATTAACTAACAATTAAATAAACAGTTATTCCTTTTCTACTAATATCCTCATATTCGGTTCCAACACATGGCAAAAAGTGAATGAAAATTCTGTAAACAAAACCCATCACTTAGGCTGTAACTGAAAATACACTCAGTTGGAAATATATTGCACTGAAATCGCTGAAGCTATTTCTCAGCAAATCCATGTATGATTATACTGTTGGAAATGAGAGCGGAAACTGAGAAATAAAACAATGCCCTTACTTTCAATACTCTCACTCATTACCAATTCCAATCCCCAAAAAACCAAAACAACAACACACAAGTGTGGGGGCGGCTTCAGACAGGCTATTCTCTTCTCAGTTTTGTAATTTCCCTCCATTTTTAAGACCTTCCAGCATGGTTTGTTGATGGGGGACACAGCTTCCTGTACCTCTAGGTCTAGTAACATCAAATAGATACATATTGAGTAACTTTAAAACCCTCTAAAAATGTATTCCACAACTCCTCTGGGCAAGTCATACAAATTTAATTACAGCTACGACATGTTTCCTTATATCAATCCAGAACACAGTGGGACTTGTTTCTAAATAAACATCCTTAAGATGCACTATAAGAATCATGTGAGCTTTTTTTATTTATACATTTTAGAAACCTCCTTTCTAAGTGACTTCCAAAGAACTTCTGAAATGAATATCAAATAAAAGAATAAGCAAGATAACAAAATAAAAGGATCTGAACAATCCTACACATGAATTTAACATAGCTTTCTCTCAGGTAAATAGGCGTAGGCATGCAGCCTTAAGCTGAAATAATAAAAGCCCATTTTGTGATTATGAGGAAGAATTTTACAAAACAACCTCTCTCCCAGATGGCATAAACTACAGAGTGGCACAACGCAGGTATGGTTTGGGAGGAGCTTCCACATGCGGTCACCAACAATGTTTTGGAAAGCTTCGCAGTGCGTTTTAGATTACAGCTCCCAGAATATTCCAGCCTTTCAGGATTTGTAGTACAAAAATCTACTTCTAGGCTCTGAACACCAGCATTGTGATCTAACTTTTAAAAGGAAGGAAGGTGAAACGGGAGAGCACTAATAGATATCAGTGATTCAGGGTGGGGAAAATATATTCTCTTTGCAAAGTTCTAGGCAACTCTGAACACTCACTCCTGATATCAGGGTACTCTGTTGCTTTTGAAAATTTACTGGGCGTTGTACAGAGTAACACCTATGGTTGTATGAACAGACTTCAGCATATATGAAAGGACTGTGCCCCTTCCTCTTCTCCCCCCTCCCCCACACTCCCTACACAACCTAAATATACTCGGGAGAGTATATATTGCTGTGGGGAAGATGCAGTGAAAAGGAGAAAAAAACCTTTCAGCAATGATAAGTGTTCCACTATAGCCAGAGTAGTGTAGTGGATAATGCCAAACTGTCACTCAGGAGAACTAGGTTCAAATCCTCGCTCGGCCATATAAATTTACTGGGGGGTGGCTGGCAAATGAACATCTTGCATACCACAAAAACTTTGTTAAGCTCACCACACGTCAGAAGTGACTTGATGACACATACAACAATAGCATATTTTTCCCCTGGTAGATGAATTTTGCTTACTGTCTCCATACATTTGTATTAGAGAATGAGCATTGAAAAGTGGATCCAATGACAATGGCTACTTGGCGTTCCTTCTCATCTCAGAAATGAACTTCTAAAAATAGCATATAATGTTCAATCTGACTGCCAAGTGTCTTAAGTGTTTGTGTGGTGTGTTTTTTTGGTCAGTCACAAGATAAAAGACCACATTGATGCATTGACTGAACTATTAACCTGACTACATCTACACATATTGTTTTATAAAAGAAATTTAAACTTGTTGAAAGAATCGTGGGTGACATGCTAGAGAGTCAGCATTGAGATCATACACTACAGCCTGTTTTATTGCAGAGATACCTTTCTGTGAACAAATTATTGTGCAGGCACATGTGTGGAATCTGTTAATTGATCTCTGCTCAGATTTAATAATCTCGGCTTGGGTCATTTCATGTGAACAATCATAATAAATTATACTAGCCTGAAATTTCACTGGGATTCATTGCCAGAGATATCCTCAGAAAACCACTTGAGAGTTTGAACTCCCTGTAGAGTAGATGACAGGTATGAACACTGAATCATTCATCTCTTACTAAATATATTATTCTTTCCCCCTCATGCATTCTGATGTACTCCCATCCACTTAGAAATTACAGATATTGATTTTGTGCTTTCAGGCCTTTTCTTAAAATCTCTGACTGCTCTGCTGTTTCCAAAGAAAGACAACAAAAGAGTTCCCCCTTGCCCTTACCTTTGTTTTCTTTTTCTTCATTCTTAAGACTCTGGATGCAATCTGGATAGTGGAAAGTGTTTCAGCATAGTTCCCTGCAGCTGCCGAAATGTGAGCTATCATGGTGGTACGGCAGTTCATGTTCCCGAGGGACTCCCGAAGCAACATGGTCAGCTTGCTGTCTCTGCAAAATAAAAAGAATTAAGGTTACATTAGTGAGCCATGTTTCACGTCGACTATTGAGATGCACGTCCGGGTCTCAGCAACATTTCTTCCTTTTTAATGGAATACTAATTAGCATTGTTCTTCGGGATTCTAGTGCACTCCATCTGCAGACGAACAAGCTGGAAAATCCTTATGCTGAAATGAGAGTCTAGCCTTTAAGAGTTTTCTGCCTGTCTTGGTTTTCTGGGCTAATTTCAGCAGTCATGTTGCTTTTAACATGGGACAGCAACTCACAACCATGGTAGACTGGAGTTTTCAAAGACGGTTTATAGCTAATGTCCAGAATGATCAGGCCTTTAAAAACACTACTTGTGACACTCTGTTCATTCTTTGCAATGACTGGAGATGGGATGAGTTTGTGCTGTCTTTCTTTCCTGTCAGTCACCATGTCACTGAATAGACTCAGTTTTAAAATTCTAATACCCTGCCACCGTCACCTCCCCTCCTCTGGAACTCCCAATGATTGTAATGAGACCTGGAAATGGTATTGCATGACAATTGCTTCGGAAATGAAGAAACTGTGTAAATATAACCCATTAATGCAACCAGCTTATTACTGTGAATAGTGGTGTAATGTCAAAATGTCAACAAAAGAGAAAGAAAGAAAGAAAGAAAGAAAGAAAGAAAGAAAGAAAGAAAGAAAGAAAGAAAGAAAGAAAGAAAGAAAGAAAGAAAGACGTCTGTCTCCTGTTAGCAAATGCATAAAATAATTCAGGAGTAAGACAGCTATTACATGTATGCCGTAGTGGTGAAGAACATTAATTCAAATGCTATTAACAAGGACACAACCCACTGGGGGTTTCTCCTGTGAAAGCCCCAATGAAATGAAGGGGAATTGTGCTGAAGACATGTAAGGATTCACTTTTAAAAATCCTACGGTATTTTTTCTTGACTTAACAGGATTTCATTCCCCAAACCTTAAAGAGACTCACTTCAAAAGGTAATGATTCACATACTTATTCTGACTGAAAAACAGGCAGTGTATTTGGGCAGTCTCTCCTGTTGGCTAGAGAGTTATGTAGGCGTAATAGAGGAGCTGAGATGAATCAGATATTAGAAGTTTCATATGATACTACCTGCCTGCAAGAAACAGGGTGGAAAGGTGTGCCTACATTTGTTTCATTGGGGTGCCATTCCAGTTTCAACTGCTGCTTTCAGACACAAAGAAACGTCTTCTTTAAAATCTGTCACAACTAAAATAGAAAAAAAGATTTTTCTGGTAGCTATAAATTATATATATATTAGCTTTTCCAAAGCTACTCTTGGGAAGCTGACTGTCTGACTAAGCAGTTCGCAGTCATTTTTTGGCTTCTGTAAATACTGTGTGTTCTTATCATGTGCAGGCTAGGAATGTGACAAGTACTTACAAATGTGGTGCAGCATGTTTCTCATTCTTAGTGATTTTCCAAGTTCTGCCATGCGAAGACTCTCTACTGAAACTTTCCCTTTGAACCAGGAAGATTTCCTCACTTTCAGCAAAATGGGACCCTGGTCTTCTTTATGTTTAATATTAATTAGAGACGGGGGTATTCGTATACGAATACCGCTGCACAGGTGGACACAGCTGGATGGTCCACTCACCGATCCGCCATGGGCGCAGGCGCCGCAGAGCCTTCCAATGGCTCCAGAGATCGCATTCAGCTCGCCACTCCTGGCAGGAGGCGGGACGACAACAAGCCTCTCTGCTAGGTCGAAGAGTAGCTCGCCAAACGTGATCTCCAGAGCCATTGGAAGGCTCCACAGCACCCACGCCCACAGCGGATCGGTGAGTGGACCATCCAGCCCCATGGGGCTGGACCTTCGTTATGTCCACCTGTGCGTGGGTATTCGTATACAAATATCCCCATCTCTAATATTAATAATTTTTCCCTGCAACAATGGGGTTTTCTTAGGGATATCTGCTCCAGCCATTAGATTTTCTAACTAAATCTGTGCTTACTTTCAACAACAAATCAGAAAAGTATGCATGTTAAATGCATGAGGTGCAGAAGAGGAAAACTATGCGGCATGTTTGCCATTTGAGGGACCATCTCTTCTAAAACTTGCTAAATTTATCATCTAGTTTGACTCCTAGTCTTTGGTACTGGTAGCTAATGGCCATTGGGTAGTGTCATAATCTGGATTATCTAGCATTGATTATTTCATCAAACATCACAAGTCTCTGACAAAATTTATTTCAACCCAACTCACTTGAGTTTTAAGCAACAGATTTATATTCTCTGAGACACACTTCACAACTGTCAAGATATATGCAAATACCCAGATAA
Organism: Intellagama lesueurii; assembly: GCA_037013535.1. Taxonomy (NCBI): domain Eukaryota; kingdom Metazoa; phylum Chordata; class Lepidosauria; order Squamata; family Agamidae; genus Intellagama; species Intellagama lesueurii. The sequence goes on along the minus strand of JBAJHW010000001.1, from coordinate 300,052,869 downwards.
AGCAAAAATATTAGTCTTTTGTAACAAAAGCAACAAGGATACCATAGGCTCTTTAAAGATTAACATGTTTTATTTGGCACTGTGGACCAGAACCTAGATGCAAGTGTATCATTATAAATGCTCCTAAGAGAGGGATCATTTCCTTCAGTTATGAAATAATCTATTTTTAGACATATGGTGAAATGAACAAACAAATAAAGTAACAGTATAGGAGACTTTTCTAACTGACCCTTTCTAGACAATCAGGCGGTAGTTTTATAAGTCTGAGTACAGCAAATTTTCCTGATCAATTCAAGTCAAGAACACCATAAACACTTACTTGTTTCAATGCACTTTTTGAGCAAATATTTATTTCAGGATTAATTTAACATGTGTGATGGTTATTGTTGTTTTAAAAGTTTTGAAATGTATTACTATAAATTTGCATCAAACACATAGTGGGGGATACAAATGTCACCAATCATATATTACAGTAATGTATACATTAGTAACATTAGCAATGCTATGTGCAGATACAACACAAGACTGGGACATGATTTCCTGATTAGATTTGCCAAAATGCTGTTGAATAACTTATGCCAGCGTAAGAAAAATGACATTACCAGAGAGGCAGATAATAGTTTATTAGAATCCCCGCTGTGATTCCTCATGGGGTTTCTTATTGCTTGCAAGCTGGGTGACTTTGTGTTTGACCAGGAATCCAACATGGGACTTTTTAATTAATGACTGCCACCACCCAATTTACATGCAGTGAGGAATTTCCCTACATAGGGATATCTTATGCAACAGGATTTTGGCAACTATCTCTTTAAAAAGAAGTTTAAGACACTGGCTACAATACTGCCACCCAGATTGATCCATTCAGCAGCAACTCATTTTAATTTCCTCAGCTTTAAGTTAAGTATGATATTTTTTACTGTGTGCTAATTTTGCCTGTTGTTTACTTCTTGTGAGCAGATCAACCAACTGCCCCATAGCATCATGGTGAGTGACATCAACAAAAGTCCATTAAACAAGAGAGCTGTACTCACTGGTAACACAGCTCAGCTCTGAATCCACAGTTTCAGAGATAAAAGGTTGTCATGCAAGGTTTGGTCATCTTCTGTCCATCAGGTGCTGTGCCAGAGAGCAACCACCATTCCAAAGATGATGCACATGGAGATTATTAACATTTCATAGGAATCAATACTGTGACTTTCATTTTACTCATGCTTCCATCAAAGCAAAATATAGCATGACAATGCAAAAGGGCAATGTGCTACATTTAGGTCTCCAGAGGATGTGGAGCGATAATCAGTAAACCAGTGTGGTCTTTCCAGAGATGAGAAACGATGGTTGTGCATATGCTCTCTGAACCTTATTTGTATTACACAGAGAAAGTGTCTTACCCTTAGAAGAGAGATGGAATACAGCAAATTCTATGTTAGTAATAAAAAGAAATTACCTTTTCAAAGACTATTCTGAAAGCTAGTGAACCTTCACTCCCAACTACAAACAACAACATACACAACATTCTTATCTAGCTTTGCCACATTGATCTTTTCCATTTTGTTGCAGACCACAGTCAACTGCTTCCCTTCTTATCATTCATATCTGGTCAAACTGCTTCCATGGAGAAAATTACAAAGGGAAATGTTACTAATCACACAATCTGCAAACATTCTGCATTTCATATTCAGAGATGGAATGTACATTTCAATGGTTCAATTATTTCTTTAAATATCATCTGTTAACAAGTGAGTTGTTAAAAACCACAGCCAGAAATATATCATCAAATACTAGCCAACCTGTCTCTGACTTTTCTGACATGTTACTTTGAAGTATTTTAACCCATGAGATTCTTTTTTATATATTAGAACTCTTTTATTTTAAAATATACCTAGCTGCTGTATTTTTTTTAAGTTGATGTTACTTTACTGTCAGAATAGAGGACAATGGAATTTTAAAAATGCTTTAAGGAAAACCAGTGTTTTCAGAAGCCAGGTAAGTTCTTATAAGGCAGATATTCTGATAGAGAGATATTGAAAAAGGACATTTCTGATGTTAATTTTTTTAAAAAAAGTTCATATAAGTAACTGTTTATATAAAGTAACATACAGAAAAATATGGATTGAAATGCTCTGAAGAGGCCTTTTAAATCTGAAGTTAAAAATCCCCTTTCCTATGCCCTAACTGAGTGGCAGACCATGTAAGTCTGTTCCCAAAGATGCAGTTAGAATTTTGTGTCATAGGATATTAGAAAACTGAGTCTGATGGCCACTTTTTCAATGATTGATGAATGACTCTATGAAGGTACACTAGTGCTGATTTCAGCCATCAATATAGCCGCTCGAGGCATTCATTTAACTGACTTATGTCTTCCCAGCTGATTGAATGTTTAGGGCACACACATGAGAGATGAACCTATGCAATGGTGGAATAGCACTTTATGTCAATGGTGCCCTGAAGAAATCATTATGATAGCACTATTCTTAATGGTAAGAGATGTAGAGAGCTTCTTGGGCCTGTGAGATTGAACCACCATCTTGTTTTCTTATTAGAAGAAAGTGGAACTGCTTGGGTTCCCAGATCTTTTAATAACCCAGTTGTGATTTGCTGAAAAAACTCTAGATTTCCTTGACAAGTCTGAAAAGGATACTACCATTCAGTCTGAAAAACAGTGGTAGGCTTTGGCCTGCAAGCTGGCAGGGCTCTAGTGTGATATGGAGCCAATGACAGGGCCAACACAACAATGCACTGAGAGCTAAGGCTTACTATTGCTTGGGGACACCTGTTACCCTTTCTTTTCTGATCTGCAGCTCACCAGAATTAGTTAGGACCTCAATTCAGATCATAATTTATTCTGCCACAAAACTGAAGTATGGATTTCAGTGCAACTTCACTGCCATATCTCCTCTGTAATAGTTCTTAGTTGAAGCAAATTGCATTTATTGCTGAACTGTGGTCAATACAACTGGTCCAGCTCAATGGGGTGGAGCTCCCAGGAGAGGGCCAGCCAAGATCATTCAGAGCATCACTGATGGGATTATGCTCCTTACCACATGTGAGACCACAACATTATCTCAGAGAGCTACAAGAAGAAGGGGTGCTGGCTCCATTCTGCCTGATCTTTATGTTGATTATTCAGCCAGTTACTGCCCCATTTCCTGAGATTTTGCTCCTGTTGCTTCTGAACTGTTGAAAAGAGCAGTGGTATTGCCTTATTTTCCAGTCTGATAAATATCCACAAATACTTATCTCTACGTATACTAATATGTTTTTCAACATATGTTTGATGCCATCAGTTTCACCATGCAAGAATCTGGAATGATATACCAGAGTTTCTGGCACAGATTTTTGTCTGTTTCACACAAATCAAAGCTCTATTCAATTGTTTATTACACCTTCTCTCCAACATACTTAGACGGAAACACCTCATCCCTCTTCTCTCTGGCATCACTTTTCTCTATATGAGAAACTGATGACTGGAGGGGAAAGGGTTATGCACCTGTTTTCCTCAAACTAGATTAACCTAGGGAGAGACAAAATCAATGCTGAATGGAACCAGTAATTCAGAGAGGAGCAGATGTCTACTAGGGGCTTCAGAAATCCCATGTAACTCAGGTTTTGCATTTGTTTACTTTATCTATTTGGTTTCATTATCACAAAATGGTGACTACAGTTGATATGTATGTTCTTCTAGAAGTATAGAATAAAGAGAGAGACTGTATCTTCTTCCAAATATGTTAGCTTTTTTATAGGCAGGAATGGTTTTATGTACAGAAACATTCTATCAAGTGAATCCTCACCTGAATCCTGTTATAGTCCAAGCTTGGATAGTAATGTGTCTAATTTTACAGAGTACAGCCCTCTGTGTGAAGTCTGATTTAAAGATAAAGAACTATAAGAAAGGAAAACAACAGCCTGGCATAGTAAGCTAATAGACAGCAACCTAAGAGACAGCAGACTGAGCAGTCACAAAGTTCACCTGGTCAGTCTTCACCGTGGTGGTGAGATGATTTCTATTTACTGTGCAGTAATTGTTTCTAAATATGCATCTGTGTACATATAAATAACAATCACAATTTTGCCACTTTGCTTCCTCTTTTAATTCTCTTTTTCTTGTGATCCATGTCCTCCTTTTTTTTTAATATATGGAAGTGGCTATCTTGGCCCCAAAACAGCTTTCTGACTTCAGTAAGAACTAGGTTTCTGAGTGCTTTTCTGCTTTCAAAAACTGTGAAATTCATAACTGTGAATTACTAGAAAGGAGAAAATCTTGAAGATGATCAAGGTTTTTTTTAAATGACCAAGAAAGAGGAAATTATTTGAAGAGACAAGATCCAATTTAATGACATTGGATCAACAATTTCCCTAACCCTATTCTGAGAGATAATTAACATCATCTTAATATACGTTTATTTCAGGTTTTAAACATATTAAGGCACAAGTATTTTATCTCTTTTGCTCCCTTCCACACTTTTCCCCACCCCTTTCCATTTCTTTTAGGATCATCACCAATAAAGGCTGCAATCATCATTGACAACACAATTAAAGCTGCAAACACAACAAAACTTTTTTAAAATTAAATATAACACATGCTAGGGCACGTGTTCCTGTACTCATACAATGACATATCATGGTGTCTTTCTAGGCACTAGGCCAATGGCAAATGCTATTAACCATGCAGGTGCATGAATATTACACGATAAAATAATATATACCCTCAGGCCTGCTGTAGTACAGAAATTTATTGGCACATACTCAGCAGATGCAAATGTATTCCATGTCATTGGTAAATATAAACGTTAAGTCTGAACATGCTTCTTTCTACAGTCAACTGATGAGAACCAGTATGATTCAGTGCAGCATATTAGTAACAGAATGTGGGATATCCTGAGTCCTTTGATGAATTCAGTTTAGTTGATGTGAGTCCTATTACTAAGCTCACTCTACACTGTGAAGGTTCATGATCAGATCTCTGCCCTCTTTTTTGGCTATGGAATTGTTGATAGTCTTCAACAGAAGGAACAGGAGACACAACTAGGCTTCCCTGCCCAGCAGCACTACATGGACATATCGGATACAGCCGTGTAGCATAAGGGCGTCCTTGAAGTACCACAATATGTGGAGGTGGACACTAGCTTAGATGACTGTTAAAAATTGACAACCCAGAACAATGGATGCTCCATGGCCAGGGCTTTCTACAGTTATTAGTTGTTACAGTTAGACTGAACTTCTGTGTCAGGAGGCACTAGGCCTCTGATTACCAGGTGCTGGGGACCAAGAAACAAACAACAATCTAACTTCTGCAGGCACTTCTGCTGGAATGGAAATATCAGATCCTCACTTTACTCAAGAAGCCAGTGTACTAATATTGATGTAGATAATTAGAAAAACGTTAGTGAAATGCTGCATGTAATAAGACGAACCTGTTGATCGAAGTACAAGCAAGGTACCAAGGATTTCCTTGGTGCTAGTCAAAGTAAGTAATCACAAAAAAGTTTTAAGTGCTCTGTTGCTCAGGATAATTGCCTGCTCCCAGGTGCAGCCAATCAAAAATACAACATACATGTACACACACACACGTATTAATTTTGAGACTGAGTGTCCATCATAGAACTCAATCACAAGCGAGTCATAAACAATAAACTAACACAGAATAGCCAGATGGCACTTACATTAATTGTTCCAATTAATCATGGTCAAAATGACTTAAGCTGGGATTTTTCTGTTACTGAGTTATTGTTCATCATTACTATTGTCCCACTTTAAAGACAGACATGAAAAAAAGATATGTGAATCCAGGATCTTTTGGTTCTCAACATTATATCCTAACAATATCCCCAAACATCTCTGATGGGTACCATTAAGGTCAATGGAAACTATTCAAATTTTGAGTGTCACAGAAGAGCAGCATATTGCTATTTAATGCACTGCTATTGTATTTTGACTAGGATGTGGATAAATTTGTTTAGTGTACATTTTAATATAAATCTATTTAATATAAACCTGGTTCTATTTGTAGAACCAATCTACAAAGAAAAATCCTATTAGCATTTCAATATATAATTGATAATTACATGCCATCAAAGTGATTCCTGCTTATGTTTTCCTTTTCCAGGATTTTCTGGGTATAAACTAATCGGAAATGTTTTTACTGTTTTCTTTGGTATATATTCCTCTTTAAATTTAATTTAATTTAAATCAATACATTCTCTGATCAAAACTGGTTTAAAATGCATTATACAAGTGGGAATTATTTGGAAAAATGAATATTGCAAATAAAAATGAGTGCATTTACAGACTTGCACATGAAAACAGGTACAAAATTTTATGCAGGTTTTCACAGAAATACTGCAAATAGATGTAAAGAACATAGGACAAGATAAATAAAAAACAAAGTGAAATAAAAAGGACAAATTTGTTCCTCCCATATGTTTACTCCCAAGGAACAAGGAGAGGCACTTGAATGGTTTTCTGCCTCAGGTGCTAAAATAACATGTCTACCCCTTTCTCACTGCACATCATGATGTGAGGAGGATAGGTGGCAAAGCTCTTCAGCTGGCCTGGTGTCCAGCAATGCTTTTAAAAAACACTGCTTTTAAAAAGATGAAAGAACTGGAGGGGAAGAAAAAAAGATATGCTTTGTGTGGAGTTCAATTATGTTTTGTATGCTGGACAAACACAGATAAGAAGCAATTCCAGTTCTTGAAGAATTGCAGGTTAAAAAACAAACTAGAAAAGGGAAAGGGGTTGAGGAAGAAATGGTGACAACCATCCTGAAAAATGGCCACAGCCCTGTTTGCCATTAGCCTTTGAATGATCTTTGTGTTCCATTACTGCCCAATAACTTTTAGTGAGCAAGCAGTACTATAAAAGAGAGCTTAAATGCAAATATCAGAATGGTTTCTTGTGTCATTTCTTAACAAAGATATATTTAGTGGCTTTGCTACTGAGAAGCATACAGAACAACAGTACTTTAGTCAAAGTAAGACTACACATATTTCTGTACACATCAAAACAAAAGTCAGACAATCTAAGGATGGATCACCTTCATTCATTTCTTGTGAACTGTTCAGGCACTGGTCAGTCAGAGAAGCTTGTGAACCAGGAAAATGGAGGGAGCTCACTTTAGCCGCAAACTTTGTAACTGATGTAAAGCCAAGTGCTGATTCACTGACTCGGTGGAATTCAAACAAGCATTGCTTTACCATTCAATTGGTCTCTTCCACTTGGGATTAGCAATTGGATTTATACATATGATGCCAGCTGTTTCAAGAGTTCCACACCAATATAAGGCAGAAATCATATTTTTATCATTTGTAATTACTTAATTCAAAGTCTGGAATTTCTCAAAGTGTATCAATTGGATTCTATACTCATCTATACAGAAGGAAGTTCCAATTACTTCAATGGAACTTTCTTGTTGTTATATACCATCAAGTCGCCTCCAATTTATATCAACTCAATGAAAGACTAACATCCAGAATGTACTATCATTCACAGCCCTGCTCAACTATTCCAAACTCAAGGCAATGTCCTCTTTTATGGAGTCAGTCCATCTCATTTTTGGTCTTTCTGAACTTACTCCCTGGCATATAGGAGTAATACGTATAAATAATAACCACATGCCATCAAGTCAATTCTGATTTATGGTGATCCTTTTCAGGGTTTTCCAGGTGAAGAATACTCAGACGTGATTTACCATTCCCTTCTTCTAGAGACATCCTGGGACTGTGAGTCTTGCCCAAGGTCATATAGGCTGTTTCTACTCACAGGAAGCACAGTGGGGAATCAAACTCCCAACCTCTGGCTCGGCAGCCAGATACCTAAACCACAGAGAAGTAACATAGATACAAGAATACAGTCTCAATATCCCAAAACTATGAATGTTTATTCAAAAGTCATCACCTACATCTAGTGAGAGACTTATTCACAAGTAAGTGCATGTACAACCTCTCTCTACAAAGCAACCTTTAGTTGATGTAAGACTGAACCATACAATTGTACCAACAATGGACAAAATCCAAGAATGTTGGCTTTGTTTGCCCAATGAGACTTTATCTTTTTCTCCTCCCCGTTGCAGACCTAGACACAGGTCACTCCTGGGAGATAACTGCCCCCTCTCTATTCCACCAGTGGAAGCCACTCTGTTGCTTAAAACAGTTAGCTGAATATCACCTAGTATAATAATATGAAATACCAGAACAGTTAATCCAAATAGATCAATGTTTATGAATAACTGGAATTCTAGAAGCAAATATGTACTGAATGGATTGATGATTGCCACAATATACTTATCATTTACTATATACTTCCTATTTCATCTCCTGCTTTAATTTAATTTAATTTAATTTTAGGGTTCATTTTGAAAACTTGTCAACTACCTTTGTACAATTCTGACATTTAAAAACTCTTGATAGAAATAGGAAAGAAGTTTGCTCAGATGTCTTGAAACTGGCTGCATATACAACGTGGTCCTTTCAGAGCCTATTGCCATAAAGGTTTGACTGTATTCTGTAATTTGCACGGCTCTGTCCCATTTTCACAAGGTGCTCCTAAAAGCTTTACTTAGACCCCTGAAGAACAGTCCCAATGAACTTTTCCATCTTTCTTTTTGTCTGCTCTTTGAAAATGACTTGTGCCCCAGGCACACAAAAGAAATAAAAGACCAGCTTAGTTGAGTTTATGTAACTGTGAGCTTTACTTCTCGCATCTACTGTATATCTGCAGAGGATATAACATGGCACAAACGTCTTACTGTTCCTTCCCAGAAGTACAGAAAGCCTTTCATGGCAAGGATGGCAGTGGGTGGGGTGGGGATATTAAAGCAAAGGATCTCCATGCTTTCCAACTAATTTTGATAACAAACAAGGTATTCAAAAGCAATAACTTGCCTGATAATAACTCCCTTCTCTCCAAATCTGGGGGGAGAGAAATTTCAAAGAGCTTTAGAAGATGTCAGATTGGCTAGGCCACTAACTATTTGTAGCATAAAAATATTTTGTTCTTTAAACTCTTTTAAAGCTTAGAAAAAACTCATTGGGTGTTGCATATATCTAGCACAGTTATACAACAAACTTTTTCATTCTGACCAAGGAAAGGTCTGCAGACCTCTCATGTGTCTTTCAGTTGAAGGAGAACCCAAACACCAAAGTGGGTGTCATGTGTGGGGTTTGGAAGCAAGTGCTCTGTGTGGGATTCCATTCCTTGATCCAGCTGCCAAGACGAGGAGGTAATCCTTTTAAAAAAGCCGTAATTATGTCCAACACCAAACAGTTGAACTGGACTCCTGTCCACTTCCCTAGCTCTGACAATGGGGAGGGGCTGTAGCTCAGTGGAAGACTGCATGCTTTACATCTGGAAGACGCAGGTTCAAAACCCTGTATCTTCAGACAGGGCAGGGGGCGGGACTAATTCTGCCTTAAATCTTCAAGAGCTTGGTCTTGGAGAGCTTGTCAGAGCTGATACTACTAAGTTACAGGGACAGAAGGCCCAATGAACTGCTGGTTCAGGACAATGCAGCCTTCTGTGTTTCTGCTGAATAACTTTGACTTTTTTTCCAAGTTGGCTCTGAGTGTAATGCTATGGCTGCTATGTCATAGAGAGAAACTATGTGTATAGCTTGTGGGGCTGCACACCTGCGCACTGTACAGTTGGACAGGTCCTTTTTCTTTTCTTTTTTGAAAAGTTACAAAATGATCCCACAAAGGCTTTTTTGTAACATCTGAAAAATTCCTCTCTTCCCCATTCTCACACAATGAATGTGCTTATAATTGGAAGGAAAGGAACAATTATAAGAAGGAATGCCATTTTTGCTTGCTTAGGAAATACATACAGTATATGCAGGGCTTTTTAAATGAGAGTAATGAACATGGCTTGTATGCTGATAGCTACTCTTTCATTTCTCATAGACACAGAACTTAAACACCCATTTTGTTTTGTAATATCATTTCCATGGTCTTTCTTTCTTTCTTTAAATTACATTTTTGAGTCTGATTTTATTTTTCCATATGACAGGTTCCTTTTTTCTGATAGCTCAACATTTCATAGTCCAAAACTGACCTGTGACTGTGATTTATTTATATTGTTTTTTAATATTTATACTATGACTGTGTGTTACCCTGCCCTATTAGGTGAGAAAAATAGAACTCTAAAATGAACCTGAATATCTTTATAGATGGCAGTTTGTAATAAATGGTGCTAAATAAATAAATGAATTAAGAGGAAAGCCTAGTTAACCAGTGAGCTAATTAGAGTAACAGATGCACACACAAAAAAATTCAAACTGCTAAAATAGTGCTGATAAAAGGTAGGCTCAATAAAATAGTGCTGATGATACACATTACGGCCAACAGATGCCTAGTGAGGTAGTGTGTGCACACCTGGCATTGTTACAGACACAAATAACTGACATATAAATTAGTCAGTTTTCACTAATAATGATAATCAGAATACATCTTCCATGTATAATCCACTGATGGAGGCAGCCCATTGAGAGGAAATTAGAGGAAGAATAACAACAAGTAGAGAAGGCAACAACTGACAGTTGGGCCTTGCTATCTGCCACAACAGGGACCCTCTGAAAATATGATGGGATAATATCTTAGAATAGGGGTCCCCAACCCCCGGGCCGCAGACCAGTACTGGTCCGTGGCCTTGGAAGGACCGGGCCACTGAGACAGATTTCCGAGGGCCGAAGGAATGCATGCGTACGCGCGTATGCACGCATGCGTGCACTTTCACCCACCCACACATGCGTGCTCCTGTATGCACACCCGCACTCCCACCCAGCCGCACACCCCCGCACACATGGACGCCCGCCTGCCTCCCGCATGCACGCACGCACACTCTCCCGCACAGACAGATGGACGCCTGCCGCCACCCCCAGTCCTTGGGAGAATGGTCTTCAACTAAACCGGTCCCTGGTTTCAAAAAGGTTGGGACCCACTGTCTTAGAAAACAGCCATATTTCACACACCATGTAGCTAAGGGATATTGGGTACACCTCAGGGCTTAGAAATTACTTGTTAGAATTAGTTTGTTGCCCCAATTTGCCTTTTTAAACCCAATAATTAAAAAATATATACAATTTTTCTCAAGATATGGAATATTTATAATGTTAAAGGCCGAAAAATAATTTAATCTTCCATATGGTTAGATTATTTCTTTGTTTCTTTTCGGATTAATTTATGGGGTTTATCTTTTTCAAAGGCATCTATTTATTTGCTTTGGTCAGTCACCTCTCCTGGATAGCAAAGGCTATGATTAAGGTAACCTATTTGGCTACTGAGTCTGCTATCCAGTATTAACTCTGGGTGGGCAACATCAAGGTACTGAATGCCCTTCTTATGGTTCTTTATCAGTATGGAGGGGAAACAATTTTATACTCTTGCCCAGGGTGCAAAATGAGCTAGCTACATCTCTGTCCAACTATATAAATTTTTCCCCTTCCCAAACAAGAACGTCACATGTTATACAGGAAATATGTTTGACATGCTCACAATTTCAGCATTTCTTTATATGGTCTGAAGCTTCCCAATTAGGCAGAAACAAAAGGTTGAAAGGGATAGATCAGGTATTGCCAAATGAACTCATGCATACTCGTGCCAAATGGATGATGCAAGCTCCCAGTTACGAATGAGGGAGTACTTTACGTTATATATTTACGTTATTATATATTTATGCTACTGGGACTCAGAAGGGCAACAATGAAGTAATTAGAAAAAAAATAAGAGTAATTTCACTGGAGAGCAAAACCAAGATCATCCACACTCTTGTACATCCGATCACTATGCGTGGGTGTGAAAGCTAAAAAGTGAAGAAAACTGACAGGAAACTACTGATTTGTTTGAAGTGTGATGATGGAGGAGAGCTTTGCAAATACCCATTCCACCATTTAAAATATTTAAATTTTAATGAGTCATTGCCTGAATATTGTATTTTTTATGATGTTTTATATGTTATATTTATTTTATACCTATACTGATGCTTTTTGTCTAACTGTTGTGAACCGCCCAGAGTAACTTGGCTAGATGGGCAGTATACATGCATGCATGCATGCATGCATGCATGCATGCATACATACATACATACATACATACATACATACATACATACATACATACATACATACATACATACATACATACATACATATTCTGACTGATAGGAAGACGAGCAAATCCTAGATCAAATCAAGTCTGAATTATCTGTGGAGGCAAAAATGTTGAAACTGAGGCTGTCCTACTTTGGGCACATCAAGAAAAGGCAAGATTCTCTGAAAAAGACAATATTGCTGGGAAAGGGTGAAGGCAGCAGGAAAAGAGCAAGACCAAATACGAGATGTATTGACTCCATAAACAAAGCCACAGGCTTGAATTTACAAGAGCTGAACAGGGCTCTTGAGGACAGGACATTTTGGAGATTTCGTATTCATAGGATCACCTTAAGTCAAAGCTGACTTGACAACATGTAACAGCAATAACATACTTCTTTATATAATAATATATCTAAGTTGTTTACACACAGTGTAGCATAAAATCGCAGCAGTAATAAATAACAGAATACCAATATAATAATTTCCAAAAATTACCAATTACCAACAAAAATAAAGAGTAGCAGCATAGACAATTACAGCACAGAATACATCTCTGTATACGAGTCCTTTTTCAGAATGCATTTGCAACTTGCCATTGTTTCTCCATCTTGAACTACACAAGGGAGAGCATTCCATAGAATGGGTGGCGCCACCGAGAATATCTGCTTTTGTGGTGTTAACACGGCAGCACCTTTGTAGCACCTTTAGTGAGATTTCCTACTGTGTCTGGACATTGTATGGCCAAGGGAAACTTTTCCTGAGTTCCCCAACTCACTTGGTGACTTCCCGTAAATGACATTAAGGCTGAATCTACATTGTTCATTTGCTTCATTGTATGCAATAATGCAAATGACAGCAATTGGAAAATGATGTAACCGTAATGTGGTTTTGAATTGCATTCCCACAGGCAGGGCCAACCATCAGTTGATCGGTGCTGCCTGGGAAGGCAGAGAAGCAGCGGAGCCAAATCCCACAGCTGGGAGGAACCCCCCGCCCTCCTACAATCCCAGCTGGGAATTTGGCTCCACAGCTTCCCATGGATTTCTGACCTGGCACCTGTTAGCTGATGGTCAGCCCTCCGGCTGCTTGGAAAAAGCCGTGTAGGGAATTCCCCAGCTGGGAGGAGGCTGCCACTGCCACAGCTGCCTGACAAAACAAGGGAAAGAGAGGGCACAGGGTGAGGATGGGAGGGCGCAGGGGCAGGTGACTGAGGGGTGGGCGGGCCGTGGGGAGCGTTATTTTAAAAATTCCAGCTATCTGGTATTGCGCTAGAACAGATAGCAGGGATTTTTTTAAAAAAAGTGGCAGGGGCATTCACAGATGTGGAATCTACTCTTCGGCATTCCTAACAATTGATTTCACATCCACCCCCAAATAAAACGGACTTCTGCCACAGGAGCCAAATAATTTGCTCCCCTGGCACAGTAGCCCACTCATGCATGTGCCTCATGTGTATGCTTTAAATTGTGTCATGTTTTTTAAAAGGAGAACCTGGCACAGCAGCTGGTTTTTTTGTCTAGGTGAAATAAGGCCCTAAGATAGCTAAGATTTAGACCAATTTTCAGCATGCAATTGGAGTGAAAATGCCACAAGGATTTTTATGATTGTAATGGGACAATACACTGGATAACACACCCTACAATGCTTTCCAGCATCACTTTTCAGTACAGTACAATAAATTCTGCCTCATATTCCCCTGCTGTGTGTTTCATACAACTCAAATGTGGAATGTCAGGGTTATTTCCTCAAGTGAAATTAACATCAGATATTGGATATTGTCTCATGTATATGCATGAACGTTTGAGATTTCATAATTATATCACTTGAGTGAGACTCCCTTGATCTAGCAAAAAAGCTCCTTCTTGCTTGTACCAAGCTTCCCCCAACCCCCAAAGATGCCAGCAATCTCACAGCATGACTTTCCCAATTTCCTGCACTGGAGAGCTGATCTTTTATCCTCACTGCAATTCCAAATGGAGTGATACCTGAAAATAAAGCTGTTCAATTTTAGAAACTACTCGGTTTGAGACTGCAACTAGTATAAATAGATCAACTCTCCGGGAAGCTGGAGAGGTCACTCCATCAAGTATTCGGCCTCTGGAGGACAAAGCCTTTGTGTGCCAGTCTCCTTGTGCTTTCCGCCTGCAGCACAGTAGTTGAGAAAAGCAGAACTATTTCTGTGCTACAAATTAAATATTCCTTGCCTGAGGATGTACCTCAGTTCATACAGTTTATTCCATCCAAAATAAAACCATGAAAGCATGTTTCTGATCCACTGGGGTCATTTGGGAGTTACTATTTACCCGTGTTGGGCCTTATCTCCCTTCCGGAATGGTATCAACTCTTGCATTGGGCTTTGTTCCTTCCTCTTTATTAATACAAAATCAATGAATTCTCCTCATATATATATAAATGCATCTCTGCCAATACGTGCTACCCAAGAGACACATTCTCTTTGAAAACAATCCTGGCATTTACTTGAGAACATTCATTAAGATAATTTTTTCCCCTCACATCTCTCTCACTGACAATACAAAAATTCTGTAAGTTTTTGATAAAACAAATAAGCAATCCCAAAATGTAGTTGCTGCCCAGCTGAAACTGTGACTTGAACAAGCCATAAGAAGTGAAGAAGCCTATTGTGCATTGTGAAGGGGGGGGGTCACCTGGAGGCCCGTTGGACATAGCACCTGCTGGTCATCAGGGGGATGCAGATGTGGGTGGAGTGGCCCAGGGTGAGGAGCAGGAGGTGGCAGATAGGGTCCAGCTGTATTAGGAGATAGGGGCTGGATTGAGCAGGCAGCTATTGAGACCCTAACCCCAGTAAAGACAACTTGGGATTCGGTGAAAACTAAGCAACCCAGAATGCTAGTGCTAATAACTCAGCCCCCCAAAGGACTGAACAGTTGGGAGGGGGTGGTTACTACTTCTTTCCCTACACCCTGCTTCCCAGCCTCAATAAATCAAATGTGGACAGGTCTTACAAGTCTTGAAACCATGTCAGAGGAAATCTTGCCCACCATCCTGGTGCTTGGCAGGGGTAGTAGTGCTCACATCCATCTAATTCACCAGGAGGGTACTACTAAGAGTATATCATATGTGTTATCGGCAAACTATGTCATCAAGAGCGGATTAGAAAGTATCAGACACTGCATTGCTGATTCAGATACAAAGTTCATCTGTTTCCAACCACAGCAAGATGGGAGCTTCAGAAAGCTTACAAACCCTAATAACAGCAATCTTTCTCTTTTTTTCCCTCCCGCAGGACCTGGTATTACAATATTTTCTTTATTATATTTGTACATCATTTATACACCATCCATGAAACAGAATACATATGTTCCATATGTAGTCTCCTGCTGCCATCAACTCCTCATCCATGCATCAAATTGGGCAAGCTGGTGATGAAAGCAATTTGAACTAGATGTTGCCTCTGTGATGCTTCAGCATTTGTGAATCAAAATATACCACCTTTGAGCTGGCCTACCATTGGGGGCAGAGGGAGGCCAGCTTGGGCAGCAGATGCTGAGGCCACAGAATAGAGAGGGCTTTATGTGCCCTTGTGTTTCTCAAGTTTCATAGGGAAGAGTAATTGCCTTTTCCATGAGAATCTTTGAATTTCTGACTGCCCATCATAGCACCCAGCCAACTGTGGAGGTGCTGCAATGGACTGAATGATAAAACAAAGCCGGACTTAAAAATCATGATTGTGCCAGGTTCTTTGGGAGGCAGACAGAGATATATTACAGAAGTATGTGTGCAGCAGACACACCTCCTTATGACCATGGAGTCACATCAGGGAAGTGGTTTAACAGATATTTGTTTAGAGATAAGCAAGAGGGTAGCATCAGCAATGATAAACCTTAACAAGTATGTTAAGCTGTACACCAGTTTAAGCTTGTTTTACAACACAACTGTGAGTTCTCAAAAATGTATCATCTAACTTTGTATCCAATGAATCGTAAAATATAAAATGCTCTCCAATGTTCACTAAATAAATACTTCAAATAAATTAGATCAATAACTAAATGACTGTTTTGAGACTACAAAACATTATGGCTTGGCCAATATTTTCCAGTAGGTCAGAAGTACTTATTTTCCCATGTGATACATGCCTTTTATTATAGTGTAAGCAGCTACTCCTTCTGGAAACAGCCACTTTGTCATTTTAAGAGGGTTTATAATCATACACAAGACAATAATGTTTAATCTTGCTTCTATACTTTGTAGCCTCATGGAAAATAGTGGAAGTGTGTGTTGGGCACATGGCATGACTTTGTACCAGGCCAAGGTCGCATGGAAGGAATGACAGCCCACATGCCCGATGCAGTCCCTGGGAGTTTTGCTTCTTTCAGTTTTCATGGCAGCAATGCCCTTTTCTGCAAATCAAGGCTGGGTTCCAAAAACTGAAGGAAACGTGCTAGTTTCCCCTCTCAATACAGCAATGTTCAAATCTGATCAGTTTAAAAGATCACCCTTGCCCAGGCCCAACCTGGATTACTGGTTCCTGCTCTAATAGAAAGCAATTATTTAAATGCCATCCACAGATGGTAAACATAGATCAGTCTTTCCTACAGCATACTCTGTTGATGTTTTTTGAAAAATGAGGACATGGTATGTGAAGCCTCTCCTGGCACTAAATGACAGTCAGGTGAGCAATATTCTTCCTTCTTAAATCCTGACCCATGTCAGCACAGTTAGAGTGTTGGACTAGGAATGATGACACCAAGCTCAAAAGCCCACTCAGTCATGGTTGTTGGGTGACCTTGGGGCAGTCACTAGCGCTCAGTCTAATCCAACTCAAAGTGAGTTAGTGCAATGTGTGTGGGATGTGTGTGTCAAGGATGCCTCCCTAAGTTTCATGGAGAAAGGATGGCATAGAAATTTAATGGTCCAAATTCTGTTGCATATCTACAATTACAAACTTTGCAATGCAAAGTTTCACAAGCACTTGTAAGATTCACACCAAGGTGGAAGTCATATCCAGCAAGCAGTTCTGAAAGTGAAGTTGGGCAACTAGTTGTGCAATCAATTGCTCAACAAGTTGTACAATCACATATGTAATCTTCCTAGGTGTAACTCTCAGCAACGTTCCACAGGCATAACTTTACGCTATGCCAAACGCAACAGGGTTTCAGCCAAGAAATAAACGTGTTTCTAATTCTAGTGACTAAGAAATAGCCAACCTACTGGCTCCCCAGTGTGCAGTCCTATTACATATTTAGTCATCCTGAAGACAAAGGCAAAGAGAACAGACCTTGGAAAAGTTACTTGGACTACAAAATGGCCATCCGCCATATAGGCCAAGGGGATTCCAAGAGCTGAAATCTTCACATGTCATTTTCCCATCTTTTGAAGGAACAACATCAACAACATTGCCAGATGGTACTGGACATAATCTTTACACAGCAATCCTCCATTTATATTGAGAAATGCCACAGGTATGCATTTTTAAGGCAGCCTGCTGAATTACAGTGAGTGATCAGTTCTTTTAAGACATATTTAAAAGTCCACTTAACACTTTAAAAATTGCCAGTAGGCCTAGGAGCAGTGTTCTTTCCAACGAAGCCTGCCAAGTGACTAGAGTCAGGCTGCATTCCTCCCCTTTCCCCACAATGAACAACACAAAGCACAAAGCAAAACTGAGAAACTTGCTACAAACACAGGATTGCAAAGAGCTATTGCGCCCAAGAATAAAGAACCTCCAACAAGGCGCTAATTCAGAACATTTCAATATGTGGTTCTAACACGTGGATCACTCCCTCAAAAAAACTCATGTACTGCACAGCAATGCAACCCACAAAGAACACAATATACTGGAATAATGCTTTCAGAGTTTGCTGCTTCAAGCAATATTATCAATCCTATGCCCTTCCTTTGAGAAGTACAATTAATCAGAAAACAGTGGCAAACTAGTATATTAAAGCTAAATTAAAGAACACCCTGTATCCTATGGGTGGGGAACATGTCTGATCCACGTTCTGAAATATAAGGTGTAAATGAATTGTGCAGCAGTGTGTAAATTACTTCAATTCATTAAAGCAGGCTGAAAGCCTGCAAAAACAAGTTGGGAGGTGGATGGAGACAATTTGAGGAAGACTGAAACCAGGAATATATAGTACAAAGCACTGGCTCCTTTTTATCTCTATGCTGTTGAATCCAGACTTGTGCTCAATATAGCTCCACTTGTCCCAGAGGAAAGGAGTCAGGTTGTGATATTTGCCAATTCCTCTTTCCCCTTCCAACCTATGAGGCTCCCTAAAAGTCTCCGCTGGAGGCATGAGGGACCCTCTGGAATAGCATGGAGAAGCATGGTGTGGGAAGAGAAACTGGTGTCAAGTGCTGCAGCCTTCTCTGGATTCCCACTTTCCTCCAAAAAAAGGAGAGTTCGTTGGCAGAGGGACAAGTCTGGATCCAACCTGTTGGGCTCAACACCCGGCAAATTAGTGGTACGGTAGTCTGACTGAAGTGGGACAACATAGTTGCAAAAGATCTACACTGAACTTTAATCACAGCTGTGTGTTTATGAATTATGCCAGATGTACTTAGCTTTTAAAAGGCTCTCTCTTCCTTTCCTTGTGACAAACGACTTTCCTTAGAAGAGAGAGACTTGTTGGATATCACTCAGAGCAGAATGTGACATGACCATGTAAAAGCAAACATATAAGAGCACAATTATGTTCCATGCAATTTAGCCTCTTTACAAGAATACTGCTTCTTGAAAATCTTAGCTTTTCTTAAGCTACAAACAAACTTACACAAACAAAAGAGGAAGAGGAAGGGGGGGAGAGAGAAATTAATATTTGAAAAACAATTCATGGAAGTGTGAGGCAGCAACTGACGACAGCTGGGTGATGGAAAGAGTTATGTTTCCTGTATCTATTTGATTCTAAAATTTGTAGTCCATCAAACAGCCATGAATGGTTCACATCACAGTTAATGATGAAAAGAATTAAATGCAGTCTAAAATCAGTAGAATAGTTTGCATCTATAAAATAATTTAAATTCCCTCAATGTGGAAGAATCAGAAAAATACCTAATTTTTTTTTGCCTTAGCCCACTCCCAAATTTAGAAGCCTGTTATGATACTCCAGACAAGAACATGATTGCTTCTCACTTCCCTTTCAGTCATCTGGCCTGCCCGAACAATAGCTGTAGTGGTAGCACAAGATGTCTAGAACTTAAGAGCCATCCTCCTTTACCTTCCTCTGTGGTGCCTAGAATGTCAGCATTCTAGGTCCTAGCATCCATGGGAGAGGAGATCTCCATCTCCCATAATACCAGGAACTGGGACAATAACATTTCCAACTTTAGGACACTTTTGGCACCTCTACATCTCTCTTTCCACTGTTTCTGGTGATGATGACACATGATAACAAAACATAAACCTAAATCAAAGTGATAATTCCAACTATCACAGACCCACCAAAACAACTTATTGGATGGTAAGTAAAAATTTATGCAAATTCCATTGTTTAATGGGCTTATTATATTTGGGACTACAACCTGTATTCAGGCCTATATCAGATATAAGGCAGGAAAGAATTCAAGGGAACTAGAACACAATTTTAGGTATATAAGTAAGCTGTACCAGCCCCCCTACAAATTTGGCTGCATTACCAATAAAAACACCTTGTTATGTGTCATCAAACTGGAATTGAGTTACAGCAACCCTAACAGGGCTTTTAAGGCAAGTACAGTATTTAAGCAGTAGCTTGATCAGTGCCACATTCCACTGAGTTTCCATGGCCGAGCAGGGATTCAAATCATGGTCTCCTGAACTCCTAGTTTATCGTTCTATCCACTACACCACACTGGGTATACATATATATAAATCACTGCTGGAACTGGTCCTCCATTGTGATCAGCAGAGTATTTTAATTCACGTCATGCAGTAGGAGATTAAGCAGTTAAAATTTGTTGGACTTTGTATGTTGGAAATGCCAAGAAAATGTGTATAACAAAAAGCTGGGAGGAGAAGATTGCACTAAACTGAAAGAGGATGTGCCCTACTTCATTTTCAGTAATTGTAAGAAAATGGTACAGAGTCGTTTCTAATTTTGCTACACAGAAGCAAAATTCATATAATGAATAAGAACAAATCACAGAACATGGAAGGAATTATATTCTATCAAGATGACACAGTCATGCAGCAGATGAAATACAGAACCTAGAAAATGCTGCTTTTTCCTTTTGTTGTTGTTTGATATTACTTTAGACCACTATCCTCTCTCAGCTGCTTTGAGTGATATCCAAACAAGTCTTCCTCTTCTAAGGAAAAGCATTTATCACAAATCACAATCAGAGGAAGAGAGACCACATAGGATCACTTCCTTCCTGCAGACTCTCCTACACCTCAACAATATGTTCTGGAGTGTTGGGGGAATCTTTGGAGCAGATTTGAAGCATAGGGGATGAAGGGAGAGGGGGAGTCACTGAGAAGAGCACCATGCAGCATTCTGCGGACAGATGTCTTTCACCAGGGGAGGAGCGCAACCTTTTGAGTTTTTCTGGATAGAAAATGAAACAGAAGTATTTAAAACCAACTAAGAAAACTACATGAGCATATCTGCTCCAAACGTAATGGGGGAGCAAAGGCAGTGCTTTTGTTGCCATCTTTGTACATGATTTGATGTTTCTATAGGAGATTCCTGGAAACCAGGTTTGTGGTGATAGTACAGGGCAATGTGGAACATCTACTGTTCCATTGTAACTGGAATGGCCCATTTATGCACGTGTGCCATCTCTATTTTTCAGTCACTGAGAGATGAATACAAGTGTAGATAAACCTAGGAAGCTATTTACTCCACACTTCAGGCAGCTGTGGATTCTGCCAGACTTCTTCCCCTCCATGGAGTTCTACAACTTGAAATTGCTAACTTTGTCGCTCAACTGAGGTCCCCTGATGAAACACAAGGTAACGTGTATGCCTGTCCCACCCCAAAATGAATGCCCACTGATGACTAAGCCAAGTCTACAGAGAGTACAGCGGTCAGCCTCTCTCTCTCCAGATTGCTCTTCTGATTGTAGGCTGCGTTACTGCAATGTTTGGAACATTGGGTTTCTTTTGAAGACTCATAAGAAGCCAGTAAAACTAAACCACAGCTTTTCAGGTTACTAACTGAGATGAGACAAAGGTGAGTATGTCTTCTGTTCTTAAACCTACACTGGCTGACAGCACATAACTCAAAGTGTCAGTGCTCACCTTTATAGCCCTAAATAGCTTGGGCCCTGGAGATGTAAAAACCCTCCCCCACACACACACATGCCCCAGAAAAATCTAGATCTTATGCTCATCCTCAGAGGCCATTCCATGTATTCAAGAAGTGGGCAAATTCAGACTACTCTACTAGGTGGCTAACTGCTCATGGGCCACAAATCCAAAGGAGGCATGGTCTTAGGAGAAAGGATGACATTTTATACTTCCACCAAACCCACTCAGGTTTAATCAAATATCTAATTAATTATAAAACATTTTGAGTCAACACTGGGAAACATTCAAGTTAAATTTCTTCAGGGTGGTGGAAGCAACAGCATGATTAACCACTGTCCATTTAAATACCTCAGGCGAGAAGGTATCCTTTTAAACAAAGCCTTGCAATTAAGTTTAAATAGCAGCAGTTGCCTTTCTTTTTTTTTTTTAAAGTAATGCTGGGAAAATGCCTGTAACTAGTGGTTAATAAAGGGTTTGCTGTTTCAGTAAACACTGGGGCAGAGCAGGGGGGGGACAGGCTTGCAAAGAGTAAGCAAGAGATTCGTTGGGTTGCCACTGAATTTCAGCAGTCAAGTCTGACTTTCAAAAAATACAGTTCTTGGGAGTATTGAGACACTGGGAACGATAAAGGCTTGGAAGACTATATGCAGGTCTTGGGTTACACTTTCCTCTATCTTTCAGGGCCTCTACTTTCTGAAGACTGGAGAGGGGGACTGGAAAGGGGCTATTTTCAGTTCTGATATTGTTCTTGTATTCCAGGCAGCTTTTGAGTCTTTGCAGACTCTTCACTATGCCAGTTTTGGAGACTGTTCCAACTTTGCTTGCCAAGGTCAACCAAAGCCTATTTAAGAACACAAGAAGAGCCCTGCTGGATCAGGCCAAGGACCAATCTAGTCCAGCTTCCTGTATCTCACAGTGGGCCCCACCAGATGCCTCTGGGAGCACACGAGACAACTAGATACCTGTCTCCTGATACCCCTTCCCCTGCATCTGGCATTTTGGAGGTACCTTCCTTTAAAGCCTGGAGATTATACATCCCCATCATGGCTTGTAACCTGTGATGGACTTTTCCTTCAGAAATCTGTCCAATCCCCCTTTAAAGGCATCTAGGCCAGATGCCATCACCACATCCTCTGGCAAGGAGTTCCACAGACTAACAACACACTGGGTAAAGAAATATTTTCTTTCAGAAAGTCCAAGTGTGTGTCTCTCACAATGCTTCTTTTCCCCCTTCAAGAAGATAGGATAGAAGGGGGAAACAACGTGTAGAAGGCCTCTACCTTTTTCTATGACTAAATTTCACTTGCCCTTATCAGGTATTGGGAACCATGCACACTCAAGACATGAAGGGACTATCCAGAACATGCATGCAATGTCTCTTCCTGCTGTGTGACTAACATCCCTCTGAAGGATTCCTGTGTGGCACAGAAGTACATGGATACAGTTGCTATTGTGCATCTCAGAAAACCATGTTTTTGCTATGCTGTGGTGGCGCTGCGGGTTAAACCGCAGAAGCCTCTGTGCTGCAAGGTCAGAAGACCTGCAGTCGTAAGATCGAATCCACGGGACGGAGTGAGCTCCCGTCGCTTGTCCCAGCTCCCGCCAACCTAGCAGTTCGAAAGCATGCAAGTAGATAAATAGGTACCACCACGGTGGGAAGGTAACGGCGTTCCGTGTCTAGTCACGCTGGCCACGTGACCACGGAAGATTGTCTTCGGACAAACGCTAGCTCTATGGGTTGGAAACGGAGATGAGCACCGCCCCCTAGAGTCGGACACGACTGGACAAATTGTCAAGGGGAACCTTTACCTTTACCTTATCATGACAACACATTGTGAAAGTGAAAAGCATGGTGCATTTTGGGAATTATGATGTGCCAGACAAGTTGACAAATCATCATTGCCCATCTTTTTTATTTTATTTTTATTTTTTATAAAGCATGTATTTTATATTTTGGCCAAAAAGAAGAAGAAGTGCTGCTTATACACCACCCCATAGATCTGAAAGCACTCTCTGGGCAGCTTACAATTTTAATTATGCAAGCTACACATTGCCCCCCCTCCTCGGCAGCAAGAAGGGTACTCAATTTACCAACCTTGGAAGGTTAGAAGCCTGAGTGAACCTCAAGCTGGCTATGTGGGATTGAAACTGGGTCATGAGCAGAGTTTTGACTACAGTATTGCAGTTTAACCACTGCGCCATGAGGCTCCTAAAGCAATATTCTAAAATCTTTAAATAATGACATGGGTATTGAAAATTAAATTTCACAAACATTCTGCATAGGACTACCAGTAGTAGGTGGGTGATTGCATTTACATTACACTACAACCTCTGCTGGAAATAATTGCAGTGTCTAATGGATCTTACCTGTTTTTAAGTTCTGCTAGCATCATGCCTGCCCATCTGAAGAGTTATGTATCATTTAGAGAAACTACTCCATACGGTAAGGAGAAATGTAGAATTCTTCTTCTTAAGCAGTAATGCAGGAGACTCATATAAAGCAGTATAAAAGGCTGATTTGATAAGTTTCAAATGAAGTCTCTATTATACTACTGTTCATCGCTATATAAACATCCCAAATGACATAAATCTCTCACTGGGGGCAAATTAAAGGAATGGAAACAATTCCAGTTTAATGAGTTTGATTTGGCTATGAAATAATGGGATATTCTAACAAATGGCCATAATCCTATTTTGTGCAACAAAACAAAACAAAACAAAAACCCTATCAACCACCTAAAGAAATCTATACTACTTCTGAGGGCTTCATCCTGTTGCCTAGCAAAAGACAAATCGTAGTTTTCAATCTTCCCTAGTAAACAAACCACCCCGCTGCAATTCTCAGGGGCACGCAGGCATGCTAGTTTGGTGTGTGCATGTACAGTCCCTGAAAACCACAGCAGGGACAGTTTGTTTGGGGGGAGGTGAATGGACAAAGGTATCATGGACAGCAAGAAAAGAAGAACAGACTGGCGGAGTTAAAAATGTGACAATCCAATTGTTCTTTCCAGTTTGGTAATCAGGGGATTAATTCATGGAAATATGTTTAATCATCCAGAATTCACCAATAACTCAAAATTATACCACTGAAGATAAGAAATTTTATGAACAGAGTATGGGATTATCTGCTATGAATATACATACTGTATATATTGAAAATCCTGCATCTTGTCAGACTGACTTTTAAGTCCATTCATCCTGTACTCCTAGCCCTAGGATTCAGTTATTCTCTTTCCTTCATTTGCTTTTTCTCCTTCAACCCACACGGATTCTGCCTCTTCCAGCACACCTAATGATCTTCAATGTCCCTTGTGTTTGTATTCTTGGAAACCTTGTAAATTGTTCTTGTATCTTCTTTAGTCATTCTTCTTTCCAAAGTACAAAAGTCTCAGTTTTCATACAACATAAGAATAAATCAGTCCCTTCATACATTTCATAATTTTTGCTTCTTTTTCTTGAATCTTTTCCAGTTTATTGACATAATTCTTAAACAGAAACATCCAGAAGGGGACACGTTTTGGAATGTTCTCCTGGTACTCGGTATTTCATACAAATAAACTGGTTAGTTTAAATATTTCAACTGTTCAAACATTATTATGTGTTGTAGTTAGGAGATATGAACAGTAATTTGCCAAGCATATTGTACAGTAGGACCACGGCAGCTGTAGGATCAGTATCTTGCGGTTTCACTTATCCAGTGCCTGTAAATATTAAATAAAACTCCCCAGAAATACATGCTTCCACAATGTATTACCAGAATTGGCCACTAGAGAGAACCAGGGACAATGCTATATATACCATTTCTACACCCGCACTTTTCAACATCGGGGGGGGGGGGCTTCAAACCGATCCCCCATGGATATCACAGTCCTACTGTATTTTAATGCCATAGAACCGCAAGAATGGAAGAGACCTCAGGGTTCATCTTGTTCAACCCACTGGCAATACAGAAAATCCTAGCTAAATAATCCCCAACACATGGCCACCAAATCTTTGCTTTAAAAATTCCAATGATAGACAGTCCATCCCTTCCTGAGGTAATTGGTTCCACCGCTGAACAGGGATTATCCCCTAAAGTTCCCCCTAAAGTTTAGTTGAAATCTCCACATAATATTCTTTCACGTATTTGAACATAGCTATGAATCCCCTCTGCTCAAGGCTAAGCATATCCATCTCTTTCAACTGTTCCTCACAGAGGTTGATTTTCAGATATTTCACCATTTTGATCATCCCCCTCTTGGCAATTTCAGCTTGTTGATATCCTTCTTAAACTCCAGTGCCCTGAATGGGATACAACACTTGAGGCAAGGCCTGATTAAAGCAGAATACAGTGGTTTCATTACACCTCTTGAACTTAACATTATATTTCTATTGATGGAGCCTAGCACTGCATTTGCTCTCCCTCTGCCAGACCCCAACCATACTGTTTAGCTTCTGGCTTTCTAAAACTCCTAGCTATGTTTCACACATATTACTACCAAAATAGGTGTCACCCATCTTGTATCTGTGTATCTAAGTTTCCTGCTTAAATGTAGGACTTTACTTTTCTCCCTGTGAAGACCCATTATATTTATTTAGCCTAGTTCCCCAACCTAAGGTCATCTTGAATCATGACTCTGGCCTCAGAGTGTCAACTCTCTTTTCAAAGTTTGGTGTCATATGCAAATTTAACAAGCATCTTCTCCTTCATTCAAATCATTCAAATAAAGACATTGGATAATGCTAGACCAAGGACAGTAACTCATAGCACTCTACTCTTTTATATCTTTACATTACCTAATGTGTTTGTTTGGTTTTTAAACAGACACTATCAGACAGAGATGGGGAAATCTGATTTTTTGAATTATGGCTCCTAGAGTACTCTAACCAATAGGGCCAGTGGCCATACTGGCCAGGATAATCTGTGATGTTTCCCATCTCTGTACCAAGGATGAGATGAAAACAACGATCAGGGGAGCCTGGAAGCAGGAGAAACCCTGAAGTCATAACTGGCAGTAAGAAAACAGTCAAATAACACTGTGAAACATACTGGAGACAGAATGACAGTTGTGCTCTACCTATACCTCCTGTCTAGAGATGGGGAGCACAGGTTGTTCAATGACCATCTTGGAAAGGTGGGGTTAGTCAAAAGCACAGGAATTGTGCACTACCCAGGGAGGTGCTCCACACTTAAGCCTTTTCTAGAACTTTACATTTATCCCTATAGAGACCTATTTTGTAACATAAAAATGTATAAAAAGGAGAGAAAGAAAAAGAGGTAGTACCGGAAAGCTGAGAGGAAGAGGTTTCACCAGGATGACATTCAGACAGTTTTCAGAAGGCAATCATATCCCAATCTTTCATAAACATGACTTGCTAGAACAAACACTAGCTGAAATTAATTACTGTGTCCTTTGCAAAGGAGAAATTCTGTTATTATTCAGTTGCGCTTGAACTAGCTAAAAACAGTGAAAACACAGGAGATGTGTGGCCGGATTTCTCTGACTGAAATGATTAATGCACATGAGACCATTTTACTACATTAAGACCAAACTCATTTGTACGCACAACTGACATGAATGCGTAATTGAGTTCCAATCAGGTCATGTTTGAGCAACAAGAACACAGTGGTGGCTCACATATGAATTACCAGATATGTGTTCAATTCTTATCAGCTCATTATCCTTCCCTCTTATAGAAATCTAGCATAAACTGTAATGTATTAGGTTTTATGCATATATACCAACAAACCACAACATTTTGTGATTCTATTCTGCAGTCTAGTATTATTTGTCTGTTATAGTATCTATATAACATACCTGATCTGCTCTAAAAACACCAAGTATAACTCTGTGTATTTTGGGCTCCAACTGAAATCAACAGGCCTTGAATATAATACTGTACAATCCCATCAATATCTATTTAAAGAAAGGGTACAAATATACTATGGGGGGGGGGGGGGAAGCATATGGATCCCCTGTGAATTCACACCTGGGATGTTGGGTTTCCCCAAGTGAATTCACTTCAGCTGACTGGGCAGGAGTCAGCAAAGAGAGAGAGGGGAGGAAACTGGAAATCAGTCCTTCCTGCAGCTGGTTAAAGTAGCTTCTGCTGTAGCCCTCAGATTTGCGAGAATCATGACTACAGCAGAGCTTCCTTAATAAGCTGCAAAAAAGTGCTGATTAGCAATTTCCTCCTCCTCTCTCTCCCTCTCTCTCTCTTCTCAATTTTGTTGTAGCACTGACACTAAGATTTTTTTCCTAAAGGAACAGCATTATTGGCAAAGATCCAAATTCTTTTTGTCTGAATTGACCCAATGTATTGTAGTTCAACTTCCTAAAAGGGATGCTCATTTGAGGGGAACTGGCGCTCGGACACATGCATGAAGGGGTGGGGGAGCGCTCATGGCACGTACTTCCAGTCATGACTTTGGGAACATTCTGCCCCATCCATAGCATTGTGATGCTCAGCCTGCTGAAAACCCATACAAGTTGAAAGTTAGCTCCTGTTTGTAATTTTTTTAATGGTCTAATAAAGTTAATATTATTATTATTATTATTATTATTATTATTATTATTATTATTATTATTATTATTATTATTATTATTATTATTATTATTATTATTATTACATTTATAGCCCGCCCATCTAGTCATATAGACTACTCTAGGCGGGTAACAACATATCATGTAACAATTTAACAATTTAAAATCATAACAATATATTACTAAATAAACAATGATCCAAGATGGGAGAAAACACAAAATAACAAAATTCAGACGGTGGGTGGAGGGAAGGCTTGCCTTGGTTTCCTTATGCAACATTCTAGTGCAAACTATAAAATGTGATATCAATGAGTCCATTCCAATACATAGATTAATGTACCTATTGTAAGATATCTTTCACTGCAATAGCACTTTGACAGAAGGCCCCATATATCATGGTTATACCAGATTATACCAGCTATTACATCACCTCACACTTTGGTGGACCCCTTGTAATGCCACAGGGTACAAAAATGCAATTATTTTTTTGTCGTTGTTTGTTTGCCACAACTAGTACCTTGTTTCCCCGAAAATAAGACAGGGTCTTATATTAATTTTTGCTCCAAAAACCGCATTAGGGCTTTTTTTCAGGGGATGCTTTATTTTTTTCATGTACAATCTATGTTTATTCAAATACAGTCACGTCATCTTCTTCTGGTTGCTGCACAATGGTGGAGGACAGGCTTTCACTTAACTAGGGCTTGTTTTTGGGGTAGGGCTTATATTACAAGCATCCTGAAAAATCATACTAGGGCTTATTTTCAGGTTAGGTCTTATTTTCAGGGAAACAGGGTAGATGTTCATTTGTCACCAGCTGCCAATTCTGTTTTGCCTCCTCTCTAGAAGGGCAGAGATTCCACCCAAAGCAAGAACTGGGGTTAATTTTGCACTTGAGGTACTTAGCTACATTTTGATTTTCCAAAACAAACCAGGCTCTGAGCCATTTAATGAATGGTAGCATCAGCTAATCACTGTAAACAGACCTCTGTAATTTTTAACTGTAAAATTTTACAGAAGGGTATAAAACAGCAGCCCCTTCATGGATTGCTGCCTTGTCGTGGCGAAGGGGCTTGAGTAATTCAGAGAAGCTATGGGCTATGCCGTGCAGGGACACCCAAGATGGACAGGTCATAGTGGAGAGTTCTGACTAAACGCGATCCACCTGGAGCAGGAACTGGCAAGCCACTCCAGTATCTTTGCCAAGAAAACTGCATGGACAGAAACAAAAGGATAAGTGAAGGCAAGAGGAGAAGGGGACGACAGAGGACGAGATGGATGGACAGTGTCATCGAAGCTACCAACATGAATTTGACCAAACTCAGGGAGGCAGTGGAAGACAGGAGGGCCTGGCGTGCTCTGGTCCATGGGGTCACGAAGAGCCGGACACGACTTAACGACTAAACAACAACAACATAAAACAGCAGAGTTACATTCCATAAAATCAGCAAACACTGGCTTATTTGATATCTTTCCTAAGAGAAATGACAATGTGACCAAGAGGATATGGAAAAATGAGCCAAGGAGGGTATGGAATTGACAACTGCAGAATGAAATGGGTTTGTCTGCTTCCAGCCACCAGCCCCACATGGGAGATTCCTAAATACGTCTAGGAGTGATTCTGTTACCAGCAGAAAAGTAGGGTGAATGTCCGTGGTCAGCACTGTTAAGCAGTAACCAAGAAGAAGATTGCCCAATGTAGGCATAGTGTACTTGCATGGTCCTGCTCAAGTGGCTTTTGATCCCATCAGTAAGGACATGTGCCATCCTTCAGAAGTTCTGCTCTTGTTGTGCTCCACTGAACTTTACAAGTAGTTACTGCAGTGGCTATAAAAATCAGTGGCTGGTCTTAGGTACTCTTCTGGTGCCTACCTAAAAGCAGTGGCTCATGTCATAGCCACCATAGTAACAATTCCCATCATACAAGGACAAATCACATTTTTGAAAAGTCTTACCATCCTAATGGTTAGCAAGAGAATGTCAGATTAATTTACCTGGGTCACTTGCAATGTGATTCCCAAATACTATTAACTGAGTGAAATCATTAGAAAGCACCAGACACCAAAAATGCGGAATGTTGCAGTACTCAGATGCACGGCTAAAAAGATTTATGCCCTAATATAAATTAAACTGGTATTATTTAGCAGAGATTTTGTAAGTACTTACATATTTCTAAACACATATTTTACATTCTAATACTCCCCATACTGTATAAAATTATCATTTCCAAAACAACGCTACCATGAATTATCAGTCCTGCTGCCTAGCAACCAGCATCATTTTTTTAAGCATTGAGCTGTATAAAGTAGTATCTGGAATTTGTGCAAATGAGTATTCATTTGTGAGCTGAAGAGACACATTCGTCTTAGAAATCAGACAGAGATAATACAAAGCATTTAGAGAAACAAAGCACTAGCAACCATTTCTGCATGCATCTTAGTAAAAAAAAAAAATCTCACTATCACTTGTTATGCAAATCCTGTAAAACCTAGCTATAGGACTGACTGCCATTTTTTAAACTCCTCTAGAAGGCTGTGGAGAGTTTTACAAGGCTTGTTATTTAAGAAACAAATACCAAGCCCTGTAAATTTTATTTAGAAATAAGTTTCTAATAAGTTTACATTTCTGATATCCATGGATCTCTGCTTGGAAATATCTTCATTCGTTTAAATGACCGAGACAGCTCTAGTAAATATACATTGATAACTTGGTCTGGGAAGTCCAAGTTTGAAATTCCTGGGTTTGAATCCTGAGATTCTATTCCAAATTAGGTCCAGCCTTCTCAGAAATCTGATCCCAGCTCACAAGGGCTGTTGAGCTTGCTGCATCACCCTTCCCATCCTCTTTTCCGAAGTCAACCTTGCCCTGTAGCTACAGAGTGGAGGGCTGCTCAAGAGCCTCCTGTTGTTTATAATGAACCTCTGTCCAACAGAGGTTTGTGTCTCTTGCTTAAACCTAATGGCCACTTAAAACACTAAACTTATCATGGTGTATCATTATCATCATCATGTTATAAAGTGCAACAAAGGTATGATCCTTCGTAAGTCTGACATTTTTAATAGTTTCATTTTAGACAATATTTCAGGTCAGTTTTGAACTGTTGTTTTTATTATGGGTTGTCAGGTTACTTCTGACCTATGTTGACTCTGTGAATTGATTTCCTCCGAAAGATCCTGTCACTGACAGCCTTCTTCAGGATTTGCAAACTAAAGACTGTGGCTTCCTTTACTGAGTCAATCTATTTCATCTGAAGTTTTTATTTTCCTCTTTTTGTTTGTGTACAAAACACACTCCTACACATGTTTCGGAAAAGAAATCTCATCATACAAAAATGCTTGAAATGTCTTTTTGAAATGTTTCCTTTCTCATCCACAAGGGGGGAAAAAGATTTACATCCTTGTGTCCTACAACCCTCGGTTTCACTTAGAGAATACTTTGTCTGTTTTGACAAAAGGTGCGGAAATTACATTTCTTCTTTGATTTCTAATGACAGCCACAAGGGAAGCACAATGTTTTGGATTTGAAAAGGGAACATCAGATTAAGACACGAGTCAAATCAGCTGTCCTCCAAATCAGTCCAAAGAAAATAATGTTACCTTCCCAATTGTAAAAACTGAGTCCAAACCAAATCTATAGTCAGTACACACCTAATATTCAAAGATAACGAAGCTAAAGGGGCTGCCTGTGAGGGCATGATTAATTTAGCCAATTTCAGATAATGGCGATGTAAATTGCAGGAACAGTAATGGAGACTTTTCTCTTTAGCTACAACTAATAACATTTAATTATTACGGCTCTTCTTGTTTGTTTGTTTAGAAAGAAACATATATACTGCAGTTAAACAGAGAACAAAGAACAATATAGAAAATACATTAAACTAATGGATGAATGTAGCCTATCCTGTGTTTATTAAAACAACCACAACCACAACCAGCCTGGTTGGTACAATGGCATACAGGAACACAGGCTTAACTATTTCTCCCACACTACAGAGTTCTGGGCTATCCTTTCCCATCCTTGCTTGAACAACAAATCAGAAATTGATTGTAAGTGATGCTATGAGTATTTGGGAGGGGTGCACACCTACCCCCCTCTGGAAATCCTTAATTTATTTGTTACTTTATGTTCACAAACATACTGCGTTGTAATACTGTGGTATTATAACATACCACTATGCAACTTTGCTCCCTCATCTCTGCCAAAACTCCTCTGGATACTCTTGAGTGATGCTGAGGTATTAACTTTTTTTCTGAGCACTGATCTCTTCTGTCATTGTGTCTGAATGTTGTGCAGCCTTGTTCCGAACGTGATCCCATGGAGCCACTGAACTGGGTGCAATACCCACTTATTCATGTCCAGAATTGATTTTCAAAAGGGATCTCTTGCTCTAAGTTGATTTACAGCCCTCATGCCAGTTTATCAAGATCTCTGTGTTCTTATATACATTACATCCTCAGGACTGTTTCTGTTTCATGGCTGGCAAGCCATTTGAACAGGCTAACTGGTTCTTTTCAAATAGATTCTGTGACTGAGAAAAGGCTTTGTGTCTCTTTTCATGAGTAAGATGCAAAGACGAACATGTGTTCTGGCACCTGTATGTCTGCAGAAGAACTGTGGAGTCGACAGCTGTGAAGCACTGCAGCAGGAGATGGCAGAAGAAGAAGACTTTTCTGATGCTAGAAAAGTCTTCCCCCTAGACGTGCATTGCCAAAAAAAAAACAGCTGCTAGAGTTCACTAACAGCAATACTTTGTGAGTTAAAACTAGTGGCTTCCCTCTCTTTTTCTTTGGTCTGAGTTCTTCTCGGGTCCAGACTATCACAAGAAGGGATACAGACATGACAGTGACGTTTTAGATTATATTCAAGAACATAATTAGAAGCAAGATTCAAACCAGCATTTAACTGTAAAAAAAACCACGACCATTCTAATGATGATATTTCTGGTGAAACACAAACTCCATTCTAAGAATTGGATTTACTCAGGAACCCTTGTTCAAAACTGATAAAGTGGACAAAACAAAAATTGGAAAATTAACTTCAATTTATCAACAAAAGTTGAGATGTCTCAAAGGGTGAAAGAAAAACATGGTAGCTGAAATCTTGTCTGTGTTAGGTTATGATGCACAACGCTGCTGATGTTATCTTCAGAGGTAGTAAAGTCATCTTAGTGGCAGTGATTTCCAGTCCTTCCATTCCACAGCACTTAACGGTTCCCGACAATGAAAGGAATTAAAAGGGAGCTGTGGGTGCCTTGGGACAGAAGTAGGAAATGTTTAATTTTTTAAAAAAATTGTCCTGGCTAATGGCATCATTCGCCTTACGTGGTGTAACTGATGCAAACAGCTTTCAATCAATATGAGTATTTTATTATTCATTATGAACTTTAAAACTGAGTTATGATTTAGATGCTATGGGTTGATGGTAGGAACACAAGCGGTAAGGAAGGAGCCTTATACTAAGGCAGACATTTGGGATATTTAGCTGAGAATTGTTCACACTGTTTTCAAATAGGAGTAAGGCATCTTTCCCAGACATACTGTGACATGCCAGGGATCAAACCTGAGAAAACTAAAGCATGTGCTCTACTACTTAGCCACAATCTTTCAGACCTCGGGAACAACTGAAGAGGAAGATCTCCCTGTCCCAATTAAATAAATAGAAGCTGTCCAGAAGCACTTTCCGAAGGATTACCCTCTAGTTTAACAGTGGCTATTGCATTTGAACATGAACATATGTGAACAAAATACATTCACATATAAACTGAGGATAAAGGATCTATAAAAAAGGGAGGAGCCCCTTCCTTAAATCCAAACTGCATGATGGTCATCGGTATGATGGGTATGAAGGATTACTGTAAGAAAAGAAAATTTATGAAGCTTCAGTTATGGACCTGGCATACGAATTCACCCAGAAGGCTTAACTTGAGTATTCCATGCCAAAAAGAAGGCTGACACAGCTGTTCAGATTGAGGCAGCCACAAATGCCATGGCTCCAGCCAATATTTATTATCAACCTCGCTTCAAGTCTGGTGGGGTAACACGTAACAGCTGTGCTGAATCAGACCTACATGGGCCAACACAATCACATGCTTATGGGAATCCCACAAAGAATAACGTGAGCAAAATGGTGCATTCTCAATGGCGGAAACACAACGTGAAAAAGAAACATACACATAAAAATCAGAAGTTAAACCATGAAAAGTCCAGACTGAAGACAGAACAAATAAAATCCAGTTACAGATACAGATAACAAAGTTAATTTAATGAAATTAATGAGAATTAAGTCTGTCATAACAGCCACTGTGGTGTATGGACACAATATCAGCCAAAGACTCATAACATTTGGGTTCCAATTTCTGCTTTGCAATGGAAAAACATTGGGAGGTGGCCATGGTAAACCACTCCGTGGACATCTGCAAGGGTTGCCATGGATCAGAAGCAACCTGATGGCATATAACAACAGGTTTGTCATGACAATGTAAACCTTACTGATTTCAATGAGTCTACTCATTGCATGAGAGCCAGTGCAGTGTAGTAGACAGAATGCTGGACAAGGGTTGAAGTCCCTGTTCATCCATGGAAACTCACTAGTGGGTGATTACAATAAACTACTCCTTGAACATCTTGAAAATGCTGATTAGCCTGCCATAAGTCGGAAGTGACTTGGCAGCACATAACAACAATAGCTCACTGCAGGGTTAATTTAACCAGCACCTGGCATAGAAAGACACTCCTTTAAACACTGAAAGTAATAAACAGCCATTATGAACAGTAGCGGTTGATAGCCATTCCTCCAAGAATCTGTCTAATTCTCTTTTCACACAGTTTTTGGCCATCACTGCAGTAAACAGAGTATTTGGAGATAGGAAGGCGGGGGGAACCATGATGGGATTCCAGGAGAAAAGAGAGTTCACTTTAACCACTAAACTTCCAATACTAGAAAAAGAAAAAAGAAAAAAAAGGGTGCAGTCCTTGTACATAATTCAATGGCAAGACTGGGTGATACTTTTTAAAAGACCACTAAACAAATCACCAACAGAAGCTAGCTTTCAACCCTGTTCAGGTCTTCATCATGCTGAGCACCTGAGAGCTGAAGGTGGAACAGAAAAATCATGGAAAAATAAGTAATTGTAAGTAAGCATACTATTTCAGAGGCTTCATTGATTCTTGCATGTAGTGTAGATGGGTAAAGGGGCCGAGAATGAATTTGAATAGCCAATGTAGACTAGCACTAGCTTTCATACTGATGCCTGTATCTCCAAGGCACGTATCACTTTGCAATAGATTTTGCATTTGCTGTTCTTCCTTTAAGTGAAAGTATATCATAAATTAACATAACATGTTTCACTGTGGTCTCCGCATTTGCATTAAGTTTCGTAATCTTTCCTCTCTCCCTCAATATGTGCTCGGCTCAAGTAGGAATTAAAATATAAGCACCCTCTAAAACAGCTGAAGTCTCAAATTTCAATAATATCTGCCTGTATGTTTATGCAAGCATTGACAGGCTATATTTCAGGGCATCATAACACAACCACTCTTGCTTACTGTATATGAATATTCATATATCTCATGGGGCAGGAAGAGACTGGTCTTCCTTTTCATTTTACAACTGTGCCTTGTGGAGTGTCTCCTCCTGCAAATCCTACCTCTTCTCCCTCCTTTCAGATGCTTAGGTTCATGAGGCAGAAGACGCCTGACTGTTGCCAACCTCTGCATTGTTTTCTCTTTTTGGTTTTTACTAGAAAAGCAACATCATTCACAAAATCAGCACTATCTCGAATCTGGGGAGGCATCGCTGGGTGACTCCGGCAAGATTGCGGTAGGATCTTGCAAATCCTTCCTTCACTCATCCTTGCAGGCAAGAATGAGGAACTGTAACAATTTTCTCCTTGCAAGCAAAAATGGCAAGGAATTTCTTGGTGTTTGTGACACAGTTTTGGCATTGGTAAACATGGTATTTTGCACAAAAATGTCCATTGGCTACTGGTGCACAAAACTGCCTATTCTTGTGAAAAATTGCACTTTAAATTTTTTTTGCAACTAGGAATGATGGTTGCTTTAGAGAATTTGAAGCATTACTTAAAGCTTGCTGTGTGTGTGTCCTTTGCAATAGCTCTTGGAAGGAGGTGAAGAACCTTGCAGAGCTTCAAAATTCCTCTTTGAGGTGCTTCATTGTTTTGAGACAGCCTGAATATATGGAAAGGTGGAACTGAGGGAGTATTCCTTCCATCCCTCAATATATCCCCTCAGACTGGAACACACAACATAACAGGAGCCAGGAATTAAAGGAAACAAGGGCCAATCATATTCTTTGTAATGGAAATGGGCAACATGAAGTCCTTGGCTCCCTGCAGAAATCAAAATGTCACACAGGGCCCCAGCATCCTTTGAGCCATACACTCCAAAACAGAAGACTTCCTCATATCCCGTGGGGAGTGTGGAAGTAATTCTGAAACAATCCCACCTGAAGTATCCCAACCCCTCAATGAGATCCTTTTTTTACTATGACCACTAGGGAGTACAAGAAGGCTTTCTCACTAAAAACACCCAGTTTAGTAAGAATTTTAGTAAGAAACATTTTTGGGGAACAGGAGCCACAAGAGAGGTGCAGCCCGCCAAGGTCTGGGGATGGGCATGGGCAGCCCCCTGACCCGCATCCCTGCATTAGGTAGAGCTCTCGCCTCCTTAACTTTACTGCTGTAGTACAGACTCCCAAGTTGGGGTTAGATGTAGGCACATATTACTGGACTGGCAGAAGGGTACATCCCCCTTTCTTTGTAGCAGTCAGCAGAAGGAAGATGTTGGGTCTCATTCAGTATACACATGGATCGGTGGAACAAATATGACACAACATTTTGCTTCTTGATTGTGATGATGTTCAATAGCACCCTCAATTTTAAGTGGATTAATGCCATGGGAAAGACTTTTAAGCTTTAAAAGTATGGCTTGTTTAAGTTGTTGTAGCAAAAAGAACACAGCTGTGGCAGTTTGAACACTAACCCATTTACCCTGGTATGATGTTTCATAGACTAGAGCTCATCAATTGTATCTGACAAAATGGGCCCATCAAAACTTTGTTTTTCAATGAAGTGCCAAAGTTGTAGAAGTTGCCTCTGAAGACATTTGAAACGTTCCACACAACTATCTTACAGACAGGAGGAAGCAAATCCAATTCTAGAAATGAAAATGACAAACTCTTTAAAAAATAAATCATCCCAGTATACCCCACACATCTATGTTGCTCATTTACGTCTGTCAGTGATATTTGTTCCATTTATGTTTATATTGTATTTCAGACCGACTGCTTGAGAAAAGACAGTGAACTCTCTTCCAGATTATAAGTGTTCCCGTGCAAAATCACCTGCAAGCAATTCCTTCTTGCTGTAAGGAAGCTAGCAAGTGGTTCTGGTCCATGCCATCCCTCTCAGCACTGGAAAAACAAGGTTCAGAAATGAACTACTACTTCAGATAGCCATCATATACTAAGCAACCCGATTCTGTCATATTGCTACCCGTGGGTCATTTGCCTCTCCGTTCCTTAAAAGAACTGGATCTGGTGCATGATCTTCCATTTATTAGCCCTGCAGCTTTCATGTGTTGCTCCAGTACAAACCAGACAGCTTTAGTCTACCTGTCACCAACCACCACCTTTACAAATATAGGCAAAATCACTTACTTGTATGGAATGTGCTTGCTGCCATTGACTAGGGCAAGGATGACATTGCCCAATGCAGACAATGAGAGGCAGAGTCCGGAACCTCCTTCACGATTTTTGCTGAGGGGTTTAACACAGCTACCCAGGTCAATAAGGTGTAAGCGGCTACGGCCTCCGGACACTACCATGAAAGAAAAAGGGGAGACAAAGTAAGAGTTATCTTTAAAAAGAACTGTCATTCCAAAGTGTGGTGTGGGGGGAGGGAGGGGATGATGCTTTGATCCCATGTCATTTTCTGAAAGTAAGTACTATGGAACTTAGTGAGACTTACTTTTGAGTAGATATGTATGGGGTTGTACTAAAATTAAGGTTAATGCTCTTTGTGATCTGCTGAATGGCGACAGTAAAAAACATAATTCTAGTTAGACAAAGTATTAACAAAGAAAGAGAGCCATGTTCATTCATCTCCAGCATTTCTCATCAATAATTCTAACCACTAAATATTTACCTTTGTAGTACAGTCAGTTCTCAGCTCTTTTTAAGTGACTTCCAGATAGTATTCACACCTCTGCTATTACTTCTCTGAACATCTCTGTCAGAATTTTAGGTCAATTTTAAAAATGCATGTATGACAAACTCCCTGGAAGACTTAAAACCTACAGCCTTTTCCAAGTGTTAATCCTAACAAGAGTAGATCTGTTGAATCAATGCAATTTATACCAGTGTTGACTTAACAAGTGCTGTGCATTCACTGGGTCTATTCCAGATGGCACTTTGATTCAGCTACTAACAACCACCTGACAAATGAGAATTAATGAGGATTCATCCATTCTCAAATGTTTGTTTTCTAAGTATTTGATAAAGTATTTTTAGAAGTGCCAAGAAACGTATAAACAAATGTAAACAAATGTAACAGTGTCTCAGGATATAAACAAGGTAGAATGCAAGGAATTATAACATTGTAAATGCCAATCTTAAATGCAGAGAAGATATACATTAATTGTGAACCATTTGTACTAACAAAACATTTTAGAAGTATTCGGAGATCTATATTAAGGGAAAAAATAAATATTCATGGATAACTATACCAACAATTACAAAAATATACTACATATTATGTTTACAGGCTGCAATTCAACAGCCGGTGACTGAGAGTCTCAAAGAAAATTATTTTGAATAAGCCTGTATAGATTACATGGAGAGGCACATTCTTCATCTCAAAACATCTTGATGGATGGATGGATGGGTGGATGGATGAATATATAACCTTTTAAAAACACCTTTGCCACATTCTTCATAGTACAACTTGAATACACTGGCTTTCTTCCCTTGGAGATTACAGATTACAGAATATTAGCTAAGAGAGTGTTTCTAAAACAGCTGGCCAAATTATGGGAAATGATGGTGTAGTGGAAAGAGTGATGGACTAGGACTCTAGATACCAGGATTCAAACCCTGCTTAGCCATGGAAACTCACTGGGGTGTGGAACTGGTAAAACCACTCCTTAAATACCTCACTTACCTTGAAAGCCACATTAGGGTCACTATAAATCAGTTTCAACTTGATGGTACATAACTAACACCACATACAATTCATTAACCTTTCAGATGTTTGTCCCATGAAATTAAATTGACTTCTTACTCCCAACTAGTGCAGACCTATTAAACTAATGAGACTTGGGTAAATCAACACTTATATAAGTTTCATTGATTCAGTGGTTCTACTCTAGTAAAGACTAGCAGCTGGATTTAGTTCACAGAGACCAAACTGCAAAATGGTATCAGTTAATATAAAGTTATACGGAAATGTTCTTAGAATAGAAAACTCATTGATTTGTGGATTAGCTGAAGTGGTTTGTTAGTTGTACTGGCAAACTTCAAATTGCCACCTTTAAAATGTGTATCTCTATGTCAGAAGTACTAGAGCACGCCTACTGCAGCATGATTTGACCATGAAGCCTCTGCAGTATCCAAAGCCCAGCCAGGTTCCTGCAGGCAGGATGGCACCTCCATTTTTTATTTGTTTTTCACTACTTCCCTCCCACGGGAAGCAATAAGAGGAAATCATTTCAACCAACTCCAGGAAGCTCTAAATGTTCCCATCCCTTGGCAGCATGACCAGGGAATGCCTTCTGCTTACACCGTGCCTCGCTCTTCCTCATCTTCCACCACCACAGTTCTGATGGCGGAGAGATAAAGGCCTCAGGGATTTCCATGGAGGCAGGATGTTGCATTCCCCCTTGAGTAGGCTGAGTAGACTCACATCTACTTTGAGGCAATGGCTTTGTCACTTGAATCATAGTGTTGCCTGTGGTTCTTGTGACAAGAGTCTTAGATACCACAGGACTACGATACAGATCTGTGAAAAACATGGTCTGGGTAGAGTTGACCCTACCATTAGGCAAATTTAGCTAGCTAATTCAGTGGACCCTTTAATCTCGCAGATGTTTGGGGTAACAAGTCCTAAAGTCCCTTCCCATTGATAAAGCTGGCTGGGACCTTTTGGAATTAAAAGTCCAGAAATCCCCATAAAATAGAACAACCAGAGGGCCAAGGGTCCCTTACTCCTGCTCTAAATAAAACATTTCCTAGGGTACAGTGTGTCTCCCAGAAGTCTAAATTAAGTGAACATTTTACCTGAAGCAATGGAAATGGCGGGAGGAGGAATGTGATTACTTTTGGACAGCCACCAATGTAATCTGTTTATTTTTCTTTGCAATTTTAAAAGTAAAAATATTGGGTTTTGTATCTGGCTTTAATGAGCTCAGTAGGTCACCTAGAAGGGGAATGTGAATGAAACCAAAACCTGTGGGATTTTGATTTGTTGTTGTATAATTTGTCAAGACTGACTTGAAAAACTATAGAATTTCTCTATTTAACTGCATTAGAAAGTAATTACAAAGATACGTATGAGTGTAAAAACAAATAATTACATGAGTTCAATGGTAAGCTCCTTGAAGCAAGCTATTCTAATTTCTAATAGCAAGTTAGTCTGGGCATTCCCAGTCTTCCTTTCCACTGAAGTGTAGTTAATTACTAAAACCTTCGTTAATTGAGTTTTGTCTGGCAATTCAGTAAGGGTTATTAATGAAAGACAAGCAAACAAAACTGTCATTTTACAAGATGCTTGGACTGTAATGGATATAAAGACAAGCTGGAGCCGGATTTAGGCATTTTCCTGGAAAATCAAATAGAGGTACCTTTCATGAGCAGAGTGGGAGGCAGATCCTGAATTCAACCCTTTGTGCATAAACTGTTTGGTGGTCTAAACTCAACTGCTGGTCCCAATTAGCGTAAACCCATTCAGACAGTGGCTAAATGGGAACGTAACACTTACATAAATCACACTGATTCAGTTAGTCTACTCTAGGCGGGACTGCTGATTGGATTCATGCTTATAGATTTTATACTTATGCAACTGTATGCACAATGGCTAAAATCCTGTTCCTTAGCATAGTAAATCACAACTAGAGTTGGCCAGTGGAATCAATTGAACTTATGGAGGGGTTGACTTACCAAATCCCCACTGATTCAGTGGGCCTACTCTAGTTACAACTTACTATGCTAAGCAACATGATTTCAGCCAATATGTAAATGTTTGACATCACAAGTTCATTGTTTGATAAGTGGTGATATTATATTAAACTGGTGCTGTTGAATGCCAGGTCTGTATCCAATAAATTCCAGATTATTTACGATCTTATTCTGGAAGAGGATGCAGACCTGGCGTGCGTGACCGAGACCTGGATAGGCGGGGAGGGGGGACCACCTCTTGCCCTTGCCTGTCCTCCCGGTTACGCGGTCCAGCACCAGGGTAGACTGGAGGGACGGGGGGGGGGGAGTAGCCATTATAGATAAAAACACATTGGTGGTTACTAGGCGCTCTGAGGTGGTGAAGCCGGGTCTGGAGGCCCTCCACGTGTCGATAGGGGCCAGGGATGGTATTGGGATCTTGCTGGGCTACCGTGCTCCCCGCGACCCAGCCACCTCCCTACCAGAGCTGGCGAGCTTCGTCTCCGCGGCACTGTTGGAATCCCCGAGGCTTTTAGTCTTGGGGGATTTCAACATCCATGCGGAGGCTGAGGTATCTGGTCCAGCTCTTGAGTTCCTGGAAACCATGGCTTTCTTGAACATGTCCCAACATGTTAATGGCCCCACCCACGTGGGTGGCCATACGCTAGACCTGGTTTTCTCCACCAACTGGAGTGAGCGTGATCTGATGGTGACCGACCTTGTGTCGGTCCCCTTGTCATGGTCAGATCACCACCTAATAAAATGTAACCTCTTAATGGCCCTCCCACCTTGCAGGGAGCAAGGACCTATTTTAATGGTCCACCCTCGAAGGCTACTGGATCCAGTAGGATTCCAAGATACCATGAGAGGGATACCGGCTGATCTGGTTGGCGCTCCTGTCGAGGCATTGGTGGACGGTTGGGTTACGGCCGCCACTAGGGCTGTTGACACGATCGCTCCTAAACGCCCTCTCCAATGCAGAGCTCGGTCAGCGCCCTGGTTTAACCAGGAGCTTCGAGCAATGAAGCAAATTAGGAGAAGGCTAGAGAGCAAGTGGAGAAAGAAACCAACGGAGTATAACAGAGAAGCTGTCAGGGCCGCGTCTAACCTTTATCTGGCAAAGATAAGGGCTGCTAGTTGAACTTACCTCGCTGACCGGATAAGCGAGGCTTCAAATCAGCAGGCGGAAATTTTCCGTATAGTTCGCGACCTATCCGGAATTGGTCAGGGTGAAGGGCCTCCCCCTAGCATCTCCCCTGACCAATTTGCAGCATTTAAAAAATCTAAAGTGGAGGCCATCCGCCGGGAGCTTTCTCCTTTTTTGGTTACAGTGGATCGAGCAGAGATGTCCAGCGCTCCGCCTTGCCTGGTGAGCTTTGACCATTTTCAGCCTGTGACGCCTGACGTTGTGGACAAGGCGCTAGTTCGCTGTCGGGCCACCACCTCCTCCCTTGACCCTTGCCCGGCCTGGCTAATCAAAGCAGCCAGGCCTATAACAACCGAATGGGCTACAGCGATAATTAATGGGTCTCTCCAGGAGGGCAGGTTTCCCCCTGCCCTCAAGGAGACACTCATTAGGCCCATTCGAAAGAAGCTTAACTTGGCGGCAGACGATATTGGCAATTATAGGCCCGTCGCCAATGTTTCTTTCATGAGTAAAGTGGTCGAGAGGGTGGTGGCCAATCAGCTACAGACGCACTTGGATGAAACAAACGCCCTGGATCCATTTCAGTCGGGCTTCAGGCCGCGCCATGGTATTGGTTGCCGTTTCTGTTAGATGACCTATTGAGGGAGGCTGACAGGGGAAAAACTTCTCTGCTGGTCCTCCTCGACATCTCAGCCGCCTTTGATACCGTCGACCACGGTATCCTCCTGAGGAGGGTCTCCGAGTTGGGAATTGGTGGTCAGGCATTGGCTTGGCTCCGGTCCTTCCTCGGGGATCGTCCTCAGAGAGTTCAGCTTGGGGAGTATGAGTCGGCCCCGTGGAGCCTCAATTGTGGGGTTCCGCAGGGTTGGATCATCTCCCCAATGCTGTTTAACATCTACATGAGGCCGCTGGGTGGAGTCATCATGGGGTGTGGAGCATCGTGCCATCAATATGCTGATGACACACAGCTCTACATCTCCTTTTTGCCAACTACAGTGGATGCTGTTCTGTCCCTGCAGCGCTGCCTGGGGTCTGTATTGCAGTGGATGCAGGAAAATGGGCTGAGGCTGAACCCGGACAAGACGGAGGTCCTGAGGGTGGGTGGGCCTACCATCAGCAGTTTGGGAAACTCCCTCTCTTTTGGGGGGGGGGTGACTCTTACCGCGAAGAGTGAGGTGCGCGGCTTGGGGGTCTATCTGGACCAGGCACTTGCCATGGAATCCCAGGTAGCGTCAGTGGTCCGCACCGCCTATTTCCATCTTTGGCGGATAGCCCAGCTGCGCCCCTATCTAGATGTTGGGTCACTCACCACTTTGGTCCATGCGCTCGTAATCTTGAGATTAGACCACTGCAATGCTCTTTACGTGGGGCTGCCTTTGAGATCTATGCGGAAACTCCAGATGGTGCAGAATGCGGCGGCCAGACTTCTTACTGGGGTAAGA
Organism: Intellagama lesueurii; assembly: GCA_037013535.1. Classification (NCBI taxonomy): domain Eukaryota; kingdom Metazoa; phylum Chordata; class Lepidosauria; order Squamata; family Agamidae; genus Intellagama; species Intellagama lesueurii. Next base: position 300,009,296 of record JBAJHW010000001.1, on the reverse strand, counting down.
AAATATCAACATATTACCCCCACTCTGGCCGCCTTGCATTGGCTGCCTGTCCGGTTCCGCGTAGATTTCAAAGTCTTAATGCTTACGTATAAAGCCCTAAACGGTTTAGGGCCTCGTTACCTGACGGAACGCCTTCTCCCACCTAGATCTACCCGCATCACCCGATCTAGCCAGGAGGTGAGACTGAGGAGCCTAACGCCGAGGGAGGCCCGGAAGGAAAAAACAAGAAACCAGGCCTTCTCGGCAGTGGCTCCTCGTCTCTGGAACAATCTCCCTCCTGAGATTTGCATGGCCCCTTCTCTGGGCATTTTTAAATGCCAATTGAAAACCTGGTTGTTCAAGCAAGCCTTCCCTCCACCCACTGTCTGAATTTTTGTTTCTTGTGTTCTTTCCATCTTGGATTATTGTGTTTTTAGTAATATATTGCTATTTTAAATTGTAAATTGTTATATGTTATGTTGTTACCCGCCCAGAGTAGTCTATATGACTAGATGGGCGGGCTAAAAATGTAATAAATAAATAAATAAATAAATAAATAAATAAATAAATACACCAGGTACTGTGGAATACTCTGAACTGTATGTATTCCAGACAACTGTACCAACAAAATTCTCCTTGGACATTGCAACATCGTCTAAGGCCTTATTCCGAATCTGTATTAAAGCAGTCAATTTAGCCTGGCAGAATAAGCATTGTAAAAATCTGAACCATGAGACAGCATAATTTCATTATTCAGCGAAAAAGAAAGTCAGCAGTGGAGACAGAAGCTTCTGTCCTTTTAAGTAAAGGAAAAATCATTCTTAAGGATAAGAGAGAAGATTTTATTACAGTCATTAAATTTTGGACAAATGTGAAAATATGAACCAAGCATGAGGCAAATGCAGGGTGGACTAAGAAGAGCCAAAGGGTACTCACAGGGCACAATCAGCACCCTCCACCAACCTCTCATGCTAAAGCCAGCATGTGTGGAGCTAATAATGTTAAAATTAAAAATATGTATTCCTGCATTGAGCATGGGGTTGGACTTGATGGCCTTGTAGGCCCCTTCCAACTTCACTTTTCTATGATTCTATGTGTTCAGTTAAAAACAAAGGGAAAGGAACTGAAAGAATCAATACCTTAAGGAGGACAAGCTGGTGCCAAAGGAGGAAGAGACTGACAGCTTCACTCCACAGTGAAGCGCAAAACCTTGCCACAAACTCCAATTGCTGAGGCACTGGACAGGGTCTCTGAGGGAGGTCATAAACCCATCAAGCTATAGCAGCTACTAACAATATTTTGCAATTTTTCTTTGGCTCCAGCACAAACTGAGAGACTTTCATTCAGTGAAGCATACTGCCCTGACTGGGTCTTTAGTACTACTTGTATTTACCATCTCTCAGAATGGATTTGTTCCTTTTTAGTATTTGCATACTTATTTTTTTAGCTTTAATATTGTCTTTTGACAATATAAGCTGCATTTTTATACTCATTGTTCTTAGCTTTAAATATAATGTTTTAATGACGTAAACCACCGTTGTATACTCTTTGTTTTCAGCTTTGAATATTGCGTTTCAAGGATGTAAGCCACCTTGGGACCTTTTTTGAGGAGAAGAGTGGGGTAAAAATATTTTAAATAAATAAAATAAATAATTTTCCCCTGTTATTTTAAAAACATTTTGGAGTTATCCCACTAGAACTGAATGTGTATGTGTGTACAGGAAAACGCCTGGAATCCTGTGGTTAGGCTGGAATTTCACTTCAGAGTGTTAGGGTCTGTCACCCCAACCCTGCTTTGCCTTCTCCTTTCTTCTTCATGCTGTGGTGTCATTGCCAAACTTCACAATAGATGTCTCCTGCTTTTTGTTTTGTATATGTGTGTTCTTTGGGCTGGAGGTGGGCAAATAATTCTATCACAAATAATTCTGCTATGTACTCTCTAACCCCTGACTGAAAGTAATAGCCATTGCGAGTTCCAATTCATAGGAATGTTCTTGTTGTTGTTTTCCACAGAGATCTGGAACCACATAAATACCAACATGGACACAAATAATGATTGGGCTGCAGCATCTCCAGAAGAGTACAGCGCAGGTTGAACCCCAATCTGTGTGCTGTTATTCAGGCACTGACTACGTCAAGATGTCTGCAATGAATTAATGACCATGTCTTAATCATACTAGAAAGGGCAACCTATGATGGCCCTTTTAGTTCAATACTGCTGTACTGTATCTGGAATCCAGGCAACAGATCACAACTAATGAAACAGTGTTTGTGATTAAGGCTGGAACAAGGGGCAAGAAAGTCACTCTGTTCACTCTGAAGCACTGCTTAGATTGAGAGTAAAGGTAGATCTGGGGATTTTTAGGACATGGTGATACCTTTGGTTTCTTCTGTCACTTGCAAAACTGCAACTCAACTTAACTATGTCAGATAACAAGTTGCAGTATCTCCTTCCAGTCATCTGCAACAGTTGAATTCAAAATCAAACATGAACAGAATTTTATAGGTAAGCATAACAATAATTGATTTCTGGTTAATCCTGAACTGGATTGCTTAGCATCACCATACCAATAGATGCCCCAAATCTAGTCTTAACCATGTACATTCACATTTCAGGAATGGCTCATGATATAATAGAGTCTTTAGCACATGTTACTTTCTGGTACATTTTCATCAGTTCCATGGAAGTGCATAAGAGTAATTTAAATAATAGTAAACTAGTACAAAAAAACAATGCAGCTTACTTCCCCCTTTGCCACTTTTTTCCATTCGGTACTGATAGATGTGCAATGTGAAGAGCATGTGAGAATTCTTATGATCTTCCTCCCGGCAATCTTGTTGGCTGCTTCGGCGTGAGGCAATGGCTGCATCAAGGAAGAAGGCAGCTTTCTCTGCAGTGGGAGCTCGGAGTTCGCTTTGATTCTGAAGCTGCAAACACAAGGGATGGAAAGCACACAATATATGCTTACTGAGATCAACACTGGTAAGAAACTTTCTATTAGCAAAACCAAAATGCAATATGCTTTGGAGGAGAGAACATTCCTGTTTGCAGAGTATATGTGGCAAACTGGAATTCTCATACTGAAATGCCTTCACATTTTTTAAAGCAAGGTGTTTTATCCCAGACCAATTATGCCAAGCCCTGTTGCCCCCACTCCCACTCACTACATGTTTCCATATTTTTCATTTCCAACCAGCTCCAACTCTTCATTTTACCAATAACATTCTTATCAAGCAACCTCTCATCTACACTTTCTTGCTCTTTCCAACCAACTTATGGTGGGGAAGTGGATGCCTTGTTATGGACCATGTCACATACTACCTGACCTTAGCAGTTGCTCTGAGGGTCCTCTCTCTCTCTCTCAAGGCCAAATTAGATGTGAAACTGAAGACTCCAGATACAGTTTCTCCTTTCCTATACTTAATGTCTGGTACAATTATTCTCAAAGAGAGGCAACTATACCATTGGTAAGACACAAAAGAGATCTAACTCAGTTTTCATAACATTTACTGTCCCTCAATCCATACATCCTCCTGAGAGTGAGATGTGCCATCTCTTCTAGATGCTATCTGACAGGGATTATCTATGCATAACCTTTTGGCATGCTAGCGAGTCAGTGTTACTTTACCTACCGGTTCCCATAATTAAATAGGCCAGTCTATTATCAATGATAAATATAATAAATAACAGAATGCCTATAAACTTGCAAATGTCCTTCTCAAGAAATGGTGAACCTTTTATTTCTATCTTGGTTGGGCTCAATTTTGAAGACAGTGTCTGGTGGACTATAAAGCAAGAAAGGCTAGGAAGCAGTAAAATGAAAATTGGATTTGGGAAATCCAGATTCTAGTCCTCACTGAGTCATGAAACACATTGGATGGCTTTGGGCCAGTGACACACTCTTAGTCTCATCTACCTCACTGGGCTGCTGTAAGGAGAAAACAGGGAGGGTGAGAGCCAGGTGTATGCCCAGAGGAAAGGCAGGAAACAAATGTAACTAATAAATAAACACACTGAGACATTCTGTGCCTCCATGTCCCTCTCCCATATTATTTTTTGCCACTTCTAAGAAATAGAAGCACAGAACGTTATGGTATCAGGACTAGAGATGGGGGTATTTGTATTCATATACGAATATCCCTGTGCAGCTGGACTTAACAAGGAGCCGGCCCCTGCGGCCAGCCCGTCCACTCATGCATCCGGTGGCGGCGGCAGCCTCGCTCATCCTTCCAATCGCTCCCAGAGCACTGCTCTCCTCCTGCTCGCCTGGCCACTCCAGGCAGTGGGAGGGAGGACAAGTCTCCCTGCATGGCTGGTGAGTCGCTATTTTCACTATTTAATGCCCCCATCTCTAATGAGGACACTATTCAATGTTATAGAGGGAAACTCAGGAACTAGATATCTGTTCAGAATCACATCTACTTTCCTGTTCTGGTTTTGTCACTTGATAGTGACAAATGACCGTCTAGTCTTTATTACCAGAATTCTTACTCATTCTAGTCCAGTGACATTTGGCATTTTTCACAGAATGCTACAAAGTCACAAATTGCCTGTCAGTAAACCAAAGGCTGAGAGGTAGTAGTAGTGATCTGGCACAAAAAGGGGAGTCATGGTCTTTTGAAGAATCTGAGGAAATCACTGAAACCCTGAATGGACAGTAATGTGTACAACCTGTGCTTCTGGACTGCAGGCAACTGGGGGAACTCTGGGAGTTGCAGTCCAACAAGCACAGATCTGCACCCCTTTAGTTCTTTGTTTTCCGAACTTAATTTCATGTTACTTTCCCCCTCCTTCTTCCTCTAGAAGTCTCTCCTTCTTCCTCTAGAAGTCTTTCCACACACATTAACGCTGGAAGAAAGGAAAATCCTATACCATAAGGTCATGGTCCCACAACATTTTGTACAAACATTTTGTCTATGAGCACCTCAGCAAGATGCCTAAATGATTAGATTTAGCAATAATGGTGGAAGAGGGGAGGGTCACAAGCTTACTGCAACATGTGTATCTTTCAGCTTGGCCAGGAAGTTGTTTTTTGTTTTGTTTTTTAAACCCAGTTGATTGTTTCTGTCTGAATAACACAATAATTCTTGGCTCAGCCTGGACTTACATCCACAGTTTGGTTGCAATTAATAAATAGCTATTAATACTTCCTACAGTGTTACTAATCCTGCTACTATAAATAATGTTGTTCGTGCAGATATAAACAAGCATATTATTTGCCTCCAGCTATTTGTGCAATATTGTAAATATTTTAGTGTGTTGTTATACATTGGAGAAATTATTATTGGAAGGAGACAAATTTTGTTTGATCTGAATCCTTTCACATTTTATAGCAAACAGAGGTCCCTGCTCAACATCAACTAATGCCAAAGGCACAAATATTTAGGCCAGGAGAGCAGATGGTCCTGCAGCTGCAGGTCATAAAGTTCTTTGTGTGCCTGAGAGTAAACACTTCCAAGTTAGAAAAGTTTATGTTTGGGGCAATTTATTATTTGAAACCACCCTAGTAAAAACATGGCAACCAACAGTATATGTTGTGACTTAAAAGAACTATATTCACCTGCATCCCACAGATTGGGTCCTCACAAAGGTAGACACCTGGAGACTGGCCATCTTGTAGGCTGCCTGTTGCCACTTCTGACAGCAAGTCCCTCAGGTTTTCTTCTTTCCCCCACACTTCTACTGCTGAGATGCGGACAGAGAACCGGGCTCCTGTCTTCTCTTTCCGCTCATTAATCAGCTTGAAAAGCCAAGAGATGGCACAGGGGATTATGCCGAGGTTCTGCATTGAGTCATCTTTTCCAATCATACTGTAGGACTTTCCTGTGCGAAGTAGAGGAAAGGAAGATAAAACAACTGCAGTTGTAAAGAAAAGAACACTATATATGCATGCTTAATGAAAACAGCTTCATGCTGCTAAATAACAACATACAAATCCTCCTCTACAACAAAGTATTTTTGTTACTGGCTGAGGATTCCACTGGCTACATTTATTTTATTTTTGTCACTGAGAATCCAATTTGTTAAACTAGATGTGATAAAGCCCACCTCCAACTATAAAATGTTATAACCACAAAAAGTGTTATAACCATGACATATATCGTGGAACATTAATCGGTACATAAACAAAGTCTATTAAAAAAGAACAACAATAATCCTGAGTTCAAATAATACTGGGGATAAAATAAGCTGTCCAAGAACCAATGAAACTGGAAAAAGATGACATGTTCAAAATATTAAAACTCAAAGGCCTAGGTTTTGTTTGACGGTGGCAGAGTGATAACTGCATCTGACTGCACAGTTGCTAAGGAGCAGATTTCCAACCTATGTGGCTGCATTTGGTAGCCATTCATGAGGGAGGCGGCGCTGCTCAGGCACTTGATTGGTGCCTTGCTATTAAACCAATAGGCAGCCAGAAATTATGCCTCTTAGCCATTTTGCATCTGCCAAGAACCACTCGCACAAGGACCAGAATGTCTCTTTGCACCAATGAGAAGAACTCAGAACCACTCACACAACCCCCAGTTCTGTATGCATTGAGTCCCAACAGGACCCTGGGGCAACTGAGAGATGAATGAATGAATATACATGTTATGTGCATTGAGTTGTGCTGAATGTTGGACATCTTTCACTGTAACAGAAACAGCTGGTAAGCTGGATTTACCCTCCCTGATGCAGTGCCCTCACATGTCCTCCCAAATCTGCTCTGGATAAACTTCTGCAGTAGATTCATGGGGGAAACAAAGCAAGGGGTGGTCATACTGCAGAAGTGGATACCACCTTTCCTAACACATCAAACTAGTTCTATCCCAAAGCAGTTCTCTACTCCTGGTATTAGAGATCATATGACCACACAGACTTCTTGTACATTATTGTTAAAGGTGAAACATACTAACCTAGTTTGGCATGGCCAAAGCAAAATACACATCCATCTGCACCATTCACCACAGACTGGATCACTTCAGCTACAGTTCCTGCACATACTTCAGCCTGTCATAAAGTGAAAATTATTTCTTTATTATTAAATATAAATGCAATCCTCTCTAGAAAACAGGAAGCTACTGATACTTCCACAAAAGAAACAAATCCCCCATTCATATAATTATATACTGTCAAATTCCGCATGATTTAAGACAACCATAATAGGATTTTCAAGGTCTATTTAAGGAGTGGTTTTACCATTGCTGACCCCCCTCCCCCATGAGTTTCTGAAGCCAAGCAGAGATTTGAACCCAGGCCTCCTGAGTTCTAGTCCATCACTCTATCCACCATAGCATGCTGGCTCTCATATAATCCTAATATCAAAACAATATTGTGAATAATGGTATGACAATTCCTAAAAAGTTGTGCAAGCTGCTCACAGCCTACCTGAGAGGCATCCTGAGGGAAAACAGCATCAAAGGCAAACATCTTGGGTGGCACTTGACTGCTTCTTTTTTGGAAAGCATTCTGACCTCCACAAGACAAGGGGTCATATAGGGTTATTTGCTTCTTGCGAGGATCAACCTTTAAGAAGGAGCTGGATTCAGAGGAGTCCCTGGCCAACGTGGAGCAAATGCGCACCATGACCTTCACCTGTCAGCAAAAGCAAAAGAAGAAAATTCTCACATATTAGGCTATAAAATAATGAAAAAAGGTATGGTCATTTAAATTGGCCTCATCTGAAAGTTCTGTTTTTAAGTGACAACTCTATTGACTGTTACCATGAGCACTGCATACGAAAGAGACATGCAAACAATTAAATAAACTGATATTTTAAAAGCTATACAAGTGCAAGTATATTTTAAGCAGAAGCTGAGACTGCTGTTAAAATTGTCACTTCTTTCTCTAACAATATGTGTGTTTGTAATTAAGAAATATGACATTATATGACAACACCCATGATCTTCTCAAACAAAGGCAGCCTACCACTTTGGGATGTGGGTGTAAATTTTACCCTTAAATAACAAATTGAAAATTAACTATTCTCCACAGGCACAATGAAGGGAAACTAAAAGATAATCTCAAAGGCCAAGGTTTCAGATCTAGTGCTGCTGAGTGATCAATGAAGCACAAGCGACACAGACTAGATCTGAAATTTACATGTTTCGAATAATTGAAATGCTCACAGGCAGAACCTGGGTTCTCAGAATTCTTCACTGCAGAGAAATGAAAAAATCCAATGTTCACTATTTGAAATGGTCTCCAAGACTTGTCCTTCAATAAGTGCTCAACGAAGTGTCATAATAAGTAGTTTTAACAAGAAATCTAATCACAGTCTCCTACATTAAGCCCAAATCACTCCTCAAAATTCAGCATGTTTGCTTTTCATCATGCATTTTGAATTGTATGAAAATTCAATTATTTATTCCCAAATCAATATCTTTATATTTTAAATGAGTTATTACTTGAGAAAAATGACAGTACAGTAACTGAAGTTCATTTCCTCAGTGCTACATATAGTTTAAGATCAAATGTTAAATGTTTTTGCTTCCCCTCCCCCGCATACCCCTATAATCTTACAAGTCTTTTTTTTATATATATACGAAAGTGTTCTGTTGTTTTAGATCCAGGACATCACGGAAATCTGTAGATAACAACCAAATGAAATTTAATACTCTAAGTCCACTGAATTATACTTATAGGATAGCTCAGCGGTTTAGGTATCTGGGCCAGAGGTTGGGAGTTCGATTTCCCACTCAGTGAACCATAGGGTCCCTTCCAGCTCTGCAGTTCTAAGATTATGATTATGATATCTGAGTGGGAATAAAATAATTGATCCTCTGCAGATTCCCCAAAAGTGCACTTTTGAAACCAGCTGGTTTTACCCTCTCAAATGAAAATTTACTTTGAGTTATATGTGTTTTCAATCAGAATACAGATCAGGGTACACAACAGAATTAAACTAATATGTTAACAGAATCATTTTAGATTTACACTTCCAGTAGTGGGCTGGACTCATTGAGAATTTAAACCGTACCATTCATTTCACCTTCTCTATAACATGTCACTTTGGTACAGACAATAAAAATTTCCACATTATCTAATCTGAATGCCAAGCTGGGGGAGGGGGGAATAAGAAAACTGACTTAATAAGAACTGGCCTTGTGCATATCAAGATGCTATTTCTCACATCCAATCAGCATAACTGCCTTATGAAATACTGACTTTTTTGAGAAGACAACCACATATGGCATTGAGTGGTAATAATTGCAGAGCCCTGCCAATTATACAAAACCATCTTGTATTCAAAGCCAAACTAGATGTTACATGCTATGGCTATAAGTAGATCTTGCCAAGTAATTTTCTATGTGGCTGGGGGAGAGGGAATAAAGTATTCCCCATCCCACACTGTAACCCCAATATAAATGGAGACCCCCTACAAAGAGCTGTTTTTAAGGGAAGAAATTATTGTGAGGATACACCAAAGATTTTTCTACACAACTAAACAACTTTTAATTCGGCCCTAGGGTAGGTCATGAGTTCATCTAGCACAATACTATCTACAAACATCTCTTTAACATTTCGCGCAACAAGAGGCCCCTCCTTCATAGGTGTCTCATGGTCCAAGAGGCTGGGACATCTCACCCCTTTGTTTTGAGGGGATGGATCCCACTTGACGTCGGCTATGAGTTGCCCCTGCCTTCCTAGCACCACTTCCTACAATCTCTGCAGAAGCTAGGGACTGAGATAGATTATGGAGCCTTCCCAACGCTTGCAATGCTATACTCACAATTTGGGGAAAGCTCCATTGAACAGCACAGAGATTATTTCCAAGTAAACATGCATAACATTGGGGTATGTAATTTTCTTCTCCCATTTCCTCTGGAGAGGAGATAGTATTCGGTATAGCCGTTGTTACAAGTCTCCCTTTTGTACATTCAGAAAAATAATTTTCCTTTCTCAGAGAAATTTGAGATCTAATAATATTTGTAAAGTGGTTCAGGTACTGTCAGATGAAAGGTGCTATAGACATGCAAATTATGGAAGATTCGTCTTCTGTAGATAACTTTAAAAAACCAAGTAGATAGCACAGCCTTAGTTGTGAAAATAGTAAGTCAAATGGACTTCATCAGGCAGAACTGATGGAGCCATACGGCCGACTGCATTCCTATTTCACATGCAATTTATGAGTAAGTAGGGGTACTGGATTTAAAGTCTGGGGATGTCTATGAAATAAACTACACTAGGGAGCTAACCTGAAGGAAGAACAGCAGCAATTCATTCAACTCAGGGAGAGCCTGAAGAACTTAATGGTCTTTTTAAAAAAAGCCTTCAATTCCATTTTACAGTTAAATATCCCAACTACTACTCTGGCTTAAAAATACAGACAAGAAATGCATTTTCAAGTCAAAGGAAATAAATCAAAGTTATACTTTCTTTGCACAAATACTATAAGGAACTTACTTCCTCTACATATGACTGTTGAGATATATTATTTAAGGTAAACAAAAGGTCAGTCAAGCCAACTGCCAGGTGCCGCATTTTGTTTTCAGTAGAATATATTCAAATTTTGCCAAATTTTGCCAGAAGTGCAAAAACAAACAAACCATGTCCCTGTTTGATAACTGTCCAATACTCCCTTTTCTTATTCATTTATAGTACTCTCAGCTCTTTTATTTGCCCTTATTGCCACAATCACAAGAGGAAGTATGGTGGCCTGTATGATGACACACAGTTTACTGCATAATCACAAACTGGATGATTACATGTGAATAAAGTGAGAAGCACTGGCTATGTTTAGCATTGGCCTAATTAGCCCCCAGTGATATTCTCAATATGTAACCTAACATGATTGGCAACAAGGCATTGTGAAGTCAATCCTTAATTGATTTGTTCTGGAACTGCCAAGGAGTCACATGAAAAAGAGAAAAAGAACCACGGCACTGAGGACAATCAGAAAGCTAAACACTTATACAATAACAGCATTTTTAAAGTCTATAGTTCTACATCTGCTTACCAGAGAATAAGCATCATTGAACTCAATGGACCATGTTTCTGATAGGCATATGCAGAATTGCAGCACCAGAACAATTTTCATCCCACTGAAATACCTAATGAAACCATAGAATATTCAATGCATTCCTTATTTCCAGAAACTGATGCTCTTCCTTGACAAGCCTCACACTGAATTTTGTTTTGTATCAAGAAAAAACAAATGGCACAAATTAATTCGAAGCATGTTTTCTTTACACAAGAAATGCTGTATTGAGTAATCTGGAATAGCTGTGCCAAATTTCTTGGTTTGAATGTGCATTGCAAAGGCATTCCTCTTGCATGAATATATAGTCCTCTTGCAAGGATTTGTTATGTTAGAAAAGAGCTTTCACATGCTAGCAAGGTTATGCTCAAAATCCTCCAAGGCAGGCTTCAGCAGTATGTGGACCGAGAACTCCCAGAAATACAAGCTGGATTTCGAAGGGGCAGAGGAACTAGAGACCAAATTGCTAACATGCGCTGGATAATGGAGAAAGCCAGAGAGTTCCAGAAAAACATCTACTTCTGCTTCATTGACTACGCAAAAGCCTTTGACTGTGTAGACCACAGCAAACTATGGCAAGTTCTTAAAGAAATGGGAGTGCCTGACCACCTTATCTATCTCCTGAGAAATCTATCTGTGGGACAGGAAGCAACAGTTAGAACTGGATATGGAACAACTGATTGGTTCAAAATTGGGAAAGGAGTACGACAAGGCTATATATTGTCTCCCTGCTTATTTAACTTATATGCAGAATACATCATGCGAAAGGCAGGACTGGATGAATCCCAAACCGGAGTTAAGATTGCCAGAAGAAATATCAACAACCTCAGATATGCAGATGATACCACTCTGATGGCAGAAAGTGAGGAGGAATTAAAGAACCTCGTAATGAGGGTGAAAGAGGAGAGCGCAAAAAATGGTCTGAAGCTCAACATCAAAAAACCCAAGATCATGCCCACTGGTCCCATCACCTCCTGGCAAATAGAAGGGGAAGATATGGAGGCAGTGACAGATTTTACTTTCCTGGGCTCCATGATCACTGCAGATGGGGACAGCAGCCACGAAATTAAAAGACGCCTGCTTCTTGGGAGGAAAGCGATGACAAACCTAGACAGCATCTTAAAAAGCAGAGACATCACCTTGCCAACAAAGGTCCGCATAGTCAAAGCTATGGTTTTTCCAGTAGCGATGTATGGAAGTGAGAGCTGGACCATAAAGAAGGCTGACCGCTGAAGAATTGATGCTTTTGAATTGTGGTGATGGAGGAGACTCTTGAGAGTCCCCTGGACTGCAAGGAGAACAAACCTATCCATTCTTAAGGAAATCAACCCTGAGTGCTCACTGGAAGGACAGATCCTGAAGCTGAGGCGCCAATACTTTGGCCATCTGATGAGAAGAGAAGACTCCCTGGAAAAGACCCTGATGTTGGGAAAGTGTGAAGGCAAGAGGAGAAGGGGACGACAGAGGACGAGATGGTTGGACAGTGTCACCGAAGCTACCAACATGAATTTGACCCAACTCCGGGAGGCAGTGGAAGACAGGAGGGCCTGGCGTGCTCTGGTCCATGGGGTCACGAAGAGTTGGACACGACTTAATGACTAAACAACAAAGAAAAGAGCTTATACCAAAACAATTGTTTCACAAGTAATGTTATCCTTTCCATTTCTTTTCTCCATATAAATATTAAGAATATCCAGAGAATCCAACAGGAATCCCCCTCCCTTTTTCTTTTTCTTTTTTTTTTCTTTCTTTTTTTTTTTTTTTGACACTGTGGGAAGAATCCTCTTCACCAGCACTGCAAGCACAATGCTTGGTTATGCACATTGTTTTCCTTTCCCCAACATTTGCACTAGGCAGCACTCTCCTTCTCCTGGTGCAAATGGAAGCCCCATGGCATTGTCACAACTGCAAGCCAGAAAAGAGGCAGAGGAGAGCTGCACCCATGCAACATTGCGCTCTTCTACCCTATGCTTTGTATGAGTCATAGAAAGTTATGAGGTGTGTTTAAGTGCTTTATGCGTCTTCTGAGTCCAGCACAACTACTCCAGAGAATTGACATTATAATTCTTATTTCCTGACTCTTCAGTACTCAATCTCTGTCAGGCATTCCCAGGTGTTTTTCCACCCCTTACCTTTCAGTTACAGTGGAGGTAGATATGAATTATTAAGATATTGGGGAGGGGGAGCAGATCTTTATCAGCAGTACTAGCTACCTTGCCTAACTTCATACAGTAAGATTCCCAGTTTGGATGGTTTTGCTTCTTGCATGATTGCATAAAGCTGAGATATTTTCTGCACGGTGTCTTTAGGAGCAAGTAACCCGATCAGTCATTCTGGCACTTTCCATTGGATGTGCATTGTAGTGGGGGGGGGGATGGCAGGCTTGCCACTGTCCATTGAGACAGAGGCAGAGCAGAGCTATCAAGCTCTATTAGCAGTCCATCAACGTAATGGAAATTGCTGACTATAGGAACCGAATTATTGGAGGTTAATGAAGACGAGGCTCTGCAATTCCTCATTGCTATAGCTTTAAATAACAGGGAAAAGCCGATTTCTTTTTTTCTGTAAGCAATCATAAAACGGAGTGGCATCATAAAATCTATATATTCCTATACAACAGAAGCATCTTGCACAGAAGAAGGAAATTAGGGTTCTAAATAAATATATACAGTCACTTTGTTTCTTTCACTCGCATTCTCATGTTCAATCATGGAAGTATATATCAGGATTGGCAGACATTCAGAATTTCACCAACACAGCTGCAACAAAAATCTAGAAAAATTGGAGTGCTCAATGTTTTCTTTTCTCCCAATATACATAGCATCTTAATGGGTATAAAAGCTGTACTCAGTGGAAATTGTTTTTTGAGTCAATTTTTTTTGTTATCTGGAAATCTGCAACATTTTTACAAGCTGCTTTGCATTTTTACAAGTGAGGAGCTTCAGTCCCAGAGGAAGAGCTTTATCCAGATGCTTGAAAGTACTCTGTGGGTATTGCTGCCACTTGCCACCCGGTTGCTTCCAATTTATGATTACTGTAATAAATAATCTTTAACATCCTTCTTCAGATCTTGCAAACTAAATGTAGTAGCTTCCTTTTTGGAGTAAATCCATTTCATGGTACATCTTCCTCTTTTCCTACTACCTTCCGCCTTTTCCAAGATTTCTTTTTCCCCTAGTAAGTTTTTCTTCTTCTCCTTATATGTCCAATAATTAAAAAAAAATAACTTTAGATTCTAGAGAGATCTGGTCTAGAATCCAGCTACTGTATCTCTCTTTCTATAGTCCATGATCTCCACAAAGCTGTCCTCCAGGCACTACATTTTAAATGAATTCACTCTTTGTCCTCTGAGCTTTCTTCACTGTATAGCTTTCACATTCATTTATCGTAATCAGGAATTCCACAGTATAGATAGCCTTGGATTTGTTTATTAGTGACTTAATTCCTTCATAGTTGCCTTCCAAAACTCAGTTTTCTTCTGATTTCTTGATTTCTGAGAAGAAAACTCAGTTTTCTTCTGATTTCTTTAACAATTATGATTTTTTTCAAATCAGTCACAGAATGTGGTAACAGGTATACTTATTGTTTATCTGCTGCTATAGAGCTGTGTATATTATATAGAGCTGTTTGTATATTGTTTATCTGCAGCTATAAAACTGGGGGTGTTATCCCTGTCCTTCTACCCCCTGCCTTATCAAGAGCAAATCTTACGGACCATAAGGGAATCTCTGAAGATTGCCTCCTGTCCTATTCAACCACAGGAAAAGCTCTGCTGGAACAAAAGCCCCCTGCAAATGAAGGAAGCTTTTAAATCTAAGGGAGGCCTTTGCTAGATCTAACTCCATGTTTCTGCTGCTCCTGCTTTGCTCCTGTCCTCATGTTTTTTTAAACATGATTTATGATTATTTGATCACTATTTTAGTGCACAAGCCATTCTGACAGACTATTGTTTGAAGAGTGTCAAGCAAGTAGAAGAATAAAATAAAATACGGAAAATAGAATGTAATTGAAGCAAGAGACTTCAGAGTGTGTGTGTGTGTGTGTGTGTGTGTGTGTGTGTGAGAGAGAGAGAGAGAGAGAGAGAGAGAGAGAGATTTTCTTGTCTGAATGTTTTAAGTCTAAAAACATTTTTGAAAACGATTAGATAGATAGATAGATAGATAGATAGATAGATAGATAGATAGATAGATAGATAGATTAGATAGACACAGCCATGTATCTATCTAAAGTCTGCAGATTTAAAACAGCCCTGTCATAGCCTGATAGCTGTAACTCCCAATATCTTTCATTCTTTATTACTATGCAGTCACAGACCCAAATTAAAACAGTACAATATGAACAAAATAATAAAATAATCATTAAAACATACATATATTTAAGAAATAACCACCAGTTAAAACAACAGTGTTTGTTTGTTTGTTTTTGAGAAATTACAACAGAAAACTAAATGTTGGCCACAGACTCTGTGACTATTTGATTTATACCAGCCAACAAATGCTCCATATACCACATGAATGGCCTTTCAAGGCATTTCCTCACAGTAGGACAGAGAAGTCTGTTACGCTATTTGTGGAGACTACATTCAAACAAGACTTGACTGCTTAATCTCCATAGGCACAAAGCCAATCTTCATATGGAATACTGCGATAGCACCCTTCCAATACTGCTGAAGGGAAACAATGGAATCTAGTCCTGGAGAAAGCGTGCAGGTATTTGGAAACAGTAAATTTATCCAGATACCTAGCATACTTAAGAAACTCAGAATTGAAGCCAAAATGCATTGGAGAACAGATCATAGAGAACATTCAAAGTCTGTCTTTAATTCATTGTTTAATTCATAGAGAATATTCAAAATCTGTCTTTAATTCATTGGGTTTTATAATGCAATAATCCTGTGTGTGAAGAAAATACATAGAAATGTCTAATAATCGTAATTTAGCTATAAATCCTTTGAACTGATAACTAATAAAAAGATCTTTTTGCAAGAACTAAAGGTAACCTATGGATGGGTCAACATGCAAACCTTTAACCAACAGTTCTGACAATACCATGCCACGGGAACCTTCAGCCTGCTTCACTAATCTCAAGCAGGCCTCAGGTACCCTTGGCATGGCACTGACAAAACTAATCTGGCTCCATAACTTCAAGCATTTAGCATTTTAACAACAAATGCTCTACTGCAGTGGTCCCCAACCTTGGGCCTCCAGATGTTCTTGGACTACAACTCCCAGAAGCCTTCAGCACCACCTCTGCGGGCCAGGATTTCTGGGAGCTGAAGTCCAAGAACATCTGGAGGCCCAAGGTTGGGGACCACTGGTCTACTGGACAACTAGAAAACAACACTCGTCACTGAAGATTGTTCACTGTGTTCTCAAAGCCTATAGTCCTGTGTGTTTTTTTAAAGTAACTGCAGAAGATCCATGTATTAAAACACCCAGATAAATTATGTACCTCCTGTCACAAGTGCAGTATTACTAGATAAGTACATATGGCTCCTTGTCACTCAGTTTCAAATAAAAAGGTAGAAAACAGAAGCTGGATCTACTGTTATGAAATTTAATGATAATCTGAATATGGGGAAAATAATAAATTCGTCCTCAGCACCTCCACAGATAAGCATGATAGGCAAAGAATATTCTGGACTGACGCAGGAAGCAAATTATCCTAAATGGTGTTTTGATTTATATTACGTAATATGGTTTCTACAATTGCATGTGAAGGAAGTAGTCCACAGTGACAGTTTTCCAGTCCATAGTGCAAGTGAGGAAATAATGAGCAGCAATGCAATTAAATAGGAACAATTACATTCTTTAAAGCTGAAAAGGGCAACAAATTGTGATTTAAGGTAAGCATGTGTGCAAGAGACAGGCCA
This sequence comes from Intellagama lesueurii, assembly GCA_037013535.1. Lineage (NCBI taxonomy): Eukaryota > Metazoa > Chordata > Lepidosauria > Squamata > Agamidae > Intellagama > Intellagama lesueurii. The sequence goes on along the minus strand of JBAJHW010000001.1, from coordinate 299,992,484 downwards.
AGCGGGAGAATGAAGGATGATAAGCACATTCAGTCAATACAAGGAGGTTAATTCAGGGGACTGGGCAGGGAAAAGGGGGCTAGGTGCTCGCTAGATGGAAAGCCAGTCTTGGCCAATAAATGTCTGTCTGTGAGGAGAACACAAAGCAGAATTGCTGCTGGGGTTCAATATAAATCCAAAGAGGTGGTGTTACCATATAAGGAAACATATCTGTTATCTATCATGCCACTAGAAGTGGAACAAATCACCATAAAGTGATGTTCAGGAGAAAGCAATGAGATTAAACATGCCTTCTGGGACATAAAGGCATGAGACAAGAGGAAACTGCATGCAGATGTGTTTGTTTTCTTCTACAACATAAAATGATTCTGTATTTAAATCAGAAAAGGGGCGGTAGTGTGGACACTTAGTAAAGGAAACACTGAGTGCTTATCAGTGGAAAGTCACACATGAATAGTATAAGGAAGAACTTACTCCTTATAAACTGCTAGAATATACCCCACAGAGGTTAGAATGTCACTGTTCTAATGCCAGGAGCATAGCATTTTAAAGTTAAGTGTAGGTTTAACAAGATAATTTTGAGAACTAGATAGCCCCTATTTTGCCATATGAAATCACCCCCCAGCACTACTGCTGACTCCTAATCCTGAAGACTGAGCAGTGTAGTACCAACACAGTAGTTAAAACAATGTACCTGATTGGAATAATGACCTCTAATGCTGCTTAGCTCTTTGTAAAGTGCACCATGTAGTACATGGTTACAGTGAATGAGACAAGTAACTAATTGCCACAGAACAGAATAAAGGGCTTGTTAGCATTCACTTCTTAAGTGACCTCTTGCAAACTCTACCTTTAACGTGGCAGTATTATCATTTTCTGTTTCTTAATTTTGGCATGACTTGTTGACAGACGTTCTCATCAAGCCACCTTAACGCTTGCTCACAGAAACTCTTCCAAACAGAATAATTCATGACGTTATGTGTAGCTCAGGGGCTGTGAAGGGTTTTTTTCCTAGTGTGTAGCAACCTTTAATGAATGGCACCTGATCAATAATGTAGAATCTGACATCTGAGAATAAATAAAAAGGCCTTCCGTGTGGGTTATGTCTGTAGAAAATGTCACAAGCATTTATCACGGGCCTAGATTGATGCCCTGCAGCTGCAATCCACAAAGACTCTAAAATCTAACTTTACAGAGTCTTGCAAATCTTGTTTTGTGTCCCCTATAATTAGCTTTCCTCCATGACTAAAACCCCAAATAAGGTCTGATTGAGAATGTGTGTGGTGGCGATTATCAGAGCTTTATTAGAAACCAACTTTGCCATAATGGCACTTTGTTTCCAAGCTGCGTCTTCCATAGAGTTAATTTATCTTGATTTCCAGGTGCGCTCTTAAACAATCCTTTTTGTAACTCTATACAGTCTGAGCTGCTTAATCCAAATCACTTTGCAAATTGCATTTATATTGAGATTTTAAAGCCACAGATTAAATAGTCAATTGAGTGAACAAGAGAACCAAACAAATGGCAAACACTTCATGTCTTCTGACATCCAGGCATAAAGCAGAAGAATGCAGGTTCAACCTGGACTTGCTCCCCCATGAAAGGCTTCACTGAATGGAGAGCAACCAAAAAAACAGAAACCAACTGCTCTTTTATTTCACAAATCACCTGCTAAAATGAAGACAGAGAGAAGAGAGAAGTGGGGGGAAAGATGCGTTTGAATTGCAGAAATTTAGCAGGAAATAATCACCATGCTGTGAAAATTTTCACTGGGTGGTTTCTGCAGGTCAAGCTACTGTTAAGGGTACTGGCGCACTCCAGATGAGTTGGCAACCCTACACCTGACTTTCTGGGCTGAGGTGATTGTATAGCTATCTAGCACAAGCCAATCGTTCCTTTCAGCCTTTGATTTCAAAGAGAGCTCAACCTCTCTACTCAGTGTTTTCTTTTCCTCTCTTTAGTTTGTTGGTGGCAGTGGGTTTCTCTCTCTCTTGATCTGTTTAGTTGGTTGCTATGTTTGCATGCAGTATACACAAGTCTGTAACATAAGCCAACTGTAAGAAAAGAAATTCTTTATTCTTTCCCCTATGAATGTCTTAGAGTGAGTTAATTAGACTCTAAGTACCAGTTAATGGGAAAGGGGGTATCTGTGGAGCTTGAAGCCATTCTCCTCTGTGGATCTCTATACCTCTACTGTGTAGCAAAAAAGGGAATTTTACCAGAAATTCAAAACTCTGCAACAAATCAAGATGCAAAGCACACTATAAAAATCACCTATCAGTCAGTAATTTCAGTGCACATCATGCCCACAGTAACACTGAGATATTTTAGGAATTTCAATATTGCCACTTTACAAAGCTTCTCTAGCCAGAGGAGTCCACAGTCCTACAGAACGGGATCTCCCTCTTATGGACTAGATAGTGACAGGGGATAGTGACAAATCATCATCTCTTGGATTGGCACAGATATAATAGGCCCCTGGTACTGATACTTCTCACTGGAGCATCCTACATTCTTCCCACATTTCAAAAGATTTCAGAATCAAGGCAGCAGCCAGCAAGACAAGATAGAAGGAAGGGTTTTTTGATGTGCAAGTGGTATCCTCCGATTTTATTTGATATTGCTTCTAATTTGGTTTTAATTGATTTGTGTTTTAATATTTTAATGTTTAATTATGATTTAATATTCTGACCTTTTGAATTTTTTAGCTGCATCTTTTCACATGAATCTTTTTGGGAGCCAACTTGTGTCTCACTTTTAAGAGACAAGGAGGGGACAGACATCAAATAAAGAAATACATTGTTGACTACGTTAATTTCATTATTTCTAGTTACACACATATTTTTCAAAAACAGAATAGTACTTATTCCCAAGTATATCCCTTTAGCATCTGGAGTAAATTCTACTTTTATACTGTACATAAGATGGTGGCATGGTTTAACTTTAAAGTGTGAAACTACATGCTCAGTATATTTCATTTTTTAAAGGAAGCTTGGGAAAGTTTCATTGCTTGCTTGTCTAGCAAATCAGTAAAATACAAGCAGCTGTAAAGCACAGAACAGAATGTTTGTGGGAAGCTAGAGAGAAAAAAGGATATCCAGTGTGGTGTTGTGGAGACCTGAGTTTGGATCCTGATTCCACCATGGAAACTCACTGACACGGGAGGGGGGGAGGGGAGGGGAATGGGCGAAACAACTTCTTAAATATCTCAGTTACCTTGAGAACCCTATTAGGGTTCCTATACTGTGATGGCACATAACACACATACAGAAAGGAAATGAGAGCCAGAGTGGTGTAATGGATAATGTGTCAGATTACAACTCACAGACCTGTTTTTGTTTTTGTTTTCAGTGGGAATAGGATTTGGAGTGGGGGGGGTGGAGGGTAAGGGGAATGGCTGTGGGTGGGGGAAAGGTAAAATTCCAGAGAGCGAGAGAGTCCTTTTACATCCACTTATATAATTGTGCTAAAGAGGAAGATAACAAAAAACAATTTAACAACACTTACCAGAATTTCTATAGTTACTAATCCATTCCCTAGTTGGACCTTCACATTTTTCTTTTATCTATGTTTTCCAATCCATATTTCAAGTCCAGCTATAAAATCGTTCCCAATTTTTGAGTCCTTTTTGAAATGACCTTTCATTTAATGCTTCTATTAGTACATCCATCTCCACCACTTCCAGTATCTTTTCTGTCAGCTCCTCTAGGGACGGTATTTCTGCATTCTTCCAATATTTCTCATATAGTATCCTAACTGCCGCAATTACATGTATTATCAAATATCTCATTTCTTTATCTACAATCTCAAGCAAAATATTCATTAAAAATTCCGGTTTAAATAGTATCACACCAGATACATTTTTGTCACATTTCATGTACTGATCTCCAGTAATTTGTTGCTTCCCTATATGTCCACCAGATATAATAAAAACTACCCTCCTGCATTTTACATTTCCAGCACTTGTTGGAGACATTTTCACAGCTGCAGTCATATACCATCTATAAAACATCTTACATATTTTTTTCTTTCAAATTTACTCATTTTGTAAGTTTAATATTATTCTGCCATATTAGTGCCCTCCTGATTTTTGATTTTTTAACAGACCCGTTTTTAAATCCCCACTTGGCCTAGAAATTCACTGGGATGAGGGTAGGTAGCAATGGCAAACCACTTCTTTAACAGCTGACATACCTTGAATATCCTGTTAAGAGTCACCAAGCAACTTGACAGCACATAATAACAACAGAGAAGACAAACGTGTGCTTCAGCTACACTTGGGTGTCTATAGGAGCCCTTGGTAAGGCCATTAAATCCATTGCCTAGCCACACCACTGAGGCTTGTTCCATTCCATTGCACACAAAGGCAACGGATGTTTGAATGAAGAGTTGCCTGTTGCTCCTTATTTATTTATTTTCCACAGCAGCATATAAAGATCAGTAAAAGATGATATCTGCACTCAACATGACAATCTAAAAGACACCACACAAAAGGAAAAGTGGGTGAAGGGGAGAAAGAAACAACAATCAGCTTGGCCCTCATTCTTATTGAGAAAGTTCAGCAGGTTATGTTGATTGATCTAAGCAGAATAGAAGTGCTGTAGCTTCTTGTCCTTTAAGGGGCCTTAGCCATGGTGACTGATTGCTGGAAGGATCCATTCATTTGGGGCTGTACCTAGGACAGGTGCCTAAGTGTTGCTGCTTCTCCTTTTGATGCCAACTAGTGGTTGGAGAGAGCAAGTGCCCACATCTCTAATTAAGGAATAGCCTAGACCTGAAAACACACATATTCTATAAAGGAAAAGAGCCTCTTGTCCTACAGCTACCTCAGTTTCATCATGTAATAGTAAAACACAAATCTTTCTTTTTCGCAGGCTGTAATAATTCTTCAGAAATGTTCTGGGATATGATTCAAGCTTTAGAAAAGTTGATAGAGGTGTTTTCCCAACCCTTTCCTTTTACGTTACTATTCACTGGTATGTACTGTAAGTCCAGTGTATTTAATAGTCCTCTTGGAGAATGCACATCCACAGGCTAGACCTTCTTCTGAAATTTATGTGTAATTGCAGCCGACCAGACAGACTTAGCCAAAGGGAGGAAAGTGTGATTTATGTAAAAGCAACTTCCCGTTATGAAAAACTTGGATTCTCTCCTAGTAGCTCAACTGGGATTTAGATTTCTTTTTAATTTACATCTAATACATGAAATCTCAAGGCTGTCAGTTCAAATTTCAGCTGCTGGGGTTATGCAATGGTTACCACTACCACCTCAACACAAAATATTCCAAGATGAATTTTATGGCCTCACTACTTCTATGAGGATTTTGTTCCTCAACAGCATTGTTTTCCATGAGCCCAGGATAACTGGGAGTGCTCTTATCCCGCACAGCAGTCACATCTGAAAGGCAGGAATTTTCTGTTGTGTAAAATATTTATTTCAAATAAACGTTTAAGCCTATTTAAGGTTAAACTGCAGGGCTGGCAGCAGGGCATGGAGCACAATGGCAACAGCACTGGCAAGGGAGGGAGGGAGAGGAGAAGGCAGGGCTGGCAACAGGACAAAGAGACATGTGGTGGGAAGGCAAGAAAAAGTTCCCAGGATATGTGGGTGATGAAAAAGTTTAACAAAATAGAGAAACATGGGGGGGAAATTCTTGTGGCAGAAGTCCCTCTCCCTGGAAGAAGAAATAAAATGAAATGTTTCTTATCCCTTCTTTCGTTTATATGAGCCCTTTGGGTTTCAATATCTGGCTGCAGAACCAGAGGTTGGGAGTTCAATTCTCACACTGTGCCTCCTTGACAAGGCCTAGACTCAATGATCCATAGGGTCCCTTCCAGCTCTTCAGTTCTAAGGTCCTTATCTTAGTTCTTTTAGGAACCCATTAGTACGATTAGCGCCATCCCTCCTTGGTTTCAGGACACAAGTTTAAACCTGGCTTTTCTCACAAGCCCTCTATGGCCTTACCCCAGAGTAGTCCTGTCAATTGGTGGTTCATGTACCTACCCTGTTTTCACCACCTAATATTATTGTATTTCATATTTTATAGTCTTTATTTTTAACTAGTTATTTTATCCTTTGTTATTATCTTTCAACTTTTAACAATTATGTGGGTGTTATTGGGGTTGTTCGTATTGTGTTGTTATGATTTGTTTGCCGCTCTGAGTAATGGCTCTGCCACTAGCTGAGGGGAGAATACAAATATAAATAAATAAATCAAATAAGAAAGTTAGGGGAAAAACTAAGAGAGACTGTCCATATTTTTTTCCTTTGATTTTTAAGTGAAAGTCCCATCCCTAATATTCTTTCACATGGGCTTAATCATTCTAAGTTTCATTGCAATTAGCAGTAACTAATGCATACACCCGGTGCATGTCCATATGTGGCTATGGACCCAGACTCAGACCATGCATTCAGCTTGAGCATATGAGCTTCTCCTTATAGCAGCACTCTGGTATGTCTTAACTATGAAATTGCAAAAACACTGTCAGGGAGAATCAAGTCTTCCAGGGCAACAAAGAGAGAGTAATCATTCCCATCTGAGAGCACAGACTTTTAATATGCTCCTTTAAAGAAATACAAAGACAAACTGTTTACTGAATGTTTCTAGTATAACATGAATTTTGCCGCCAGCTGACAAGTAAATGTATCCAATGAATTCCACTGCTGTGACCTTACAGCAAACAAACACCGAGCTCTTTTTTATTTTACTAGTGCTATTTCTGTTTTGTTAAGAGGCTTTTATGAAGTCTGCGCCGTTTAAAATGCTGATCTAATTATGTCGATTGTTATGGGTTAGATTAGCTACAGAGTATTTTATTGATTTAGTGCAGGGGAGGAAAAGAGCACACATAACGTGCAGGAACCCTATGCAAAGACAATCCTGCACATGCAAATGAACAAAGTACAAGCAATCTCACTTAAATATTTACACACACACACAAAGTACACATGTGCACAGAACACAACAAAGCCCCCACACCAAAGTTATGTAAGCAAGTGAAGGGCACAGTATAGTACATCCACAGAAGCTCAGGCAGCCAGAGGAGCTGCCCTGATCAACCTTGCTGGCATGCGATCTCACCCAATCATAGGGGAGGGAACTCTATCACAAAGCAAAGAGGATCCAGAAAGGCCCCATAGCACTTAATGGACTCCTTCCTATCTCTTTCAAGCCCACACAGTGGAGCCTGATCTGCTGGTAGTTACCAAGTTAAGACTCTGAGACGTAACACATTCACTTTCCAATAGGATATAAAGCTGCCTCATTCAAAAGATATTGTCAACGTTTGTGCTAGGGATGGGGTTAACATTTGTTGCAAGAGCGTGCACACAGCAAGAAGAATCAAGACAGGCACCGTCCCACTTGAATAGTTCTCCCTCTTAAATTTGTTTAAGTTCTGACTCTCTACCACTTGCTTTTTCTTCACGCCTCACTTTGGGAAAGAGGGATAGGATAGCAAAAGACTTCAATGACAAGAGTCTTCTCTAGTAGAAAGTAAATCTTTGAGCACCTTTTCTTACCACTGCCACCAGGGGCCATGGGTCTAGCATTCCAACACAAGGCTGCTGCTAATCCTGAACATACTTGGGTAGCTGCCAGGGCTCTAGAACCCCACAATGGCCTGCTATTGACATTTGGGCTGTTCCCCTTTGTGTGCCATCCAATCTGGCAGTCTTAAGCAGCTTCATGGAACCACTATTTTAATTTCCTACAGTGACCTGGAATAACCTACAATGACCTGCCCCACCACATGTGCAAAAGATCTAGCAAATGGCTGAGATAATGATATTGAAGTTGCCCACTTCTGGTGACAAATAAGTCTAATTATCGTAATATTTTAATTTGTTTTTTATTTTTTTAAATTTATTTATTTATTAAATTTATACCCCGCCCATCTAGACCAAAGTCTACTCTGGGTGGCTTTTTATCTCTGTTTCATATATGCCCATAATTTTAAACAGTGCAACACTCTGATATGAAGAAAGAATAATGCAATCAAGACAGGGCCCATTCCCAAATACAGCCTTGAATCTGTACTGAAATGTATCTTAAAAATGGGCTGCATCATTATTGTCTGGAATTGCCCATCACCCTCTCAGGCACCTTGCCAAGAAAATATATTTACTGACTCCTAAACCTTAGTTAGCAGTGGATACTATTTGTGAAAAAAGATATTTTTGCAAAGCATAGAAACACTGAAAGACCAGAAACCAAAATATTGCAATTAATTTTTTTATGAGGGGATTACATCACATGACTTAATCCATTCGTGGTTAATTTGTACATCTGAGGAGCCAAAAGAATTTTCACAGTCAATTTTTACTTGTGACAGCTGTAACATCTTGTCATCTCAGGATCACTAATCTAGCAACAGTGGAGGGTGCTAAACTAACAGTTTCTCTAAAAACTTTGGGAGGTGGAGTCCTTTCTTGAATAGGCAGATCTTCCCTAACCCTACAGATAGGTCAGTGCCAGTGACAGTTTCACACTGTTCCAGTACCAAGAGAAGTGACATCGAGCACAATCATATACAGCCTCACCAATCGTGTACAGTAGTGGGGCTTACTTCTGAGAAGGCATGCATAGGACTATGTTGCTAGTAATGTAAGAAATCAAAATTATCTTATAAAATTGGGCACAGTACAATTGCTATCCAGAGAATTTCATCTTCAAATCATGTCTGCACAGCACTAGATACTGCCCAGTTGTGGCCTCACCACTGCACAGTACTCTGCTATCAGTATTTTTTGCTCTTCTGAACCTTTCAGCCCCCAAATACTTTAAGAAACAAAAATCAATGGAAGTAGGCTAATGTTCCCCAATACTCTTCTCAGTATTCACCCAGATTCAGCAACATAGAGTGAATGCATGAAGCTCCCTGCAAGGGCTTGCCCATTTACCAATGTGGCAGTTATTCTTTTGTGCATAAAGAATGCCTTCTTCCGTAGAAATAAAGGAACCTGATTTTTTCATGGGTCTCCTAGTTCTTCTGTACACTGTCAACCCAAATAGATGGAAGGTGGTCTTTGTCTTTAGTTTGATTTGAGGCCTGAGGCCCTATATAGCAGAAATGCATCGTCCACAACTTACTATTCAATGTCGTGAAACACGACTCCTCCAGTCCTAAAATGCTCATATTCAACTCATGTTATACTGGCCTTTTTCTACTTGGTATGTTATTTGGACAAAGGAAAGGTTGTATATTTCACTAACCAATCATCAATTTAATGACGACAAGTTCTGATCTTCAGGCAAGTTGTGTTCCCCCCTCCATCCTCAGCCCCTACTTTGAATGAATGCCTTGTTGAATACTATGTTGATATAAGGCTGAGACATGCACCATAAGGGACCAGTTTCTATACAGCAGCCCACACTGCATTTCTTTCTTTTTTTCCTTTTTAATTAAGGCAATGTATCACTCAGCATATATACGATGTTTAAAAAATAGATGGGACATGCAAGTACATTATGATCGAAAGTAAAAAAGTTAAATTTGTCAGAAAAGATACTGAGGCCATGACGGAGCATATGAATTAGCAATATTTCTTGTGTATTAAAAGGCAGAAGAATAACACATTGGCGAGATAAAGCAGAATAGACAGGGTTGAATAGAGAACAGCTGCGGAAAGGGGAAAATGAACAGAGATGGCTATGATAATAATAATAACCTTAGAACAGCATAGCTGGAAGGGACCCTATGGATCATCGAGTCCAGACCTTGTCAGAGAGGCACAATGGGGAATCGAACTCCCAACCTCAGACACCTAAACCACAGAGTTATCCAGCACCTCTTTATGCTGGTTTACAGTGAAAGTGCCCACATTCTTTGATTGCAAAGGCAATCAAATGTGAGGAGCATTATATGAAAGTAGAATTAAAGAATAATGTACCAAATATATATTTATGAAGTCTTATTATATCTATATATCTGTATCTGAGTAAATAGCAACTTTCCCCAATAAGCCATGATACATGTTATGCAACAAAAGAAACTAAATTAGATCTCCATTTAAAGGACTTCTTGTGCCATCAAGTTGCTTTGATTTATGGCAACCCCACAAAATGGTGACCTCCAAAACCCATCCTATGCTTAGCAAACCTCCTCATGTCTTGCAAACTCAAAAGCTGTGGATACTTTTATTGAGTCAATCCATCTCATATTTGATCTTCCACTTTTTCTGATGCCTTCAGCTTTCTCCAGCATTAAATTACCTTTTTGATGAGTCTTGCATTCGCATGAAATGTCCAAAATATGACAGCTTGTCAGCTTTCTTCACTGCTCAGTTTTTACAACCAAACACTTTAAATGGGAATACTAATAGGCAATCTTGACCTTCATCTCCAATGATAAATCCTTGCATTTGAGAATCTTCACAATTGCCTTTCCAAGTCTTCCGTTTTCTTCATTATAGCCTCTGTTTAGATTGATGATTGAACCGAAGTATGCAAAACCTTTACCAAATTCAATGACTCCATTCCCTACATTAAAGTCACACAATCCTTTTCTAGTTATAATTGTAGTCTTGTTAATATTCAACTGTAAATCTGCTTTTGCCCTTTCTTCTCTCAACTTCATCAGTACTCATGTCAAATTAGTATTTCTTTCTGCCAGTAATACAGTGCCATATGCATATCATAAATTGTTAATGGTTTTATCCCTCAATCTAATTAAATCCAACTTTCCTCGTGTATTCATTGGAAGACTATGACTACATCTGTTCCCATCATCTTGGAAGGCCACATGGATAACAACATGTAAGAAAACATACTCCATTTTATGTCAGGAACAATTTTTTGTTTTCACAATTACTTCCCAGTCAATCATCATGCAAAAAATAATAATAAAAAAAAATAAAAAAGCCCATCAAGAATTCCAGAGGTTTATCTACATTGCACAGTTATCACAGTCTGGTACCCATTCAGCTGAACATGCTTGGCACTTCCATGACTGAGAATCCTAATAAGACAGGCTCCTTGAGCATATTAGTGTTGTGTGTCCAACTGAACATGCTTACAAGTGTCTCTGCAGTTCTTCATAGTAAATGCACCAAAGACTGCCTCATTTCCAGGTGAGATGGAAATGTAGGTGGTGGGATTAATGTGTTTCCCTGTGACTAAAGCACACATGTAAATTTCCACCCTTTCTAGCTTAACTCCTTGGTGACTATACCACCAAACAATAAATATGAGGAGTCTACAGAATTTTGCCACTTAAAGGCCAAAATGTTATTATGCCTGGAAGACAAGTGATGTAACTCAAAGGAACTTCTTGCTGGCTAGTAATGAGTCCCATTTGGATTTCTGGTCTCATACTAACTCACCTGAATGGCATGTGCCTGAGAATCCAAACAGGGATTCGTTAATTAGTAGAGAGGCTGCTGTGAGTTAAGCCATTCGCCTCCTTCAGGTGTAACTGCACAATGGGATTTTGGCCAGAGTGGCATTGAAGGAACATAACTGTGTAGGTTATGACATCACCAAGAAAGCTAAAATCAGGAAAACTGTTATATAGCTACCATCAGGCTGCAAGTAACCCTCCAACCATTTAGAAAACTCAGGTTTTATCATGGAAGGCTCATGACCACATGCATATGATTTATAGGAAAATCTAAAAATCTGCTGGATCAGATGAGAGGAGGAAATAATCCAAAATACAGATCAACCTCCCACCATTCGATGCTGTCCCAGACGTAATAGATTGTAACTCTCTTCATTCCCTGCCAGCATGCTGGGGTCATAGGATTATAATTTGGACCTTTTTCAAAAACTATATTCTTTTAGGTTATGAATCCCATATAGATGATAGTCAGCAACATTTACCAGAAGGTCACGTGCAATGTCAAATTTCAAGGATGAAATACGATATAGCTACCAATTATGGTAATAGGACAATAATTTCATTTCCACATTAATATAGGCAGTAGGGTAAAAAGAGTACTATACCCAGACTCTAGCTGTCAGTTCTCAATCTCTTAAACACATAAATCAGTTTGGCTACATCATTTTATAATTTGAGCCTGTGTTGCTTTAAAAACTTTAATGACTATGGATAAGTGAAGTTGAACTAAAACTTTAAATGGTCATTGTTTAAAAATTACATTTAAAAATGTACATGATTTTTGTATACACTTTTGCCATAAAATATGCATGCAGAATGCAGTAGCCATTTCCTCCACATATAGCAACACAATATCCATTTTTACCCATGTAAAGCAACATAATCTGTTTATAATTTGAACCTATGTTTTTCAGAAACCTGTGTGAATAGGGATAATTTTGTTTTTTGGTTTTTTAAAACTATTCTGGAGACATGCAATGTATAGATGCAAACCCCCCATGAATCATTTTAAAAAGAAAGTTGTTTTTGTGCCATGTATTTTTTTTAATCATCCTTTAATAGAAACAATTTTGAAATTAATGGAATTAAAGACTCAAATTGGAATATAGGTTCCATTTCTCATTCTGAAATTGCTCCCATGAAGGAACAAAATCAACTTAATGTGGATACATCTGACAGCCTAAGGAATGTTCCTTTAACTGATTTGTGTCAGCAAGCCATTTCTGCAGTTATTTAATGACACTTGTACATTCTATAAATTCCACAAAGAATAAAAGTCCCCAGACTTGGACTAAAAGCCCCAGAAGCTTTCACCACTAGCTGTGCTGGCCAGGATTTCTGGGAGTTGTAGCCCAAGATCATCTGGGGACCCAAGGGTGGGAACCACTGGTCTAAACCAAACAGGCCAATACATGGCCCAACACAACAGATATCTAATCTGCCTGTCTACAGTAATTTGTCTATCACCCTGTAAGAAAAACACAAGAAGCCACATGTATAAAAGTAAGTGCTCTACTAAACACAACAGAATTAATAGGGGAAGGGGAACCTAGCAGTATGTTCTTTAGTCGTACTGCCCTGATTCATTTAAAGTAAATCAGTTCCCTAGAGTCTCAAATGGCCATTTATCTTCCCTATCTAGTTATTTTTAATTTGTACCTCCGTTATTATCACTGCATTATTAATATGCTATGATAAGCTAGAAAATAACTCAGTGGTGCTCAATTTTAGCAGTGCCTCCTCCTGCCACATAATAGCCCTCATGATAAATTGTCCCCCCGCAATCTGAAAAGATTCACGATTCCCACTGTATGTCAAGTACGAGTCTCACGGGGAGCACCATTTCCTCACTTGTGTTGCTGCTGAACTTTCCCAAAAGGAGCATGGGGCCTCCTTATGTTTATCGCATCTGCACATGCTGTTATCAATCAGTGTGCATGCCTTCACCTTCTGTGTGGCCAGACAGCACACACATCCTTTGTGCCGCTGTTAGATCTTGTGCCAGCACATAGCTCAGCACGCTCCTGAGAGATGACAGTAATTTAAAGGCAAAATCCAATGTTTAAATTATTTGCAGGCAAGGCAAAGACCTTTGGAGAAGGGCAGATGCCAGAGTTTGGGGTTAAGGTGCATGGGCTGACTTAGCTGAATGAAGATTATTATTCATCATCTTTTGAATATAGATATCAGCTACCCAGATGCAGGGTTGGAAAACAAAGATTCCTAGGAAGGATAATTATGTCTCACACTATTTTAATAGACATGTTGCATTTCAGGTGGGAGAAACAAAGACAGAAGTGAAAAGTCTTTGCTTTGCCACCCCTATACATTTGTAGCATTCTTCTTCAGTAATTTTAAAAAAATGCACATCTATTTCTTTCATGAGAAATCAATGAAGAGCCTTGTGACACATTGAAAACAAAGAAGTTTTACACGGCATAAGCTATCATGGATTGCACTCCACCTCAATAGATGCACCAAGCAACAATACTCAATAGTAAATTTTCTTTTCTTTTTAATTATTTTTAATTATTTTTTAATAACACTACAGAAAAACGTTAAAACATAAAAACACAAAACACAAAAACAACACAATGATACAAAGTGCTCACACACACTGGGACCATTTGGAGATAAAAACAATTTTCATTCTTTACAAGGACCCCATTCCCCTTCCAAAACTGCATTGATTCTTATGAAGGCATGCAGCCTTTCCCTTTTTAAAACACAAACTCAATAAAATCTCCCCATGTGTCAATAAAAATATCCTTATTTAACCATTGCTTCTTAATTTTCATATTAAATATTAAGTTATCATTAACAGCTATATTCGAAACTTCTTTATACCATTCCTCCAATTGAAAACCATGCTTAACTTTCCATTTCCTTCCTACCATTAATCCTGCTGCTGTTAATAAATTTTAAATTAGTTATTTCATTGCCCAACTCCACTGATCATTATTAAATATTGATAAAAGAGCTATTTTAGGGCAAACCTCTATATTTAACTTTAATATTTCATTTATTTCCTTGAAGACTAATCTCCAGAATTTCAATATATTCTCATATTCCCACCACATATGGAAATAAGTACCTTCTTCCTGACATACCCTCCACTGTGGATTAGAATATTTAGTATCCATATGATTTAATTTCACCAGAGTTAAATATCATCCCCATACTAATTTATAAATTTTTTCCTTTAATTGTCTTTTAACCCATTTATTCTTCCACAACTTGGTACTTATTTCCTCTCCCAAATCAAATTCCCATAATCCTTTAAGAACATCCTGCTGGGAATTTGAAAGAAGGACTGCAGGGCAGGGGGACCACAGGACAGCAGTTTCCACTCCAGTCCACTTCCCCAGCATAACAGTGGAGCCGGATAAGTGCCCTGGCCAGTCTGCTTGCTGGTTTTTCCCTTCCTCCACCCCCGTCCCTATTGTATGGGGTATGGGATGGTATTAAAAATTCTTTTTAAACTCCAATATGGGTAATGTATGTTTGTGGTTTTGTTTTTGTTACAACTTCGGATCCATATGGTATGAGGGTAGCAGGCAGAGGCCTGCTTGCCCAGGATGGTAAAGGAATCTATCTGTACAAGGAGCTGGGGTACTTTGGAGGGCTGGGGGCCTGGCACTGCCCTCTGGCGGTAGACAGTCACAGAGTGGCACACACCCATGTGACCTCCAGAGGACTGCCGCTCCTGGTGGAATCTTTAGTGGCTGCTGAAGCAAATGGTGGTTGGCCTCTCGATGCATTGGAACCAATCCCAATGATGGGCCAGGGACAGCTGCTGTAACCAATACAGTGGTGGCCTTTTCTCTCCAAAGAAACTGTATGTTGTATTCCTTGCATCTAAGTTTAGATGGCCTGGGATACAGTCAGCAATGGCAGGGCTGGGTTGATAGCTAAGTGAGTTAGGATCTGGAGTTTAATTCCCAGAATGTTTAATAACAACTTGACAGTCCCAGAATGCTTCCAAAAGAAACCACTTCTGAGTATTCTATATCCAGAAAAAAGTGGAAAGGATTACTGTAAATTGGAGTCAACTTGATGACATGTAATTATTACTAATTATGAGATAGCATACAAAGGTGCCCAAAGATGTGCGTAGAGTTTAAGCAATTAGGACCAATGACATAGGGCTGAAGGTTTTCTGATTATTTGCTTTCTGCTCAGTTGACATTGACTGATAAGTTCCTTCTACTTCTTTCTTCATTCAGATAGATATTTGACAATCTAGTGTACTCAACAAGCTCAGAAAAGAGCACCTAGTCACACCCCTAGTCACAAAATAATACTCTTCTTTCTATAATTGCTTTCTCTACATATGTTGGTGGTTCCCACATTTCTTGGCAGCACACATCATTTTTTATGTTTGAGAAACTCTCAGGCCCTCCAGCTCTTCCCTACTAACATTCTACTTGCTCTGAAAAAAGATTTAAGTTATAATTTAAAATTACAGGTAAACACAAAAACATACTAAAATATTTTAAATTAATTCCATATTATGCAATTTGAATATTAAAGTATTTTTGTCTTACGGAAACTGTATAATTATTATTATTTTATTTATTTCATTTATACCCCGCCTATCTGGTCAATTGTGACCACTCTAGGCGGCTTAATCTTGCATCTCCTTGGAATTTATTTGAACCTACAATATTACACTGAAAAGCAAGTTGAGTTGGGGCAAAATTATCAATTTTAAATGGACTCGCCATTTTATTCATACATATGTCCCTCTGACAAATGAGGGTTGGTTTGGAAACACTCAGATTTATTTGGACCTGCTTCTTAATAGCTAGTAGTTTACCTTGGACAAATCCTGAAATACTCCAAAGTAGCCCCTCTTCATCTCTAGATTTAAGCTTTGCCTGAAGCTTAATCCATATCACTAGTGTGTGCAGAAAAAGTTGATAACTGAGCAACTGATTAGCTATGCTTTTAACGCAACTTACAATATTTATTTCAAAACAATTTAAGTAGCATGACAATATGTAACACACAAAAGAGCCAAATGACAGCAACGAAACCACTAAATAATAAAACAAAAAAGGAAATATCCGAGACCCAATTTCCAAATTTGTTCATATGTTGGGCTAAAGATGGAAAGATAATAACAGAAGGTAATATTCTCACCTTTCACTTTATTCCATACTATAGACCCCTGTTTGCCTTCTTTATACCACCTTTTGGTTTTGAAACACAGATACAGTGGTGCCTCGACTTACGACCGTCCCGACATACGACCATTTCAAGTTGCGACCAGCTGCGGACGCAAAATTTGGCTTCGACTTGCGGTCGGAGCTTCGAGTTGCAAACAAAAGAGGCAGGGGAAAAAGGCAGGGAATTCAAATTACAGGAGTAACCGTTGGTCGGCGAAGAGCTTCTTTGTAGCTCTTTCACCCCAACGGTTAGAGTGTGTGCGTTTGCAGAGAGGCTTCGGACTGCCTGGTGCTGCTTTCTGATCCTGAGTAAGTACATTTACTTTGTTTTGCAGGGTGGGTTTGGGTTTGGGGGGGTTACGTTTCTGTGCTGTGATGTTTTTTGGTGTGCTTCGGTTTTTTTTTTTCAGCCCCATCGTGTTCCGATGGGGCTGGCTGTGTGGGGTGTGTTTTTTTAAATTTTATTTTCAGCCCCATCGCGTTCCGATGGGGCTGGCTGTGTGTGTGTGTGGTTTTTTTATTTTTTTTCCCAGCCCCATCGCGTTCCGATGGGGCTGGCTGGGGGGGGGGTTGATTTTTTTTTCAGCCCCATTGCGTTCCAATGGGGCTGGCTGTGCATGTGGGGGGTTTGATTTATTTATTTTTGGTGTGTGGGGGTGGGGTTTTTTAAAATTACTTTCAGCCCCATCGTGTTCCGATGGGGCTTGCAGTGTGGTGGGTTTTTTTTAATTATTATTATTTTCGGCTGGAACAGATCAATGGGGTTTCAGTGCATTTCAATGGAAAATGGTGCTTCGACTTACGACCATTTCGAGTTAAGACCTTTCTTCTGGAACGGATTAAGTTCCTAAATCGAGACACCACTGTAATTTGTAAGTGTTAACTGCTGCATGGGTGGCTGCAACTTATTTAAAATCTCACTCTGATACGACTGGAAGTCCTAGGAGAGGCAATTTACCTCTCATTACTGGGAAAATGGGGCTTCAGATGAGTCTAGGGACTAAAGGCTGCAAAATAGCCTCGGGTCCATCATTTTGCCCTCTGAACACTGTTCCCATCCTTGTTGTGTATCATTTGAGGCCACAGTTCTTCTACTCGTGAAGTGGAATTGCCTCTGGTACAACAGAAAGCCATGGAACTTGCCTCCTATGTACTATCTTGGTACAGCCTCATATCTTCAATGCACCACAAGTAATATATTTAGCCAAGACAAAGTGAGTGTCTGGCGAAAGAGCAGAACTGTGTGACCTTGTGGCTGAATCAATAGACTCCACTGGATCATTAGTCTCTGTTATTACAGCACTGCTTTAGTGCAGCCTCCAACAGTGTTTCCATCCTGTCATTTTCCTCTGAGCAAGGCTCATGGGCACATGCAGAGAGGAATCAAATAACAAAAAGGTTTTAGTGAGAAGAATAGCTTCAGAATAAGAACAAATACATTATACACAAGGCTTTGCTTCAACACAGATTTGCTTGCATCAGAGCAATATTGCATCAGTTCCAACTAGATCTAGAGCATTTCAAATCTAAATTCGTTTTATTCAGCATCACAACAGAACGAACATTTAACGTTAAGACAAGGGTGGGTGATTTTTTAATAAGTTTTTTTAGACCACTAATGTTACAGAGCTGGGAGTGGAGCAGAAAAAGAGAAATGTTCCAAAATCCAGGGCCAGAAGTGTAGGCCGTATTCTTTGTTAAAAGCAAGCTTCAAAATGAGGGCTGCAAAATCCACTGGGAGGTGGTAGGTCTCATATTTCACCGCTCACTGAGGGTGCAACCAATCCTGACCTGGGTTGGTCTAGATCATCCCAAATATGATTTTTTTTTTGAAAGAAAAAAAGAGAACCACACCTCTGTAATGCACAGCCTGATTGTGCACATGACTGTCCTGATCTAATAAAGGTATCACCCACCCCCAATGTTCCTTTCAAAAAGTGTACAAGGACCACACTATTTTTTCTCCTTTTCTTATAATATTACTCGTTTTCAAAGAACTAGTTGTGCTGGTCTACGCAAGCATATCAGACAAACAAAACAAAACAAAAACCAAGAAACACGAAGTTTCTCTTTTTCTCACCTTTTTTTGTACTTATATTAGTTTCTTTTCTAATTTACAGTAAACATCTCTATAGGGAGTTCAGCTTAAACATATTTAGAACTCTGTTCAAAACAAAGTTTTGGAAGTTGCTACAGAACAAACAAGGATTAATTAACTCGGCCTAGTCTAAGGTCAAAAAAGTCTGTGTAATATGTAGCAGTCAATAAAGAAATTGTGCACCAAGAAAAAGAAAATATATGGCTATGCGTGGGGTAGGTGTTGGAGTGTTTTAATCAAGCTATTGAGAAGTATTGGTACAAATTATGCCATTTCAAAACTTTTAATTCCAAGATAGTAGTTTGCTTTATTGAATTCTACTATAATCTGTGATTATGATGATAATGATGATGATTCAAAAACACCAGGCAGTTGTTTATTATTCTTATTATTCTTGTTTTCTTATTATTCATTTTGTTATTTTAAGAGGAGAAGTTATTAATTTAGGGACTGGCTTTTTGCAGAAGAACCCAAACTCAACAATTTCTGAGTCTACTTCACTAGCACTCTTAACAAATCTATCATATAAATTGTTATAATACAACTGACATTTGAAACATTAATCTTATATTAATGGGAAAGCTTACTATGCCACTCTGTTTTTGAGAGCAAATGTACCTCGAAAGAGATAAACATAGCATATCTGGAGGAAAAATATTAAGAATGATACCATTGATGAGTAAAGGCAATATCATGCTTCATTAAGAATATTGCTTTCCCAGTAAAAGGATATACAGTAGCTGTAAAGTTGTCACTGGGGTCAACAATACACCAGAATGGGAGTACAGAACAATTGAACCTCCGATATTTCCACATAAAATAACATATTGTGCCATTAACAGAGTAACACAATTATAACAGAACATAAGTAAATTACTGCAATACTCATGAGTTGTGAATTACCTGAAACATCAACAAATTTTTACCAGACCTGCACTTACAACATGTACTACACCTGCTCTTTTTCTTAGTTACTACAATCATGGGTCCTACAAGTTCTGAGGTTGCCTCTTTTGATAACACATTGCCTGTGTTTATAAATTCAGCTAAAGCTTTTCTGGATCTCAACTTCCAGAACCCCTTGAGAATGGTCAGTGGAAGCTGTTGTTCAAAAAGGCAGATTTTCTAAACTCTGGATTTAACCCAGATTTAACCAACTCCAGATTCCAATCCTATGTTTACACATAGTGTTGCCAAATTCTTTACTGCTGCTATGAGCATTAGAAAAAGGATCCTAAAAGTGGATAGGCCTCCATAGTCAGAGCATGGTTTGCTAGACGTTTTGGAATTGCTTCAGGGGAGATGTATTGACACTGTTGTTGTTTACCTCAGAACCAACTATTGCTTTGCATTCAATCCCAATATTTTTGTATATTTCTGTATATTTATATATTTTAGATGTTTTATTTGTGGCTGGTCTTTTGACCGTAATAAAGTTTTATCTATCTATAACCAACTCCAGACCCAGGTCTACCAGGAAGAGGTCTGTTTTAGGACACTCATCTTCCAAACAGAATAGGTATTTAAGAATGCAGTGTTTGCTACACATAAGAAAAGTTGCCATTGGCACTAATTTATAATGCATATGGAAACATATAGCAGTACAGCGAAAGCTTGACCTAAAAGCTGTGACTGCCATGAGCAAAAGAGTGTTGTGAATGGTAGTCTAAACTAGAAAATCCTTTAAATGTTGCATTCATCCAAAACTGAAAAGAGTTTGTTACATTACTGGAAGTACATTATTCCCACTTTTAATTTCAGTTTGACTATTTTACAATGTGCTACAGACCGGGTTGTTTGGCCGGGATTCACCCAAAACCACTGTGTGGACTAAACTCACAGCTATCATTGAAAACAAATACTGTAAGTTATTGTCTAAGTTAAGCACTGCTATGTAACTGCATCTGTTTCGATCTACCAGTCAGATACTCAAAACTCATGAATTTACTTGACAGTACACCAATTGGAGTCATCTGTAGCTGCCAGATAAGGCCACTTAAATGTATCATCAAGGATCTACTGCTGTAGAGTTTTGAATTTTTGGTTAAATTCCTCTAGCTGCATAGCAGAAGTGCAGAAATTCACAAGGAAGAATAGCTTCATGTTCCCCAGAGTAGTCCACCCATTTTTTTATTAACTGGCCCTTACAGTCTCAACAATTCACTCTCAGACATTTGTAGTAAAAAGAATTTCCTTTACTTACAGTTGTGAACAGATCAAACAGCTGGTTTGCTTCTTTTGCCTCTGAACACATGATGTACATGCCATTGCAAACCAGCCCACTCTAATCAATGCCTATCTGCACTGGAATCCTTGTCAAGAGGCTACTGGTGTTTTTTAAATGCACATAGGATTGCTCCATTTTGCTTCAGTTCCACTGTGTGTGATCACTGGGATCAACCCAAAGAGGCTGGTTGGTAGTTTCTTTGCTTAAGCTGCTTAACGATCATGTGAAATGGGTAGCTTCTCTGCTGCTTGTCTGTAGAGGGGATGGGAGAGGAAGTTTTGTATTTCTTTTTAATTGTTGTTAACGCATTAGTGATACTTTGAAATGTTTTTTTAAACCTATCAAATCGTTGCTGATGCACTGTGTCAGTTAGCAAAAATTGAAAAGAAATGCAAAACTTCCTGTCCCCCTCTGCAGATGAGCAGCAAGGTAGCTTTCAATTACTCAAGATCATTAAGTGACTTAGGCAAAACCTGGAGGAGGAGACAGGAGGGGGATTTAGGGGGAGTCTTGTTTTCTTTTGCCTTTAAAGGGAAAGGAAATTTGTTTATAGTGCTAAATAGGGTTGTTTGAGGTGTGGTGTGGTTGCTCAAATGACATACAGCACTTCAAAGCACCCCTATTTATCATAATCTAGACCAATTCAGACCAGAATAATTGGGCCATCTAGTTGCAACCTGAAATGGCTACCCACAAAATCCAGCTGCAGAACACTTCAGTCTCCCAGGACATTATGTTACATATCTCAAACTACCTATGTAAAAAAAAATATTTAGAAACAAAGATGGATTAGAGGAAGAGAGAATCAGCTGAAGTGGGCTATATTCACAGATCTCAGAGAATAAGTAAGAACCAAGGATTCTTAGGACACTATATATATTAATACTCTTGATTCATCTATAATTTTGGATATGTGTATACCGAAATGTTCTTTTCCTTGACACAACACTAATGTTAATACACTTCATGAAAACCTTCTGATTGCTGATAACAGACTGCCTATGTGATAGCACTTTGACTGATAATTACGTACTAGTATCAGCAACATCACTATTATTTTGAAAGCTCATTAGAAACTACTTATCATCGACAAGGCTATGGGCATGGTCCTGCTGCCTCTTTCTAAACACTGTACCCCTTCATGTACATAAGGCAAAAAAGAACTTTATTTTATACCATTTGTACAGCACATATACCCTAAAATACAAGCAAAGATCAACTCTACCATTTTTTAGGAGATGATGGACTGGAGATGTAATGGGTTCTTATCCCTGATCTCTGATCACACCTAAGCACATACATGGTTCCTAGTGCAACCAGCAAAAGGACAATCTAGTTTATAGTACAAAGGGGCACGCATAGAGTCAGAAGATTTTCTGGTTTAGAAATCTTTATTTAAACACGGAAAATATGCTTTAGAAATGGTTTTGTTTAGAAACATTTTGTTTATGGTTTGATTACTTGAAAGTGTTTTGTGGCTGCTTTTGGTTTTTTAAGACAGGTCATTGTGAAATGTATTAAACATTTTCTTGAATATGTAGTGTTAGTTGGACCTCAACCAGCAAAGACCTCAGTCAGATCCATCAAACCTATTTGCTGAGGAATATCACTTGTCATGGGCCACTCTAACTTGAAGGCAAAAGGCCACCTGGCTTTCATTCCAAGTGGAACTATTTAATGTATAGAACAATCAGTTTGGCTACAATGATGAACACACATGTCTTCTTAAAACGGCTCATGGGGTATTCCTTCTTTTTCCTATTTCAGTAACCATGGAAACTCTAAGGAGAAACAGTTTTTGTTCTTTCTCTCAGAAATTGTTTCCAAGGGGAAACAGTTTTAACTCTCATGGGTCCTACCAACAACTCTCTTTTGACTTACTATGTGCCCCAAAGCTGAAGTTTCAAAAGGAAAGACAGTTTTTCTTTCTACCTTCTTTTAAAAATATTCTCAGGATGAATATTTGTAGTACTGTACATATTTTAGCAGCTCAATAGGCATTCCACAAAACATGGGAATATTGATAAATATTTGTGCCTCCTGCAACCCAAAAAATCTTCCCATACACAGATTTTCTAGAGTCAACTCCAGAGCTGTCTGCTAGAGCTTTCCTCTGTTCCCTATCTCTTGTAAATTAATCTGGCATGCATCAGTTTTGTTTTCTCCATACAACTTTCTAAACAAATATAGCTGCTATACTAAATCTAAAATTGATAGGAAGGCCATGAAGACAACAGCCTTGCTGCTAAGGCTAATCATACGGCAATGATTAACAAAAAACTATAGCTAACACAATGCTGATATATGTATTAGAACTGCCTCAAGTAAATCCTGGTCAATTAATTATCTGAATTTTATTTAATGACTCAGTTAAGTTTGCATAAACCTGAGATTTCTGATTTTAAAAAGTCTTTATTTTTTAATTGTTATGCATGCTGTTCCTCAATTTTAATTTTTAATATTTTTTCGGCATTTTATTCATTCTTCATTCATTAGCTGTATTTGCACTGCATTTTCATTTTATTTAAATTTATTTTCTCAGCAAAGTCAAAGAAATCCCCTCATCTACAGAAAAATAGGGAACTTCTCTCACACATTTTGAGGTTGTGGTGCTACAATGGGGTAAAGAGACATTTCTAAGTAGGCATGCATAAGTTTGAATCATGAATCTCTTTGACACTTTTAATCAATTAACCAGTCTGATCAATATTGCAGCTCTGACCACGACTATTCAATTATCCATAGCTGCAAGCTTTAAGTACCTCTGTTCTTGCCTTAACTCCTTTTCCCTGGCATTTTGCCCTTCTTTTTCCTGCTCTTCAATTGTCCATCAAGACTGACAAACTGAGCAAGCTAATAACTTATTTGACACAGATAGGCCAAAATCCTGTTGCTTAAATTGTACTAAAATAGGCCTACTGAATCAATGGAAATTTAGTGAGTAAACATCCCCGTAAGTTCCATTGATTCAAATGGGCCTACTCTATTCTGACTCACTACTTACTATTAAACTCCCATTCACAAAGTGACACCAAGCAAGAGGAAATTCCAGAAGCTGACTCCTTTTCCCATCAGTTAACCACTTCTCACACACACATTAAGCAATTTTCAGTACTGTTTTCTGAGAAGTATGAATAGTAGTGTAGACCATTTTGACTGCTACCGTTGGTGTTGTCAACATTCAGGCTGCCCTTTGCTAGGAAAAGCTTGGCATCCTTTTTCATGCTGGCAATGGGGGCATGACACTATCCACCAATATCAGGCCATTTCCTGGTATTTTGAATTGCAGATACAGAAGCACAATATCCCACATTTATAATCTGGAGGGATTTTGAGAATTGAATCCATGATTAAGATGACACTGAAATAAATCTGCTCTACCATGCCAAAAATACTTCTATGTTTGTCTTGTTTCTGTTATATATATTAACATGGAAGCATCCTTAGTTTGAAAGGAAAAGCAGAAGCATATGATGTTCTCACAAAAGAGAAGGGAAGACAAAGAGCATCTGGTGCACAGGTACTAAGGCTTGGGCAAGATCATACTCATAACTAAAAATATTGTTTCATTTTGTTGCTATAATGCCCAGCCACCCCTAGATCTGGCCCAGGGAGAAGGGATTCATTGAATACATTGATCAACAAGTCACATATCCTTGACCACCTACTAGAAGACCATGAGGGGAGTTATGTAACCATGTGGGATAATCCTGACTCTGCCATAGCCCAGTCCTCAGGTACTGTTACTCAACGCAGAAATCTATTACTATCATGTACACGTTCAGAAGGTATAGAAATGGGTTCTACAAACATACTGAAACACATACACAGTGTTCTTCCATGTGAGGACGGACTGTGAGTCAGTCTATTCTTCATGTGGCGTAGTGGGGTAGTCAAGTCGGCTGAGGACCACCGGTGTGTGTTGTTTTATTATTAATATATTTAAAAAAAACTCTTCTCAGGATTTTTTGAGCTTGCTTTAAAATGAGGCGAAACAATTTACTTATTTATGAGGCAATAGCCTTAATATAAATAGATTCCATTCATCTTCAGGGAAGCCATTGGCCATGCTGGTTGGGGGTCTCTGGGAGTTGTAGTCTCCCCCACAAAGTATATTTTCTTCCCCAATTTCTGAAGCAAAGCACTGCTCATCAGACAATTCAATGTATGTTCCAGGAATAACTATGGGAATTCATGATAACATCTTTCTGCAAGCCTGCTCTTGTGGCAACTAATTGTACAAGTGGAATTATCTGTGGGGTAGATGAGTATGCAGAGATTTGTATTAGTGAGTTTGAAACCAATTCTAAACCAATTCTGCTATATATAGCTCATTATGGTATACACATTTCTTACTTTAATTGGATTTGGTTGGGAATTGATCTGGAAGGGTCATGGAAGACAGGTGACGTGTACATTACTTCATTCACTGTTCCCTCATCAGGATTTTTGAGTCTCAGCTGCAGTATTGCATTTGACACTGGAGCACCTCCATTAAAAAGTAATGTGAGTATGGTGTCAGAGCAGTGAAAGTTATATTAAGGTAAAATAATAATGAAGCAATCTCATCAGCTTTATTGTCACCTTTAATGTGCTGTTAAAGGCAGACGTACTTGAGAAGAATTATTTCATCTTCCAACCAATTTCAATATGTCACACAAAATACCTAATGACAGTTACACAAAAAACAGTCACACAAAATACCCAACAACAAGCAATCTGTTCTTTTTCAGATGTGTCAGTACATTTTTAAAATACACCAATAGGCCAATAATGTACTAAGTTTCGAGTGACCAGAAGTCCCACCAGTGCAGCAATGCTGGATATTACTGCTTGTGCAAGCACCACTGCTGAAGAGGTGGGCAGCTTTCTTTCTGGAGAATACTGCTTGTGCAATGGCAATGCTGGTGCAAGCAGTGCAATCCCCACATTGTGAGACTGAGAGGATTTTTCCCCTGAAGAGGAGGTCAACAGGAAACAGGAAAATTGACACTTTAGGCTGCACTCTTCTGTGCATTGTCCTGCACTCGACCTGTTCAAAAACAACAGCCTAAGCCAGAATAGAATTCTAGCCTAAACTAGAATAGAGCAAATCATTAAATGAGGTTTGTTAAGCCAATACTTGTGTAAGTCCCCTGGGATCTATGGGTCTACTGTAGTTCTGAACCAGAGCTAGCTTACTTAGGACAGTAGAAGGAGCCTCCTTAATGTCTCTGAAACTATAAGAGATAGCAAAAGCTTTGCATTACAAATAAATATTAAGAAGGGATATCCAGATGCTTCAGTCCTAACCAACAATTAAATCAGAAAGTTGCTACACAAGTGCAGTTTAGTACCTATTGAGTATTCTGAAAAATCCACCAAATAAATGAAACACCATTCTGTAAATTACGTTGCGTAAAGTTGATGAAGTTATGAACTGCAGTGATTTTTTGGAAACAAAAGATGTCCAATCCCCCACCCCACCCCAAAGATCCTGAGGCTCCTGTGAAATCCCTTTTGTCATCAGGAAGCCATTAGGAGCACAAGCTGGGGCAGAGGAGTCTTTAATTACAAAAAAATGTCTGCCACAGGGATGATTCTACTGGTGGCAGTGATTCTCAGTAATAAAAGACTGCCCTCATCTCATGGCGTTCAATGACTTCTGGATGACAAAAAGGATTCCCTGGGAGCCTCAGTACCTTTTTTTTTTGGGGGGGGGGGGTTAGAATCAGAAACACTTTACTTTAAAAAAAATCACCGCAGCTGATAACATCAGCAGTGTTACACAGCATAATTTTTAGCACCAGCCAATATCGTAAACCCTTAGATATATACTGTTTTTGCTTAAACCCAGATCACATGTCTTAGGGTCATTTTTGATGTTATATGATGTTATACCTTTGTAAAAATGCTTTCCAAGAAGTGTGCATAAAAGGCATATATTTCCCTCTATAGCATGGACACAACTACAGGTGAAATTGAAGTGGAAGGTTTCTTTTCACTGCAGCTGCTCTCATAGCCATTGAAAAAAGCTGCTTTTTAGTTCAAAATACAAGTTTGCTTTTCATTAGTGTTAGCATCTATGGAACTTCACCCATTCCAAATGCAGGCAAGAATTCTCAATAACAGCTCTCTGCCACTGGAACCCTTCTTCTGCATCTACCAAAGCATTTGCACATCTTGCAACCACTATGTATAAAGGGCCTTAGGAACTAAGGCAAGAAACAAAGAGCTGGCTTCAGTTTAAGTAACTACATGATGCTGGCCAGATATCTCAGTGAGTTGGGAGTACCTAGCTGAGGAGCCAGAGACAGGAATTCAATTCTCCATTGTGCCTCTTGGGAGAAGAGCCAGCTTATGTGACTTGGACAAGTTACATGATCAAAGCATCTGCAGGAGAAAAGGTCAGCACACCATTTCTGAGTACTCTGTACCTAAGAAAACCTGGCAAGGATTGCCACAAGTTGGAATTGCATTAATGATACATAATACACACGTAAAATATGATTCATTAGTTTAAAATCATGTAAAGAACTCTGCTTGTCCCAGCTCCTGCCAACCTAGCAGTTCGAAAGCATGTAAAAATGTGAGTAGATAAATAGGCACCACCTCGGTGGGAAGGTAACGGCGTTCCGTGTCAAGTCGCGCTGGCCACTTGACCACGGAAACTGTCTTCGGACAAATGCTGGCTCTATGACTTGGAAACGGGGATGAGCACCGTGCCCTAGAGTCGGACACGATTGGACTAAATGTCAAGGGGAACCTTTACCTTTACCTAAAGAACTCTGCATATGGAAGAGGACACATTGCTGAATAAATGAAATTAATTTCATAAAAATATGTGTATTTGAACAGAGATTAGAAAATTTGTTGGGGAGCATGTTAGCCGGAGTATTCAGAGTGTTTTAGTCCAAAAAAGAAACATTTCCCATCTTTGCATTTGAAACAGAAAATGAAGATTTGCACAACAAACAGAGTGGCTGCAAACTAAAGGAAATATACATAAATCAGTGACATCCGTGAGACATGAACATGTAAATTATTTAACCACTGATTTAAATGAGAATTTAAACCCTTCATTTTCTTCACTTCATATCAACTGTACGCATACATATGCCCGAGTAAGCTATCATCATTATCTTACCTTTTGACCATGCTTGAATTTTTTTATATAACTTTTGTGTCCTTTAAATGTTGACTGCACAAGTCATATTTTTCATCTGCAATTATTTACATACATTCCACAGTCCTATCTCTAATGTATTAAAATATACAACATGCTGCAAAGGTAAAATAGTGAGACACTGAAATGAAATTATATGAGCTTTAGGTCATAAAGACAGGGTAACTTCAAGACACACAGGAGGAAAGCAGGAATGTCTGCTAGAAACTGCCGATTACATGAATTAAGCATTGTTTCTACCATCCTATCATTTGAGAACCTTCTGTTACATTTCTTCAAACATATCCTTTCCATAATATCTCTGATAAATTGTTCTGAAAGGAAATAAGGACCCTCTTGTGCACCCTAAAAATAATTTTACAAAGGCTCTTCCCAATGGGAACTATATGAGTTTGGTAGCAGGAGCAGAAAGATGTTCTGATTTAATTCCTGAATTTAATGAAAATGAAAATGAGTTCACAATGGATGGTTCATCCACAGCCATTCCCAGTTTTCTGCCAAATGTATTACTAATTTGTAATGTTCACACTAACCTTTTAGGAGTACATCTAAAACTTTAGGATTTGAAGTTTTTCCTCAGCCTGACAGTTTCCATCGTTTTCCCCTCTAATGTTCCACAGTCTGGGGAGTTATTATCCCCTAACAAGACCATCTAGAGTCTCAGATAATGGCTGAGGCAGCCTCAACAGGCAACCTGTGGTGTCAGGATGTAGTGGGGGAAGGTCTCCTTCCACACAAGTAGGAGGAAGTGGTGCTGTTCTACTCAGACCATGGGCTGCTGGTAGCTGTCCACTGACCTTGTTGGAGGCTACAAGAAGATCTGTGCATCCTGAAGAAGGAAACAGGAGAAGATGCCCAAACTAAAGAACGTATCCCACCAATCTCCTGGGAGAGTGCTTGTTGTATTTTGTGATGCCCCCCCCCCCCCGGTAACTTAACAATGTAAATAGCTTTTGGGGAAAAGATGGGATATGAATGCAGTCAATGACATGAAATATGAAAATCAAGTGAATGCTCGGCAGCACCATAAAGTGTGAATACAAGTGCTGATAAATCTCAGTAATAAGTCAAAAGAAAATTCTGCTGTGTGGCGCACGTCTGTTTAGAAAAATGTGTTTGCTGTTCATCTGTAAGGCAGAATTCCTACATCATCCACTTCAGGGCAGGACTTAGGATAATATTCCACATAACTCAATAAATTATAGTAATGTAAATAATGTACAGAATGTACTATAAAGATTCATTTTAGAAAACACTCAGTAGCCCTAGTATAAGGACAGCATGCAAGTTTTCTGCATAAAATATAACATAATTGTCCATCTTCTGAATACAAAGTTTTCTTCCCTAATAAGAAAAAGTAAATAATGGTTAAATAAATATTGGTTATGGGTTAATCCCTACCTTGCCCAATCCAGGAGTGTCTTTCACTTTGTTGACAGCTCTCAGCAAACATGGTGGAGCAGGTGGAGGAGAAGTCTGCAGGATAGTGCTAAACTTCGTAGCAAACAGATGAGATTCAGAAACAGAGGATGTAGAAGGTCTATGTTTCTTTTTCTTGGACGACAAGTTCAACTTCTGTGCAGCTCTGTAAAGGAAACACAATAAAGAGTTTAACAAATAGTTACATAAAATTAATAGCATCTTACTGACAATGGATATTGAAGCAGGCTCACTGACTAAGAAAAGCTTTTTTTTAATCTAATCCATCTTAAGTCACTTCTTTAAGAGGATAACTGTACTGATCCAAATGAATTTACTTACTTTAAACCAGTAAATAGTTAAATAGAGTCCAAAGTATACATTTCCTCCTTATTCCACAGAGTTCTTTAGCACACAGGCTCCATTGTAGCCAATCATCAAATTAATGAAGCACAGAAACTGCTATTTGTGTTTGACAATTCAGTTTCATAAGTGGACTTTTTGCTCACAAAGAACGGTTTTCATTCCTACATGTTTCGGAGCAGTGTGACTGCCTGTGGAGTCTCTGGATACAAGCAGCCAATCTTAATTATGTTAATGCTCATTATTAGATGCCCAAGTGAAATTAACAAACATGTAAGGGGCTAGCCCTAGCTATTTTATACTTCTGACACCTCATAAAGATCCAGCCTACTTCCTGACGTGTGGTTACCAATCAATTTTATGCTATCTGTAAAGAAGATGGAGAACCATACAAACTAACAATTCAGTAGGTTAAATAAATTAAGACTTTGATTTAGGTACTGAGAGCTAAGGTGAGGCATGCTTTCAATTTAAAAACAGACTTTTCCTATATCCAAATGCAGACTTTAACTTTATTTGGTCACAACTTTTATTTGTAGTAGTTGGCAGTTGAAAATGAAATTGGCATTGAAAAAATATTGAATACTGAGCAGGGGGCTACCTCCTGAATTTGACATCTTTAAATTCGCACCTTCTACAGTACACAAAAAGCAGTCTTGCTCTTTAAGAAAATTAAAATCCCATGTCCACAGGTAATACATTTATTAAGATTGACCAAAATATCTCTATATAGTAAGTAGGTTCTTTGTCTCTCAAAACTGTCCATCAAGCCAGATGTGCAAGAAAGCAGGGTGCAAATTAAAAAAAATGATCTGATGTTATACCACAAAGACTGCATAGTAGGTGGGAAATTTTGGGGAGATGTAGTAAAAAAAATCCAAGTTCTGGAAGAAAGCTATAGATCTCTGGTAATTTCACAACTAATTGGATGCTCAGAATCTTACCACATGAGTGAGGATGTAGTGATTTATTATGCTGAGCAACAGGATTTTGGCCATTGTGTCTGAATCAGTTTAGAGCTGAAATGCATGCCCACACATAGTTTAACTTTGCTGTTCCAGTATTGATGGGGTGTAGGTGGGAATGACTAAAAAAAAACCAATAGTACTAAAGGCAAATCTCAAAACACACTGCAAATGTAAAATTCTAGTTCAAAATTTGAAATTCAGGTACTTTAGACTTGGCATCCCTCAGTGTTTTTTTATTTGTAGGTTTCAAAGATGAACTTTTATCAACTGTTCGCTGCCAAATCCTGAATAGCTTATAACTTAATTTTTTTTAAAAAAAGCAATGCATTATATATCAACTATTAAATATTAGACAGCCTTACAAGGGCTGTGCATCAACCAAAAAACACCACTAAATACAGCATTATTTATAATATACTTTTTGTCCTGTCAGGGAAGATTGAGATCTTTTGGACTTAATAAGAAAATAGTTAAAAGGCAGCTCTGTGATTACTACTGATCTGCCTCTCTAATGCCAAACCACAGAAACTTGAATGAGTTTTAGGACATTCCATGAACGAGTGACAGTTAGGAGAATGCTTTCCTTGTTCTATGCCCTAAGACATCCAGAGTAAATCCTGAAAAGTGCTCATGAAAGGGTAGTTTCCAACCACTCCTTCAACAATATTAATGATAATTGTGTTGTGTCAAGTAAATTATGATTTGTGGTGACGTATTCCAGGGTTTTCGAATTATAGAGTACTCAGAAGTGGTTTTTGTGGGGGCGCCTTGGAACTGTGCAGCTTCCCCAAGGCTACACAGGCTGGCTCTTCTCCCAAAATAGTTGAATCGTGGCTCAGACATCCTAGCATGCATAATTAACTCATAGTGATAAAAAGTAAAAGTGGAAAAGGAAAGTCAAATCAGAACATATTCTACAAAGAACAGAATGTTCACCATATGAGGAGGTGTGAACTTGCAATCTGCTTTCTGGCAGATTCGGTGAATTCACATAAGCTGGCCTACAAAAAAAGGATCAGAAAAAAAAACTTTAGGCAACCCACCTCATACTGCGGCTAGGTAATTTTAGCTAAGAACATTAAAAAAGTCTGGCACCTTGCTAATCTGCTGAGCTCGAAATGAATCCCCAATTCTTAACCATCCCCTTCTGTTGTTTATATGTTGGACTAAACAGTATCTTCATTTGTCTATTTCTCAATGTCCTGCCTTCTGCTTTACCTTTTCTGACCCTAAATTAATTTCTTTCATTAGAAAGAAAAAAGATCATTTGTATACAACTCTAAAATGAATACAATCATATGTATACATTTTGAGCTCCTGCTTTCAAGCTCAATGGTCACTTATTACTCAAAAATGTTAACTGTTTAGCTTAGATTACACAAATTCCATTATTTAGATAAACCTAAATTACTTTTATTCTACAGCATTTAGTACGTTTCTTAGTCCATCTTGTCACTCCTGTGTCTCTCACACCCTCCAGTTCCACACTGCTTAGCTTTCTCAAACTTCCTCAAGTACTTATTCAACTAGAAGGCCCGATGCTGATATTTTTCCCCTTAAAAAAGAAACAACATTGGAAAGTAACTGGCCTTTTCAAAACCTTAGAATGATATGCCATTTTGACAGTGCTAACCTTTGGAATGGCATTAAACCAGAAGAACCTTAATTCATTCTGGCCAACAATTGGAAAAAGAATGTAAAATATATATGTTACAACTCTTTTTTTCTTTAAAAGTGAAAAACTAAAAAAGGAGAGAAAGAACAGAATAACTACACTGTTCCTACTCATGGAAAGGAAGTCAAAAGATACATCTCTCTGTAACACCAAATAAAAGAGGATTTAGAAGAAATGGTTGATGTTTATAAGACACCTCTAAAAACTGTATGTGTGAAAAGCAACTATCTACATTTTAAATGAGGGATGGTTATGTGGAGTGGATCTTTTGGATTGCCCTGGACTTCAGGACATTTACTTCAGCACATTAGCTATTTTAAGGGTTGATACAGCTAGAGGGGTGCTAGAATACAGAAGTCTAATGAAGAAACCAGTACAAATTAAATAATGAAAATATATTAATTAAACCAGACCTTTAGCAATGTAATGCATAAGTTTGAATTCCTCAAGTAGAATAGTCCCTTAATTCACATACTGTCCCTCAGAAAACAAAAAAAGCAAAATTTAGCTTAGTTAAAAGTAATTAGCAAATGGTTTATTGGGTACATTTTGCTGTTAGAAGAGAAGAGGGTTTCTACTCTTTCTCCTACAAGGGATTTAAAGCTTCCATTTCTGGCTTACTCTTTTTTATGTGTGTGCATGTGGGTCTGGTCTCTGGGTGTCTGTGTGAATTTCGTTGTATGGGTATACTTTGTATATACTTACAATGACAATAAATTTATTTGATTATTTGATTTGATTTGACTCTAAACTTAGTTTTAACATGGGTTGGTGCAAGAATACTGTATGGCAGTTCGTCACTGTTACTTTAATTGGATCATGCTACTATCAGGAAACTACCATTCTTTGTAATATACCCCCTTTTCACCTCAGAGTTTAGGAGGAGTCATAACACAATAGGAGGAGCCAAACAAGCCTTCTGCTTCATAGAACAACTATAAGCAAGATGTGATTCTAAGTGGTCCTGGATTTTGCCTCCCCCACCCGCCATCAAGTGGAAGAGGCCTGTGTGAGTTTACCAGCACAACTGTATCTCCACAATACATAGACTGGGAATGGTGGCTACTAAGTGCTGCAGAGTTGACAGGCAGTCAGTAAGTGAAACCTCTCCTCCCCTTCAATGCATCTGACATTTTTATGGGAACAAAATAGGATAGGGACCCCCCCTTTTTTTTTTTCCAGGACCTCATGCCAGAGATGGGCAGGGTGCTCCCAAAAGATTGGAAGGCTTAAATATGGAGTCTAGATAAGGTTGCAAGGAAGAACAACATGCATTATGCAAAAATAAGTCGCATCATGAATGTTATTATCAAATCCACACCAAAGCACATCAAAGGATACCACTTGAATGAGCAGTTTACATAGGTTAGAGCTGGCATCTCTTTCCAACAAAGCAAACACTTTTGGCTGGATTTAGTTCTGGTCAGCAAGGCCTGCTCAAACACATAAGCAGAGAAGTGTACTAAGCAGTTGCCTCCATTTCAGAGGTGCTAATTAATCAATCACTGCTGCCCCTATTTTACACATTTACTCAGAAGAAAGCTTCAATGGAGTTTCCTTGTAAGTATATTTAGGATTTTAGGCTAAGCTTAGCCAACCAAGCAAAGGGGAACTATATGTGACAATGAGTGAGATGAGTCATGAATGAAATGAAACTCTTCAGATGAAATTAATCTCAGTCTGGTTCTCAAACCTTTGTATTTTTTTCCCCATTTAACCATTCCAAGGCAGACTTAAGAAGATCTGGATATAATTTTAGTTTCTGCTTGCCTCACAGTGTGGATATGCTCATGTGTGAGAGAGTTTCTGTGTCTGCCAGGATCTATAAACACGTCTCTTAAGAGCCCAGTAAACACTTTACGGTTGTTGTTCTTATTTTTATGCACATATTCAATTTCATAGCAACAATAAAGCTATCCAAGCTGTGCCTTTCAGAGCTCTTTCTGTTTTACATCTTGGGTGGTTTAGCTCCTTCAGGTTTTGGCCTCCTACAATACCCACTAACCAAACTCTGCTGGAGGTGGTATAATCACACACCAAAGCATTGTCACAACTTGTTACATAATAATAATACACAGTCAGAGCCAAATCTGTAATCCTAACACAGAGCCTGACCCCCCAAATCCTCAGTCTTCTTTGTCAGACATGTAATTGTACTGAAATCAGTGGGGTCCTCCTCTAATCTGAGACACCAATCTTATACTTGCTGTGAATCTATTGACTTGCGTCACTGTCAGCATGCATCATTTCCATGCAAGGTTGTGGACTGTGAGGATTTTTCACTGGGGCTCCTAATGATACCATCAAAGATATCTTTGCACTCTTGGTTTGAAATGTTAAGACATTCCTACTGTTTGGTTTTTGAAAAGGGAAGAAGGTTACTTGGTATCAGAAAGTTTGAAATTGTAAAAAATAAGGCTAAGAAGAAGAAATCAGTATATACATTCAAAACACGCATCAAGGTGATAAAAGACAAGTAAGCCATTTCCTTGTCCTAGATCATAACTATGAATAATACTCACTTAACTTTCTTTTACTTCCTGTCCAAGAGACTACAGTTGGATTTACTGGGATTAGACATGATATTATTCCTTGAACAGCTTCTATAGCAAAGTTCTGTAAGATCTTCCACCATAAGATTTTTTTATGATTTTAAAATCCAATAGGCTGACCAAATATGTCTTGAAAGGAAGACGTCAAGCATTCCCTGCTTGAACCAAATAAAACTGTTGTGGCTCAGAAGAATAAAACCAGGTAGTTACAGTGGATATAAAAAGTTTACACACCCCTGTTAAAATGTCAAGTGTCTGTAATGTAAAAAAATGAGACAAAGATAAATCATTTCAGAACTTTTTCCACCTTTAATGAGACCTATGAACTGTACAACTCAGTTGAACAACAAACTGAAATCTTTTAGGTGGAGGGAAGTAAAAAAAAATTGAAATAATATGGTTGCATCTGTGTGCACACCCTCTTATAACTGGGGATGTAGCTGTGTTCAGCAGTAAACAATCACATTCAAACTCATGTTAAGTAGGAGTCAGTACACCCCTGCCATCATTTAAAGTGCCTCTGAGGAATCCCAAATAAAGATCAGCTGTGCTAGTAGGTCTTTCCTGACATTTTCTTAGTCACATCCTACAGCAGAAGCCATGGTCCGCAGAGAACTTCCAAAGCATCAGAGGGATCTCATTGTTAAAAGTCAGGAGAAGGGTACAAAAGAATTTCCAAGGCATTAGATATACCATGGAACACAGTGAAGACAGTCATCATCAGGTGGAGAAAATATGGCACAACAGTGACATTACCAAGAACTGGACGTCCCTGCAAAATTGATGAAAAGACTAGGAGAAAATTGGTCAGGGAGGCTGCCAAGAGGCCTACAGCAACATTAAAGGAGCTGCAGGAATATCTGGCAAGTACTGGCTGTGTGGTACATGTGACAACAATCTCCCGTATTCTTCATATGTCTGGGCTATGGGGTAGAGTGGCAAGACGGAAGCCTTTTCTTACGAAGAAAAACATCCAAGCCCGGCTGTGAAGGATAGAAGACTAGTGTGCCGTCCTCAAACCAAAATGTACAGGAGGAGACGTATGGATGTGCAGAGGGAGTGCTTATAGAGATAGAGGAGGAAGAAGCGAGAGAGGAGAAGGCGTTAGACGTGTGTCTGGCGGAGGATAAAGGGGAGGAGCAAGATTTGATAGTGTGGGAGGAGGTTATAAAAGAGTGGGGTGATGCGCGGGAGTTCAGAGTGGAAACAGACCAGACACCGAGACGCACGAGAGACTGCGCCGTTGAGAGAGAAAGCAGTGAGGTCATCTCTAATGAGGTCTGTGATTTGACAAAAGATTTCCCTAACCTGAAGACCGGTGGAGGATTGCTCCCGGATCCAGGCTTACGGAGACAGGAGGGAAAGGGGGCTAGACCACTAGAATGGACGGTGGTGGTCTACCCCTGCAACCAAGGTGGAGGGAGGAAAGTGGTTCGTCCCAGTCCCTCTTTCAACAATCCACCTCTCAAATGGGACTGGGCGAGACATCCCTGTTGCGGGACAGTATGCGCGGTAAGGAGTACTCCCTTGAGGGTGATGTCGGATCGCGAGCGTTTTGGTCCAGCCCCAATGTGAGAAGCGACTTGTTCACGCCAGAAGCTAAGATCCTAAGTTACAAGACTTTACCTGAATTGAATTGTTTTGATCCGTTTAATTTAGTCGAAACAGAAGTTGATGTAAATAAAGTTGAACCAGTTGGATTTTTAAAACAGCCTCCGTCTCTTATTCCCGCCAAAATGAGGGAACCGTCACCAACTTTTGAAGAACCTGATCACACCGGCTAAATTTTGCAATAACATATCTGAAGTCTCCCAAAAGCATGTGGGGAAAAGTGTTATGGTCTGATGAAACCAAGGTTGAACTTTTTGGCCCTAATTCCAAAAGATATGTTTGGTGCAAAAACAACACTGCACATCACCAAAAGAACACCATACCCACAGTGAAGCATGGTGGTGGCAGCATCATGCTTTGGAGCTGTTTTTCTTCAGCTGGGACAGGGACCTTAGTCAAGGTAGAGGGAATTATGAACAGTTCCAAATACCAGTCAATATTGGCACAAAACCTTCAGGCTTCTGCTAGAAAGCTGAACATGAGGAGGAACTTCATCTTTCAGCATGACAACGACCCAAAGCATACATCCAAATCAACAAAGGAATGGCTTCACCAGAAGAAGATTAACGTTTTGGAATGGCCCCGCCAGAGCCCAGACCTGAATCTGATTGAATATCTGTGGGGTGATCTGAAGAGGGTTGTGCACAGGAGACACCCTTGCAATCTGACAGATTTGGAGCGTTTTTGCAAAGAAGAGTGGGCAAATATTGCCAAGTCAAGATGTGCCATACTGATAGACTCATATCCAAAAAGGCTGAGTGCTGTAATAAAATCAAAAGGTGCTTCGACAAAGTATTAGTTTAAGGGTGTGCACACAGATGCAACCATATTATTTCAGTTTTTTATTTTTACTTTCTTCCACCTAAAAGATTTCAGTTTGTTGTTCAACTGAGTTGTACAGTTCATAGGTCTCATTAAAGGTGGAAAAAGTCCTGAAATGATTTATCTTTGTCTCATTTTTTTTATATCACAGACACTTGGCATTTTAACAGGGGTGTGTAAACTTTTTATATCCAGTGTATTGTTATTACAGAACACAATGTAACAATAAGCCTCCACAAGTAGAAAATTTAATTTAATTTCATGCATTTTTTTACAAATTAGGATTAATTAACAGAATACTTTCCTGTCACATAGGGAAGTACCATAGCAAAGTGCTAAATGTTTTCTATTTCATGAAGAATTAGTAGATGCTGGAAATAATCAGTACTAAAGACACTCTATATATAGATATATTATCTTTCAAAAGATGGTATTTAAAAACAAAATGTAACCTTTAAAAATAAGGGTTAAAATTGTGTCTGTCCTCTTTTACATGGTGTCAAGAAACTGAGATGCAGAATTCATCTTGAGTTAGGTCTGAGTCTGTCAGAAAATGATGATTTAGAAATTTGCCCAGCAAATGGAAGGAAAATGCATGTGTCTTTCTTTATCTCTTGAGAACAACCATCCCACGGACAAATTGGTACAGTGCTAATTAGAGAACTGGTCTTAACTGGACTGAGGACAAGATAGGAAACACTGCCTGCCTTCCAGAATATTCAGAGAAGAATGAGACCCTGGCTGGCTGATAGCATGGAACAGACTATAAATGGACTTTAATGTATAAAAGGGGGTGAGATGTACATTAGTTGGCTTAGCTTACTTCTTAGGAGGATGCTGTGCTTAGTCACTATCCTGTTGTGTTGTTATTCTAAGATTCTGTGTATGCTCTGAAGCTATACTGAATTTTATATTAGATAGTGAATCGGTTTCCTTGTTTCCTTGTTGTGATCTTCTGCTTTTCCCTAAATTTGTTTCATTTAATGATTTTTTACTTTTTGCCTTTTCTGGTATTTTTTCTTATTTTTGCCTTTTTTGCCTTAATATATATTAAGGTAATATCTTCTCCATATTAAGGCCTAGTCACTGACTCAGAGAGTACTCATACTAAATCCATCCTAGACCCTTGAATACCTACCTGTGGGGTATTTTGGGTGTTACGTGAGTGTGGTGAGAGTAGTACTTTACAAGGCTGGTGTCCTTTATGGAGTTACATAGCTTTGTGGAATTTTGCTTCCTGGTTGACACAGGTGAGTCATAGCTGGACTTGGTATGCTGGAAGCTGGGTTCTGCCAGGAGGTTCTGTAGTCAGCACCACAGGTCGCCCCAACTAGATCTGACACACACTTAGGAAACAGAGTATGATGGCAGAGTGGAAGGTGAGGACTAGGGCAATGTGACACATGGGCCAGAATCCTATTCATGCTGTGGACCTCTTTAGGACCTGTGGTGGTGATTTTCAGGCATTGAAAGAGATCCCTAGGGAACCTCAGAATGAGGCAAACAGGGAAATATTAATTAAAGATTATAGTCTGTGGCCTTATGCAAGTGGAGCTGTATGAACAGGATTCTGGCCATGGTTTCAGTCTATGGATATTCTGTATCAGCGATAGATTCCCTTTCATTCAACACAACAGAGATGTCTACATGTGTTTACTAAAGTGTTGGAGGTTAAAAACACCCCGGTTTTGTAAAATTTATACACTTGACCTCAAATGTAGGCTGAATGAGAATTAGTGTTTCCTGAATATCAGATATGCTATGCAAATTATTATATGTCAATATTTAAAATAAAGGAATTTGGCAAGATCCATCACTTTAATTATTGAAAGATCTGGCTTGTCTTCACATTGTGATCAAATAGTCTCAGTGCCTCTACAAGTTGGAAATGAATATTATTCATTCATTTATTTAAAAGAAGAAGAAAACACCTCACACTTGTCATTATACCCTGATGCACCCCCTTTTTAAAGCTCTGAAAATGTTATAAAGTTAGTTTTCCAATTTGCAGTATATATATGTATGTATATATATGTGTATATATGTACACACACACACACACACACACACACACACACAGAGGCCCTTGCTCCAGTTAGCCTACATCATGCCAGGCAGAGTGGGGAAGCAGCAGAACGTCAAAAAATTCAGCTTGTTAACAGAAAACCTACATAAAACTGGAAAGAAAGGAAATAGCTATCTCTGCCTTTTGTACTTTTTGATTTATTTACACACACTAAAAATCTACTTAAGACCACTGGTGTATGCCAGCCCTCTGTGTTGAATTACAATTTAAAACTCTGTTTAAAATTATCTGAACAGTTTAATGTCATTATATATGTTATGGACCCACCACCTTGGTGTAACTAACATTTCTTAATAACAACGTGTCGCAATTACTGCATTACATAAAATATTTACAATCTAGCCTGTTCTAATTGCAGTCACGTTCTCTTGAAACTGAACCAAATATGAATGTGCCTTCAACTTGCCCTTAAAATGACTCTGAACATCCACTGTTAAATAACTTTTCCTTCCTTCTTTCCTTCCTTCTTTTACATTTTTATCCCACCCAACTAGTAGCATAGCTACTACTCTTGGTGGCACACACAACCAAACATAACACTAATAGGAAGCAATAAAAACCACTGGTAAGGAAAATTCCAAATCCCAGGACCATGATAAACAAGAACTGATGGGTGCAATGATCCAACAAGCTTCTAGGGCGCAAAAGATTCACAGGAACGGACCAACAGAAGAACATAAGATTACTTTGGGGCAAACTAAAGAAAGGCTTAGGAGAACAACCATGTCTAGATGGGTAGATGTTTTGAGGGGGAGGCAGCCATACAGGTAACAAGGTCCTAAACCATTAAGGGCTTTAAAAGCTAACTTAAACACCTTAAATTTGGGCCAGAAGCATACAGGCAGCCAATGCAGATGGGCCACAACAGGAGTTATATGGTCACATTGAGATGTTCCAGAGACCAATCTGGCAGCAGCATTCTGCACTAGCTGCAGCTTCCAAACTGCTTTGAGGGGCAGCCCCTCGTAGAGAGTGTTGCAGTAGTCTATTTTTGAGGTTACAAGCACATGGACCAACCTTGTGGGGATTTCCTGTTGAGATGGGGTGGAGGTGTGCAATCTGCCTCAGCTGGTAAAAGGCAGAGTTGTTCATGGCCACGATCTGATATTCCATTGTGAGGGCCGGGTCCAGCAGCACACCAAGATTTTGCATCTGATCTTTCAGAGGGAGTATGACCCCATTAAGACCAGGCAGACAGATGGATACACATCTGTGATTCAGCTGGAATCTTATGTTATAGGGAACTGTCCAAAGGACTTGTGAAGCACTCCAAAAGATTCAAAGAGACAGGGAGGGGAAAAAGTGAATGTAGAAGTAACCAAACCAAATAGGTAAACACTATTCCTGTTATAGCTTCTGGAGAATTGAAGAGAGTATTAGCAACTAAATTGTAGGTCAAGTAACTAAGGCCACAACATAAAATTACCGCTTTGTCTGATGTGATCACCATTGCTGTAACTCAAAGATATATGAACTTGGAGGTAACTGTGGACAGTCCTGGGCTACAGGAAACAAGGAAAGACATAATGATTAGACTGGAAAGAAGCCATCTCCAGCTAACAGCACAAGGCATAAGAAAAATTTAGGGGGAGACAATGACGGATAATGCAGGATGTATTTCTGTACCAATAAAGATGGTCATCTTTATGCTGGTTCTCACATAAAGCTCCTCTGCCTGAAGTTACTTTCATTATATTAAAATGAAAGGAGCCAGTCCCTCCCTGCATTTCTTTAATGCATGGATCAGCTTCTGGCACTTCTGAAAACAATCACTGGAAATACAGAAGAATCATAGTTATTTAAAATATCAATATAAACATCTGTGCCTGAACAGAGTTCTGCAACAGAGGAGGTCCCATGTTTTCCATTTTTAAAAAAAAATCCTAAAATCACACTGTGTGTGATGCAAATATAGAATATCGACGTTCTACAGTAAATGTGTTGTCTTCTAAATATATGTTTCATATTCAGAGTTTGCACAATTAGACATATCCTTACTCACCTTTTAATGTATTAATATCTTGGCATGAGAAAATTAAGATTGAATCTTTTCGAAATGCTTGAGGGTAGGGTTTTTGTTTTTTTTTTCAAATTGCAATAACAGAACCTCAGCTAAAATGCATATTACAGGTCAGGAAAAGTACTACAATGTCGAACTACTCAGCAGCATGATTAAATAGCATCAAGGAAGCTACGGTGGGGAGGGGGAATCCCTTGCCTAGACCTGCGTCCTCTGTCACAGCCTACTCCTTAAATATAAACCATTACAATACTACTCCTGACACAGTGCTAGATTTGTGGAAACTTTGCACAGACAAGGAGAACTAACTTGAACACACAAAAAGGGATCTTGAGGAAGATGTTGGTAGTAACATTAATACAAATAAATAAAATATGTATTCATATAAATATAAAATATAATAAAATTTGTTCAAATGAAATTGGAAGGAGAGGTGCTCAGAGAGGTGAATGATGTAACGCTTAAAGGATGGTAAGGGGAGGATAAGGAGATTACAGAGAAGGCATATGAATTGTTTGCATGAAAGAGGCTGCACTATGAAGAGGTGGAGGAGATTCCTTGTCTTAACTGCTATCTTTGGAAAGTTAATCTATGGAACAGAGGCAAATACTGGTGACAAGAGACAGTGTCTTTGACCATACTGACAAACTGAAAACAAAGAAGTTATAGGGTCCAGATGGTAGCCACTCGAGATCTCTTTAAATGGCAACTCTGTTATCTTCTAATGGACTCTTTACCCCTACTCTCTCTTCAGTTCCTGAATCATTCAAAGACCTCTCTTCTTACCCCATGATTCAGGAATCTTTGGTGAAAGGATTTTCAATCTCATTAAACAATGTCAACCAGACCACCATTCTACGCATGGTTGCTTGTCAAAGAACTATAAAAAAATAAAAGAACCCAAATATACAATTCACCATGGAAAAAGAAATAGAGGGACAACTCCCTTTCTTAGATGTCATGGTCATATGCAAGCCTGACCTCCTATTGGGACACAAGGTCTACAGAAAACCCACCCACACAGACCGGTACCTACACAAAAACTCCAACCAAGACTCACGACAAAAAAGAGGCATAATCAAAGCACTGGTAGACCATGCGAATCGGAACTGTGAAGCTCAATTTCTCAGCACCAAACTCAACCATCTGAATTGGGCCCTACAGGCTATTCCAAGAATGAAATCACAAGAGCCATCAAACTGAGAAAACAACACCGAACTGAAGAAGAAAAACAGCCACCCACAAATAAAGTATTTCTGCCATACATCAAAGGGGTCACAGACCGCAGGGGGAAACTTTTGAAAAAACACAATCTACAAACAGTATTCAGGCCCACCACAAAAATACAACAAATGTTATGGTCAGCAAAGGACAAAAGGGACCCCCTCACCACTGCAGGAGTATACCGGATACCTTGCAGTTGTGGCCAGGTATATATTGGGACCACAAAACGCAGCATCCACACCAGAATCAAAGAACATGAAAGACACTGCAGACTAAAACAACCGGAAAAATCGGCACTGGCTGAACATGCCCTGAAACAAGCTGGACATGAAATTCTATTTCAAAACACAGAAGTACTGGACAACACCAGCAATCATTAAGTTAGACTACACAGGGAAGCCATTGAAATCCACAAACATCAGCGAAGCTTCAACAAAAAAGAAGAAAGTCTAAAACTCAACAAAGCCTGGCTCCCAGCACTGAAAAATACAGCCTGCAAAAAGGTCAACAAACTCTACCCAGCCACAAGGACTGGTGATCACTGCACACAAAAGACTAGCTAACAACACCCATCAATCACAGTGACAGATCATCTCCCCCCTTGTCACAACAATACACCCACAACAAAAAACACCCTGATCACCATAATCACCCAATCTCCTGAAAAGGACAAAAAGCTGATCCCACAGCTACAAATACTCAACTATCCCACACACTACACCAGAACACAGACAGAGTTCTAACTCCTGTCCTCTGAAGATGCCAGCCACAGAGACTGGTGAAACGTTAGGAAGAAAAACCTCCAGAACACGGCCAAACAGCCCGAAAAACCTACAACAACCATCAGATCCCGGCCGTGAAAGCCTTCGAGAACACATCTAAAATAATACTTTCAGTAATTTATTCAGAACAGGAATTAAGCTAACTGGTCTTTAATTGCATGGATCCCTTCTGGCTCATTTTTTGAAAAACTACTACATGGATGTTTCCCAATCTAATGATACAGATGTCAATCTCAGAAACAGGTTGTATTTGATTTTCAGGGGGAGAAAAACCCAAAGCAGAAAATGTGTTAGTTTGTTTTGTCAATAAGATCTA
The DNA here is from genome assembly GCA_037013535.1 of Intellagama lesueurii. Taxonomy (NCBI): domain Eukaryota; kingdom Metazoa; phylum Chordata; class Lepidosauria; order Squamata; family Agamidae; genus Intellagama; species Intellagama lesueurii. Next base: position 299,948,646 of record JBAJHW010000001.1, on the reverse strand, counting down.
GAACTTCATTTTGAATCCACAGTTTGCCTCAGTTCTTCAGATTCCTTTGCTGAAAAATGTTCAGAGACAGCTACCTACGGCCTCCCTAGTGAAGACAAATGCCAAAAGTTTATTTAGCTTTCCTATAATCTGTTTATCCTCCTTAACATATTTTTAACTGCCTAGTGATTGAATTGACCAACCTCCTCCCAAAGTCGTAAGAGCTTTCTTGACTCTAATTACTCCAGGAGAGTACTTCACACATATTTTCTTGGTCAGAAGTAGACTTTCTAACTGATTCTATTACTATGATTTTCAACAAACTAAAAGCCTTCTGGAGAAATCTGACTCTCTTGACTCAGAGCCGAGTTACACTAGGGAAAAACATATTTGAATCAAGTTTAGCATGTTTTAAATCATTTTTTTTAAAGTTGACTACACGACACACATGGAAGTGTGGATTGTTTTGACAGGGAATTGTGTAATTTTGATCAGAAGCAAGGTAAAATACTCTTCCACCAGAGGGTAATTTATTTTAACTCAGATGTCAAATTGATGTATTTTGAATCGTACTGGCATACGTGAACTAATGTCAGTGTAAATTGCGTCCTTCTTCACCCCCTCTGTGCATGTAAGTCTCCATTCTTTGCAAGTAATGGACTGGATGAAAGTGAATAAACTGAAGCTTAATCCAGACAAGACAGAGGTGCTCCTTGTCAGTTGAAAAGCAGATCAAGGAATAGGGTTACAGCCTGTGCTGTATGAGGTTACACTGCCTCCGAAAACACAGGTGCACAGCTTGGGAGTGTTCCTGGATTCATCCTGGAGCCTGGATGCCCAGGTTTCAGTGGTGGCCAGGAGTGCCTTTGCACAGTTAAAACTAGTGTACCAGCTGCACCCATTTCTTGACAGGTTTGATTTGGCCACAGTGACACATGCCCTAGTTACATCTCGGCTGAATTACTGTAACGTGCTCTACATGGCTTTTAAAAGTGTTCGGAAACTCCAAAGGGTCCAAAATGCTGCAGATAGATTGCTAACTGGGACTGTTAGGGAACATATAACTTTCACTGTTACAGCAGCTCCACTGGCTGCCGATCTGTTTCTGGGCACAATTCAAAGTGCTGGTTTTTACCTATAATGCCCAATCGGCTTGGGTCCAAGCTATATAAAAGACCGCATTGCCCTCTATGAGTCTGCCCGAGCTTTAAGATCATCAAGGGAGGCCTTTCTCTGGGTCCCATCACCCTCACAGGTGCACTTGGGTGGACATGAAGAGGGCTTTCTCTGTCGCTGCTCCCAGACTCTGGAACTCCCTCCCATAGGAGGATAGGATGGACCCATCTTTGTTGTCTTTCCTCAGGCAGGCAAAGACCTTTGTCTTCAGGCAAGCTTTTCCTTAATGACTGGTGGTCTGAGAGGGTTTTTTAAATGGACTGTTGTGTTCTGTAGTTCTATTTTTTAGTATTGATTTTATTTACCGTTTTTAATATAATACTTGTTTGTTTTTTAATATTTGTATACTTACTGTTTTAGCTTTAAAATATTGTCTTTTTAATGGTGTAAGCCGCCTTGGGTCCTTATTAAGGAGAAAGGCGGGAAATAAATAAATAAATAAAGTTTGCTTCCGTGTGTGTGTGTGTGTGTGTGTGTGTGTGTGTGTGGTGGTGCTGTTGAATTGGGGTTGCCAGTGGAATCAAGGGAGAAGAAAGCAGTGGCCCTCCAAAGGTGTGTGTAAGAAAAGCTGCCTGCAATGCCATGGCTCCTGCTGCTGTGCCTATTAAAGGAGAGGTGCAGCTTCTGCTTCTCCCACCCTACCCCTGTGCTGTCCTGCCACTTGCATCCATATCAGCTCTCATGTTATTCTTGTTTTAATGGTGGCTGGGAGTGCTCTTGAAAAAGCAACAAACAAGCCTGGCGTGTGTTGCCTAGCGAATGGCAATCCATTAATCATGGCAAGCGGCATGAGCTCTTCACGTGTAGTGGCTGCGCCCAGTGCCTGCACCCAGAGCCACCATCTGTACAGCCAGTTAATCAGGTAAAAGAGAGGCACCTCAATCTCTGAAATGAGGTGACAGGTAGGGTTGTGTGAGTAGTGACCATGGTTTGTGGTGTCTACCATTCTTCTAGCCCCAGGCTGTGGGGAGATGGAGAAAATCCGCTTTCATTCTTTGAGGATTCTTAGCTCATTTGCTGACGACGGTTGTTGTAGATCAGGTGTGTGTGGCTGCTTAATAATATTAATGTGTCAGGGAAAATCCTCTTGTCTTTTAAAGAAGGACGGGAAAGAACAAAAGGCTGACGAAGGTGAATTTAATAGAAAACAATCTTTCCTTCTTGCTTTACTTGATTTTTATTCCTTTTTTCCCTCCCCCATTTTGACCCTCTCTTTACAGACCTGCAGCAGATACTTAAAATACTAGCTAATGTAGGCTGCTTTCCTCATCTGTGTTCTCTGGGAGCTATCCCCAAAAGATATGAATGGCTCTTTTGGAGCAATTTCCCTCTCTTGCAAGCCTAGAAGATGTTGGGCTTTGTTGAGGGCAGGCTGGCATACACGGGACAAAGTTTCAATTGCAACCATTAAAAAACAACAACAACCATGCAGTAACCTCAACAAATATACAACACAGCTTAAAAACAGTTGTACAACTGTATACTTAACATGTATTCTGGAGGAAACAGCACTAAGATGACTGACATCACCTATATCTCATACTAGGTTCTGAGAGATACTTAGAAATAAGTGTGGATTGCCTTCCCTCTAGTCAATACTATGACCAAATGTCCGAAGGCAAATCATTTAGGTTAACTAGACACATTTAATAACAGTAAGCATGCAATCAAGTTCATTTGGGCTTATGGCACCCCTTCTCAACATTTTCCCCTTCTTCTAGGGTATCCTATACATAATGTAGCTTCCCCAAGGTCATATGGGCTAGCTGTCCACCCAGGAGGCATAGTAGGGAATCAAGCTCCTGACTAGAGATGGGGATATTCGTATTCAAATATCCCCCCACAGGTGGAAATAACGAGGGTTATTTCTGGCCCCATGGGGCCAGACTGTCCACTCACCATTCTGCCGTGGACACGAGCTAGGCGGAGCCTTCCTATCGCGCTGTTGTCCACAGTGGATTAGCCACTCCTGGCAGGAGGCAGGATGACAAGCCTCTTTGCCAGGTCGCAGAGTAACTAATCCATTACAGACAGCAGCGCAATAGGAAGGCTCCGTCGAGCTCGCATCCGCGGCAGAATGGTGAGTGGGAATAACCCTTGTTATTTCCACCTGTGGTGGGATATTCGTATACGAATACAAATACCCCCATCTCTACTCCTGACTCCTGACATGCACTCCTTCTATAAAATGTGCTCCTTTTTCTTCATGAGAGTACCATAACTTACATTACTTAGAACAAAAATTACAAGTCTGTCATGCTGTTGCATTTTTAGCTTTTAGTGCTGGCATTTAAATAAGCCCTTTCTTCTCAATCTTCTACTTTCAATCAAGTGAAATGAAAAATGACATTAATTGAATACACTACTCAAAAGAATAATTCATGGGAAGGAGCAAATTGTATGAGGTGCGAAAGACACCATCAGGAAAAAAAATACACAGGGTAGAAATCTTTTATAATTGGCAACTCTTCCCTCATTATCTTTTGGTCATTCAGTAAAAAGCTAATTAATTTTCAATTATGGGGAATACGTACCATTGGTTTTATGCCTGCTTCATAATTAAGAAAAGTCTGACATTTGGTTTTGTTTCCAATGAGCAACTGTTCCGTTTTATAAACTGAAATAAAACTATATGAAATGGGAAGAGATATCTTGCAAGTAGGTTTATAATGGAAAGAGAAGGGCAAACACCAGACTGTATGTAGACTACTGTAATGCAAATATGAACACATATCCCCAGTCTTGGCATGCCTTTGTTGGCTCCCTGTTAGTTTCTGTGCCCAATTCAAGGTGCTGATCATGATCTATAAATCTCAAAGACTACATCTCCATTTATGAGCGTGCCCGGGTGTGTAGATAATCAGGCAAGACCTTTCTCTCTGTCCCACAATCCTCACAGGTATGCTTGATGGGGATCCAGGAGAGGGCCTTCTCTGCTGGTGTTCTTATACTCTGGAACTCCCTCCCATGGGAGGTCAGGCTGGCCACATCACTGCTGTCCTTCCACAAGTAAGTGAAGAGCCTACTCTTCAGACAGTCTTTTCCTTAGTGACTGACTGTCTAGCAGAGGTCTTAAAACAACAGAATATGGTTTGCATTTTGTTGTTTTTAAATCTGTTTTAGTAATGCTTTACCCAACATTCTTAACATAATATTATTAATTCATTTAATATTTGAGTAATTCACAGTTTTTAGCTTTAATATTATATTTTAATGATGTAAGCTGACTTGGATCCTTTCTTAGGACTTTTCTTAGGACCTTCTTTAAATAAATAAATAAATAAATAAATAAATAAATAAAGGATCGTCTCTTTCTGCAATAATTCTTCCTTTTCTATATGGTATTATATGGCTTTGTATGATGTGGGTTTAATGTTTTCTATTTGTAGGCTGATTAATAGCTTCTAAGTTACTCATAAAATTAAATAATAAAGAGAGGTAAGTTCTGAGCAAATAAAAGGGTTTTATTAAGGTAACATAGATAAATGGTAGGAAGAGAAACATAAATTCTAAGGTATATCAGATAAAAGGTAAAACGACTAAAATTTTAATATATTCTTCTGTATTCAAATTCAGAAGAAATACTTTCACAGACTTTCTACCCAATGCACTATCAATAAGATGTCTTTCAGCTCTCTATCACAAAACTAACTCTGTATATTATTCAGGCATTCACAGCCATTCATCATACCTGTTATCAATATTCTTTACAAATATACTTGCATGACTGTCGAGCGTGTGTAGAATTGCCACATGGAGTATCATCTTACTCTCACCTCTGTTATTGGCAGCCTCAAAGCCTTTGGCCTTTGTGGCAAACAACAATTATTTCTACACAATGACTGAAATCCTGTTGTGACGCTACACAACATGTGAAACTTTTGGAGGCAAATTGCCTCGAATTAAGAAATCTCCATCAACATTGCATGTTGCATACTCGGTGTGCAACAGATGTCTATGGAAATTCCTAACTGAAGACAATTCACCTCCAACAGTTATGCCTCTTGTATAACAGTGCAACAGGATTTCAGCCCATATATAGCAAAACCCCACAGCCAATATTGCTAGGCCTGAAGAAGACTCACGATTTAACACCTTAATCTTACATTTCTATATACTTTTCCAGCAGAATTAATATTGAAGGTTCATGTTCATTACTGCTAGAAGCTCTGACATGCTCCATTTCATGACATGTAGAAATGACCAGAGTAGAATATTACTTTTTAGGTCACAGCTCCCAGAATCCCCCACCTGCAGGGATATATAATGGCTGAGGGATTTCAGGAGTTATCTTAAAAACCAACTTTCCCAGGCTCTGGAAACGACCAAGGGAGAACTACAGTCAGTGTGTAAAGAAGTAGACAGCGAAAGCATAAGTGCACTCTGGCATCTTAGAAACTAGCAAGCAAAATTAAATAGACCTTCTTTGTGTTTATCTTTTAAAAAGAACAATCTCAGATTAAAATGAAAGCTTTATTTTTATCTGCCAACTATTGATTAGTTTAAGACTTATCTTTGCTGGCTGGTTTTATCACTTTAGAGCTTCTGGGATCTGAAGAGCACCATATGTGACACTTAGAGGCAACCAGAGCCTCTTTTTTCATCTTTTCCTAGCCTCTCACCTTGACTCTACCATTTCACTGTTCAGCACTTTTACTGATTTCAATCAACGCTTTTCTCAAAGACTCTTTGAAAACCGCAACATATCTAAACTCTTGTTCACTAAGAAAAATTGCTCAGCAGCCTTCCTCAGAAACAGTGCCCTTGGCAGCTAATAATTTTACTTTTAATAGCAAAGGTAATACGTTTGGTGAAGGTTTAATAGGAAGCATTAGGGGACATCTATCGATGGCAATGAAGAGATCTGAAGAGATAGCAACCTGCTATTCAGGAATTGATGTTATTGTGGTCAGTCTACCTTATTTCTGATTTGTTCCTTCATATTGTCGTTATAATACACAAGCACTGTGCAACCTTACATGAACGCTGACTTTAGAAGGAATATAAGACATGGTCTGCCTGGAGGCCTGAAGCATTAAATGAATTCAAAACATCGTCTGGGATAATATTCCGAACATGCCACATTTTCAGTAACCTTTGCTTAGGTCTAGATTTCGCAGCTAAATCCACAGAGTGCACGGACTCCCTGCTAAGGAAAGAAATTAGATTGGTTGGCATGGTTTGTTTGTATCTAGTAAGTGGATTCCATCCAACATCAGAAATGCTAGGAGTTGCAGCCCAAAAGCACAAAAGAGCACACTCCCAGTGGCTCCACTCTGTTTGTCCCATGCTTCTGTAATAATAAGGCTTTTAAAGAGTAGGCTTATAAAGTGTACTGATTGACAACTCAAGAACAAGACCTAAATCCTCATCAGGTCAGCCAGGAGGGAAGTCACAAGGCCTGCACTGCTCTTTACAACACTGCACCGCTGGATGGTTAATGCCTCGTCGTGTAACGCTGTCTGCTTCCACAGGATGCTGCTTTATATTGAATCAGATGACTGGTCTATAGCTCAGTGTTGTCTACAACAGGAATGGCCAAGAGGTGGCCTCTTAGGGGCATTTTTGCTCCATGCAGCATCCCTGGTTTCTCAAGCTCCCAAACACTGGGGCCTGCAGTGTGCAACTTTGCCATGTTTGGGGGCCCTCCCATATTCCTGGCCCTGCCATACGACTTCAGTTTTTAAAAATATGACATAAGAAGACTCAAGGGGGCTTTTTCACTTAAACAAATTTTTAAAGGTCAAAACTATTTTCAGTGAACAAAAGCCTGGTTTTAGCAACCTTTACAAAATTTTAAAAAAAAATGCAGATCAGCCTTTTTGGCCGTGTCCTTCCCCAATCTGAAAAACAATCCTTGACCCCACTGAGATTTCCAACTTCGTCTATAGCAAGTCTTACAGCTCTCAAGAAGGTTACTTTTGTTCAGAAGCGAGAAACCAGGGTTATATGGGTTGAAGCAAAATCATGTTCCTCATCCAGAGCCATTAAAGCTGCACATGAATTATGCTAAATCACTGCCTTCTGGTATATTAATATCTCATGCTTTTGGAATAGCTGGGAGAACTGCATTTTTTAAAAAAAATCACTAATTGGAGCATGGTTACAAACCACTCAAACTATTGAAAACCACATGAAAATTGATACTGTATTTATACTCATGCCCAGTCAAACTAAGATACAGAGCTCAGTACTAACCACTTGTTGGTTCTGTGCTTTCTCTTAATTTTTCCTTTGTGCGGGTTTTACGCTGTAATCCTCCAACCACAGAGGCAAAGAAATGTTAAGTGTCTTGTCTAATATAATCAAACCATGGAGGATGTACTCTTCTCCCAATTGCAATGTGTGCTACAAAGGGGATTTTTATAATAATCTAAGATGGACTCAGGAGTCTTGTAATGAGATGTGCACTGGACAAAGCATGCCCACCTCTGTTAAGACCCTGGATCTGAGATTCCTACTAAAAACAGAATTAGAAAAGCTTGTAGTTGCGGTGTTTCCCCTTAAGGCAAAGTGAAATACTAGCTGAAACTATAGGCAAACTGTACTCATTGTGTTAATCCCCAGATATTTTAAGTGTATGATGTCAAGTCAGGGTGGATGGATGGGAGGAGGGAGACCCTAGCTATTTTCAGTCCTCTTGTAAGGCTAGAAGCCAGCCAAATCATTCTATACAATGTAAGGTTGCCCTATGAAACTAACATCCCTGGCCATTTGGAGAACATTATTTTTAATTGGTCTGTACTAATTTTGGGTGCAGTAATCCTCTGCAGACTAAATTTAGCACAGCAACAGTGGCAGCAGGCAACAGCAGCAACAACAGGGATGAAGAGAGGGAGGAAGGGTGACAAAGGAAATAGGTCAAAATTAAGATTTTAAAAGGCTTGTTACAAGAGAAGAGACATTTGCTAGTGGCATGTTAGCTGAATGCCTCAAAATGCATAATAGGAAAGGCTACTTAAGGTAAAACGCTGAAGGTGTTTTTACACCACTAAACACAAACAACAATATGTTTACTGGAAAATAGGCATGGGGAGTCCCTCCCCCCCCAATACTTTTGCATCACTACTTCCATCATCCCTGGCTACTGGCTATGGGGATTTATGCTGATTGGAGTTAATCTCCAACCACATCTGGAAGGCCACACGTTACCCATTCCCACAAAAAAAACATGTTCCACCGCAATTAGTGCAAAGTTGGTGTCTTCGTCAATGATCTGCCTGTTGTAATTGAGAGTAATATACAGACTGTACAAAACAGGGGAACTGCAAAAATATTAGAGGATACACTAAATGTTTAAAATGACCTCAAGTGCAGAAATAAGTGGACAACAACAAAATTAAACTGGGACCAACATAAAGTGCTTATCTAAAAGGAACAACTAGCTAAGCAGCATTTCTTAGGGATTGGGGGTGGGGAAAAGAAATAGACTGAAAATAAACCAACCATTTTTAAAGTTGCTTTTTCAGAAGTCCAATGTCATTGTAGGTTGTATTAAAGATGGAGAAGAATAGTACCATTATCCTCAGCAATGGACATTTGCACACATCAGTTTAGGAAGATGGTAAGAGGACACAGACACTTTGGAAAAGGCTTTCAAAAAGCCACAATACAGAATCTAGCATACAGATCATATGAAGACAGTCTGATGCAATTGGACGTGTTTAAGCAAGATCATGTCTACAGAACCTGTGAACCACTAGGTGGAACATGGCTATATACCGGGGAGTTTATTGAGCCTGGTCAGCTATAAACCGACTACGGCTGTGTATGGCTATAAACCATACACAGTGGCCAACCAGACTTGATAAACTCCCCAGTATATGATAGGCAAAACAGAACAGTGATACAGGTATATTCCCCTGGATATATATTTTTCCTCCTCATCACCAACAATTTTATGACTAAAGCTACCTGTTGGGACTCCCAGATCACATACAAGCTGAATAATAATTTCTACCTATTCCAATCCATGCACTCCACCAAGGCAGAAACTTGAAAAGGATTCCACCCTTGGGATCCCACAAGGAAGCAAGTTGTGTTTGGTCCCACAACTAAAATATAAGATTCTCTTTCTCTGTCAGACCATCAGAAAATATAGAGTGGGGCCTGGAACCTAATATAAGGCCTCTGAGCAATTTTGGGTCCTTTATTCTGTACAACAATTTGAATTACCGTGTGAGTCAAAACATATCTTCCCTAGTCCAGCATTTTACAGCATGGTCACCTCAAGCCATCTGATTGGCTGACATTCTAATCCAGCAATAGCGACAGCTGGCACGCAGAGCCCTTTCTGCAGGCATGCGAGCCATAAGTCGCCGGATCACTACTCCCCCCCCCCCCCGCAGCCAAACCTGAGGAGGCGGCTGCAGCCGCGGTGCTGGTGCCCAGACAGGCGGCGGGCCAGGATCCGGAGCAGCTGGCACTGGTGGCGGATCCGGAGTGGGGTCTCGAGGCTCCTCCGTGCCCGGGATTCCCCCTTCCGCCACCACTTCCGGTTCCACCACCGCCACTTCTGGTTCCGCCGCGGCGGCGGCCCGCCAGGGTTTTCTTTTCTTTTCAGTTTGGGCACTCAGGCCCAAAAAGGTTTGCCGCCACTGTTCTAATCTATGGCACAAAACCTGTCCTTAGAGAATCTTGTACTGGGCCCTCTAAGGGCTGATTGCAGTAACAGCTCATCCTTGGATTAAATCTTTAATAAGCAAATTGGCTGCAACAGAAACTATGCTTCCATCCCATCCTAAAAGCAGAGTGAGAGTAATCACTTAGCTACATCTAAATTACTGTCTCATACAGGTTCCCACTTAAATACATACAGTCGAGAAACCCATTGAAATGAGAGATGATGTGGGTTCTATGAGCCATGTTCTTCTGAGAAAGGTGTACAACAGTCATATACCAAGAACCCTAAAACATGGTTTCTTCTTATTAGATTATTTTTCTAATACATCAATAATAGTACTTGCATGAGGCAATAAGCTGGCTCTAGTCAGTGCCTCTCCCTAAGGTAAAGAAGAAAAAATCTCTTCACTTGGGAGTCCTGTTGCCTCACATACAGTCACACAGCCAGTGTAACTGAGAAGTCTCCTTCAGGGTTTACTCTGCACTAGAGCTGTCTGCCCATATACCAGAACCGAGAGACTCTGCAAACATGTCTCATATCAGCTAGAGAGCAAACCCTTAAAATTGGCTACATCAGAAAAACAGCAACAATTTTTACAATTATTTACAATAACACCTGGGTGTCATATCTGGCTGTTTTTGATCCATCCAAGCATTCAGTAGATAGTGCACCAAAAAGATAAGGAACAGTCTAGACTCAAGCTTGTCACTCAAGTGCATTATTCAACCATCCTTCAATAAAAAGACTGTATAATTTCACCACTACCAACATGTCTACATTAAGTGAAAAGCAAAATCAGGAACGTTCTAATCATAGCTTTAAAAGCTATACATTGAGAATTGTTGATGTTGTTTTTAAACAGAGAAATCAAAACCCTTGATTTACTGACTCAAGTAAACAAAATGATATCCACTTACACAGCTCTCCAGTCCATCCTCAGCAGTTCTACATTATACCTAAATAACTGAATGTGCAATCCGTCTCTTCAAATCAGTTAGCAGGAAGGTTCTCTCAAAACGTTCCTCACAGATCTGCGGCCATGTCGCCAAGACTTGCAACAGTATGACAGTAAAGGAAGGAAAAAAACACATTAAAATCTACAGGGGGCTGAACATTCCTGGAAGAAACTCAGGAATCCCAAGTATTAGGTTATTCCAGTCCCATCAGGCTGCTTCAGGCTCACAACACCGCTTCTGGATCTGAACCAACTGTTACTTCTTATTCCATACAGCATCTGATCCATCACCAATCTTCCTCTCTATAGCAGATCTTGTTAACATTTTCAAGATGATCTCTCAGCAGTTGGGAAGAAATGGCATCAGCCACTCTGTTCTCTGTAATCTCAGAAAGGATTTCACGTGTATGTGAGTATGTATGTATGTATGTGTATATGAGAGTGGGGGAGGAAGAAAGATAAGAGTGTGTGTATATGTGCTTTGTGTGTGAGAAAGCGAGACAGAGAGATAAAGAAACACCTTGCTGGTGCTGCCATTAGCATACTGTAGCTTAGGAAATCTCTAACAGAGCAGCTGCTGTGAAAAAGCAAACTGTCAATTCCACGTTCATATGAGACTATCTTACGAAGATGGAACCAGTGGTTCATCTTGTTCTCTGACTAGTTTACACTGAATTGTTGTTGCACATCACTAGGTTTTTAGACTGGAGTCTCTGCAACGTTGTGTAGAAGTGCCAGCAACTGAACCTGGGACCTCTGGTGTGCAAAGCACAGATTCTAAAAGTGTGATATAGTCTTTCACTTAAGTTGTTATCATGCAAACCTGAAAATTAAATAAAATAAACATAATTTTACAATTGTTATAAATCTGTCTATTTCCAAAAAAATCAAAGAGTTAAAGTCAGAGGTAGAGGTGATTGGTCCTAGATCAATCCAAATAAATCAAGTCAGGGTGACCAACCCTCTGGGTGAGATGATGGGTTGAGTGCAGGTGACAGAAGAATAAGCAAGACAAACTTGGCTTAGAGCCCATTTGAAGGTCTGTTCTGTGACAGCACCAAAAAAGCTTAATGCCTCACCACCACATTTGCTTAGTGTCATAGAATGTTTCCAGACACTGCACAATCAACAGTCACTAAAACCTTTGAACCTCTAGAAGTCTGCTGTGGCTTATTTCCCAAGGAACTTTGCATGCCTCCATGTTAACTCAGGTACCACAACGGCTGTTCATTCTATGCTAGCATTACCCTTAATTAAGGCCAATTCACTTGGTAAATTTCAGCTGATATTATTTGACCATATAGACAGAGTGCCTGCAGAAATCGAGGTCTTAACATGTCCTGTCAACCCTACCCATCTTGGCTAACATTATGTATCTAACCACGGAAGACTAGCCTGATGAGTCAGTATGTTGGTCATTGTATCATTATTATTAGAGCAGCATGAATCTGGTAACTTGAAGGAAGCAGTGACACATGCACATCTGAAGAAATCCCTTACTGATTCTACTCATGTAATTAATGAGCAGTTCCCAATTTGACTTTTTCTCCCAGCAAGCTATTCACATTGGTAGCTGGAAGCTGACTCCAAATGCTTTTAGATGAAGCACATAACTTATATTTATTTCAGTATGGTTTCTGGCTTGGGCTTGGTTCTGACAGTAAATCCTGGTCACCATGACTGACAGTCTACACCAAAAAAAGCATCATGGGAAATATAATCCACATGGTTCTCATAGGAAACTTAATGGCATTCAAGGTACCCCTCCTGGACTGTGTTTTTGGCTTGATGCTTAAGGACACTGCTTTGTGTTGAACCTAGATCTTCTTGTTACATTAGCTTAAGGTGTTCCCTGCAGACCGGGGGTGAGTGGCTGTGTTCCTTGACATGTTATTGGACTGCAACTCCCATAATATGTCAGGCTTTGCTATGCTTGCTAGAGTTGCTGAGACTTGTAGGCCAAAACCATTTGCAAGGCCACAGTTTCTCTCTTTTCCTCATGACAATTGTCCTCAAGGATGCCTTAGAGTTCAGTTTTACCTACCATGTTTTCAAACATATAAGTGAAACCTACATGAACACTTCTGGAAGAATATAGTGTTTCCTCAGTATGTCCATCACGAAAAGCTCCTTAATTTCTCCCTGCCACCAGATCCAGTCATGGCTCTGGTAGTACGGCTAAATGAATGTCAGAGACGAGTAATGAAAAAGGGGAGGGAAATTACACTGAAGTACAAGACAAGAAAGATGGATGGGTGCGGAGCTTCACACATCAGATGGCAGTAGAAATTATTATCCTGGACAGAGTGCCTTTCTTTCCAAACAAATGGATTTGTAGTATGAGCATGCTTTAAGAACCAGATTTTTGCCAAGATCCAGCTATGGCCTAGCATTTCTCCTTCTAGCTTCAGCTTGTTTGTCTGAGTTTTTATGTATTCCATAATACAAGTAACTAGGCAGCTGTCACAGAACCTAATGTCCTACTGCAAGTGTTTCAAGTGTAAAGAAGAAGGCACCTTCTACCATATGTGGTGGACTTGCATAAAGACCCAAAAATAAATTGGTAGGAGATTCATGTGGAGATCCAGAAAATCCTAAAAATCAATTTTGCTATCAATGATACACCAATAGAGTTGGAAGGGGCCTATAAAGCCATCATGTCCGACCCCCCTGCTCAATGCAGGAATCCAAATCAAAGCAGATCTGACAGATGGTTGTCTAATTTTCTCTTGAATGCATCCAGTGTTGGTGTGCTCATCCTCTCCTGAGGTAATTAGTTCCATTGTTCTCGTCTAACAAGCTGTTTTTCCTGATATGCAGCCTAAATATGGCTTCCTGTAGCTTAAGCCCATTATCCTGCACTCTGGCATGATGGAGAACAGAGCCTGCTCCTCTTCTGTATGAATACCTTTCAAGTATTTGAAAAAATGCTATAATATTTCCTCAGTTTTCTTTTCTCAAGGCTAAACACACCCAGTTCTTTCAGACTTTCCTCATAGGGCTTGGTTTCCAGACCCCTGATCATCCTTGTTGCCCTCCAACAAGGAAACTTGAGACAGTGCTTTTGGGGATTTTACCACATAATACTGAAAGATTACAATATGAACTATTCAAGTATATGTTAACTGCAGCCTAAGTAGTGCTGGCAACTAAATGGAAAGCAGAAGATTGTCCAACAATTGAAAGTTGGAAAGACAAAATGGCAGAATGTGCTGTGATGGCCAAACTGACTAACTGTATAAATAAAAGGCCAATTAAAGAATCTGACTAACTGTATAAACAAAAGGGCAATTAAAGAATCTGAAAAGAAATGGGAAACATACTACATTTATTATGGATCTAGATGAAATTGTGCATATTGATTTATGATTTAGATGTAGCTACTGAAATGTCTTATTTTTGTTTTATTCATAATATAATATAAGTAATACCACAAGTACCCTATTGTATAACTATCTAATTAGCCATTGAATTAGATCCAGCCTTTGTACTATATTTTGTGTAATATCTATTAACAAATTTAAACATTTAGTTTTAATTAGTTAGTATAATTACAAATATTCAGTTTAGATTACATGTGATGATCGCAAGCATACTAAATAAGAAATGTTACAAGTTCAGATGATTAATTAGTGAAAGTGAAATATGTTATCTTCTCTATAATGAGTCAAAATTTTTATAATGTTATACAAAATATTTCTAAATATGCAATATTTGACATTTGTTGTTGAGACAAATTTCTGAGCTTAATCATCCGCCATATATATATGGTATGTTGTACCTAAAAGATTTGCCTAAATATTATATGCTCATGATGTTGTGACCATCCTTGCTATGAGTATTTTGATTTTTTTTTTCTATTTTCTGTATTAAAAAAAAAGAATTTGGAAGGAAAAAAATACAAGCCAAAATCTTCTGTGAAATGTTTTGATAATCAGACATTTACAAAAATGGTAACGGTTAACTATCTACGGCTTCTTACTGAGGCAGGTATTGAAACAAATACTAAACCACAAATCTATTAATTAAGTTGACCATTAACTTCCCCATCTCGGCCAACAGCAGGGGATGTTGTCAAATGCCTTCTTCCTGCTTCCTTTTGGACCAGGCATCTTGTCCACAGTGAACACTTACTGGCTCGGAGTGACACAGGACTAGTAGAACACAGTGCATACCCTCACTGGGGGCTGTGGTGTCACTCCTGCAACTACTAGCCTGCCCTCTCACTTTTAAAACAAAGCAAAAGCAAAGTGTGCTGCTTACATACCATCCCATAGCACTTAAAGCACTCTTTTGGCGGTTTACAATTTAATTATTCAGACTACACATTGCCTCCCCATCAGTGAGGTGGGTACTCAGTTTACTGACCTTGGGCGGATGGAAGGCTGAGTCAACCTTGAGCCAGCTACCTGAGCTCATTGGGACTGAACCCAGGTTGTGAGCAGAGTCTTCACTGCAGTGCTGCAGTTTAACCACTGCACCATGAGCCTCCTTATTTGTTATCAATAGAACTGTAACTAGCAAATTTACTGTACCCCCCTAATTTCATAGCAGCTACTTTGATTAAAAAATTAATATGTAAATAGCAAGAAACAACAACAATAGCAACATAACAATAATGAGATCTGCATAAAGAATCAGCTAACACTAATGTATAGGTGAAGTGAGCATTTAAAATTTTAATTAGTGGAAGAAAAATGAAATAAATAAAAAATGAATTTAAAAACATCAAAAATATTTTTGGTTCATTTAAATCTTACATTTCCTCCATCGTTTTACACATATCCTCCTAGACAGTCATTTCCCCATTTCGCCAAATGTATTCCACCCTCCTACACCCTTTCTTTAGCAACTCTTTCCTAATGAGCTGATTCACACTGCCAAACCTAAGAAAATCTACAGATATGCCTTCAAACATCTTCTTTAATGTGACACTCTGAACAGAGGCATGTATGTGTTCATCAACCTCAGTCATGTCTCTGTAATGTTTGTGTTATTTGACACCTCTACCATTGCGCATTAATTGTTGTTGTTTAGTCGTTAAGTCGTGTCCGACTCTTCATGACCCCATGGACCAGAGCATGCCAGGCCCTCCTGTCTTCCACTGCCTCCCGGAGTTGGGTCAAATTCATGTTGGTAGCTTCGATGATACTGTCCAACCATCTCATCCTCTGTCGTCCCCTTCTCCTCTTGCCTTCACACTTTCCCAACACCAGGGTCTTTTCCAGGGAGTCTTCTCATGAGATGGCCAAAGTATTGGAGCCTCAGCTTCAGGATCTGTCCTTCCAGTGAGCACTCAGGGTTGATTTCCTTAAGAATGGATAGGTTTGTTCTCCTTGCAGTCCCCTCCAGCACCACAATTCAAAAGCATCAATTCTTCGGCGGTCAGTCTTCTTTATGGTTCAGCTCTCACTTCCATACATCGCTACTGGAAAAACCATAGCTTTGACTATGCGGACCTTTGTCGGCAAGGTGATGTCTCTGCTTTTTAAGATGCTGTCTAGGTTTGTCATTGCTTTCCTCCCAAGAGGCATGGCGTCTTTTAATTTCGTGGTTGCTGTCCCCATCTGCAGTGATCATGGAGCCCAAGAAAGTAAAATCTGTCACTGCCTCCATATCTTCCCCTTCTATTTGCCAGGAGGTGATGGGGGGGACCAGTGGCCATGATCTTAGTTTTTTTGATATTGAGCTTCAGACCATTTTTGGCGCTCTCCTCTTTCACCCTCATTAAGAGGCTCTTTAATTCCTCCTCACTTTCTGCCATCAGAGTGGTATCATCTGCATATCTGAGGTTTTTGATATTTCTTCCGGCAATCTTAATTCCGGCTTGGGATTCATCCAGTCCAGCCTTTCGCATGATGTATTCTGCATATAAGTTAAATAAGCAGGGGGACAATATACAGCCTTGTCTCCTTTCCCAATTTTGAACCAATCAGTTGTTCCATATTCATGCGCATTAATAGTAATAACTAATAAATTATAAATGCACAACATTTGTCGAACATTAAACAAAATTGGTATGCTTTCATTTAAATTTACTTACTGACAGACAACCAAGATCATTAACACGAGCTACTTAACATCGGTGGAGACTTGAACAATCTTAACTGTTGCTGTTGCAGATTTTCTCTGGCACTACAAAGCAACCTCTATTCTAGAAAAGAGCAGACAGGGTGGGACAGCATATAGCACAGAAACACAAATATACATAATACAGCATGAAGTTTTAAATTGTCAACACCTAATTCTGTTTGAATTTATAACACCTATTCTGTTGGTCCCTACCAGGATAAGCTCACCACACCATCCAGAGATCTTTCTCACATGTAGAGCCTCCACATTAGCAGAAATGCTTCCTCTGCAGACTTTTTGATTTCTGTGTGTAGAAAACAGTGACAGAGATGGAGCTCGCTGCTCCCCTCTAAGTACAGTGAGTTGGCCCACGCAGGCAATGATTGAATAGGGCTATCAAAATGTGCCCTTTTTCTAATGTTATGATATATTTGGGATAGTAGATGCATATTTTATACATACTGTATATACTTTCTGTGTCTCTCTACTTTGTGCACTCACAGCAAGTGCCTCCCCTTACCTCAGGCTTGTACAGTGGCTGCTGCTACAGTGCTGGGATTGATCACAAGCTCATTGGCCCATTACAATGCCAACAACACCAGAGGGCAAGGTTAGTAGATGCTGTGTCTTTCCCACAACACAAGCCATTCTTTTACACCTTTCAGTAAGCAAGTGTGACTGAGCGACTGCAATGCTCGCAGTTGTGGCAGCATCTAAACAGCTGAGGAGCTCATGTGGTGATGTGATCTGGGAGCAGTTGGCTAATGAAGGCATCTTGTGGAAGGCACCCCACAATATCTGGAGAAGAGCCAGATTATACTGGTTTTGCTATACTGCACGTCCACTAACTTGCAGCAGGTATCAGTCCACAGGATTGCCCTTATTCTTAATCTGGAAAAGTTTAAGATACTTCCCCACATATTCATGGAAGAACGGACAAAATGATTTGGATTAGTCAGAAATACGTATTAATGTCATTCCTGCCTTTACATGTTCAGCAAGTAAACCAACAATCAAATAGATAGCTTTGCCAATTTGGAGAGAAAGACGATTGTACTTTGATTGACACAGTGAAGTATCCACAAAGCAAGGAAGCATCTGTAAAGGGCAGCTGTGGAGGCATATCAAGCTGTGCTTAAAAACTGGGTGGGGTGGGGGAGAAACGCCAGTTACAGATCCACACAACCCTTGTCCAAAGGAACAGAACTGGTGCAAGACAGACAGTGGCAGTTGGCAAGTCCCCAAACCAGTGGGTCCTTGTGTTCCACAATGTGATTTCAAGAGCACTTCTTCATGTACTCAGGAAAAGGAGGTGTGTAAATAAAATGTGAATGTGCTCAGTTCTGATGAGATTGTTTTGATATAACACTGTTGTAGTAAACCTGTGAGATAATAATTGTGTTGTCAAGTCAATTCCAATTATAGTGACCGTTTCCAGGGTTTTCTAGGCAGAGAGTACTCAAAAGTGGTTTACCACTCCCTTCTTCTGGGAGTACTTTTGTGACTGTGCAGTTTGCCCAAGGCCACACAGGCTGGCTCTTCTCCCAGGAGGCACAGTGAAGAATAGAACTCACAGCCTCTGCCTTCACAGCCACATACCTAAACCACTGAGCTATCCAACCAGCAAAACTGTGAGATACCATAAAGCAAATAGGAGCTAATTTAGGACATTCATAAATAAATTAAAATGAAAATGGTGTACCATTTTATGATTGAAGTCCCATTTATTTCCATATAGTTTATGAACACACATACATATGTAAGTGAGTCAATCTTGGTGCATAAAGCTTCATGAAAATTGCATTTCTAATCTTAATCTTCTGGCAGTTATGTTGAAAAATATTACGACCCAAATACATTCAAAGGTGGGCACTGCATATCTGATATGTCTTTCAATTAGGGCTGTGCACAGGTTTCCCTATTTAGTTTGGAGGCCAATATGGAGTTTCAGAATGGATCCCAGTTTGGTCTAGACCAGTGGTTCCCAAACTTGGGTAACCCAGATGTTCTTGGACTGCAATTCCCAGATGCCTTCACCACCAGTTGTGCTGGTCATGGTTTCTGGGAATTGCAGTCCCGGAACATCTAGTTACCCAAGGTTGGGAACCACTGATCTAGAATGATTTGCCTCTCATCTGATCCAATTTGTGCCTCAATCCAAAGTGATTTGTAAAGTATCCTATTGTCTTATTTTTGGACATAGGTACAGAAAATTTTGGCAATAAGAGAGATCCCAAAGAAGAGATTAATTGTGCCAAATTTCAGATAGCTAGCTTCAGGTTTGTATGTAGTAGGCACCTTTAAATCAGCTCTTAAAAAAAAAAGTCTGGAGCAATTAGGAGGACAAATGTTGACACACAGCCAGCTCCACTTCTCTTCCTTCCTTCCTTCCTTCCTTCCTTCCTTCCTTCCTTCCTTCCTTCCTTCCTTCCTTCATATAAGAGTGTTGCACAATTTAAAATTATGGACATATATGAAATATAGATAAAATTAAAAACAAATTTAAAAGTTAAGATAATTGCACCATTTTTTGCTGAGGAGCAATAACATTATCTCAGTCATCTGCTAGATCTTCTTTGGTACATGCGGTGTGGCATAAATTGCATGCACATAAGGGCTGAACTGACTGAATTTCAACACAGTGACAGAAAATTTGTCCTGCAACCAAGTAGCCCCATTTTACTTGATTATTCTTTGATCTTCCTACTTTGCTTTGACGTCTATTAAGTCAGTGGTCCCCAACCTTGGGCCTCCAGATGTTCTTGGACTACAACTCCCAGAAGCATTCACCACCACCTCTGCTGGCCAGGATTTCTGGGAGCTGAAGTCCAAGAACATCTGGAGGCCCAAGGTTGGGGACCACTGTATTAAGTGACTTCCAGGTGATCCAGCTAGAGTCTTGTCCTGGTGGAAGGCACTCCCTGGCATTCAGCCATGTGAGTTCTTTTTGTTCTCCATAGGTTTAGTCGAGCCTCTTCTGGTCTAATATTTACACTGAGTCAAATGACTTGACATGTATGAACACATGCCTATGTTAACATCTTGTGGCAATTCACCCACAAGATTTACACCAATTGCATTACAGCACTGGGTGTAACTAATAGGATTTTGGCTGTTATTTGTAGAAAAATCCAGATAGCTCAAGTGTATAAAGGTAATATAATATGCAATGCTTTAGTTATGGGGAAACGAGGAAGTTCTCTAGAGTCTTGTTCAGTACTGAGAGAAAAACAAAACAAGAGACCTTCAGGGGTAAAGAAACAGACAGGATGACATTTGAAACAATAGTGGAGAAAAGTCCTCCTATAATTGAGCTGTTGGTTCCAAAGGAATCAGTGAGATTAAATATTGAAAATGTATGCATTCTTTCTAGAACTACTGTTTATGGTTAGAGGGGATGACAGTGACACAGCCTTTTAAAATAGAGCACAACGTGGGGTATAGCTTTACAGTTTTAACACAACTAAATACTTATGTGCACCTGTTGCTCAAGAAATATGGAGTATTACTGTTCAATAAAAGCTTTAAAAACGTTTTCAAGCAAGTAAGGAATTTTGAAATCACCATTCATAAAACTCAGTGACACTGAATGGTTTGTATCACATATGTCCTCTTCTTGTCCACTTTGATTTCTACTCCCTTATTTATTTCTATTATTATTTTACTGCTTTGTATATTTTTATCACTTTACTTTTATTTTTTTTAACTCACTGTTATATTTACACCACAACTTTTTGTTTAAAAAAAAATCCAGGAAGCCTAAGACCAATAAAATCCACAACAGAAAATCATTAACCCATATACTATAATGAGCAATGGCACAATAAAAATATACAAATATCAGATAAGAACAGTGTTTTGTTTTGCTTGTTTAAAGGTAGCTAGTTGGAACACAATTAAAGTAAAACTACAGGTTAAAAATCCATGGAAATTGACATTAATAAAATAGCAGGCACATTTTGGTATATCAGTATGTCCCTCCCTGGGGGTCATGATCCCCAAGGGGTCACAAAGTATTTTCTGGGGGTCATGGGTCACCTTTTATGTGTTGTAGCCCTTCTTAAATAATTTCTTCCTGGACTTTTCAGAGCCAGATATTAAAGTTAGTGTATATGTGTATATATGAGAAACAGGCCCTTTGGGGGAGAAAGAAGCCTCTACTTTCTGAGAAGGGATGACTTTACTCCATTAAAAATGTCTTTTTATGCAGACATGGCAAGGGGTGTCACAGATTACTTGGATATTATAAAAGAGGGTCACGACTCAAAAAAGGTTGAGAATCACTGTGGTGTACTGTTCAGTTATTTTAGCACCAAATTGAGGTGGGCCTTAACAGAAAAGCGCTCTGCATTTTATGTATCTCCTTCGTAATGCCTGCTAAAAATAGTTATTTACAATGTAACTAACTCCTAATAGAAAGTCTCCCTCTTTCCATTTCAGTATCTACTACAAAATATTTCTCTCCAAGAAAAGCTGTTGCCTTTAAAGAAATAGCTGGTTGGAAGGGTCAAGTTGATGAAGCAATGCCTAAGGATAAACCCAGTGCTTTATCAGGCCCAAATTTAACAGCCAGATCAACAGATCATTTTTCTTTAGGGTAAAGAATACTCAAGGGAGAGACTACACCAACCATTAGTCTCAGTCAGCAAGTCAGCAAACTAACTCATCAGACTTTACCATGAACAATGACTCCTATAGTGCAGTCTACAGATATTTAAGTATCAACTTTTACTCAAACTGTGTACATCTCTTAAAAACTTTCCCCAAAAGGCTTCACACTCTTTGACATGATGCGGTCATGATTACTCAATTTAGAAATGTAATTATCTTGATTGCAATGAGACTCACTCAGAAAAATAACCCAGAGGCATTGAGCATGCACAGAGAACAAGGAATAACTGCAATGACTGACTGCTTCCTGATTCCATTAGACTGTGAAAACTGTCTCTGCAGTTCATGCACTGTGCAGAGTCACCTGGGTAATCAGGGGTCAACTGAAAACAGAGAGTCCATATCAGAGCCTTTCCCCCTTGCCAGAATAAACAAACAGAAGGATGTGTGTGTGTGTGTTTTATTTGGGCTAAATATCACATGGACTTGAACCTGAATCCAAAACGTTTATGGCGGCATGTGCATCCACACTGCCACGGGTGAAAGGGCAATCCGGTGGGCAGGGGCAAGTGAGTGAGGGGGGCGGGCACCCGCTTGCTTTCTTTTTTTAATTCCTGCTATTTGGTTTAGTGCTAGCAGGAATTTTTTTTAAAGCAGATGGGGTATTCAAATATGCAAAATTAA
Source organism: Intellagama lesueurii (assembly GCA_037013535.1). Classification (NCBI taxonomy): domain Eukaryota; kingdom Metazoa; phylum Chordata; class Lepidosauria; order Squamata; family Agamidae; genus Intellagama; species Intellagama lesueurii. The sequence continues at coordinate 299,926,546 of JBAJHW010000001.1, read as the reverse complement.
TTCCAGTGAATCAATTCCATATCCGCCCCAAAATAAATGGACCTCTGGCAGAGCAGCAGAAAAACTGACTCCCCTGGCACAGTGCTCTGTGTGTGCACGTACCTCGCGTGTATGTTTTTGTTTTTAGATACAACCGCAGGTTTTATTGTCAGTGGAATTGAGCCCTAAGAGGTGAGGTGAGTACTCATTCTCAGCATTATTCATAGTCTTGCTATGCCAAGACTTCTCATGAGTCTTTCCCCACATCAGAAAATCCCCTAATTAATTTTTAAAATGACCATGAAAGGGCTGATAATTTCTGTGAGATTTCTCATGAGATTTCTCGGGGGCAGGGGGAGCCTTACACAGATAAATTTTACTTCTGTTTCTTGTTGAAAGTGAGGAGCTGTGTGATTCACATCCCTCATCTATGGGCATATAATCTCTCTGTGTGTTGAATATTTTTTTTTTAATTCGATTTCTATCCCGCCCTTTTAGACAAAGTCTACTCAGGGCGGGTTCCATTAAACATTATAAAACTAAAACAGTTAAAACAGTTCAAAACAATCATGTTAGTAATGCTCAAGATGGAAAAGCCAAAAAATTATAATAAAAATAAAGTCAAGTATTGACAGGAGGGAAGGCCTGCCTGAAGAGCCAAGTTTTTAATTGGCTCTTAAAAACACCCAGCGAGGGGGCCAGGCGGATCACTGATGGAAGGCTATTCCAAAGCCGAGGGCCCACTGCCAAGAAGGCCCGGTTTCTTGTTCTTTCATATTTATATATGTATAAATATGAATACGTATAAGTCAATTTTGCACATCTTGGTAAGCTAAGTTGTAATTTGCTGAACCCTATTTTTCTGTCATGTCAAAACCTATCCTTGCTAATAAACCATAGTTCGTTAACTAGAAACAAATCATTTTTCAAAGCCAAGGGTTGTAAAGCTGTTTTATTAGAAATGTGGCTTGTTTAAACTCTGATTTGTTATTACATCAAAATCTAGAACTTCAGCTTGTTCTTTGTTTTCCAGCTACTAATCTCGAACCAGTCACTCACAAAAATAATGCAAGAGAAACAGAGCAGAAATAGGGAAATTAAACTGTTTGGCTGTTTGCATGACAAATCATGACTAAAGTGAACACAATCTATGGCTTAGTGTGCCAGGTGAATCCAACCATATATCACAGCAGGGCTTGTTGCCACATAACTATTTTCCATTCTGCATGTTGCCATTGCTTCTGTACTGTCTCTCTGAATAAAGTTATTTGTCTCTCCTTCCTTCATGTGTACTATTTTCAAGTTAAGAAGTGGATCTTATTTGGTTTAAATAACTGAGTGACTGGTAAGGTGACACAGGTAACTACTAATTGACTCTTGCTAGAAGCCCATAACATTCTGGAGGCCAGTCAATCTGTACAGACTGTATTCTATAGAGTGTGTTAAATTAGTGAAACACGGCCATACATTAAGTTAATCATTAAGATGTTTTTAAATATCTAGTTAAACTGCATTTACATTGAAAGGGAGACTTTTTAATGATTATGTTAATTTTCAATTGGCATTTAAATTTGTGATACTACACTAAATACTTTTATCAGTCCAGAAGAAAGTCCAGACCCTTTCTTCCCTCTTTTTGAATGTGTACTCTTTCAAAGATTGTATACACTGGCTTGGCAACGCCCAACTATTTTCTCTCTTCACGCAAGAAATGCTTAGAAAAACACAACAATGTTTCTTTATTCATACAGTTAATTGCTTTCTATGACTGATTGCTCAGTTCAGTTGCTACCCATCTTCTTGCCTTGACAACATGCTGTCTCTCCTATACTTTTCCTTCCCTGGCTAATGCTAATGCTATTGTATTGCTGAAGAAATACACACACACACACACACAAACACTTCATCCAAGCAATTTTGTTTTGAAAAGACATTGTCATTTTTTGTTACCAAACGATCAAACTTAAATGAAAACTTCATTTATTATAACACATTAGAAGCAATCTGTGTTCTATACTCTCTTTAAAGTAGAATTGTAGCAGTGTCAGGAAATGATACAAGTATGGACTAGAATTCTGTTCAGAATGTCATCTACCCTGTTTCCCTGAAAATAAGACCTAACCTGAAAATAAGCCCTAGTAGGATTTTTCAGGATGCTCGTAATATAAGCCCTACCCCTAAAATAAGCCCTAGTTAAGTGAAACCCCGCCCTCAACCATTGTGCAGCAACCAGAAGATGACATGACTGTATTTGAATAAATGTAGATGGTTGTACATGAAAAAAATAAAACATCCCCTGAAAATAAGCCCTAATGTGTTTTTTGGAGCAAAAATTAATATAAGACCCTGTCTTATTTTCGGGGAAACAGGGTATGTGTTTTTCTCACTAATAGTTAAAAGGAAAGGGCTGACAATTAAGAATAACACCCTTTTGCATGTGGAACATGACCAATCTGAAGAGGGACAGGCCTCACTATCTATGGGAGCTCATCACATGTACCAGAAAACTGGAAAATCAGAGTCCTGACTCAAGTGGGAAGCCCTCACAGAAAGCAGAGGATCACCTCCTCAGACCAATCACTTTCCATGTGTAATGACATCACAGAAAACAGAGGGGCAGGTTGGATACTCCTTTCTGTAGTGACTGTAAACAGATAGAAAACACCTGAACTTGGCTTAAAATATGCTTTTATATACATTCAACTCCTCTTTTGCATCTTCCAGGAGTCTGTCTTAGCAATGAAGCTATCGGACAGAACAGAGAGAACTGGCAGCAGTAAGAGCCTGTTTCCCCCCCCCCCCCCCCCATTACTATTCTCACCTAACTATCATGTTCTCTTTTGTTACATTGTCATGATTTTCTTATGGGGTTGGCCAAAAAAATATACAACTTACAGTCCTCAAAGCAAATCTAATCACAGAATTCCTGCTGCTACAAAAGCAAGGCAATTCTTGTATACATGTCAAAAGCAAGATGACCCCCCCCAAAAAAAAAAACACACACCAAAAAAACCACCAAAAACTAATATTCTACATTATTTTTTTCAGAAAATACTTGTTTCGTTATTGATACTTTGTTTGGCATGAAAGATTGGCAGTATTTTATGGATGAGTAAACCAACTGTTAAGACTTAAACTGTCAGGAGTGTTGTACTTCCCAGGAGGGAAGAGTTATATCATACTATTCTTGAGTTGTGATTTGAAAGGGTCGTGGTTTTTTTTTTTAAAAAAAGAAATCCCCTGAACCCAGAATTTTGTCAGTTAGAACCACCACTGGAAAATGATCTATTTTTGCTGTAAGATACAAGTTCTGCAGCAAAATATAATCTATTCAGATAAAAGTGGCATTGCTGCTGATGGTTCTCATGAAAGAATAAAGCAGAGAAAGAACAAAAATGTGAAGCTCCAAGCTAGAGAATTTACAAAAGTGAACAAAAAGCAATTTTGAACATGCCACTGGCTTGTTCTATACAGCATTGTGGCCTTCACTTTACAGTCTGAATCAGATAAAGCATGGCATAAATGTCTGGTTTATCAGCCTTCCATGGGGTCTAATGACTCCTTATCACATTTAATTCTTGCTATTTTTCCCCAGCAGCCTTACATCACAGTGCCTGCAAGCGATATCCTTCTTATAATAATGTTGGTGGAGAGATTGGTGTTGGTAAGTTCTGGAAATTTTTATCATTTATGTAGTTCAAATATGTTATTCTTGCTTTGCTGCCCATCTATCTAAGTACCAACAGCTACATTAAATGGGTGTGATTTAAAAAAAAAAATCTTACCACCATAGAACAGAATGATCCCCACATACCTAATTTGAAAAACAGGGCCAGATGGACTAGCTGAGAACATTTTAAGCAAAATCTAATACATACCTGGTCAACTACATGAAATATGTAATTTCTGGCTTTATGTTTTAATATAAGGCAAAAATCAGAATAGAATTAAAAACATTTTAAAATATCTCAGTTAAAAACAGTAATTTCAATAAAACAACTGAAAAGTGCAATGTATTTGTCCATCAGTTGCCAAATTGTGCCTAAATAGTAAAGTGTTTCCATGCTAGCAGGATGGTATCAGAGGTGGCCAGCCCAGGTTCTCTTCTCAGGGGAGAAGAGTTTGGGAGTGGCCATTGGAAAGGCTGTTTCTGATGTCCTCATGAAGGTGGTGGGACTAGAAAAGGGGCTTCTCTCACAGATCTATGAGGCTAGAAAGACTTGTATGGGAAAATGTGGCCTTCTATTCATTACATGCTTCTGCACAAAATGGTGGCTCTGAGCATGGGGAAATTTAGTCCTGAACCTAAATCAATTGCTAGCCTCAACTACCATTAGACCCACTAAATGAATTTGATCATTTAGTTTATATGAAGTAGAACACTAAACGATCATAGTAACAAAATATAATCTAAATAACATTTCTGAAGAATGTAAAGGCCATAAAAAGAACCCATTGCATTACTAAGCTCAACAGAGTGTGAAACACCTAAAACTGAGATAGTATGGAGGAAGAATGCAAAAACAATTCCTGAATTAAAAGAAAAGGGGAAAAGCGGTCCATATGGTTGCTGTTAAGTTGAATGTAACTGGACAGCACATAACAACAAAATAATAGAAGAACAGGTTCTAGCTAGTACACCAGCTTTAACTGTGCAAACAAACTCTGGGCAACCCCTGAAACCTGAGCAGCCACTCTTAAGGGTGACTCCAGGAGTACACCCAAGTTATGAACCAAGTTTTCAGAGGGACTGTAACCTCATCCAGCAAAGGCTGAATCTCTGTTCTCTGATTCCCATATATACATATATTTAACAATGTCTTTAAAAATGGGTTATTGATTTCACTTATTTTATCTTTCTTAACTATATCATAAGTTGTCCATCAAAGCAACCAAAATGGTCACCATCCCATTATCAGGCTTGAAATCAGATTAAAATGGATCTAGATAATCCATTTTAACCTGGAACCCTTGCAGCTGTAATGCTACCACATGCTCCAATACCTTCCAAGCTTGTAATTATCCAATATGGCAGGATTTAACCAGGCTTTTTTTAGCAATGGTCTTATTGTATTCTCGAAGGCTTTCACGGAGTTCTGACTTCTGTCCTCTGAAGATGCCGGCCACAGAGACTGGAGAAACGTTAGGAAGAAAAAACCTTAAGAACACGGCCAAGCAGCCCGGAAAACCCACAACAACCAATGGTCTTATTATTGTCATACTCGGGTATCTCCAACACTGCCTTGGTGCAAGGAGCCACTTAACTTTTCCCTTACCCACTTAGTTATTCCCTCACCCATCACTTTTATAAGGCAGCAAAGGCAAAGGTCCAACATCCATTTAGTGGCCCTGACAGTTGACAACAAGGTTGGGAGAATCATTCCTATTCATCGCTAGTGGGCTTTGGATGAATGACGGTGAGGATTGCCTCTCCACTGTGCAGTGCTTGCTCAGCACTGGTGTAGCCTAACTCCGTTGGGGAGCAAGGGGGCTGGGCTACACCAGTGCCAAGCAAGTAAGATAACTGATGATGACAATGATGATTGATGAATCTGATATAATAAAGAGTTGTGCCACTGCCTACACAGGTCCGATGATTATGATGATGATGATAGGCAGTTTTTCGTTCACATCTGTACTGTTGCCAATAATTATGACAATGACTACCATGTGATGTGATGATGATTCTGAATACAATTGATACAAAATACTGTACTGCTTGCCTACACAGGTCTAATGAGTATTGATTTTTCTTCCTCATGTTGTGTCCACTTGTGGAGTAAATTATTGTTGTCTGCTGCCTTTGCCTCACTTTTTCATAGTTGTTTTTAAGGGTTCCTTTGGGTTTTGAAGGAACGCCAGATAGGGAAAAAAATGGTCAAAAACAAAAGAATGAACACTTTCACCATACACATCACTAATGCCTGTTACCTCCCTTGATCTTTTTATGCACATTAAGCAAGTTGTGGATCTACACTTTCTGTTACTGTTCATTATTCGGATTACCATTTTCTCTGGCTTCTACCATTTTGTTTTAAAGGCTTAAATACAGTGGTACTCTGTATTTGATGTTAATGCTATTTTTTTCCGTTTTCGACTCTCTTCTATTCTCTCTAAAAAATTATCCAATGATCCCTTTCTTTTCTACATTTACTTCTTTAATTTTGAGGTTGCTTTCAGTTGCATCTTACTATTTTAAACAAGAAGCACCTGCCTCTGAGCTATCTCAGCTTGCAGTCTTAGTACTGCCTTCATGAATCCCTTCCTTTCTAACAGTATATAAAATTAGATCACCTGCTTTTTTAATTTCAAAGCTGCTTCTCTTTCAACATTTTTTAAAACATTTTCTTTAATTTGAAGAAAACAGCCACAAAATATTGTCATTAGTCCTGCAGGGACTTCCGTGTATACACTGTCACTGGTGGCAATTTGAATGTGATGCTGGTAACTATAAGGTCTTCATCTTCACAAAACTGTGTTATTCATTTTTCATATGTATTTCATCTTCCTATCCATATTTTCCCACAAAAATATGCAGGCTTCCTTCATTCTTAGTATTAAAAAAAGTCATGAATCCAAAACTGCTGGATGGCTCAGTAGTTTAGGTAGAGGTTGGGAGTTTAATTCCTCACTGTACCTCCTTGACAGAGGCTGGAGTTGATGGTCCATAGGGTCCCTACCAGCTCTGCAGTTCTAAGATGATGATGATTAAATGTATGTATTGCTTTTTTGTATATAGTTATTGCTGGGTTCTTCACTGAATTTTTCTTCATCATAATCAGCAACCAGGGCATGTACTTGTCTGATGTTGATGTCTGCTGGATTTGCCTTTAGTTGGATAAGCACCACCCAGTCTGAGTAGGGAACAAAGTTTATAATGGCTGCACTTACACCTTTTGTTACTTCCAGCTCAGTTCCTTTGTGCATGATGCCCATCTGGCTGAGAGGTTCATTTCCTTCTGCCAGCTCCCCTAAGATCTCTCCTACATAATTTCTCATTAATCAGCTCAGACACACATCTCTTAGTTTCCAGTGGTAAAATATTTAAGCCTTCATGATTAGACAATTAAATATTTACTCAGCATTGCACAATGACATATTTTAATCTTTAAATTACTTTCTGCTAACCATTATTTTATCTGAGGTGCTGGTAATTATGTGCCAGCCAAGATGCCTCATCAACATCTCAAATATGACAGATCAATTAAAAATTACCTTGGTGGTATACATTACAGAACATAATGTTGCCTAAAAAACAGGTATGAAGGATTCCACTGTAGAATTGATAACTGCATATATGCAGAACAGAGCAATTAAACCATCATCCTTGTTCCCAAAAATCACAAGGCGAGGCCCTTTCCTATGTCTCCACCTACAGTGGAGGCAAGGTTGATGGCAACAGGATAAAGGGCCTTTTCAGTGCTTTCACCAATACCATGAAACACCTTGTGACATAGAGTACATATGGTCATATCTCCAGTTCTGTTTCGCCAGTTAGACAAGAGGAAGTTCCAATCTGGAACTGTCAAAGAGAAGGACAGTTGGGTGAGAAAGAAAATGTCACTGATCTACAGAAATATAAAACCCTGTTTTCTGACCTTCACACAAAGGATCTAATATGAAAAGGGGAGCAATCAATCAAGGAAGAATAGATGTAGAAAGAGAACATGCACACTCAAACTCCTGGCTTGGTCATAGCTCATCTCAGGGTAACAACGGAAAATCTGTGTGAGAAAAAACTCAGGAAGAGCAGCAAATAATGTTGAAACGTAATTCACTATTGAACACATAGCTGCACACTGGGGCTGTCATGACTTTCCTACTCCAGAATGATTTATATGCTGAGGCTGGTGATGGATATTGCGTCCATTCATTCCCATGATAGTCCACTGCCACAGAGATGTTTAGATGAATGTCCATTGTAAATGGGACACCACCTGTGAGAAAGCTAAGCTAGTTTTTTTTTCACCCTTTCTTCAAGAAAGCAAAGCTGAGATCTAAAACTTCGGAAAATGCATTCTTTCCACCTAATGAGCCCACTAGGCATCTTAAGAAACTGAATCAAAGTCAAATAGCAGGATAAATTAATTTTTCATATTTGTCCAAAATTGTTGTGTAGTTTGAATCATCCATGTATAGCTATATGCTCTTTAGCAAAACACTTTGGTGGTATATTGTCCTCTAAAGCACATAAAGATACTACACAGTTTGGAAGAGTTACCTTTTTGGACTATAATTTCCGAACTTCCCTGACCAGCATGGCTATGGCTGGGGATTCTGGACACTGTTGTTACAAAAAAATTTCCAGACCCTCTGATGTTGTCACTCAACACATGAGGGTCACTCTTAACTTGGGAGAACCACATTCCACATTGCTCATCTTCCTCCAAGGGTCCTGCTCTACTCTCATTGCCCACAGAAGTATGATATAATGGGAGAAAGAACTAGGAACAGAAAGAAAGAAAAACGTGCATGTAGGAGTTTGGTGTGATGGCCTCCATATTTATTATTATTTATTTACTTTATTTAAAATTGCCTATGCCACCTTACTCCTTAAGAAGAACTCAAGGTTGCTTACATAATTCAAAGACAAGCATTTCAACAATGCTGAAAGGTAGGCCAAAAATAATAAAAGAATGGGCAAGAAAATAGTGGAGTAAATTTTACGGTAACCCAAAAGTTTCATTGCTATCCAACATATTTTGGCCCTTCATCAAAGAAATCCAGAGCAAATATACAAATAATCCTTGATTATAACATTTAAATTTGCTGATATCTAAAACTGTGTTTTGAATATGCAACAATGCTGTGAATTAAAATAATGTTATACAGATGTCCATGCACCAGACACAGGTTAGTGCTTATTATTGAGAATAAGAAGCTTCTCCACTAGCATTGCCTCTTTGCAGTGTCATTCTGCAGGGGGTTTGAGGACCATCTGGGCACTTTCAGGCTAAATGAAATAAACATATAATTTGAACATTTTGCATGTTCTGAAGGGTTACCATTATACACATTTGCCACAATTTAGACTACATAGATGATGCGAACCTGATGGTACACATGTCTAGCACACTGACTCATCTATTCCTGTTGGATTAATTACTGGTGATGAGACCTGAGAAGATGGACAGAGCAATGCCATCTGTCTGCCCAACCATGCTCAATCCTCAACCATTTTAGGAGATTGGAGCTGATCCATCCAACTTGAGGACCTGGATCCAGAAGAAGATTGCAGTTAATTACCAATCTCTTTAAAAGAAATGACATTTCCAGGAGAAACATAGTGTAAACACATCTCTGTAAGTTTTTCTAGATTCCTCAGTTGCTTGTTATACCATTGGCCATAGTGCCTGTCTGGGGAGGCTGTCTGAGTCGAGGAAAAGTATTTTACAGGAAATATTCCCTGCTCCTATTGGGATGAACACTGGGGAGGGGAACTTTTGGTTCAGCTACTTGGCAATTCCATTTTGCTCACCCTCTAGGCTCTTTTTTGTCCCCTGTTCTTTTTTACATCTACACTATGCAAAACTTGAGGTAACATTATCTGGACCTATGTATATGTCCTCAGCTCAGCTATCGCTCTCTCTCATTTTCTTCAAATACCAGCAAAGCAGTGACAGTCCTGAACCACTGTTTAGGCTCAGTAAAGAGGTGGAGAAGGGCCAACAGAATGAGACTGAATCCAGACAAGATGGAGATTCTGGAGAAGGTGTTTTGTTCTGCTAGTTAAGTGGTGTTCACTTTGCCTGAAATGGAGTTGAACTCCCTTGGAAGGAACAGGTTCATAGCTTAGGTGCGTTCATAGAGCTATATCTCTTGAGGCACAAGTAGCCTCAGGCTGACAGTGACTTTTATAAGCTTCAGCTGATATAACAGGATAGAAATAGTCTGGCTGCAGTAATCCATGCACTTGTGGTCTCCCACTTGGATTACTGCAGTGGGTTATATTATTTTATATTTGGGGCTACTTTTGAATACAGTCTGGAAATTTTAGTTAATACAGGCTGCTCTCTGGTACTGTTTGCTTCTGTATAGGTCTGCACGGTTGCCTGTCAGTTCCAGGCTTAATTCAAAGTGTTGGTGTTGACCTGGGAAGACTAAACAATTTAGGAAGACCTCAGAAGACTTCTCTAGCATTCTCATTATATCCACTGATATACAGATTAAGATCTTCTTATGATAAGCAGTTGAATCTTTAATTTGATGCTTTTTATCTTTTTTACTGCTTACTTTTAATATATTAATATTTCAGTATTGAAATTGTATTATTGTTCTGTTAGTTATAGCCAGATTTTATTGCTGTAAAGTCCTCTGTGTGTGTGTGTGTGTGTGTGTATGTGTGTACACACAATGAATAATCATAAATAACCATTCAGTCAGCTTGCCTGCTTTTGACTGCATATATTTATAAATTGATGGAACAATTCCTTTACTGGTTCTGGCAAAGGATCTTGAATCAGCAGTCCTGACATTCAAACAGTATTTACATCACCTTCCAAATATAGCCCAATGAAGCAACCTCCTTTGGAATGCATTTCAATTCTTTCTCTCTTCCTGGACATACACTCAGTTCCCTTTTCCATGATCCTTATCAATAGTTACCTTCTGACCTAGGCCAAAAGCAAAAGTCTGCTCATTTTTGTCCTGATGCTCTTGTCCTTCTCTATTCTATTTTACTCCACTTTCAGATTGTTTTCCGTAATCTGCACTGGACCTTTAGCTTGTTCCTCTGGGCTTGTACATGTGGCACCAGAACAAGCAATTTCATCTGGGCCAACATCTGGAACCTGACACATATGACTACATTTTGCCTCAAGGAAGTTGCACTAAGCTTCTACACCAGCACTTACAAGCTGCATTTTCTGAGCCAGTGCTGTTGCTTTTACAGCTTTTCCAAAGCAAGCCTCTGTCTGTAAGCAAAGCCAGCTATGTTCCTCCTATGACCAATAAAAATGCACTCTGCAGTCTTTACCTGAGCTCCGTGCCAAGTTAGAAGCCATTAAAATACTCTCCCTGCACCCCTGTGCTTCTTAGATTTATAAAGCAGACACTGATTTCGAATGAGGGGAAAAATAGAATATTGAGATATGAGAGCATGCTAAGCAGAGTTTTAACTGCAGCACTTTCCCAAGAAAAATCAAGAAACAAACAACTATGCCATTTAGCTTTATTTATGCATCTTGATCTACTTCCTCTTCCTCTTCTCTACTCCATTTCATAGGTTGATACTGAGTCATCCTTCCCCCTTATCATGATTTGTGTTCATTCTTTTTAAATACAATCAGTGTTATCAGTTATTACCAATTAAAGTACAAATAAGAAAAATCAAATTACATCTAACTGTGCCCTAGTAGTCATCTTTTATCCTCCCTTTTCTCGTGCTTGTACTTTGCCATTTTAAAATGCCAATGCAGCAGCAGTATATTGATTTAAAATAGAGATTCAGAAGAAAGGGGAGACATAGATCAATTTTTCTAAATCTAATATTTATTAACTGTTCTAAATCTAATAAAAATCCAATATTAATTTTGTCAGTCAGCCTTACAGTGGAAGGACAGCAAGAGTTTACTGGGTCTTCCTCACAAGCAGTTGCAAACAGGGATGTAATTTGAAGCATATCTAAGTGAGTGCATACCATGAACTGTACCATAAAAGGACCCAAATTAATATATTTAATTTTGTGCGCAACATTTGTCGAGAAATAAATATATTTATACGATTTCTACCCCAACAAGCAGAAAATATTGGTAGCCAAAATGTCATTACTGCAAGGCATTTTAATGATGGTTCAATCATTCATGATGTGTCAGTTGCTTATGGAAGAATTTTATTAGATGAAATGTTTTAAAATTAATCCAGTGAGAAAAGAAGCATTTCCAATGGTGTATATAATGCACTATGGGGCATGCCAAATATGACCTGCCAAACTAATTCAAGTCCACAGCAATCGCTTGAAGGCAGTCTAATTAATTAGGCTCTGATGGAAGGAGGAAAGGGGTGATTACGATGAATTTACAGATAGCTGACTGCATAATATCTTGAATTTATTAATCCACATTTATTCCCACAATGAACAGTAGCCAGATTTCTTACAGACCAATCTGAAGGTCAGTAAAAACCAAAATGTTTGCATCAGAGCCAATCTATCCCTATTACAACTAGCTTACACTCTAGAACCAGCTAGTGGTTCTAGGGCGTGAACTAATCTTAACAGGATAAATGGCTGCCTCCATTGGGATTTAGGACCACATAAGAAAAATACTCGTACTCTTCTGAGAAGAACCAGAACATATCGGATGAGCTATTGGCGAAAACAGTGAAAACCACTGACAATGCCATTCACTATGCCAGCAGGTGTCACATACAGCATGCCATTCATATTGGCCACCTTAAATGGGGTTGAGACTATCTTGACTCTCATCTTCCTTTGAGACAAAAACTAGGATTCCAAGCACAGGAGGAGAATCTGCCCTTATCTTGCTTCTCCTAAAGGCATCTGGAGTGAAGCTCTTGTTGCTGCCTGGAGAGAAAGTGGAGGGACCTCAGCAATGGTGACAGATCTGTTCAGGAGAGTGAGGCATTGCGCCCCCCCCCCCCCAACAGCCTAGCAACTGGGTGGCACGGGCCAGATTCCCCACCCCACTCCCAGCAAAGAAACAGATATGATAAAATGGAACCATACTGAACAAATACATGAGACTATTCTTTACTACAGTTAGATATTACATGTTGAAGAATTGTAACTTAAGTGTCACTGTAAAGGAAGAAGATGAGAAGAAAATCAGAGTGTGTTTCCTTTGGTTTCAGCTTCCCTTCTACTAGGAACTCTGCCCTGTCAGATGCAATGGGCACCAGCATCCACATAACATCAGAATTTTTTTTACCAGAGACTTAAAAAAAATTAGTTCCAGTCTATGTAAATCTACATAGAAAACCTACCAAAAAGAATGCAGGATTGATCACACAGCCCAAAGGGAGGCACTTTGATTTTTTTTAAGGGCGGTTTTCAATCCTGTCAAACTTCTGTTCAAATTTCTCCTTGCAAACCCATTTTCATCTGACCTTTCTGAAAAGGGGAAGCACAGGCCATTATTAAATTACCCCACACCAAAATCAATGAAATCAGGGACAGAGTTTTAACCTTTTAGGAAGACATTCTGAACACTAATGAATTTTACAGGAACATTTTCTTGTACTTAAATTTTTACTACCACACTGCAGTGAGGTGTAGTCGATAGAGAGACAGACCAGGCCTCTAGAGACCAGAGTCTGAATCCCCACATGGCCATGCATGAAAGCTCACTGAGGATGTGGAACTCATAAAACCACTCCTTCAATATCTCAAGTACCTTGGAAGCCCTATTAAGGTCATGATAAGTCTGCTGTGACTTGACGGCACAAAGCTAACTAACTGCAGTGAGATATGAAGTCCCGGATGATGCTGGCACTCAGCACAGATCTGCCCACAGATAAAAGTTGCAATCAAAATTCCTTGGGCAATTCCGCTCTAGCATCCTGCACATTAGCACTTTCAATTAAATATGCTTTTCGTAAGGCTCATCGCAACCTACAATTCTCTTCCCATTCACATGAGAAACATTTCAATTTGCTTACTGCTGCCTTCCCACTACCTACCACTTCAATAAGTTATCTGATGGACTAAATCAACAGCTGGAGGTGAAACTGCAAATGGGTTCATTAGCAAAACTAACATAACCAGCAGTATCTGCAAGGTTGTGTTTATACAGAAGGAGAGGATGTTACTGGAGTTTAAGTATAGGGAACACTCTTTTTCTCATGTGGAATCCTCTGTTGGTAATTTACATTTTTAGCTTTACCATACCACTGCAGGCTAGTCATTTCAAGATGCTCTAAACAGGAAAATACTGGTATATACTCCTAGCTAAAATCAGGAACAAAAGGGTCCATAAGGATGTCAGAGACGCACTGTGCGCCCACTTTGTGTTTTTGATTTTTTTAAATTCAATAGTTGTTTACAATATGTTTACTAAATACGGTTAATTAATTAATTAATTAATTTCATTATATTAAATACAAATAAATGTTACTGTTTTTGCAGACAGTACTATGGGCCATGCATCTCTCTGGCGCCCCACCTCTTCAGGCGCAGTGGAGGACAGCTTCCCATTGCCATTGTGGAACAAAGACTGAACTAAGTCCAGTCTGCTTTGTGCATCAAATAAACTTTACAGAGACTGAGCTGACTAGACCGCAAATAGACGGGGCTGGCTATGGGATGTATTCTAGCTGCTAGCACATCTGAAGGGCACCATGTAAGGCAGGGCTGAGAAATAAAGTTTCTGAGCTCACCTTTCAAATAAAAATAGCAATACCACTAAAAAAGTAAATAGGGCAAACTCTTCTCTGTACATAGGAGAGACTTTGCAGGCCTTTATTGCAAGGTGGTAGCGGCTTACAACTAATTATTTAATTGCACGCTTCAAGCTCTGCATAAGAAATGCCAGCCACAGCATTTTTCCCCCTTCCTCTTTCCAGTGGTTGCCCCAGATAAACAGGTTTTAGTTATGGTTCACAAACCTTGTTTTCCACATGCTTTTTGTGATCAGTTTCATTTCCAGCGATGGTTTTTGACACTCTGGTAGAGTAAACGATAATCTTCTCCTCAACCTCTAATTAAGCATACGGAGCTGACAATGATAACCTTCATATCCTGGCTGTCTTATCGCTTTGCAAGCTCTTGAGGTTTCCAATTCAATTTCTAGCTCCTCTGATCACAGAAGAGTAATTAGGATGAAAATGCAAATACTTCCAGCACAGGAAGGTTCCTTCATTTAAGATCATCCACAGGTGGCAGCAGTCAAATCTCTGCCTGGCTGGTGGGGCATGAGGACACAAGCAGCAGTTGGAGATTATTGTTTTTTGCACCACACCTCCACAAATTCCCTGGCCAGGACTCTTGAAGTCTTAGTCCAAAAAGGTAATGTTTCCAAGCTGAGCGCTTGCATAAAGCTACCCACCAACTGTAGCAACAAGAACACAGTGGCTCAAATCCTGTTGCTTGGCATAAGAAAATTCATAACTTTCAGTTCATTTCTAACAAGCAGGAAAAAGTTGCCAGCGGTACTCCAACTGTACAAGTAGGATACATTGAAGTGACTGACCATGTTTTTCACAAGAAACAATTGGATACCAAACTGCAAAGGAGGGGCAACAAGGAACTCAATCCGGGCTAAAAACCTTCCCACGCAGCTGAGTTGAGGAATCTAGTCATCTTTTAAGCCCCACCGGCAGTGCTTTGTACACAATAATTTCCATACCTGTAGAATCTGGGAGGTTATGCCCTTAGTATTTCTGAACACAATACCTTTCCCTGTGTATTTGGTGTAATATGTTCCCATAATTATGTACAAAGCTGTAATTTTCTTCCAACAGACACAAAGAACAGAGCACAGGACCCTTCAAGCGAATTGAGCAAACAAGTATGAATCTGGCTTGTAATTGTTGTAGTCATAGGAAAGGGTCTTCAAGGAACATATTTTGTTCGCTGATTGGCAGTTATTAGCAGGCTTCTCTTTATAATATCTTCTGTATCTCTCACTGTTTTGTTTTAACAGAGTGAAGCAGCAAGGACAGAGATAGTGCTATTTCCCAAGTAACCATGATTTCAGGCCCAATTCCCCTTGTCCCTTACAGCTTACAGGGCAGCTCTAAGAGGTAACTAATTACACCTTAGTAAATGTTAATTTACCCCCACTGTCTTTCACTCATCAACTCCCAGATTATATCAGAACAGAGAGGGAGAACCCTCTCTCTACTTTCCCGGTTCATGTATTTCTGCCTCCCATTTTCTCAAACAACGCTCACTGAATGCTGTTTTATCATTGACTTGTCAGAGCTGCACAACTATATGAAACAGAATTCATAAAATGGAATGCCAGCACTAAAATATATAAATGTGTCTGAGTCTGTGTATCATGTTTCAAAATGGAGCTTTTAAATGTTTGTTTAATTATCTAATTTAGTTTGATTTTGCCAGCTATTCTGCCATTTTTACTCAGCCAAGACGTTAACGATCTTAACTGAAATCAAACATAGGTTTATATTAAAACAATGTACAATTAAAGGTCAAATTGCTCTGCCCTGAGAGACACTCACAGGGGAAGCCTTCATTTACTTGGACCAGTTATGGTTCTGTCTCTTAAATTTAGCAACATATCAGGAAATGAGCAAGATCATCCCCTCTTGTTACACAGCTCCAGATCAGTATGTCATCCTTGTGCTTCATTAGCAGAGCTCCTGTTCATTCAAGTGCTAAAGGTACACCTTGCCAAAAACACTTAGAAGCACCTTGTCAGATGCATAAAGGTCTGGCACACACCCTTTGTGGGTTGGGGAATGTTGGTCAAGGGATTACATGTGCCCTTATGTCCTCATAATGCCTCAATATGGCTACAGAGTACAGTGGTGCCTCGACTTACGAACGTCCCGACTTACGACCAGCTCCGGCCGCAAAATGTTGCTTCGACTTGTGGCCAGAGCTTCCAGTTACGAACAGAAAAAGGCAGGGGAAAAAGGCGCAAAATTCAAATTTCTAACTGTAGGTGGCGACAAGGCTGCTTCTTTGTAGCTCTTTCGCCCCAGCAGTTAGAGAGTGTGCGATCGGAGAAGGCTGCCTGGTAAGGTAAGGTGCTGTTTTCTGCATTTTAAAAACTGTTCTGGGTGTTTTTGCAGCGTGGTTTTGGGCTGGGGTGGGGTTATGTTTCTGTGCTGTGATGGGTCTTGGGGGGTTTATTTGTTTGTTTCCCATTTCCAATGGGTCTTGGGGGGTTTGGTTGCTTTTTTGAGTGTTTTTTCCCATTTCTGATGGGTCTTGGGGGGTTGTTTGTTTTTTGGGGGTTTTCTCCCATTTCTGATGGGTCTTGGGGGGTTTGGTTGCTTTTTGGGGGTTTTCCCCCCATTTCCGATGGGTCTTGCATGCTTCCCTTGCTTTTTCCTTTGTTCTCTTTGCATTTCCAAACTGCCCCTTTGTTCTCTGTGCATTTCTCAACTGCTCCGTTTATTTTCTGTGCATTTCTGAACTGCTTCCTTTGTTCTCTTTGCATTTCTGACCTGGTCCCTTTGTTCTCTGTGCATTTCCGATCTGCTCTGTTTGTTTTCTGTGCATTTCTGATGGGTCTTGCACGCTTGATTGCTTTTCTTTTCTTTTTTTCCCCTTCGGCCGGAAGGGATTAATCGCGTTTCCACTGAGTCTTGCAGTGATATTTTTTTTTTTGTGATTTTTTTCTTCGGCCGGAACAGATTAATTGCATTTCAATGGGAAATGGTGCTTCGACTTACGACCATTTCGACTTACGCCCATCTTCCGGAACCAATTAAATTCGTAAGTCGAGGCACCACTGTATATCTGATTTTGGAACAACTCTGAAAGCAATTTTCATCCTTTTACTTCATAATTCCCTTCACTATCAAGAGGAGATGAAATTACAATTATCTTAAGCATGTGGAGAGTTCTGTTCACTGCTAATTTAACTTCTCTCTTACTCTATCAGCATCATCACCATTCTTATAAGATGTTCTACAGCAACATTTCTCATCCTTTTCTCCTCAAGTGTCTGCTTTTGTAAAACATAAAAATGTCTTGTAGCCCTCAGACCTGAGGCAGGCCCCTTTTGGACAAGCAGAGCAGGGACAGGAGTGAGTGGGCATTGTCCACACCACATTTAATCTAGGATTACATCTGGAAAAAAGGATAGATTTTGATACTGGGGGAATCATACATTTTGGGAGAACTTAATGGGATTGCTTAGTGGCATCATTGACACTCAATAAATTCCACACTACAGTGCAAGCCAGAGATAAAGAAAAACAAAGAAAAGATAGTCAAACTACACATAGTTCCCCTGAAATGTTAGCACATGCATCCTTGAACACAGTACACTGATTGAGAATTACTGTTCTGGATTATGGCTTATGTTGGCACAGAAACATAAGCTCTTGAGTTCTTGGAAACCATGGCTTCCTTGAACATGTCCCAACATGTTAACGGCCCCACCCACGTGGGTGGTCACACATTAGACCTGGTTTTCTCCAACAACCGGAGCGAGCGTGGTCTCCTGGTGACTGACCTTGTGTTGGTCCCCTTGTCATGGACAGATCACCACCTAGTAAAATGTAACCTCTCAGTGGCCCTCCCACCTCGCAGGGAGCAAGGACCCATTTTAATGGTCCGCCCTCGAAGGCTACTGGATCCTATAGGATTCCAGGATACCATGAGAGGGATTCCAACAGATCTGGCTGGCGCTCCTGTCGAGGCTCTGGTGGACCGCTGGTTTACAGCAGCCACTAGGGCTGTTGACACGATCGCTCCTAAACGCCCTCTCCAACGCAGAGCTCGGCCTGCGCCCTGGTTTAATCAGGACCTACGAGCGATGAAGCAATTTAGGAGAAGGCTAGAGCGCAAGTGGAGAAAGAACCCGACGGTATATAATTGGATAGCTGTCAAGGTCGCGACTAACTTTTACCTTGCCAAGGTAAAGGCTGCTAGCCGAATACATCTCGCTAACCGGATAAGCGAAGCTTCAAATCAGCAGGCGGAGCGTTTCCGTATAGTACGCGACCTATCCGGAATTGGTCTGAGTGACGGGCCTCCCCCTAGTATATCACCGGACCAATTTGCAGCATTTTTTAAATCTAAAGTGGAGGCCATCCGCCGGGAGCTCTCTCCTTTTTTGGATACAGTGAGTCGAGCAGAGATGTCCAGCGCTCCGCCTTGCCCGGCCACTATCGATCTCTTTCAGCCTGTGACGCCAGATATTGTGGACAAAGTGCTTGATCGCTGTCGGGCCACCACCTCATCCCTTGACCCTTGCCCGGCCTGGCTAATCAAAGCAGCCAGGCCGATAACAACTGAATGGGCCACAGCAATAATTAATGGGTCTTTCCTTGAGGGCAGGGTTCCTCTTGCCCTCAAGGAGACACTCATTAGGCCCATAAGGAAGAAACCTAGTTTGGCGGGGGATGAAATTGGCAATTATAGGCCCGTCGCCAATGTTTCTTTCATTAGCAAAGTGGTGGAGAGGGTGGTTGCCGATCAGTTTCAGGCACATTTGGATGAAACAAATGCCCTGGATCCGTTCCAGTCGGGTTTCAGGCCGCGCCACGGTACGGAAACGGCATTGGTCGCCCTGTATGATGACCTATTGAGGGAGGCTGACAGAGGTAAGACGTCTCTGCTGGTCCTCCTCGATATCTCGGCGGCCTTTGATACCGTCGACCACGGTATCCTCCTGAGGAGGCTCTCCGGGTTGGGAATTGGTGGCCTGGCGTTTGCCTGGCTCCGATCCTTCCTGGAGGACCGTCCTCAGAGAGTACAGCTTGGGGAGAGGGTCTCGGCCCCGTGGAGCCTCAATTGTGGGGTGCCGCAGGGGTCGATTATCTCCCCAATGTTGTTTAATATCTATATGAGGCCGCTGGGTGAGGTTATCAGGGGGTGTGGAGCATCGTGCCATCAGTACGCTGATGACACCCAGCTCTACATCTCCTTTTCTCCAACTGCAGTGGATGCCGTTCCGTCCCTTCAGCGCTGCCTGGAGGCTGTACTGCAATGGATGCAGGAAAATGGGCTGAGGCTGAATCCGGACAAGACGGAGGTCCTGAGGGTGGGTGGCCCCTCCATCAGCAGTCTGGGGAACTCTCTCTCATTTGGGGGGGTGACTCTTACTGCGAAGAGTGGGGTACGCAGCTTGGGAATCCATCTGGACCCGGCACTCACCATGGAGACTCAGGTGGCGTCAGTGGTCCGCTCCGCCTATTTTCATCTTTGGCGGATAGCCCAGCTGCGTGCCTATCTTGATGTTGGGGCGCTCACCACTTTGGTACATGCGCTTGTAATCTCGAGATTAGACTACTGTAATGCGCTCTACGTGGGGCTGCCTTTGAGGTTGATGCAGAAGCTTCAAATGGTGCAGAATGCGGCGGCCAGACTTCTTAGTGGTGTGAGAAAATATCACCATATCTCTCCCACGCTGGCCGCTTTGCATTGGCTGCCCGTTCGGTTCCGCGTCGATTTCAAAGTTTTAATGCTTACGTATAAAGCCCTAAACGGTTTAGGGCCTCGTTACCTGGCGGAGCGCCTACTCCCACCAAAATCTACCCGTATCACTCGATCTAGCCAGGAGGTGAGGCTGAGGAGCCTAACGCCAAGGGAGGCCCGGAAGGAAAAAACAAGAAACCCGGCCTTCTCGGCAGTGGCTCCTCGCCTTTGGAATAATCTCCCTCCGGAGATCCGCATGGCCCCTTCGCTGGGCATTTTTAAAAGTCAATTGAAAACCTGGCTGTTTAGGCAGGCCTTCCCTCCAACCACTATTTGATTTATCTTTCTCATCTTTTCCATCTTGAACCAGTTTGATTATGATGTTTTATATCATTGTTATTTTAAAATTGTTTTATTTTATATGCTGTTCGCCGCCCAGAGTAGTCTAATGACTAGATGGGCGGGATATAAATTCAATAAATAAAATAAATAAATAAATAGAAAGGGAGGTACAATAATTTTACAGGATTTGTACTAGGGTTCAGTGGATGCATTTTGGCAATCCTGAGTAGAAAATATATTATGTATTGACATGTAAGTGATCCATATTAGAATACTACATTACCTCTTGCATTCACAGTAGTGGTTTGTATTGTCAGGAAGCTCAAACTATGAATCAAACAAATAAGAGTTGTATTATCCATTTCCAAAAGCAGCCACTGAATTTTCCAAAACCCACTGAACCAGGTATAGAAATGGAAATTGCAAAAGACAGAACAAATAAAACACTTTTATATATACTACATTTGCAACTCATCTACATTGGTTCACTTCTACAATTCATAAAATGTAGAAGTCATTTTAACACGTCTGCATTCAAGGGCAAACATGTGAGAAACAAGCAGAGAAATGGAAGCAAATGAGGAACGAGGAACCACTTTCAGCATACTGATCATTAAAACAAAAACAGAAAAGATAAATTACTGCTAATGTCTTGAGGATGTTGCAGTATACTGTTCTGCTTTAGTGGTTCAAATAACAAACATTCCTCCTTTAAAAATGAGAGGGGTCAGAGAACCCTTTTCCTTTGAGATTGTTTTGTATGGCCAATATGAAGCAACAACTGTTTGCTCATTTGTGACATAAATGAGGATAGGTGCTTACAGGGAAGTGCAAAGCACCGCAACAGAGCCTTACTACAAAAAGGGTGAGAAACAAGCAGAGCGTGGAGAAGTTACTTTGGGAGGGAAGCTACAACTCCTGGAAGCTCCAACTGGCCCTGGTAGAGGGATCCCTGACAGAGGGATTCTGGGAGCTGCCATAGCAAAAAGTAATTTTATCAAGCTCTGGGAGCAAGGAGCTGGAAAATGGCTACCTGGAGATGAGCAAAATGCCAAGCAAAAGCTGCTGTGAGAATAGAAAAGGAGGCAGTTCTCTGAAGAGCCAGGATCCTACTAAGCATCTGTCCATCTCACACATTCTGCTTTTACTGATAGTAAAATGCAGTACAATTTTAACACAGTTAATTTGCAATGCAACCTGATCCTATGCAAGCTTACCATAAAGCCTAACCCTGTTTAGAAGTCCCAATGAACTTAGTGTGGCCGAACTCTATAGCTTTTATTTGCAGTTAGATTATTTCACTACATCAATGGTCAAAAATAAAATATGAAATGCTCTTCACCCCTGCACACCAAAGTTCATGCTGTGGGCACTGTACATATATTATTTTGCTTCAGTATCATGCAAATGAACTGGCTAGATACCTGAGTGAACTGAGTGCCACAGGTTAGGAGTGCAATTTCTCACTGTACTCCTAGGAGAAGGGCTAGAATATGTGGCCTTGAATATGCTGCACAGTCCCAGAGCACCCCCAGAACAAGGGAGTGTTAAACCACCTCTGAGTGGTTTACTTGACAGAATTAATTAGTATTATAATGCAAAAGAAGTTTATGCAGAACTGCTTGCTATAGGGCATTGCCCTCCTGCCCCGGAATAATGAGGCGAGATATGTTTTATGGGATAAAATATGGGCCACACTTTATTAAATAACCATTATAGCCAACCATAAAAGGGGGGGCTGCAGTAGTGCAGAATCAGGTTTTGCATTGGGGTCTCACAGGACCCCATACCAAACAAATGGGCGAGTCCCAAGCCCCAAGGACTCGCGGTCCTGAAGACCTAAATGTGACCACCCCCGGACCTTCAGCCACCTTCCCCTTGGTGACCGTTGGTCCGGGTGTGGCCTCAGCACATTTCCCCCCCCTGCCCCCCATGCACTGTAATCTCACAATCCGCAGTGCTGGGAGGTTGGATGAGCTATACGTTACCTGTGATTGCAAGGGGACTCACCAAAACCTGTTCCATCCGCACTACCCGCCTGTGTGACCATTTATTTTCCACCCTTTAAAACAGCCTGCGCACCTCGACCAGTGTGGGATAGGCAAAAAAAACCCCGCAGCCAACTGCCAATCAGGATGCAGGTCAAAAGTTCCTATCCGGTCACAAAAGGCGACCAGAAAACTCACACTAGTGCATAGGGCATCCGGGTGGGTTCCAAGCCTCCGAAGGAGGCCGAAAGGAGGATGGAGCCTGCTTAAGAAGGTGCTCCTTCCCCCTCCCATCCCGGGTCGCATTTGTGAGACTCTCTTGTCTCGCAATATCCCAGGAGGGAGGCAAAGAAGCTTCGCGCTGCCGAAGCGTGCTCGGCAGCGGAGCCAGCATTTCATTTCTTTATTCAAAAATGTTTAAGACATATCCTTATTAGCTAGAATTCTGTTGAGTAGCTACACCTGCACAATGGGAGAGACATTGTACAGGTGTACCTACTCAACAGCTGAATATTACCACTAAATATAAATTGAAAACACAGTGCAAAATGATGCCCCAATCAACCTCAAAATGTTCAACAGCTTAACAGGGATTAAAAAACTTGTATATATTTAACAGGCATTTTTCCGGTACTAAAATGGCAACAAAACAGGTATCAGGAATGACTCCCAAAGAACAGTGTTCCACTGTAGGGCCCTGCCACCAAGGTGACAGCCATCTGTCTTCCATTGACAAGCAGACATTCCTGGAGCAAAAAGGAACTCTTTTAAGATGAGAACTTCAAAATACAGGTGAATTGATATAGGACATGGTCTGGGGAAACAATATATCTAGCTCCCAAGCTGGGTGGTACTTTTAGTAAGCACCAATATTATTTAATTTCACCTCCATTTAATCTATGAAATCTTGGATAGAACCTCAAAAGTATTAAATCAACAAACATGATTTAAATATATGAAGAAAGAGACCAAACTGTATCACCACCCAACTGCTGGAAACCACTTCCCTCCATAAAAAATGTTTTGCACACAATCAATCTAAACTTCTAATTCTTAGATGTCTATGAAACAGAGACAGCTATCATAGTTCCTTGCAATTTATGTTGTTTCTGCAAAAAAAAAAAAACACCCTCTTTATTGAAAATGTGAAGATCTCATTGAGATTGATAGAAAATATTTACAACCATGGAAAAAAATGTGGTTGTTTCACACTCTTGGCACAGAAGAACAAGAGAAAAAAGGATATATACCCCCATTCACCACAGATGTGAGGTACATATATGACCCAAGTAAGAAATTCCCCTTTAACTCTTCAGTCTCCAATCCAGTCATCTTGCCTCATCTCTCCCTCTCCCCTCATAGTTACTGGGATGACGCTCTGCTAGTAGTCACAACTGCACTCCAGCAGCAAGTGGTAATGAGAAGATGTATAAACATCATACCCTGTTTCCCCTAAAATAAGACATAACCTGAAAATAAGCCCTAGTAGGATTTTTCAGGATTCTCGTAATATAAGCCCTACCCCAAAAATAAGCCCTAGTTAAGTGAAACCCCGCCCTCCACCATTGTGCAGCATTGTGCAGCAACCAGAAGATGACATAACTGTAAAATAAAACATCCCCTGAAAATAAGTCCTAATGGATTTTTTGGAGCAAAAAATAATATAAGACCCTGTCTTATTTTCGGGGAAACACGGTGACCAGCAAATAAAATGTGTTGTATTAATAGCAATTTACACTGTAAAGCAAGAGGTAATCTGGTAGGCTCACAAACACAACTGTGACATTCTGCACCAGCCTATGGCAGAAAACAAGAATGACTCATTCTTTCTGTTCAGGTTCTTAGGTAATAGCACTTTTCATTCACATTCCCCTCTAGTTTTCAGCCCCGCTGGGTGGGGCTCCACCCCCCTCTCTCGCAACTCTGCCACCTCCATGCACGGCTCAGTCCCCCTGTGGAGTTCCATTGCAACCGGAACCAAAAGGGATGGAAATGCTCACTGTGGGTGCACAGAAGAGGAAAGCTGCACAGAGGGGTGGAGTCATGCACGCTTGCACAGCCGTGCACCTTAGAGAGAACCTTGCTTATCATATAAATTTAATACACTATAGACACTATTTCAGTTAAGGCTGATAAACACTGTAGAAAGTAGGAAGTGGGTGAGGAGCATCATACTTTAGAAGTCCTGAAAAGCCAGTAAAAGGAAATATTGATTTATTACATCATACTGACGTGTGGTAGACTTAAATAACTACACAAGATTTCCAGTTTGTCTCCTTGGTATGTAATGTACAACGATGCAAATGTTCTCTGTGTTTCCTTTCAATTATTGTTCTTTTGTTGACTGCTGAGTTTCTTAGGGAACAAGAGCTCGGTCAAAAAAAAACACAAATGGTGTAATCTTTATCTGAATATGTTACAGAACTACATTTGGTGCATCAATGAATATGCAATAATATGAATGGAATTAGCAGAGCCTGGAATGGTAGTTTTCTAGACTGCAATGCCCAGAAATCCTCAAGCAGTGTGGCCACAGGCCATGCTAGCTGGGCAATCCTGGAAGCTGTTTTTCTAAAAAATTTCCTAACCTGGTGAATAAGTAGCAAACTTTCTTCCTACAGCAACTACAGTATCTAGATGTGTCTGGAAAGCTCGCAACCAGCACATGAATGGCACAGCCCTTCCTTTTGTTCTCCCAACACTTGGAAATCACAAGTATAATACTGACACTGAAAAATATATCTGGTTTAATTGTCAAGGTGGTAAAATCACCACAGTATGTAGACAGAAATTAACATTCCACAAGATGCTTCACTGTATCTCTAACCATAAAATTGTTTTGAATCATTGAAAAAGATGGCTTCATTTAAAACCACATATAAAACAAGCCACAAGCCTTTTCAGGGCATTTATGAGAATCCAGCCTTGTTGAAGCTAAGCCACACAAGTCTAGATTCATTTTTTCCTTCTGGTTCTAAAACTCAAAGACTATAGGAGTCCAGAACTTAATTTAATGATCAAGGGATCTGAACATTTTTCCATGAGAAAATGCTAAAGCATATAAAAAAAAAAAAAAAAAGAGAGAGAGAAAGAGAACAAAAATAGGTAAGAGGGTAGTCATGGAGATGTATGTATGGGACTCTCTGCATGGAGAAAACAGACGGGGAAATTTTTCCCTCACCCTCATTCTTAACACTAAAACCTAATGTCACTCAGGGAAATTGATGGGCAGAAAGCATTTCATCACAGAACACATAATTAAGGTTTTGGAATTTGGTACCATACAATGTGACTTAGATGGCTTCTAAATAGGATAATTTGTGGGGGATAGACTGATCAATGGCTATATTAGCCATGATAGCTAAATTGAACCACTGTGTTCAGAGGCAGAATACCAATTGCTACTGACAATCAAAAGAGATTGCGATTGCCTCCATTATCTGATGCTGGGTTTGCTGGAAGCATTACGCTGCTAACTACTGGAAATAAATTGTTGAACTAAATTGACCCTTTGCCTGGCCAAGCTTGGAAAAGTTACTTTTCTCTAATACAACTCCTAGAAACCCTAAGCAAGCAAGACCAATGGTCTAACCAACAGGGATCTTCTTAAGTTTGAAGTGTGAAGACTACTCATTTAAATTATTTTGTTCTAATAGATTTTGGTAAGACATTAGGTCAGGGACATTCTCTCTCTCTCTGGGTATCATCTCCGTTGCTGAGGTTGGCTCCCACAACAGCATATCTCCACCGATCTCTAATGTGTGGATTAGATGCTCTTTATTAAGATCCAGCCAGTCTCTGGTGTTACCCATTCAAGAAATTTTCAAGTTGTGCAAGATTCCTCACCTCTAGAGGAGAAAGAGAGAGAAACAAGGACTGCAATTTTTTTCCTATCAAGATCTCTGTACTTTGGAGCGTCTTTGCATAAATCTAGTGCCCTTTCCCTTTCAGAAGCAGAGCACATACACACACACACACAGAGCAAATACAAAACAACAGCAGCCATTGTCACTACATGCCACTTATGTTATTTGCATTGTTCATATTACCTTCCCCAATACATACATTGTTTTGCTTAATCTGCAAAAATAAAAAATAAAAAAATTGTTCTCTTTCTTGTTCTCTTGCTGAGAGTGCCACAAAATATTTCACTCTCTCCACAAAGTGAGGAGAATAATTTTGTGGCTCCTCATTTTGTTACAAGCAGGTGAAAAAAGAAGGCTTTCTTCATTTCTGTTAAGTTGATAAACTTCTCATAACTGGCTAATGACAATGACAGTGTGTGCGCTCGTCCCTGGGAATCGCAGTATCAATGCTTTGTTTGCTAGGGAGGCACACCATATAATTTAGAATTGTAATATTATTTATTCTTTCTCATTTACAGGAGTTAGTTTTATAAATTTCATATAATTTGCCAGGAAGGAATGGAGAGAAAGTGACGTTTGGGCTTACGCTTCAAGCAGGATTTTAGCCAGCATTTAAGTTTAGCTACACTAAGATTTCCAGATTTTAAATATTTAATAGCAGGCTTTATCTTTGTTAATTACAAACACAGAATTAAACACCACACACTTCAACGGTTATTTTCCTTTTTACACTGGAAACCACAGTTTCCAAGTTTCTTGCCTTGAATGGGATGTAATAAGAGCTGCTAATCCATGCTGCTGCAGGCTTGTGCAAATATTGGTTTGAAAGGAAAACATCTGGCTTTCAAACATATTCCCAGAAATATTTTCATCTGTGGACCTGGAGTTCCACTTTACATTATTAACTCCCCACTAGAAGCTACATGACATGGCAAAATGATTGATTTATTAGACTGTTTTGCCCAACCATGTGTGCTCTTTAGATTTTTCATTGGGAAGAATAAATGGCGGTGGCTGTTGTCCAAGGACATAAATTGGGTCCACTAGAGCAGAATTTTGAAACTTCTACCAGTGACAGAGGTTTCCAGAAAATTTTGAACGGAGTGTCAACATCTGACCTTGGACCACTTGCTTAGCCTTCCTTACTCCTCTCATAGCAATCTTTCAAAAGGCTGCATTCTTCCCTTCCAAACCTAAAATACATCAGAATCTTAACAGAAGAGTCAGTGTCATACTGTGATTATGAGATTAATGGTTGTTATGACATTCAGTGTTGCTGTCTGTCCAGGCTCAAGGAAAGAAATCCAACAGTGTGCTGTGATTTTTTGAAAGAGAAGCAAAAAAATCATGAGTCTAGATTTTGATTTCGATCTGATCTGATCTGCATAGCCAGAAGATGAATTTATAATTTTATATTACTTTGGGTTATTATTTCCAATTTTTTGTTTGTTCTTTTAACATTCCTCCCTTTATTTACAAATCAAACAAACAAAATAAGTATCCTCACAGATACAAAATATGTATCCTCAGAAATATGTACCTAGGGCTAATCATTTAAAAATGCAGATTTCAAAATGGCCACAAAAATCTGCATTCTGATGTCTTGCACAAGCATATAAAAATGGCTATCTTGTTGCTTAGCATAAATTGCATTAGAATTGGCCCACTACATCAGTGGGGATCTGGTGAGTCAACTCCTCTGAAAGTTCAATTGATTCAAATAGGCCTCCTCTAGTTGTGATTTATTATGGTAAGGTAAGTCAATGTCTTTGATGGGTAAGAGAAATCTGAGACTGCCAAACTGGCATAATACTGCATTTGTATCCATTAATTGTTATTAATGAATTTTTATGAAACAATGATTTGTATATGTCTGTACTGCATTTCACCTAATGTTACTTCTCCAGCAGTGCTCCCTGTATATTTCAATACCGCTTCTGAAAAATACATTTTATTCCATTTATCTAATAAAATAGAAGTAATGATTTTTTTTACAGACAATACAGTTCACTGTTTTAACCATATCAGTTGAATATGCATGAAAACTCTCATACTTTTAGGGTGGCTTTTATTTAACAACTGTTGCACTACATTTGTTTTGTTAAACATTACACAGAAACAGGTGCTGCAAAGTGAAGCCCTGAAGAACCACTAAGAAACTTGAACAGACTTTTCTATAGTGCCCTCTGATGCTTAAATATTACAAGTTGCCACTTTTTCTCCCAGTCTTTCCAATTTTACATAAAGTTCGGGGGGGGGGGGAATCTTGCCAGTAGAAAATAAAGCACAGTAGATTGACCCCCTCCCTCACTTCAAATAATCCCATCGCAGCCTACTGTCAGCAAAAATACCTCTTAATAACTATAATTAGTTTACTGCTTCTTTTGGTCAGGTCAATTGAAATTTAATTAAAAGTATCTCCAGAAAGAAGCAGGCTTTGCCTAATCCTTGTTCAGCATCATTGATTCAGGGCAACTTGCACTCAAACAGTTGCTCAATGGCTCAGAACACTTTTCAAAATGCATAATCAACAGCAGTGGCTATGAATTTTGTAATGGGAATATACAGCTAATGAGTAAGTGTGTTTCCAACACAATTATCTTAGCTGCTAAGTCTTATAGTCAGTTATCAGGTATTTGCGGCCCAGAGCAATAGAACTCAGGTCAATGTTTCAGGTAAGCCAAATCATTTGAACAGGAAGCAGGAAACCTCATTTTACTTTGGGAAGAATTAATTTATAGGACGGACTAATAAAATGTTGCTGTTTATGAATGCAGTTTGAGTATTTGTTCCTTTCAGTACATCAGTCTTTTTTCAGGCTATCCAGCTTCAAGGAATACTGTAAAAGTCAACCCGTCTGCTTAGGGATTCACAGATTACCTGTGTGCCCGTGCACTGCAGATTATTCTGCGGCATGTTACAAGGTTTATGTTCTGTTTACTTAGAGCAGTGGTTCCCAACCTTGGCAAAGCCAGGTGTTCTTGGACTGCCGTTCCCAGAAGCCTTCACCACCAAATGTGCTGGCAAGGGTTTCTGGGAGCTGCAGTCCAAAAACACCTAGGTTATCCAAGTTTGGAATCACTGACTTAGAACACTGGCAGAGCTCATCAGTGCTAATCAGTGGATAGAAAACAGTGGAGATTAACCCACTAGGGAAAAATGCAACCCTGCTCTACTTCAGGATCAGCCTACTGTTGGCCAGCCTATTCTGGTCTTCTTCCTCACCACAGATGCAGGCTCACAGCCCTGACTGTGTTCCCTGCTAAACACCCTGCCTTATGACCATGTTTTAATTTGATTAATTTTATTGATAGTTAGATTTTTGCTAGGGACATTTTTTGCCTATTTTATGTATTTATTGTTGGGTATTTGTTGTATTTCAGTGGGACGTGGTGGCGCTGCAGGTTAAACCGCAGAAGCCTCTGTGCTGCAAGGTCAGAAGACCAGCAGTCGTAAGATTGAATCCACGCGACGGAGTGAGCTCCCGTCACTTGTCCCAGCTCCTGCCAACCTAGCAGTTCGAAAGCATGTAAATGTGAGTAGATAAATAGGTACCACCACAGTGGGAAGGTAACGGCGTTCCGTGTCTAGTCGCGCTGGCCACGTGACCACGGAAACTGTCTATGGACAAACGCTGGCTCTACGGCTTGGAGACGGGGATGAGCACCGCGCCCTAGAGTCGGACACGACTGGACTAAATGTCAAGGGGAACCTTTACCTTATTTGTTGTATTTATATGTGTTTTAACGAGCTGTAAACAACCCAGAGAGTGTGTGCACTATGGGGTGGAATTCAGACTGAATAAATGAATAAATAAATCCCTAAAAACCTCATCAGCCCACAATGAGAAAGAAATATCTAATCTATGATTTTATTCTCCTTCTTCAGCTAGCTCTGTTAGGTTTTGGAGAGAAGGAACCAGCTGCATGAATTTTTGAAACCTCTTTCTCACCCACCTCAACAAAACCCTTTCTTTTTTGCCTCCCTAACATAAACATATAAATAAATAAAAAGAACTGCTGGATAACTCAGTGGTTTAAGCATCTGGCTGCAGAGCCAGAGGTTGGGAATTCAATTCCCCACTGTGCCTCCTTGACAGGGGCTGGACTTGATGATCCATAGGGTCCCTTTCAGCTCTGTAATTCTAAGATTATTATTAGATTATAAAGGGGAGGGGGTTCCTCCAATGGGAGGTGGTTAATTGATTTCATTTTCTGGAAATCACCCCTTTTATCTTTTTCCAATTTTCTATACTTCTTTTTTTTTTCATCTTATTCTCTTACATTATCTCCCTCCCAAATGTGGTGTGTTTATTTCCATCTCAGATATCCCCCACACACACACACACAGTGTCTCCAGCAGAGACACAGAGTACTTTCATTCACATCAGAGGTATAATTTGATGCTCCTTCTGCCAGGTGCATGCTCCTCCAAAGACTGCATAAACCAGCTTGTTCAGAACAACAGGAGGAAGTTTCTTCATTCACAAAGCTAGCTGCTCAATTCAATTACTATCATTCTTGTTGCCTTGACAACAGGCTCTTTCCTGTACCCTTCCTTCCGTGGCTAACATTAATCTAACATATTGCTGAAGAAACACTCAGGCAAAAAAACAACAAAAAACAAACAACAACCCCAAACTTAAGTCAAGGGCTTTTTTTATATATATAAAGTAGTTGTCAATTACATTAGCAAATGCCCTCACATAATTGATAACATAATTGACTGCAATATGGTGGTGCCAATCCCTGCTTATGATTCTTTGTGTGAATGTCTCAGTGAGAGTAGGGGCAGGGGGAGAAAGAAGAAATAGAGAGAATGGATATAAGTGAGCAATTCAATGGCCCACATTTTGTAATTTGGTAACACAATATATTTTTCTGCTCCTCAGCTGAATTGTGGAATGAATGATGAATGAAAGGGGTAATGGTAAGGTAGTATCAGACTGAATGCCTGCTTCTGTATGCATATGTGTGTTAATGCTTGCTTGTGTGTGTGTGTACCAACTTTTGCCTGAACTCTGCCTGTGACCCTTGACTCCATCCACCATTGTCTGCTGTGCCATTCATCCCATCAACCTAAGTGAACACCAGCTGCCACTGGTGGGAGTGTGTCCTAGAACACCCCCAGTGTTCCACTGTATCTGGACATTACAGGGATAGGCAAATCCCTGCACAAAATAACAGAACTAGCATTAGAAGAAAATGATCTTTATTTATTTAATAGCAGCAAATGTACCCAGCCTGACTAAAACCCCATGAGCCATATTCTTCTCCCCCTCCTTTCTCCCACCCCTGATTTTTGTACTGGTCTTTCTCTCCACCCTGGTACTCATCCTACTTGAAGCCCCTTTGTCCTATCTCCCATCTAAGTGCCTGCTCTCTTTTATCCCATTCTCACCCTAAATACCTTCTTTTGCACTGGAATCTCTTCTATAGTTATACATTGGTTGAAATCCTATCGTGCAGGTACGCAGTCATAACTCAATGTTGTGCTCATAGTAGTGACAATAGCACCAAGTGCTATCCTCAACATACTTCTGCTGATGCATTGTACAATGGTCACAATGGGAAACTTATGAGCGATTGTACAATCAAATTCTAAAATTCCTTGTTCTTTTGGTGCAACACTCAGAAAATTTCTGCTGGTGTAACTTTACATTACACCTGCACAAACAGGATTTTGGCAATTATGTCATTTCCAGTTAAACATTATGAGAAATATAATAACATAAAACAAGTAGGAAAAGTAGAACAAAATTAAGAGCAGCACGAAGAAAAAACATTAAAAGCAGTACACATATTAAATCACTTTTAGTTTCCCGAAATTAAAAGTACTGAATGCATAAAACTATTATTGCTTGATGCCTAAACCCTATTAGAGTAGGGACTATGCACATAGTTCTGGAAGGACGTTCCAGAACAGGGTTATAGATGCAGGGATCTCCCAAGGTATCCTCAAAGAGAGCCTTCCGAGATGGTGTCAGATTTCACGAGTGTTTCTAGCTCCTTGATTTGTATTCGAAAACATCCCTGACCAATGCCTGGGTAGCTGGACTTGCAATTGCCGCATTTGGTTCATTCTAGATAATGAAATTATAGTGTCAGCACTGTCGTTACCAGGCTAGGTAGGGCAGAAATGTGGAGAAAACTGTAGTGAGATATCTAATTTTGATAATGATCCCACAAACACAATGTCTGTGAGAAATGTTTGCAAACATTTCTGCTGTTTTAATTTCCTTGTCAGTGAGAACAATAGAGGAGCTCAAATACATTAACAGATTTATTCAGCTGAAAGAACCGTTTATATGTCAAAAATTCCTCAAGAGGTGATGTTTGTGTAAATGATGAAAGGAGCCTCTAACCACTGCCCCTTTTCACCCAAAATGACAAAGTAAATTATTTCCCAGCAGATGTCATGGGCCAAATAGTGCTAAAACACTCAATGTATTTTTGAGTGGCAGTTTCGAAGTGACAGTTCTGTACAGGCTTCATGACACAAAGGAGCACGAAGAAGTAACTCGTTTTGTTTACACAGCACAATTATGAGAGACAACCATACGGTCAACTCATGTGCTGCCACTCCAGTATCCAACTAGGATTATTCTTAAATCATTCTCAAGGAAATCTGGACATTATGTTTCAGCCTGAGAAAGGATCTTCTGCTACATGTCAATCATCATCATAGAACTGCAGAGCTGGAAGGGACCCTATGGATCACTGAGTCCAGCTCTTGTCATGGAGACACAGTGGGGAATTGAACTCCCAATCTCTGGCTTCGCAGCCAGATATCTAAACCACTGAGCTATCCAGCAGTTCTTATGTACGGGATGTGGGTGTGTGTCACTTATTTCTTCACAACTGTGAAGAACTGTAACAACTTCTGCCATAATAATCAACTTGGTAAGTTAAATGTATGTTCATTTATTTGTTTGGAGAATAATTGTTCTCATCTTTTTTGTGGGCTTTTGTCTCTAGTTGTTACACAACACCAATTTTTTTTTACAACTTTGCAATTATGTTATTTAAGAAAAGGAATAATGTTATGCCATTATTTTCCCCAAACGTAAAGCATTATAGTTAACTTTTTACCTGCCACTAATTATTTCCACGTCCAGTCTGTTTCTCAACAATTCTCACATTGTACACTAAAAGCCATTACTTAAATTTGGCAAGGAGGGAATGGGATTCCAAAGCAGCTGCTGATATGGCTTAAAGAGTGGGCAACAGAACAGGCTGTATATATAAACAAACCCTGAGGGACTTATAGCTTCATTGCCCCACAAATACTGGACCAACCGCAATGCATGCATAATGAGGGAGACATCTGACAAACACAGATCCATTACAGTGCTTCACCTCATGCTGAGCAAGTGCTTATATCCATATGTGTTATTAGGATGAAAAACTGTTCCACAACGAAGGAACATCCAGGTGAGAAACAAGCATAACACATGAGGATGTAAATTTTGCAGGGACAAAGTACATCTTGAATAAGAATGTATACTGGAGAAGTCCCTGTCTAATACACAGTTTAGTACTCCCCCTGTCCTTTGTTTCCAAGACATAATCTTCATTCCCTTGGCTCTCTGATCTATGCAGGAAATCAGACTGCTGGATATTCATTATAATGCAATTTGAAAGATGATCAATGTCATTTGCAATATTCATTTGATTCTATTGCTATTAGAACTTAATAGGCTTTTCAAACAATTCTGATATCATTTGGAATTTAGCAAGGATACCCACCAAGAATCTAATCTTCTGGCAGTCTTTTGAGTGCAGCACAACCTGCAGAACACAGCAACTGACATGTCCAATAGCCATTCATGATGGCTGTATTCTGGGAGTCACAGTCACAGTCGCAGTAACTTTTTCAACTCTAAAAATCATCAAGTATTAGACAAGACAAAACTCAACACAAACTTAAAGCACCCAATACAGTGCAGAACAAGTCTGAGTGTAGAACTGCCCGAGCCAAACCACCCACCAGGCTTCAAAGCTTCAACCATAATATATTAATAGAATTTGATCTCTTTTACAATATTCCATGTTGTTTCACTGTATATGCCATTCCAACACAGCTGGGTGTGGGTGAGGCTAGGCAGATACAGTTGGATAAATGAAAGCGTGTGAGTGTGCTGGCAAGTTTCTACATCTGGTTCTGTGCCAGCAAGAAGAAGAACAGCAAAGAAACATATATAACTTGGCAGCATGCAATAATTTTCATACTCCAATGTCATCTTTGTATTTCTCCAGCCATGCAGTTTGCACTTAATTTGCTGTCTGCAAACCAAAGGGCAACGAGGAAACACTCCATGCAAAACCATTATCAGCATTCACTGCTGAAGCTTGTGAAGGCAAAGTGTTTGAGCTGAACTTCTTAAAATGATAGAACAGGAGTGCTGGAAGGGATTCCAAGGATCCAACCTCTTGTTGATTCCTGAAATTCACAGCGAACGCATCCCTGACACATAGCTATCTAGCTCTTGTTTCAAAACCTCCAGGAAAGGAGATTCTGCCCTCTCCTGAAGTAGCCCATTCATTCCCCAACCAGATTTTACTAAGAAGATGTTCTTCCTAATATTTCATCTCTTTTTCTGCCATTTGAATCCATTGGTACAGATCCTACACTCTGGACCCAGAGAAAACAAGCTTGCTCACTTGCTCATCTTTTGTGTGACAATATTGGGAAGGGAATGTCTTACCATGTCTCTTCATACCAGCCTTTGCTTCTCCAAGCTAAATACACTCATCACCTTCAGTCTCTTCTTCTAAGTCTTTGGTCCAGACCCTTCAACTATCTTGGTTAATCTCCTCTACACACATTCCAATTTCATCAGTATTCTTCTTAAACTTCCCAGATTTTTATACAATGTTCCAGGTGTGTTTGATCAAAGCACAACAGAGCAGTACTATTACTTCACTTGATCTGGTCACTATACTTTCATTATTGCAGCCTAAAACTGTTTCCCCCCCCCCTCCTCACCACACTACTCTGTTAAATTATGTTTAACACCTCTGGATCCTTTTCATGTATACATTGCCAAGCCAGATTTCTGCCATCCTACATGTGTTTTTGATTTTTCCTGCCTTAATGTAGGACTTCATGGTTTTCCCTCTTGAAGTCTGTTTTCACCTAATTTGACAAACTGTTCATGTCATTTTTGACCCCTGTTTTCCCCCCTGAAATATTGGTGCTCTCTCCAAATTTGGTGTCATCTCTAAATTTGATGTGTATACCCTTGTACGCAAATCCTGAGAAAACCGAGGACTAACATGAGGTCTAATATATTGACAGATAAATCTCAGCCACAGATTTGGTACAACAACCAGAACTAATGAAGAAAGAACTAGCCCTCTGAAACAAAGATGTGGCAACCCAACTGACATCCATATTTCCACTGGAATCTACTGAACCCTGCCAACATTAGAGACATATGATAGTTTGACTCAATTAAAATGGAACAAGGAAGAGTTCCCTCTCCCAAAATTTTCCTGAAATCTGGCCTGGATATGAATGCTTCAAAATGTCCTTCAATGACTACTGGTGTGTGTGTTCAGTGCCATCAAGATGGAATCAACTTAGAGTGACCTTAATAAGGCTTTCAAGGTAAGTGACACATTTAAGAAGTGGTTTTACCAGTTCCACACCCCCAGAGAGTATCCATGGCCTAGTCTGTCACTCTATCTACTGCATCATACTGGGAAAGAATATACTCAGGCTTAAGTCTACCTGACTAGCTGCTGACAAACCATGTGCCATGTGCCTGATCACAAAGTTAGGCAAAAAGCAGGCCCTTTCTTCCACAAGAGTAGCTTTCCCATGAGGTGGCACAGTAGGAATGGCAATAAACCATGTTCCTGCTTACCATCAAGTACTGCCACATCAGTAGAGTGCTATGCCAGCAAGTGGGCAGCAAGGGTCACCAGAGCAGCAAACCCCCTGAGTGGGTGAGAAGGCAGACTTTCAGAAACAGAGGGCCATCAGTTATCTGGAGAATTACACTGGCTGAAGAAAGAAACTGATGCAGCTTCCTAAACAGCTCAAATCCCTGGCCTTCAGGCAAAGCTTTCTCATTCATTCATTCATTCATTCATTCATTCATTCATTCATTCATTCATTCATATCCTGCTCTCATTACTGCCAAGAGCTATGTAGTGCAGGAGATATATCTTGGGATATCCCTTGTGCTCTTTGAAGCCATAACAAGTCTTTACAGAATGCTTGGCTGTGTGGTGATGAATGATGGTAACAGCATTAATGTCCTTGTGCCTCAAATGGTAGAAGTGCTTGCAACTCCTGCTTCTTCTCCAGTAGATAGCTAGATTGGCTGATAAATCACCACTGTGGCATGCCACTCAGCTGGTGATTACATGTGCCTGTTTCACCTTGGTAAGGTTCTTGTTTCTCCTGAGCACAAAGTGTTAGGACAGGTGTCTAATTTTTACAACCAGGGCTTCCCAAAAATTCTGGCCTGTTTCTTCCCAGCAGCAATCATTGTTATGTTTGATCAGTAGCCTTGAACACCGTGAAGGCTGAAACTGGCACATTTCTGGACATGAATCTCACTAGTCTCTTAGGTGAAGTCAAATTAAATATAAATTGTCATATGCCACCAATATTTTTAAAAATAATGTTGAAGCATTAAGTGAGCCCACGCTTAGAGGAGGAAAGGAAGGATCATAAAAGAGAATGAAGACAAAGTTAAGAAAGGTATGAGACTAGAGAAGTAAAGATTCAGAACAATACTGCCTGAGATAAAAGCAAATAACAACCTAAAAAAGCAGCTGTGTACTATTATCAACAAAAAAGTAAAGAGGGTATCTTAAAAAGATTATAAAGACTTTAGGAATGGAAGACATTATGGGATAAAACGGACCAGGAAGTTTTCTTAAAAAAACAAAAAACAAACCCAAATGCCCAGCACTAGAAGAGGAAGAAAGAGAAAGTCCAGCAAGGGATAACTAACGGTAACACTGATCACATGGAACAGAGCAAAAGGGGGGAAATAAGAAAATCTGCTTTAGTTAAATTAAATTTTAGAAAAAGAATAGATTAAATTGGAAGCCATTAATACATTAGCAGCCAAACGCTATGGTCGAACACATGGCTGAACTTTTCAAAATGAACTTCCTACGTAAGTAGATCACTAATCCTTCTGCTTAAACTTGCTATGGAAAAAAACAACTGTCCTAAAGCTCTCTGGAACCCAGATGCTTTTCGTTCTTGCTGATTCTGCATTTCCACACAAACGGAGGACAGGGAATTGCTCAATCTATTGACTCAGGCAGGGTTATCTTATCACTTAGCTCTCTCCACACAGGTGAACAAAGCAAATCTTAGTAGAGGCCTTGGCACTCACATTCCTATGATTTATGTTAGAGGAGCTTTGTCAATTCTGATTTCACCTTTCCTCAAGCCATCCAACAATCCACGAATTGATACCAAAGTCTTATATTGCATCTCTGTAAATCGGCAGCTCCAGATTTTCCTTTCTGCTGGAAGGTAACTTTGGGGCTGACAGAAGGCTTTAGGGATGCATGGTAATTTAAATACATACACTTCAGCTTCTGTTAAATTAAAAAAGGAAGTCTCACACAGGATGCTGCTCAAGGTAAATGTCCAGCTGCTGTCATGGTCCCATTTGTAACCCATCCTTTATCTTAGGAACTAGGGAAATGGTTAGTTTATTTGATGTTCACAACAATTCTGTAGCAACAGTTAAGTGAAAGAGTGACAATTATTCACACACAACCTTATAAAGCTCATTATACACCATGTGACTTATAAAATCCTCATTCAGCCTATATTCTTTTCATACTGGGTTTATGGCCGTGGCCAAAAAAAGGTTGAGAATGGCTGATGCATACTCCTTATAAGGATGCACATTCTAATACATTAGTTTCTTTTATCTATGAATTTTGCTCAGGGAGGCAGCACCACCAGGTGAACAATTTGACTGGATTCAAAGCCCAGTGTTTTGCTTTATGAAACAGCCAGCTCAAAGCAAAGGTACAATGAAGTATTGTTATTGTTGTTGTTTAGTCGTTAAGTCGTGTCCAACTCTTCGTGACCCCATGGACCAGAGCACGCCAGGCCCTCCTGTCTTCCACTGCGTCCTGGAGTTGGGTCAAATTCATGTTGGTAGCTTCAATGACACTGTCCATCCATCTCATCCTCTGTCGACCCCTTTTCCTTTTGCCTCAGTATTGTTATACTGAATTATGTTGTTGTTTAGTCATTAAGTCGTGTCCGACTCTTCGTGACCCCATGGACCAGAGCATGCCAGGCCCTCCTGTCTTCCACTGCCTCCCGGAGTTGGGTCATATTCATGTTGGTAGCTTCAATGACACTGTCCATACTGAAGTATAATATGCTGCAAATCCATCTATCTGTTCAGAAAACATGGACATTTCACTATTCCCTCTCACAGCCCAGCATACTGTGGTCTTGTTATTAAAATAAAACCAAGCTGGACAGAGGTATACAACCACACCAAACTGAGAGTGACCAGACATAGGCTCCCTTGCCTTGATGTTAAACAGAGGTTCCTTTACAGCTCCACGTGGCCATCAGTTTTTACCCACTAATTGCAGGGAGAATGTTGGCTGAATGAATTGCTCTCTTTAGCAAAGACTAGTTCTTTTAGCAGGCTTGTTAACAGAACTCAGCAGACATGGTAAATCTTGGCTGGAATCTAAAAAGACACTACAGCTGTGTTTTAACAACTGTCTTATTCAGTAATTGTCATAACAGTAAGACAGTTATCAAATCAATGACTTATGGTTTAGAAATTACAGGTGTATAACTGTACTGTTGAGAATTTTTACATCGGACCTATGAATGTTCGAGTCTTTGATTATCAAGTAACAAGACACAGAACATGGCTTGTATTTCTTAATGTGAACATACCAGTGTATCAATATTTTTTGTCCGATCAAGAGGTCAAAATATAAAAACTATTTATGAATCTTGTGCCAACCTTTAAATATGCAAATGTGGACTGATATGTTATATAGCTCTAGCCACCACACTGTTATGGTGAATGGCAGGTTTCTATATTATCTCACCCATAGAAATAAATGGTACAAACGAGTATTTCCTTTTTGGAAAACTTTTTACTATGGATGTTATTCACTGAACACTGCAGTTCTACTTCTCAATCCTGTCAGTTTTTTAAACTTGAAGTCCCTATTTGCACGTTCTGCCCAAGTGGTCAATATAGACTGGTAATTATGGGGTAAAAAATATGGTTTTCTAACCACTGCCCTGGGGTAGGATTAACTTCTGGCAGAAAAGCTGGAATGTATTTCCTGGGAGAAAGCTTTGGGTAGCACCTCATAGGAAAGCACATTGAGGACTAACACTTTGTAGGCCAGAATACAACTGAACATTAACAGTGTTAAATCGCTACTACTTAACGAGCCTCTCAGTGAATTCCTAGTAACATGTTGAGTCACAAGGAATTAAATCAGGAACTCACTAATTCACCCTTCCAAGTTACTACAATGCACTTACATTGGTGGAAATATTCAATTGTATTCGTCATAAGATGCAATACCTGTCTCCTTGTGAGACAGACTTAAATGTCAACTGCCCTATTTCAATGGTGGCATCTTATCTAAGAATGGATTTACTACTGATTAAAAGATTTCAATTTTTGTTGAGGGATAAATTCTCCATCATTGCTGAACATGATTAGGTACATGTTTAAGGCAGGGTAGGCAACCTGTGCTCTCTAGATGTTTTGAACACCAATGCCCATCAGCCTGAGCCAGCATAGCTAATAGTTAGGAAATATGGGAACTGAAATCCATCTGTAAGGCACCAATTTGACTCTTAATCCATGAATTACATTCAGATTTGCCATCGTTTAAGGAATTGGAACCCTAAACAAACTGAGGATGGAATGCTCGAACAAAGCATTCTCTTGTAACAACACCAGGTGTTTGGGTGAAACATCTGAGCGTTAGGATCATTAGAACAATAGGCTGAAAGTCTTTGCAATCATGTTGTACTTCAGTAGTTGTTTAATACAGAATTCTTTTTCTATTTTCCCGGCCTCATATTTACCACACAAAACCCAGCATCTAAGCAAAAAAATGTGGAAGTCATTTCTAGTCACTTCTGCCAATGCAGAATGTTCCCACTTGCCATCGAGGATCAGAAGGCTTATATGCATGAGTATATAAGCTCAACAGGTAAATCATTCATATTGGGACAAGTTTTCTGCTATAAGACTATTTTGGGCAAATTTTCTTGCTAATAGATACCATCATGGATGCTTGGCCTTGTAGTTGTCAAAACTGTGAATTTGTGTCTCCAGAGATAGCATGCCTCCTCTTAATAGCAAAAGTGTTTTTAATTATACATAGTTGACAAAAAGACCTCAATCCTATTAGTTCTCTGCAAATGGATGCTTAAGCAAATACACGAATACATATTCTATATAAGGTTATTGATTTAGTTACAATTTTAAAAAAATTAAATAGTTATTGTTATTGCTAATGATAATTTTTCTCCTTTGAATAAAGTATAGCAGAAAAGTTGTCCCAATATGAATGATTTACATGTTGAACTGCAGATATTTCACAATTATTTCAAATGGTAAATAACTAAACAATTATTAATTTTCTTACTGTAAAACTAACCTGAAAAGTTATTATTCTAAAAATGAAACCTCCATCGGGTGCAAATATTAAGATTATAGCAACCAGCACAAATGAGCTTTTATGTAGAAAAGAATGGTTTAAATTGAGTTTTACTAACTAGTGATTTAAATCATGATTTAAATCAAATCCACCCTGACTATTTCCATAATACTTTTTCCAAGAAGAGAGTGAATTTTGCAAGCAGACTTTCATTTTCAACAGATGTCTCTAATTTGGGGTAATTCAGTTTCCTTCTTGCTTTCATTTTGGAAACATAATATCTACCACTGTAAATAAAATTAAAGCCATTTACAAATGCCAGAGGTCCAACTTTAAAATAATCACAAAAATCAAGCATAGCATTTTTACAGAGGCAAACTTGAAAAGAGACATCTTTTAAACTACTTCAAGACTGACAAAACTCACTTTTTTCCAGCCCTTATTAACATAATATACTGAACTGAATAAGAAATATCAGGTGTGTGATGCAGAAAGGGTACGCAACCTTTCATCCTCCACATATTTGGACTTCAGTTCTCAGGGCCAACAGGGCCATCCATGGTCAAGGATTCAGGGTGTGTGTGTTCCAATCCAAAACGTCTGGATAGCCAGAGTTTGAATATTACTGTTCTATTAAACTACAGAATTTGCTGCAAATACTCTGATTCCAGCCCCCACATTTAAGATATGCTGCAATAAGAGTTAAGAAAAATAAGTCAAGTACACCCAAAGCCATATTTGTTAAAGTCATCTCCTTTAAGAAGCCATTCCACAGCTCTGCCACGGGATGTAAGAAACCAAACCAGTTACTTGTTTTTGCCTTAACTTACCTCAGACACCTTGTTCCTCCTATTGTTCAGTCCCTCCATGAGTTTAGAGGCACACTACACCTCCCTCCCTCCCTCCCTCCCTCCCTCCCTCCCTCTCTTCCTGCAAGTCTTCATTTAACTTAAGCCAAGCTGAGCAACCTCAGTCCTTCACTACTATTCACTGAATGCGAATTTCAGATTCCTCAATGCTCCTGTGGATCAACCAACTCTTGGATTCTGTTTCAAAGCATTTCCAGCTCTTTTACCAAAGACTAAAACTGCATATTGGCCAGTACCTGTTTGCCACCCCAAACACAGGCCCTGTATCTCTTCTTCTTCCTTTCTTCCTTGGTAATTATTAGTAATACAATCAATGTGTACATCAGTGTCCAATGAAGTGGAGGAAAGAGACAGAAACTTGCAATCTGATGACACCACGTCACTCACTTTGCAATGTTAAATATTATAGCACACAGAAGATAAAGAGCACACATCTTGGCAGCAGCCACATCTTTGGCCCCGCTGTGCACTTCTGGATGAAGTTTTACCTCTACCTGGTGACATGCAGATGTGTTTTGTGGCAACCCAAAAAATGGATGGAAGGAATCAGGCAGTAAGGTGTCTCCATTTGCCTTATTTGTCAACATATTGACCTTGCCCTTAAACGTGAATCGTTTAAGGGCAAGGTCTCTGTCTATTATTGAGCATATATTATTTATAAATTTCTATTTCTCTGAACATTAGATGGGATCACTTTGACAAGTAAGCAACAATGTCAGCCCTGTCATTAGGAAGAGAGAAGTTAACCGTGCCTGACAGTAGATACTAAGGGCTGATCACAACAGTGTCTCTACAATGGTTCCTGCTGAATATCTCAGTAACTCCCATATTACCATCTCTACACAAGAATTGGAGGTTGTTCATGACTTTGTATACCTTGGCTCAACGATCTCTGACACTCTCTCTCTAGATGTCAAGCTGGATAAGCGCATTGGCAAAGCAGCTACCATGTTCTCTGGACTCACAAAGAGAGTATGGGTTAACAAAAAGTTGACGGCATATACCAAGATCCAGGTCTATATAGCTTGGGTCCTGAGTACACTCCTGTACTGCAGTGAGTCCTGGACCCTTTGTGCACGGCAGGAGAGGAAATTGAACACGTTCCATATGTGTTGTCTCCAACACATTTTTGGCATCACCTGGCAGGACAAAGTTCCAAATAGTGTAGTCCTAGAACGAGCTGGAATTTTTAGCATGTATACATTACTGAAACAGTGATGTCTACGTTGGCTTGGGCATGTCGTGAGAATGGCTGATGGTCGGATTCCAAAAGATCTCCTGTATGGAGAATTAGTGCAGGGAAATCACCCCCAAGG
The DNA here is from genome assembly GCA_037013535.1 of Intellagama lesueurii. NCBI lineage: Eukaryota > Metazoa > Chordata > Lepidosauria > Squamata > Agamidae > Intellagama > Intellagama lesueurii. The sequence continues at coordinate 299,883,515 of JBAJHW010000001.1, read as the reverse complement.
GAGACCACAGCTGCGATACAAGGATATCTGCAAGCAGGATCTGAAGGCCTTAGGAATGGACCTCAACAGATGGGAAACCTTGACATCTGAGCGTTCAGCCTGGAGGCAGGCGGTGCAGCATGGCCTCTCCCAATTTGAAGAGGCACTTGTTCAGCAGGCCGAGGCAAAGAGGCAGTCCCGAAACCAGCAAAATCACCCCCGGCCCATGGACACCCCCCCCCACTGGTCCACGGTTCAGAAAAGGTTGGGGACCACTGGCCTAGAGCACCCAACCACAAGTTGCGGGTCTTTGCTATATGCTGCTTTCAATTACAATCAATCCAGGATGGAAAGAAACACATGAACATCTACCACATTCCTTAAGCAAGAGTCACAATGGCAACCATACATATGTAAGCTTGGCATGAGAGGCCACATTTAGTAGAATGAGACTGACACGTCACCCACACATGCAGCAAAATAGGGTGGATCATACCACTATATGTGGTAGATGAAGAAAATTTCCCACACAATAAACTTGGTGCAAAACATCCACATCCACCAGAGAGAAAGATTTTAGTCCATTCTCTGTTCTGCTAGCTTCCTGAGCTAGTTCTCTGGGTGGCAGGGGAGGAGGCTAACAGAAGAATCATTAAAAATAATGATTCCCTACATACAGCTGCAGTATCATTTATCATAACCTCTTTCCCAAAAAAATTACATGTACTAAAATTATATTATTGTCATTATACGAGGAAAATTCCATTTTTGCAGGTTTCTTGGAGATTTCAGGTGATAAAAAAAATAATCTGAATATAAAATGTTTACCTTTTGTTGCCCATTTAAATGAGCTGATGATGGAGGAGGCAAGAACATAAAAAAATCTTCTCTTGCACCAAATCTAGACAATTATTCCACATAAATCTTTACAATGTAGCACTGAATCCATTATCCAATCCCTCCAGTGATCCTTTCAGACTTTTTAACTTGAGATCTAAATGTGCTGCCACAGAAGTGCTTGTTGATGGTAAGCCAAGAGGTACAGAGAAAAGCCACACTTTCAGACTTACCTGGCAAAAAAAGACGCTGCTACTGAGGTTCCTGTTGATGTATCAGTGGCCACACAGGTGCTTTGGGAGGCAGGAAAGCTATACATAGAAGGCTTGTCTGCATTGTAGCGGTTCAGTACAGCTTCAGTTAATCCCTCTCGGCCAGTCTCGGTCATCAACTGGGAAATCTGAGGTTAAAAAAACAAAAAGATGGAAAAAGCTTGTTGGGTGCCACTTTACCTCATCACAATGTATATCGGAAGAGGTGGAGAAAAGAGTATCTCATTCAGCACTTCTGTGACCTTTTAGATGCATTTCTTGCCTGTACAAAGCCATTCGGAAGCATTTTGGCTAGGACTTCACCTCATTTTCATTAAAAGCAACAAGCTAAAATAACCCCTGACATTCTAGGTTTCCATTATGGCTTTGCTGCTTCTTATGTCTGAAGGAGAAAGTGTAAAGCATTATCATTGCTCCACTTCAACACAGTGAGGAACATGAAGACATTAGTCAAAGCCTGTTTAATAAAAGGAAATCTCCACAAATGTTTGTAAGTGCTACACTATCTAGCTGTTTTTCACACAAGTCAACCTGGTGACCAGGAAGAATAGTAGGCATATTAGTGTCTTCTGAACTTCAAAGATAGGTGATTAGGAGTAATGCAATAAGTTAATCTATATTTCATAGACTGTTAGCTATGATTTCTTATGGAATAACAAATATCAATGTAAGCATAGAATGTAAAGTAGAGCACACATTCATTGGCTGAATTCCAGTAGTAAGTCACAGTTAGAATAGGTCACTGAATCAATTGAATTTACAGAGGAGCTTACTCACCAAACCCTTACTGATTTAATGGGCCTATTCTAGTTGCAACTTACTACTGGGTTTCAGCCATTGTCTGAAAATGTGGTTAGTGATATAAATTTTTCTTGTACATCTCAAATGACATCATTAGCATCTGTCGTATCTGCAACTTTCTCTGCCCTTCCACCCTTTTTCCTCTAAGAAGGACCACTGTCTGCAGTGGTATATTTACTCTAGGTAATAACTGGTATGTATTTCGTAGGCAAGGCTACAAGAATACGCATTGCATTTCAAAAGTGAAACATGGTTGGTAGCATTTCACTCTTGGTTGATTCATTCCTTAAATTTGGATCGGTAGATCAAGAAGTTGTGTTTTTTTAAAGCCAAGTTTTGTGTCCCTTTGAGAATTCTGCTGCACCTGTCAGGTGAAAAGTTCAGCCTTCTCTCCCTGGTTTATACAATCTGATGGCCAGCAGAGCTAACATTTTACAGATAACTAGAATTCTGGCAACGGAGAACTAATAGATAAGAAAGACATCCCCATCTATATATGGAAAGATTGTCTGTTTCTTCTTGGGTCTTTCTTGTAGGAGCAAACGTCTATCACTATTGCCTTCCTTTTCATGCAATTTACAGTTCTTCCCATGACTTCTATTTCTTAGGCTAGTTGTTTCCTTGATTCTAAATCTATTTACTTCAAGAAGAGTAACCTTGATTTCAGAGGACTGTAGTTCCAGGTAAACAATGGTAGCATCTGGTTGTCAAAGCTTAATCATTTCCAACCGTGCGCTGCATTCACCTTCCTGTGCAGAAAATCCAGTACTGTTTTATGTACATCTGCATCAAGCCTGCACAATGTATGACCCGAAGCTGTAGGCAGCTGACAGCTGACTGTGGGCTTGTTAAACCTCTTTTTCTCCCCCACAAACAGGCATCAAGCACCTGGGAAAACATAATATGTCGCTGGCGTGCCATCTTCAGCTTGGAAGATCAGAGGTTGCAAAGGTCTAATCTTCATGCCAATCCACAGCAGAAACTACTACAGAGCAGAAAAATAATTTCCTCTTGTGAGGAAGGAAGAGATTCCAAGAAATGATAGGGCATGGTCTTCTCCAACATCACTCCCCTCAAATAATCCCAGTAAAATAGTGGTACCAAATAATGGATTAGTGTGAACACAAAAGATCACGAATTGATAAAGTCTCTAACAAAACAGGACCAATAAATTGAACTATGAAAACCTAATTTAGCACTGCAAATGGAAGTGTCACATGACATGTTTCCATGTCATCCTTGAATATCTATTCCAAAGAGTATTCCAAGGGAGAAAATTCACTAATAAAGGCCAATATCCTTTTCTATTTTAGACACATGGACAATGACAATCACTTCCTCCATTTTCCCAGATGGCTGTCATGCATCTGATTGAGCAATCAGGGGATGACCAGGAGCACAACACCAAACCCAGAAAAGAGCTCACTCTGATGGCACAATGGCTGTTGTGCAATGGCATAACCCAACAGGGTTCTGGCTAATAACAGCAGCAACAACAATAACAGCATTTCTAAAAATGTAACAAGAAGATCAAGTGAAGAAAACAAAAAGGCATATTTGTGCTCTACAAGCTTACCCAATGCACATTATCAGATCAACAGTGTTTCAGAGTTTGTTTTGTCTTTTCATCCCAAGATATCAGAATAGTTTTTAGAAGAATACTATATTAAAATTGAGCCAATATTTGTGACAAGTATGTTTTTTGTTATCCAGCCACATGTGATAACTAGACACAGTTTTTATCCCATGGCAGAATGACAAAGGCCAGGTAAGTGTCAACTATGAATGCCAAAAGGAACAGGATCCAAAAGGAAAAAAATGTAACATGCACAGTTAATAGTTAAATAATAAAGAACCTGGCATGGGTTGTATGTTCTGCACAGCCCCACATTTCTGCAACTCACTTTGCAAGACACTGTATTCCTATTTCCAAGTTTCCTACTAAATAAATCAAGAGAAGATATGCCTGTGTTCCTACTGTTTCACAGGAGATAAAATAGCAACAGTGAAGAAAAAATTGACTGAACATTATTGCCTAACTCAGCTACAGCAGACGGAACACAACACAATGTAGTATTTCATGCTATACTGAGAAAATATTTAACTGCACATGATCAACACATATGTTTCTCCCAAAGTCCCATTCTTTGCTCTAGCTAAGGAAGTATAAGAATCACATAACTTCACTCCTTTTTCTGCTTGACAACTGAAAATGGGTCTCTCTGAAGAGCCCATGGGGTATCTATGAACTTTGGAAGTATAAAGGAGGGAGTTCCTTATCAGAAAATTAAATGGTACTTGGGGTTTTCTTCATATAATGTTATTAACATGTTCTAATAGAAAGCAGTAATGATGTTAGCTACAAAAATAATGGAGAGGGATTTTTTTCTTCCAAGAAATTAATTTGTATTTCTTCTGCCATATCCTGCTTTTTCTGGGATGATGTTGGCACCTCTTTTCTTCCCTCGAAGCAGTGCGCGGGTGCAGCAAGAGGCTTGGAACAGCTACGGGAACAGCACCCCCATGTGGCAATTTTAAGCACTTTGGGTGCACCTAGGAAAGATTTCGTAGGACATACAGCATTAGCAAGCTGTCAATGTTTTCTTGATAACAATGATGTCTAGAAACTTAAAAACAAAGCTACAGTAATTTATTGGCCATTATTTTTGCCTAGTCAGGTGCACTCCTGCTCCAAATTATTTACTGCTTTCCACTGATCCTCCCAGTTCTTTATGGAGATTACTTCAGTATTTATATGGTGGCTCTAAGTGCTATTCAGTTATGGTTGGTGAGAGAGTTCTATGTTATCTTCTCCATAGTATCTAATGGTGGGAAGTGAGCTCCCTGCCCCCAGTCTTTCTATTATAGCTACTATTTACTGATGTTTCATTCCTATCTCTTGTCTTGGCATCTTCTGAAAACATGAAGGTTCTACTTGTGCATTCTAACCAGGGGGATGACAGAGAGTGGGAATAATGGATGACAGCTGTGGTTTCTAACAAGCCCACCTATTTGCATAAGATTAGCTTTTGCTAGAACACATCTGATCCTGGAATGGGTTTTCTGGGTGGAAATGCTGCCCATCAGTCCCCTAAGGGAACTGCTGGAGAGCTTAGTGGTTTAGGTGTCTGGCTGTAGAGCCAGAGGTTGGGAGTTTGATTCCCACACTGTGCCTCCTTGACAAGGGGCTGGATTCAATCATCTATAGGGTCCCTGCCAGCTCTGCAGTTCTAAGATAAGATTGTGACTACCATCTCAATGGCTGTGCTGGCTGGAGGATGCCCTGAAAAGTAACATTTCCAAGCTTTGAAATATTATTTTTGCATTTTATAATAGCAAGTGCTGAGCATAACAGCCCACATTTTGATCAGTTGGACCTCTGCCAATTTGGAACAACCAAAGAACAGTAATCCAAATTGTGTGCTATCAAGTCAAACTTGGCTTATGGCAACCCTTTTCTCGGTCTCTGAACGTAGAGAGTACTCAGAAGTGGTTTACTATTCCCATTTTCTGGGGGCATCCTGAGACTGTTCAGCTTGCCCAAGGCCGCACAGGTTGGCTCTTCTGGGAACTCCCAACCCCTGGCTTTGCAGCCAGATACTTAAACCACTAAGCTATCCAGCCAGCTCATTCTGGTATTAATGGTTCTAAAACTCATTTCCTGTATCCCAATCATATAGGAATATAAGAGCCAGTTTTGTGTAGACCAATTCCATATCACTTTGATTCTCAGTATGATCTTCATCACCACCATGAACAGATCCTCTGGTGTCCCAAATAAGATAAGGTATTTATCCCTCTTCAGAGTCCATCACTGATGCAGGTTTGTTTCTGCCTTAAACTACTTAGATGTGCATACTTAAAGAATGTAGCAGGGATACTATCTAAGCATCTCAGTCTTATTTACCTGCTCATTTTCTGGAAATTTAGTCGATTTTTAATAACTCACAAAAGTGAAACTAGTAATCCAGTAATCTGGAGCACACAAAGGCTAAAACCCTGTTGTGAAGCTCTGTCTAGGCAATGGGAATGATGTCACAGGAAGCAGTAGATTGCTGCTGATTAAAGGCTTCCTTTTGTGATTTTAGGGTGCATACGACTTGCCTACAATGTAATAAAGTTGCCTGTACCCCAGAATTACAAAAGAAAGAAGTTAATGAGCAGCAGAGCCCCAACCAAAGGGATTTCGGTCAATGACTTTATTCTTATCAGATTTTCTGAAAAGGGAAAGAATCAGCTGTGGAAGTGGATTTAGATTTTGGTGGGACGCTCAGCTTCCATATGTCAGTCATCTCTCTGGAGAACACAGGGACCCAAATTGTGTGTATATAAGGAGCTGATCTGTATGCAGCTCATGTGTACAGCTCTCTCTGCATAGATGATCAATGAGTGAGTAATGGTCACAACATGCCTATCAGTAATCCTGATCCCACCTGTATCCACTGATACACTTTAAACACTGCCCTATGATTTTCTGGATTGTGCATGTCTGTGTTTTGCACTGCCTATCTGTTAGGAGATCAGAAGTGCTTTTAAAAATAACAACACAATTTTAGTCATGCATGTTATACCGTTAGTTGTAAGAACGAAGAACTAGCAGCTGAAATCCTGTTGCTTAGTGCAGTAAATCACAACTAGAGTAGGCCCATTTGAATCAATGGAACTTACAGAGGAGCTGATTTGCCAAATCCTCACTGATTTGTGGGACTACTCTAGTGCAACCTCCTGCACTAAGCAACAAGATTCCAGCTTGCGTGTGTATGTGTGACATAAACTGTGAACTACTGGATAGCTCAGTGTTTTGGTATCTGACTGCAAAGCCAGAGGTTCTACTTCCCACTGTGTCTCCTTCACAGGGGCTGGATTCGATGATCTAGATGATGATGATGATGATGATGATTAAATTAAAAAGCAATTCATTTAAATTTTTAAAAAAGCTACAGGCAAACTCAGAAGATTGAGAACCATTATCAAAATGTACTGTTGAAACCCCATAGCTTTCTTTTCTCCCAATAATGTTAAAATATAATGATGCTGTTTCCATTTAATTATAAGCCCTTATTTGTGGGAGAAGAGCAGGCACTCACCACGAGTGTCCCCATAGTCACACACAAAATAAAAATAAAAAATGCAAGAAACAATGCTGATCCATATGTGTGTGTAACTGCGCTGTATGTGTGCATATATCCATGCACGCACAGTCATGCAAACATTTTGCTTTACATCAGGATCACTCACAACAGAATATGATTCTTCTTGTGAGAACTACAGCTATGCTTAGATGAAAGAGGGAAATGGGGCCGGGTGACAGATGATGTCATCAACCCTCCTAATCAAAAAATCATGGGACTTTGACTTTGCAAGCCCGGGTTCCCCTATAATGCTGCCCCTACTCCCTTCACAGGCTGCACCTCTGCACTACCATAATTCTATTCCATGGTGGATACTTTGATAACAGCCACCATGACTTGCACAACGTCTGCCTGCAGTATTTATTATAATTAGGTATTTCACTTATTCCCCCAAATAAGCTGCCAGCCAGCAGTGTCAGGACCTTGTAAGAAGTTGAGATCTTACTATAAGGGCTGCCACACCACAAGAAGCAATCTGTAAGCCATTGACCTTGCACTTCTGGGCTGACAGGAATGGCACCAGGAGCTACCCAAGTGTGTCAGTCTGCAGCCCCTGCCTCAACGGCATTATTGAGGCTGCGAACAGCCGCCTTCTAATCTCCAGTGAGACAGTAAGCAATACTGAGAACTGGTACCTCTTCATACAGGCAACATTTTAAACTGCATCATTAGTCTTTATTTAAAAGAAATATGACAAACTTCTACTGCAGAGAGAGTGGCAGGAAGGGAATTACTACTCATTGTGCTCAAGACAAAATTACAGAAAGACAGGCACTGAATGCAAAAGCAGAGAAGGCTTATTTCTTGAAATCGGCTATATTAACTCCACACAATGGCAAAGGAGCTCCCGCTCCGCCTTTCCTGGCACTGGATATCCATCATATCTTACATATAAAAATGAAGTTGTTAGGCAAAATACTGCTTTCCTAAGGAAAACTGCCAGAATTTAATAACCTCATTAGTTCTAAGCAGTGCTTTGGGCTGAAATCCTAAACACACTTACTAGGAAAATATAAGCCCCTTTAGACCCTATGGTGAAAAGGAGGACATGATTGCACAATCAGCCCACACGTACTTGTCATTCAGATGTCACTCTGCAGACCAGCAAGTGTAGGTTTTCTTTTCTACTTATATTTCCTGCACCAAAGGCCCTTAGCAAAAATCCTGGATCCAACCAAATCTCAAAGGCAATTTTATTTCATTTCCACTCACTAAGAAAAATGGGCTGGGCACTGTTTTCCACAGCTATCTATAAAGACCATATTCCCAGAATTGTAGGACAAAGTAGGGTGAAGCATTGACTTTGTATAGAACGTTTTTACTAAAGGGGGGGATGTTATGTACCATCATCATGTTGATGTCTGAAATGAAGCCCAACAATACTGTTGCCTTCACCTTTAGCAGAATAAGCGAGCTAGTATAATGTAGTAGTCAAACCCCTTGATCCAGGACTCCTCAATATAATTCCACCTCAGTGATGAAGGTCATTGGAGGACTTGAGGGCAGTTACTTTCTCTGAATTTAATCCACCCCACAGGTTTCTCTTGAGGATAAAATAGTGCTGGGAGTGGGGACATGTTATCTTGAGTGTTAAGATAAAAATGTAATCAACAAATCATTCACATTCTAATACTTGAGTATTTGCATATCTAGGGACTCTTTTGTGTCCAGGTCAAGAATAAAAGCAGAGTGAAATGATGTAAGGAATAGGCAGATTACTGCTGTTATCATAAAAGACAGATCATTTCTTTCCCCTCCCACCAGCAAATTAGGAGATGGCTTGAGAGTTGGTACATGGAGGTGGGGTGGGGGGTTTCTCTGTGCTTGCTGAATATTTAGGAGTGCCCTCCCCGATTCTGCATTCCTCATCTCTCAAAACTGACTAGTAAAGAATGGGACAGCAAAGGAGCCAACCCAACAAGTGGGATCACCACTGTGGAAAAGTTAAGCTCAGTACTTCCAACTCTCAGCTGTGCCTTTAAAACTACTGAAATAATCAATAGCTTATATCTGTGGTTCCCAGCCTTGGGTCCCCAGATGTTCTTGGACTACAAGTCCCAGAAATCCTGACCAACACAACTAGTGGTGAAGGCCTCTGGGCATTTTAGTTCAAGGACATCTGAAGACTCAAGGTTGGGAACCACTGGCTTACACAGATCTGCTCCTAATACAGTCATTTACAGATCTGCTCCTAATACAGTTATTTTCTGACTAATTCCTCCAGTGGTCAGAACTAAGGTCTTTTGACTGTCGGCCATGGTGTATCAGTATTAGCCACCTCAAACTCAGACTTTGCCAAATAAACTAAGCTATAATCCACTTGTAGTAAAGATGACAGAATAAAAGACTGGATTGAGTAACTGTTGTCTCACTCAGCCAGGAAAGAAAGCTGCCCAGATGTTAATGCAGGTGTCTGGTGAACTTCACAGTGAGACTACAATGGCTAAGGTCCTCCCTTAAGAAGTTATCCTGTGAATATTGGACTGAGGGAACACTCAGAAAAAGACCTCAATTGATTATTTCAACATGTGGAAAATACATATGGGATAAGGTTATCCTTTAGGTGTTAAGATACCAAACCATTCAGGGCTTTGTGGTGAAAGCAAGCATCTTGAACTGACCCCAAAAATAGATCAGGAGCCAATGAAAGTGGAAAAGAGCTAGTGAGCTAGTGCAATATGTTCATAATGACAAGTTGTACATTTAAAACCTCACTTGCTGAGTGGAAACTAGAGAAGCAATCATCTCCATAGACTTGCTCTTTATCCAGCTAGGTTGTAGACTAGGCATGTGATAAGTACTTGCGAAATTTTCCCTTCTTAGAGATTCTCTACTCAGCATATCAGGATTCTGTACCAAGACATCCCCAACAGCAGCAAGATTTCCTAGTTTCCTAAGTAAAATTATGTCCTAACATCATTTTCCCTTTTTCTTTTGTTTGCTTTTCACCTTTTGTTCTAAGTAGCTTCATGCCCTTTCTGAAGAGTCCTGCAAAGGAAATATGCCATACAGAGACTGGTTCCCCCCCCCCCCCCCCATCCTTTCTGGTTGAATTCTGAGCAGGGAAGATGCCATTCTGTGCAAGTTTATAATAATCCCATGTTGTTCAGCCTATCTTCCAGAGAAGAAGGAAAAAAAACTTTGATACTTCTTAGCAATCTTGCAAGATTTTCCATGAGATTTCCTAGTTGTTTTTTTTTTGGGGGGGGGGGAATCTCACAAAGAGAAATCTCACTGCAAGGATCAAAAAAGGGATTTTATTCTTGTTTTCTCTCCAACAGATAAAGGCAGCAGGATTTACTTACAGGTTGTGGAGAGCTCATTGGGTGCCCTCATCACTGTTACTGCTAAACAGCTCTCATGTGTTGCTCAGAAGGCCACAATGGGACACCAGCTCCAAAATCTGACACACACATTCCACAAAATACCCCAATTAGTAACTTTTAACTCCAAAGGGATGAACATAGGAGACAAGTGGTTTCATGATTCAACCACCAACTGATATCGCCCTGGTAACAGAAGGAGCACAGCACTATTTAATCCAACAGAAAGAACTTCAAGAATACCCCAAAGTTTCAGACAACCGAGCCAAAAAAGCTGTCTGTTGCCTCAGCTGAATTCCTTTCAGATCAGAATACTCCAACTGCACTGAGGAACAGGAACACTTCAGGAAACTTAGGAAATAACCAAGCTTCTCCAAACTGGTTGTGCAGCACTTTTTGCAGGGGAAGGGAGTGTTCCCACAAGGTGCAAATGAGGACTGTACAAGTCTTCAGTTTCTGGCAACCCACCACTGGCTTCAAAACTCACTTGCCAGCCTTTGGCTTTGAAGCACTAGTCCAATTGCAACCATCTGTACTGTTCTGAATTTGTGCTGCCATTAGAGTAATCCATACTCGCCCATGTCCAGCAAAACAGTTCTGAATTCTGGCTCCTGCCAGATTAACTTTTGTCGCCTCTGTTTTGGTCCAAGGTTGACCATGCCCTTTCTCACAATAAAAGAACTCTAGAGTGGGGTGGTTGTGGCACCCAATGAAACTGAACAGTAGCAGACCAAAGACAGAGAACAGGAAGGGTTTCTTCATGAGCGTGTAGTAAATTTATACAACTCATTGTTGCAAGATGAGGTGATGTCCATTAGTATAAACAGTTTTCAAAAGGGATAGGCCAAAGTTGTGGAGGAAAATTCTAAAACACGGAGGCACTCTATTCCTGAACACTGGTTGCAAAAACAAGGGAGGCCTATTATATTTAGATCAATGTTTAGGCTTCTCAGACGCATCTGTTTCACCCCTGGGGGGGAAAGGCTGGCCAAAGACCTTTTGCCGACAAGATGGCACCCTCCCTCCATTTCAGGAGCCTATTACACTAGCCGTTGAACATTAGACTGTTACTCCAGTAATGGGGCAACATCCTCTTTAGGGCACTTAACTGAGCCAGCAACAGCCTTTTTATACTTCCTGTTTCTTATAAGAAGAACCACATTTTCCATCGAAACACTGCAATGTTCTGCCTTCTTAGCGCACTCAAACATTCTTACCGGGATGCCATTTTAGTACTAATGAGTTACCTGTTTGGGAGGTTATCTTATTTTATGACACCAAGCATTTCTACACATTTAAGATGCAGAAATGAATTCAAAAGGAATAACCAATGGCCTTCAAATGTGGGCATAATGAAGATGAAAATAATGCCTTCTTAATCCTGAAGGTGATCATCTGAAGGCTTGTTTCGAAAAGTCTGACTGCCCTTATCACTGTCGCAGTTTGAACAGCTAAAGAACTAATTAGGAACCATAAAGTCATTAAGTGATCTAAAGATCTCTTCTGGCGATGAATCCCACAGACTTCATCTATTGAAGCATCTCTTTTGTGCTTCCTGATTCTTCCACATTCCTTTCTATTGGTCAAACAGAGAGATATTCTTTCTCCATCATGATTTTAAGGTGGGTGGAGTGGGGAAATGTAGGAGGAATGGAAATGCGTAGGTACTAGCAGAGCAATGGTCTCTGTGATGCCACAAAACCCTCTTTTTTATTGTTGTTGTTGTTGCAACAGACTAACACAGCTGCCCCTTGGGAATTCCAAGTAGCATTTCTGAGAAGGAACCCATTTCTGTTAGAACCATGTGTTTGGGAACTCAGGAAGTGGTTTTACACCAAGTCAAGCTATTGGTCCATCTTACTCAGTAATGTTTACCACGCTAGCCTTTTCCAACTTGATGCTTCTCAGGTACTGTATCTTGGGCTTTAATCTCCATCAGTGCCATCTGGCATAAGTATTGGTGAGAACTGATGTGAGTGTATTTAAAAAGTGTGTGAAGGACAACAGGTTGGAAATACTAGTCTACAAAGACTGGCAGCAGTTCTCCAAGGCTTCACCTTTTTTCCAGCCCTATCTAAAGATGCTGAGGACTGGAACTGGAAGTCTCTGGTGCAAAGAACACAGGGCTTTCTAGAACATACTGAGCTTTGGCCTATCCTCAAAGGCTGCTTTTTTCTTTCTCTTCAAACACAAGAGAGCACACAGATGAGGCAGGACAATAATGTGAATCTGTTAATTTTTGCCTCTGATTTTGCAACCCAAAATTTCTGACAAACTAATCTGTAGAAGTGGTGAGGAAAGATGTCATAGAGCTACTGCCGCTTCCTAAATCCCGTTGGCTTACTGTTGCCAGACTGGGAGTCACACAGTGACTTTTTTGGTACTGTGGCCACCTGGAATAGAGAGGCAACAGCCAGGCAAAGGAGCAGGTGCTGTAAAATGCTTCTCTGCAAGTTCTTGAGATCCTGATGATGTGCTCTGAAATCATATGCTTGATAAATATTCAGTCATAAAAGATTGAACCAAGTGGTAGAGGCAGTGCCTTCGATACACTATAACAAGACCATGTAATGCTCGGTGGGTCATCATGGACTGGATTCAGAAGGCAGTGGCAATAATGTGGCTAATTCCAGCAGATAATTGCTCACTACTAGCCTACCTACACATACAGTACATCTCAGAAAATTGTAATAGTGTTGAAGCAATGGAGTATTAGATTAGCTGGACCTGATATATTTCCTTAAGCAGAGAAAATAATCTTATATCATTATACCACTATGCATGAATGTGGTGATGTGTGTGTGTGTCAGTGTGTGTAATTATATACAGACCACCATAATCTATCTTCACTAAAACATCTGAATGCCAGACACGTCACATTCCTCCTCTCTCCCTCAAGGCATGGAGCCTTCTGGGAACATTAAGGAAAGAAACTCGACTCTCTCAACTGGAATTTATTATTCACTGATTAAAAGACTCGGAAGCAAAGGACTCTTTGACAGCCAGCACAAAAACCGATGCAAAAGGGAAGGGGGAATGTTTCAGAAATCTACAGTTTCACACCCCAAACAGAAGCCAATGTTGCACTGCCTTAAGAGAAATGTAGATGTTTTAATATTCCACTCCTGAATGTTTCCTGCTGGCATTTACCAGCCTTATATACCAACATATATGCCAGCATAATGCCATGCCCTGTGCTGCCGCTCTGGGGCATATCAGTCAGTATAACACTTCAGCAGCAGTTATCAGGTGCATACAGTAGCTGCAATCCTGGGGCTGGCCAGTTTAGCTCTTTTTCAAAAAGACAATTTAATTTTTAAGTACTTTGGATAATGATACACTGATCCCATGATCATTCTGTATGGCCTCAGGTATAAAACTCCAAAGTCAAGTGTCTATGAAAAACCCACAGTTTGGTTAGAATATTAAAGGAATGAAACTAAGACTTACATCTGTTACATCTGACCTACGGATACATTTGAAAAAAGTAAGAAATAGGTTTGGTCATTCCCTATTTTTAGAACTCAAGGATCTCTGGATTCAGGGAGGCCCGCACTAACCACTCAGCCACATTACCCTAGCTGTCCTGGTGGGGTTGAAACCAGGAGGACCAACTGTGCTGATGGCTGGGGGGAATCTGCCTTGCAAACTCCCAACTTAGTCTAACTCAACTAAGCAGTGCTTCCATGGAGTCCCCAACAATCCAAAAGGTTAAGCGCTTTGACTTGTAAACCAACCCTACAAGGAAGGAATGCCACCACACTCACAAAACATGGTGGATAAAAAATCATTGACTTTTTAAAAATCAAATTGATTTAAAACACATTTTCTCTATAATAATAATAATAATAATAATAATAATAATAATAATAATAATAATAAATGCCATTAATATTATTGATTTAAATTGTCATTTTAATTGTTTACATGTTGTTTTTTACTGTAAGCCGCCCAGAGTAGATGTAGTCTAGATGGGTGGGATACAAATCTAATAAATAAATAAATAAATAAATAAATAAATAAATAAATAAATATGAAATTAAATCAAAACCACCCTGCCACAGGCTCCTGGTAGATAGTCAGCTCAAAGCCTGGTTACCATACAGACGGTACCATATACCCTCTTAATACAAACGACTATATGAAAATATTTTATATTTTATTAAATATAGTGGAAAAAGTCTAAAAGAGCAAAAGAGTTTCAAAACAGTTGCAAAGAAAGTAAAAAAAAGGTGTTGGAGCCAATAATCACTTAAAAGATTGAGACAGGAACAATAAAGAGCAGGTACACAACAAAGTAAGGAGGTCAGCTAAAATATTCTAGTACTTGCACTCTAGCATAGCTTCAGCATAGTCTCAGAGCCTACAGAAAGTGCAGGGCATCAAACAAGCATAGCATCTCCTAAGAAATAACTAAGCCAACCAAAGTACCTTCTGACTTCATTTTAATACTCAAAGCCTCTGCTTCTGGACTCTTCCAGGGGATCTTCCAATCAGGCATCAAGTTACCATGAATGTTCATGAAGGCAAGAGTGGTTTCTGTCCCCTTCCCTCAGTCAGCTAAAAACCATCTTCCCAATTAACTCAGTATCAAAGAATGAGCCAGCCTGGCCTTGAAGGTTGCTCTCACTCAGATAAGTTGCAGGTGTTCTTCCCTTCCAATTACTGATGGGTATTACCCCTCTTCTCTCAGCCAGCCTGTTCGAGGCACTGACTACAATGTATATTTATATTTTTAAAATGCATGTTAAATACTCACATCTAATCAATGTCATGTCTACTTTGGGTTTTACAGTTCATATATTTTGTTTTGAAATTATTTAATTATGTGGCACCTGTCATGTAATGATTAGCAGGCATTGGAATGCTGCAAGTCAATATATGATCTAAGTTCAGAGTATAGTATTATACTTGTGAATACACACTACATCGATTGGATTCAAATCTTTCTCTTGCTGAGGAGCCCCAGGCTCTGAGAAGCCTTCTTACTTCTGAAAAGTCTGGTGTCTAACACCTGAAAACGCAACATCATACTACCAACGACAAGCCTGATTAATCTATTTTTAAAATAAAATAAACTTATGAGTAGAGATGGGGGTATTCGTAGTTGTATATGAATATCCCTGCGCAGCTGGAGTTAACAAGGGTCCGGCCCCTGGGGCCAGACTGTCCACTCATGCATCCGCCAGCTGCAGCAGGCCCTCTCTTCCTTCCAATTGCTCCTGAGTGCCGCTTGGCTAGCCACTCGGCAGCCTTGCAGGGAGACTCGTCCTTCCTCCCTTTGCCAGGAGTGGCTAGCCGACTGGGAAGAGAACAACATGGTGAATATGAATATCCCCATCTCTACTTATGAGTCCCCCCAGCATGTACACTAAGTTTCAGAATTCTAGGTTTCCTGGTCAAAAAACAGACAGTCTGTCTGTTTCTATCACTTATTATCATAAATTTTAATTTGTTCATAGGAGAAACATGGTGCCCCAAACAGTTCTTACCATACCTGTATACGCCTCATGAACTGATACTCTTATAAACTTAAGCATTTGTTACCAATCCTTACATTAACAAGTCAAGAGCCAAAGACCTTAATCCAGTGGTTATCAACCTTGGGTCCCCAGATGTTCTTGGACTGCTACTCCCAGAAATCCTGACCAGCACAGCTAGTGGTGAAGGCTTCTGGGAGTTTTAGTCCAAGAACTTCTGGGTACCCAAGGCTCAAAACCACCACCTTAAACCAATTCAACAGCTACAGTAAATAATACTCTTGACATGAACCTGTAAAAACATACAACTATTCAAATTAATTTCAGACTTGGTTGACACTCCCATAAGCAAACAAGAAGATTAAATTAATTGGCCAGCTGGGAATATGGAACAGACTTACAATAGATGTAATTAAAATCATTCCAACTAATTTTAGATTTGATGGCAAAGAGACTTATTATCAGAGGTGATCCGTGAACTCTACTAATTGGATCTAATTCATATTAACTGCATAAAAGACTCTGTCTTCAACTTTTACTCACTCTAATGCAACTTTTAAGTGCCTATAAAATGCCTGTTCTCTTGGACAGCATACTTCTTACAACAGATCAAAGCTACTACAGTACAAACTATGCACTGTGGGGCTAGATTCCCACTGCAAGTATACACAGTTCATTTTAGAAATTCCTTCCTTTTTGTCAATGGCATATCATATGGCAGAGTAAAATCAGCAACATGATGTGTGGAGAATAAGGTCTCACATGTTGTACCCAACAGAGAAAATCCTCCTTAATCTTCCTTGATCCCAAAGCCTCAAGAATGTATTGTAAAAAGACCACATCAAGTCAGTTCCCAAAATACAAATTTGCTAGTGAAACAAAATCTGAAAATGTCAGTATCAGTGCAACTTGTTGAATGTGCTTATTTAGAGCAAGGGAAAACAAATTCAGAATGATTTCCCTGTGGAATGATGGGAAATAGATGGGAAATTTGATCGACATGTCCTCTTTGCCTTGGAACTGGGGAAAGACACTCTTGTCAATTTTAATACATTCTTCCTACTACAGACTCTTGCAACCTTCAATGTTCTGTGCATTGGAGATCCTTCAGAACAATGTGCAAAGTGGCAAAAGGACAGATTTGGAAAATCATCATCATCACCACCATCTTAGAACTGTAGAGCTGGAAGGGACCCTATGGATCATCCAGTACTGTCTTCCTGTTTTCCACCAGGGTATGGAGAGAGGTCTATTGTTTGTGGAGAGTGATGAATGGATCCAACCATTATTTACATATTTATTATGGAAATTTCTGCTCCAGACCTCAAACAGAAGGGCCGTATCCATGCTTGCATCATCGGTACCATTAGAAGGCTGAACATACACTAATTGTCATTATATTCAGGGTAAAAGAGCAATATTTTCCTCATAGATCGTTAAGGCAGTGGATGTATCCCACGTTAGTTGGTGTCAACTGTGGAAAGCAAACAGATCATAAGGCTGTAATTTACAGGCTTTACAGTTGTAATTCTTCCTGAGGCCTGCAGCTTCTAAAATCCTCTCTTTTAAAAAAAAGTCTTTAATGTTCACTATCCAAACTATTCTCCATTATTTAACCAGGTGTCGTCCGCTAACTTTTCATTGCAGCCCAAACTGAAACAGATGAATCAGCCTCTGTCAATGTTTAAAGTGCACTTCTAAGTCTCAGGGATAATCAGGGAGCCAGTTAAGATTTGGTTGCTAACCTTTCTTCAAGACATTTAAGATTATTACTGAAGGTATACTGTAGGTACCTGTAGAGGCTGCCAAGGTCAGTAGGTAAGGCAACAGGTAACAAAAAGCCCATTCCCCACCTTTAAAAAAAAAGTGCTAGGAACTTCATTCATCTGAGAACAACAACTTAATCCCGATTTAGTATCTGATCTCACAAAAAATCATTACTGGATTAAGTACAGTATATAAATGCTGGCACTTTCAGGTGCTCATCAATGACATTTAGAGGAAGACCTGTTATGTGGAAAGTTGATTTTAAACCTGAAAGCTTTCAGCTGGCCAGTCTGTTCAATAAAGGCAACAACAACAACAACAACAAACAAACAACTTCATTGATTTGAATTGCTTCCTAAGCAAACAATTGAATGAACAAATCTTGATTTAGCAAAAAAAACTGCAGTAGATCTTAATCTAGTATTTGATACTACGTATTATTATATTGTATTCCCCACTTTTTTCAAACACACATTCCATTTTCCCCAAACAAAATAACTGGCACATAGTGTAGTTAGCTAAAGCAATAGCCATTAGAATTTTGGTTTATCAACTCTGAGGTGTGTGTTGGGTGCACTACTTGATCTTTCATGCTTGCACTGAGAGTGGTTAAACAAAAGACAGAACTGTGAGCCATAATCTGTCAGGTAGACAAGGATGACTACTCTTCTCTGCTTTGCCTTCCAGTAAACCAGTGAAAGAATCCACAGTTTGTCTGGAGTTTTGTCCTTCTGGCTTATTGTAAAAGAAACAAATCAAAGAAGAGAAAATGGCTGCGTTCAGACAACACAATAGACATGGAGCTGAGAAATTTGAGCACACTACTTATACATGAGAAACCTGGGTTCCTGCATTTTCCAGGTTTGTTCTGTCATCTAGATTCATCTTAGGTTTCTCAAAGTACCTCAATCTTTTAAAACAAGGGGGGCACACAGGGTCTGCCTTCCCTAGATCACAAATGAACAAGACAGTACACACATCTTCCCATCTGGATTTTGGGCTGAAACATCAAGTGTGCATGCACAGACCATCAGCAAGCATAATCTGTGAAAGGGCACATCATTTATGATCAAAGGATACAACTATTACAGCATTAGCTGCACCTTCCAATTTCCTGGCTTTGTGGAGATTTGAGTTCTAACTCTGGTCATAAGCTCAGAATTTTAGAAATAATTATGCCTGTTTTCTTTTAACTCTATAGCCAGGTTTTATTTTAAATATGGAGTATGTTTTTCTATATGATGCTCCAGCTTCAGGTAGATTTACCAGGTGCTCCACTAAAACAACACACTTAGCCCAATTCAGGAATCTAGCCTAACAGCATGTATGATGCAGAGAGTGGAAGCGAAGTGGGGGATGAAGGTGAGCCCTGTCCACCAGCTTCTGCATGTTCAGCACAGAGATCTGCAGAAGTACTGTAAACACATTAAGATGAATAAGTGCTTCTGTGTTCAGCAGCATTGCCTTATCAGGGTGCTGACTATGAACCACTGTAAGCATGTTCAATTCAACGCTCTTACAAAGTGTCCTGCTTATACACCACCCCATAGTGCTTAAAATACTCTCTGGTCAGGTTATAATTTAATTATGCAGGCTACACATTCCCCCCTCCCCCCACAGCAAGCTGGATACTCAATTTACCAAACTCAGAAGGATGGAAGACTGAGTCAACTTTGAGCCAGCTACCTGAGTCCATTGGGATTCAACTCAGGCCATGAGAGAGCAGCTGGGCAAGATGGTCTCTTCCTCTTGGACTCTAAATTGTGGAGTCTCTCAGGGATCGATAATCTCCCTGCCCCCCACCTGCACCTGCTACTTAACATCTACATGAGACCACTGGGGGAGATCATTCAGAGATTTAGATGAGGGAGTGCAGGGAATACTTGTCAAATTTGCAGATGATACCAAATTGGGTGGAATAGCTAATACCCTAGAAGACAGAAACAAAATTCAAAATTACCTTGATAGGATGGAACTGAAAGCAACAGAATGAAATTCAACAGGGATAAATGCAAAGTACTGTACCTCGGAAAAAGAAACCAATCGCACAGTTACAAGATGGGGGATACCTGGCTCAGCAAAACTATGAGAGAGAAGGATCTTGGAATTGTCGTAGATCACAAGCTAAATATGAGCCAACAGTGTGATGTGGCTACAAAAAAGGCAAATGCTATTTTAGGATGCATTAACAGAAGTATAGTTTCCAAATCCCGCGAGGTACTAGTCCCCCTCTATTCAGCACTGGTTAGGCCTCACCTTGAGTATTCTGGACACCACACTTCAAGAAGGATGCTAACAAACTGGAACAAATTCAGAGGAGGGTGACAAGGATGATCAGGGGGCTGGAAACCAAGCCTTATGAGGAAAGGCTGAAAGAATTAGGCATGTTTAGCCTTGAGAAAAGAAGGCAGAGGGGTGATATGATAGCACTTTTCAAATATTTGAAAGGCTGTCATACAGAGGAGGGGCAAGATCTGTTCTCGATCATCCCAGAGTGCAGGACACGCAACAATGGGCTCAAGTTAAAGGAAGCCAGATTTCTGTTGAATATCAGGAAAAACATCCTGTTAGAGCAGTACAACAGTGGAACCAGTTACCTCAGGAGTTGGTGAGTGCTCCAACACTGGAGGCATTCAAGAAAAACTTGGATAATCACCTGGCAGATATGCTTTGATTGTATTCCTGCGTTGAGCAGGGGGTTGGACTTGATGGCCTTGTAGGCCCCTTCCAACTTCACTTTTCTATGATTCTATGATTCGGAGTTTTGTGTCACCAATAAGTAATAACACCCAATTCTATCTCTCCTTCCAACCTTCTGCAGTGGATGCTGTCTGTCCTTTGAGCACTGCCTGGAAACAGTTCTGGAATGGATGGGGGCCAACAGGCTGAAGTTGAATCTGGACTAGACTGAGTTCCTCGGGATAGGGCTCCTGCTGCCTGTGGATTAGGTGCTCCCCTAACTTTTTTTAGGGTGGGGGCTACTATTTCCATGAAGAATGAAGTTTGTATGAGGTTCATTGGCCATGAAAGCCTTCGAGAATACAATGAGGTTTGTAGTTTGGGCATTTTACTGGACCCAGCACTGCTGATAGAATCTCAGATAGCATCTGTGGTCCAGTCTACCTATTTCCACCTCAGCTGTGTCCCTTTCTTGACACCAGATCCCTCACCAGATTGGTCCATGCACTGGTAATCATAGAATCGTCGTAGGGTTGGAAGTGACCTTGGAGGTCTTCTAGTCCAACCCCCTGCCCAAGGCAGGAGACCTCATACCAGCCCGGACCTCATACCATCCCAGACAGATGGCTGTCCAATCTTTTCTTGAAAACCTCCAGCGATGGGGCACCCACAACATCGGGAGGCAAGCTGTTCCACTGCTTAATGGTTCTCACCATCAGGAAATTCCTCCTTATTTCCAGGTTGGATCTCCCTCTGACGAGTTTCCACCCATTGGTTCTTGTCCTACTCTCAGGCGCAATGAAGAATAAATCAATGCCCTGTGGCAACCCTTCAGATATTGGAAGACTGCTATCATGTCTCCCCTCAGTCTTCCCTTTGTTAAGCTAAACATACCTAGTTTTTTTAGTCGTTCTTCATAGGATTTAGCCTCCAGTCCCCTTATCATCTTTGTTACTCTTCTCTGCACCCCTTCCAGGGCCTCAGCATCTTTTTTATATTGTGGTGACCAGAACTGGACACATCACACCAAGTGCGGCCTCACCAGCACGGTATAAAGTGGTACTATCACTTCCCATGATCTTGATGCTATCCCATCTGTTGATGCAGCCTAGGACTATGTTGGTTTTCTTGGCAGCTTCAGCACACTGCTGACTCATCCTTAGGTGGTGGTCCACCAGGACACCTAAATCCCTCTCACAGGTACTACTGTCGATCCAGCTACCACCTATCCTGTATCTGTGAGTCTGGTTTCTCCTGCCTAAGTGCAGGACCTTACTTTTCCCACCACTGAACTGCATCTTATTGGATAGGGCTCAATGTTCAAGTCTGTCTAGATCCTTCTGAATGTTGAGTCTATCTTCCAAAGTATTAGCAATGACCCCCAGCTTTGTATCATCAGCAAATTTGATGAGTACTCCTTCAATCCCCTCATCCAGGTCATTTATGAAGATGTTGAAGAACCTAATCTCAAGAATAGGTTATTGTAATACACTCTACGTGGTGCTGCCCCTAAGGCTGATGTAGAAACTTCAACAGGTCCAGAATACAGCAGCCAGACTGGTGAAGGGAATAAATAAACACCACCTTATTTCCCCAATTCTGCCTGAGCTGCTCTGGCTACCTGTCCACCTTCAAGGTGATGGCATTGGCCTATAAAGCCCTAAACAGTTTGGGCCCTCAGTACATGGCAGAACACCTACTCCCAACAGGGACTGCCTGTCCTACGCGTACTTTGGAGACTGGATGGCTGAGGATGCTGACCCTGAGGGAGGGCTGGAAAGAGGGTACAAGGAAACAGGCTTTCTCTGTGGTCGCACCCCACCTCTGGAATGATTTACCACCTGAAATCTGCCTCGCCCCCTCCCGAATGTCCTTTTTAAAACTCTTACAAACATTCCTGTTTCTCCAGGCCTTTCAGAATGCACCCAATTAAGACCTGAGCACATTAGCCTTTTATCTAATTAGTGTCTTTTTGATTTTCTTAATAATGATTTACAGATTCTAAATGTCTTAATTGTTTTATTATTTAATTTAACTTGTTATTTATTTTATGTTGTCACTGACTATGCTATGTTTTTATTATTCATATTAACCACCCAGAGTGACCGATTGGTTAGATGGGTGTTACAAAAATCAAATCAAATCAAATCAAATCATCAAACCAAACCAAACCAAACCAAACCAATCAATAAAGCAAAGCAAAGCAAAGTGTGCTGCTTATATACCACCCCATAGCCCCTAAAGCACTCTCTGGGTGGTTTATCTTTATCTTTATTAGATTTTTACCCCGCCCCCCTAGACAAAGTCTACTCGGGGTGGCTTACACACATGATAAAAACATCATTATACATAAAAAATTTAAAAATATCATAATTTTAACACTTATAATTAAATTAAATCAATAACCAAGATGACAGAGTAAAGATCAGTTGTTGACTGGAGGGAAGGCCTGTCTGAAAAACCAAGTTTTCAATTGGGTTTTAAAAACACCCAGCGAGGGTGCCAGGCGAATTTCAGTTGGGAGGTTGTTCCATAGCCGAGGGGCCACTGCCGAGAAGGCCCGGTTTCTTGTTCTTTCTTTCCGGGCCTCTCTCGGCGTTAGGCCCCTCAGCTGTCCCTGCTGGCTATTCCGGGTGATTCGGGTAGATCTAGGTGGGAGAAGACGATCTGCCAAGTATCGAGGTCCCAAACCGTTTAGGGCTTTATACGTTATCATTAACACTTTGAAGTCAATGCGGAAATGAATGGGCAGCCAATGCAAGGCAGCCAGAGTGGGAGAGATATGCTGAAATTTCCTCACCCCACTAAGAAGCCTGGCTGCCGCATTCTGCACCATTTGAAGTTTCCGCATCAATCTCAAAGGCAGCCCCACGTAGAGCGCATTACAATGGTCTAATCTCGAGATTACGAGCGCATGGACAAGAGTAGTGAGGGCCTCCCCATCAAGATATGGTCGCAGCTGGGCAATCCGCCATAGATGGAAATATGCGGAGCGGGCCACGGACGCCACCTGGGTTTCCATGGTAAGCGCCGGGTCCAGATGTATCCCCAAGGTGTGAACCTCACTCTTTGCGGTAAGGGTCGTCCCCCCAAAAGAAAGGGAGTCACCCAAACCGCCGATGGAGGGACCTCCCACCCTCAAGACCTCCGTCTTGTCCGGGTTCAGCCTCAACCCATTCAACTGCATCCATTGCAGTACAGTCTCCAGGCAGCGCTGAAGAGACAGAACGGCATCCACTGAAGTAGATGAAAAGGAGATGTAGAGCTGCGTGTCATCAGCGTACTGATGGCACGAAGCCCCGCACCCCCTGATGACCCCGCCCAGCGGCCTCATATAGATATTAAACAGCATTGGGGAGATGATCGACCCCTGCGGGACCCCACAACTGAGACTCCATGGGGCCGAAACATTCTCCCCAAGCTGTACTCTCTGGGGACGGCTCTCCAAGAAGGATCGGAGCCAGGCAAGCGCCAGGCCACCGATTCCCAACTCAGAGAGCCTCCCCAGGAGGATACCGTGGTCGACGGTATCAAAGGCAGCAGAGATATCGAGGAGGACCAACAAGGACATATTGCCCCTGTCGGCCTCCCTCAACAGGTCATCCAACAGTGCGACCAGTGCCGTTTCTGTGCCATAACGCGGCCTGAAGCCCGACTGAAATGGGTCCAGGGCATTGGTTTCATCCAAAAGTGTCTGAAGCTGGTCTGCCACCACCCTCTCCACCACTTTGCTAAGGAAAGAAACATTGGCGACGGGCCTATAATTGCCAATATCATCCACCGCCAAATTTGGTTTCTTCCTTATGGGCCTAATGAGTGTCTCCTTGAGGGCAAGAGGAACCTTGCCCTCTTGGAGAGACCCATTAATTATTGCTGTGGCCCATTCCGTTGTTACAGGCCTGGCTGCTTTGATTAGCCAGGCCGGGCAAGGGTCAAGGGAGGAGGTGGTGGCCCGACAGCGATCAAGCACTTTGTCCACCAGGTCTGGCGTCACAGGCTGAAAGAATTCAAGAGTCATCGGGCAGGGCGGAGCGCTGGACATCTCTGCTCGATCCACTGTATTTAAAAAAGGAGAGAGGTCCCGGCGGATGGCCTCCACTTTTGATTTAAAAAATGCTGCAAATTGGTCAGGTGAGATATTAATGGGAGGCCCATCACCCAGACGAATTCCGGTTTACAAGTTAATTATGCAGGCTACACATTGCCCCCCCCCCCCCCCCCGTGAGCTGGGTACTCATTTTACCAACCTCGAAAGGATAGAAGGCTGAGTCAACCTTGAGTTGGCTACCATGGAAAAGTGCCATTTGTCCTGAGTGCAAAATGGCTAAGCACAGCCCTGGGGACGTGCACACCCCCATCCCCGCCACTCCTGGAGCCAGCCCTACAAACTTGCAGACTCAACACCTGAATGGCATTTTTGTCTCACAAAAAACAACTTCCACAGCTTCTCAGCCACATGATTGTGACTGATTGTTTATAGGGTTTGGAATATAATTGAACTGTTACATGTTCATACTACCTGGTTAATCCAGCATGGAAAAGGATGCAAACAACTGTATACAGGCAGATTATTTATCTGACTTTTGTTGTACTTTTTAGTCTAGTTTAATTTATTCTAGTAATGAACTGACTTGTGCTTCCTTGTGTAAAAAGAACTTAAAATATTGATGTTACTTATAAAACAGTAGCTACTGTATTTACTTTCTAATTTTTTTTTACAGTTCTATATTTCTATATTGATAGCTTTATACTTCTATATTTCCAGTATTTCCTGCATTAGCTAAAAAGTCACTATTGGGTTATTTATCTTTGAACTGCAAATCACCTAGTATCCCTTTAAAATATTTATAAAAACTATAGATTCATCTACATCAAAAGATCCGAATTATTAAGACTGCATGCAATTCTTTCTTTCTGTATGTCTCTCTTTATGAATCAAGATTACAAATGTTCAGTTAAGATCTTCTAGTGACCTTAAGCATGACCAGCAGTCTAGTTCTTTCAAAGGTGACAGGTCATTATCCTTGACTCCTCTGAGGATAACCAGCGACGTGAAATGGTTGAGAAAGCTAATTTTGCCAAGTCATTCTGCTATCTGGGAGGGATGGCGACTCACCTCTGGCTCCTTATTCTTCAGGAAAATGCAACCAGCTTCGAGGTAAAGTTCAGAAGCTGGTCAAATGGCATTCTTCCTTCATGTCATTCATCCAGTCCTTAAACTCAGTGCTGGCAGATATCCTGAAGTAGACCTACTCTGTCAAAGAGTCAGACCAAGGGCTGCTTAGTATCTTACATTATTGTACAAGTACATATTAAAAGCGTACTTGATGTTATGTAAACTGATAATCGGAGCTATACATGAGCTGTATAAACAGTATGATGATTGCACATGAAGAAAATGAGTGAAATTGTTTAGAAATTATATTTGAACAAAATCAGTAATAATGTCCTTATGGAATCGCCACTGAAGATGCTTGTAATGCACAAGTTCCCTAAAAGAAGGTTCTTGTAAATAAAACTGTACACACTGTATCTAAAGCCAGGAAAAAAGAGACAACACTGCAGCTCCTTGAATCTGGCTATGACCACCTGAAAAACCGGTGAACTCCTTTACTGAATTTTGTTTAGAGCTGCTCGCTTACCAAGGCCCAGATTATTCTTATTCTAGATTGCCTACCAGAAAACAGACAGTGCCACATCTGAACTAACTTGACTGCAGAAAGTCAAGAATCCAAAACCTTAGTAAATTCTGGATTCCTGTCAACTATATTAAAGGATTATTGCCCTCTTTCTAAAGGCTTGCAGATTGCTTCATCCCGACACAGCTGAGTCATGAGGCTCTCGCAGGATAAGCCTCCTTAGCTCTTTCTAGTTGCTGGGATACTCTTTCCCTCTCACTTCCCTTGTTTGGTCTGGTATCATGAAGGAAAAAGGAATTCTAGGGTCATGAAGCCATGCACAAAAATGCCATGTGAGATCAAATCCCATCAGTGTGTGTTAAAAAAACCCAAAAACCTTCGCATGGAATCCAGCTTTTTTCATGGTAAAAACTTTTTTTTTTCCTTTAAAAGACATAACAAAATTATTAGTCTGGAAGTCAGGTATAATTAGCTAATTACTGTAATATGCCAGCTCAAGTGATGACTTCATGGTAGGAAGGTCAGGTGATGACTTCTCAGTCCACCCAAGCTAATTATAACTTGATTTTTTTAAAAGAGAAAGACCACTAGTCTGCTGAGAGGAAAGCCTTTAAATCACACATAAGCACAAAAGAGAAGCACCAGAGACTTTTCTTTCTCTCGATAGATATAGATATCCACATCCACATAGTTCTCAGCAAGTCCAGGGCCAGAACACAAAATAACCACAAACAAAAGTTAAATTTTGGTATAAAACTGGATGTAACTTTATTGGCAGCTGTAACCAATAAAGTTGGTTATTGGAGGTAGCATAGAGGATGGATCCCCATCAGCCACCCTACCTGGTCCCTGATGCTGCCCAAGGAGATATATTCAGGGTTAACCACACGAATGTAAGCCACTGTGTGGCTCTTGATTGTCCCCCAATGGGGTGCACAGCATACAACAGCTCCCGAGCTAAGCATTCACATTATCTCTCTCTGCTTCCACCCACCAAGAGGGTCCCACCACAGTGTCCTTTTACTGCCATCTGGGTCCATCCTCATGCTCTAAAATACATTCCCAACCAAGCTGTGACAAGTAGGTAAAATTCCCAACCACAAGCTCATACCAACACCAAGCATACTCTCTATTCCAGAGCTAACCCAAATATTTCAGCCAAATACAATTCTAAACAGCAATGTTCACACAGACGCATACACACCAGCCAAAACCATGGGTTATGGGCTGCTCCAAAGAAATGTTCCAAAGCTGTGAGAATGCAGTTCAGCCTTGGATGTTGGGTTGAATACTCTGTGGATCAGATACACTAAGAAGGGAGTGGGCATACTGGACAGCAGGATACAATGTCACCTTGCCCATTCCCGTCTCCCAACATGTGTTGTGCCTCTCTGAGCTGCAGTTAGTTCTCTCTTCCTCACATTTTGGAAAGGGCTGCCAGGTGAACTTGAGCAACTGGGGAAACTACAGAAGAAACATAAAGGCAAGGTGAAATGGCAAAGTCTCCTCAACTTCTAGGAATTCAATGGTGAAAACTCTTCTCCCTCCCCATGCCATTCTGCAAAGTAAAGGAAGCTCCACAAGCAGCCTCCTCTGGTGTAAACCTACTCATGAGTAGATCTTTGTGACTTATTGCTGCGCCACCTGCACAGGGCAGTACAAAACTACAACATTAAAAAAAAATTAAATGAAGTCATACGTTATGAGCTTTAAGGAAGTAACAATGAAACATCACACCCTATTCCAAATGTCACCCTCAACGTGATCAGGACATACACACACAACTTCCCTGAAGGAACATTATAAGCAATCACACAAGCCAGGAGGCGAGACAAAATGAAATGACAAAATGAAAGCAGGAAACCCTACTAAGTTTGCCCAGCATGTGTTGACAAAGAAAAGAAAAAAAAATTAACAGTGAGAATTCTAGCACAATGAGCAGGGGAAATGTCTACCTAGTCACATCCTTATTCAGTATTTGAGGACTGGTAGCTGCAAGTGTGACCTGATCCAATCCAATGCTTTAAAAAGCACTGGCTTGGACCATCCATTTCCGTCACTAGACAGGCAAATGGTATATTAAGATACTGCTCTGCAGCTTTGGGGGAGCTTTGAGACTGGTGTGGGATATGGTATATGGACTAAATTGGAGGAGAACATGCTCAGAAATAGTTCCTGTAGGAATAGGAGAGCAGTGTGGGATTCAAGTCATTCTGCTTGAGATCAGGGTTTGGAAAAGTTACTTTTTAAATTATAACTCCCAGAATACCCCAGCCGGCATGGCCATTGCAATTAAGCAAGGTCTTATTCAGATGATGTGGGATGCTATGAAAACTCTTCCTTGGTCATGTTTGAGGAGGAAATGGAGGTGGACAAGCCCGAGGTTCACCAAAAGTCATTCCTGTCATGATAAAGCACTATTGATCAGAACTCAGCCAAAGTCATTTGCAACCCAGAATCAAAAAAGCGACTCTTCAATTAGGAGCAATCTGCTGTGGCTAGTGACTTCACTCTTGTGGCACAGGCAGAGAGCTATGCCAAGAATACTGGCCAATATTATTAATGGAAAGCTTCAACAACAGTGACAGTAACAACAAAACAGGCTTACAGGCTGGTTTTAAACCTAAAAGTTCATCCAACCAAGATTTTTATCCTGCAGTTGTCGTGCCTCATTCATATACTTTTACAGATGTAATCAATTTCCATTTCCATTTCCATTCCTAGCACTCTCATGTTCTCTTATCTCTTCTTCCACCTTTGGCTCACCACAAAACAATCAAACATAACTGTTAAGAAGAAACAGATGGAATAGCTATGTAGCAATGGGCAGGCAATGCTAGCAGTCCTCCCTCTAAAATCACCCAAAGTCTATGAAATCTTAACAAAACTCTACGACATTTTATTGAAAAGCCTGATGTTCTCCAGTGAGTACCTAATCCGTGCATCCACCTTCAATGGTGAATACGGATATCCAAAGTTTTTGCATACCTTTATGATGTGTGTTTTCCTAGGTGCCAGTTCTAGTTAATAGGGAGCAATATTTACTTACACCCTTTTCAACTGCTGCAGCAGTACAAGTGCATTTTGTAGGTGGGCACCCATACCTAAATACACATTTTTTGTAAAAAGTTGCCAAAAGTGTCCATTCTACCCAATCTATGCAGCCCGCAGGTGAGAAACAGATGTTAGAAACAGCCCATGGTTGGAAGAGGGAAATTCTTCACTAATGTGATCATCTGAGTGCCGCAGCGCAAGTTTCTTTTGAGTTCAGAATTATGCAGATTAACTTGAGTTGTCTGGTGACTGATCTTCAGAATTTAAACACAGGATTCCTTTGAGGTCCGATTTCATGAACAGAGAAAAGCTTGCTCAGAGCCTGTTCTCCATGGCATATATTTATGATATATGGTTCCCTGATAACACTGCTTGGCATGGAAAAAAAGACCTTACCAGCTTGTGTGTCTCCTTAGAATGATTCATCTCCCCCCCCCCCCCCTTAAGAGCTGACCTGTATCTTTCTGGCACAGGGCTAGGGCATGCAGTATTTTTGGACAATTCATTGAGATGCAAAATAGCTCTTTGTTCTGCCTTCACGGACAGGAACAAGAGTTAAAATAAGGACCTTTTAAGCACCATCCGTACTGCACCAAATATCAGACAGGCCCTCAGTCACTTCTTTGCAATATTTGCACACTTTGAGTTCTGATTATGGGCCATCTCTAACATCCTCTTCTGGCCTATGTTTACCAAATGAACTACTGTACACTATTCACTATTGAATAGCTCCACTATTATGGCTTGTGAAATTGACTTTTCTATGTGGACGCACAGCAATCCTGAACCCTATTTAACAGCTCAGACATTTCTAATCCAAGAGGAAGATGTTTGCTATGCCATCGTCTTTCTGTTGCTAATGTCACTCCTCATTCCCTGCGGGGGGGGGGGGGAGTGGGAGTGAGGGAAGCTGGGTGTGGGGGCTGAACAGAACATCCCTGCACTCTAAGGATCAAGGGCTGTAAAAAGATATTTTTCCCACATCAACTTCAATAAACCTTTGTTGTCCTGGAAAAACTGGGAGTCACCATTTAAATACATTACAAAGAGCATCAATGTGCATATTTCATGAAAAGGATCTTATTCAAGACACAATAAAAAGGATCTCTGTTTTCCAGCACAGTTCTGTTCTCAGTAATGTCAGTGGCAACTTATTAAAAGCAGATGACATTCTGTATAAGCTGTTTTTAAACTGCAAATTCTTTTGCCAGCTTTTGTCTTCCTGATTTGACCAAAGTTATTCCCATTATGCAGACACATAATTAAACCTGAGGGGTATGTCACAAGACATACATATTCCTACTTATTCACTATTTTTCAGATTACAAGCATCATCTCCTTTTGTACAATCTCATGCCAAACTTGATAAACTCATAGTTCTAAAAGTTAAAATTATTTTTAAGCAATGCAACTACTTCTTTCCCAGAGTTAAATTCAAGGTGTCTGATAAATCATAAACATAGCCATGTGATACAGTTACATAGGACATCTCTTCCCCTCTATACTCAATCAATATGAGGAAACAACTGTGCCACATTAGTCATATCCTTAAACATCTAGATATAGACAACAGCTCCCCAAGAAAGGGGGGGGGAGACTGCCTTGCTCTTGTGCCTTTAAAGTAACTTCATGTTCAGCTTCTGCCATAAGCTCTTCCATGGCATGGCATCAAATGTCCTGCTCAAAGCTTCATAACTGGATACGGTGAACACACTTGACGGGAGACATGCCCTATTTCCAATGGAAGGCATGAGCAGAACATTATATGCCTAAAACTGTACCCATATAATTCATCTGTGTTGCTAAGATTGTCGTTAAAACAAAAACAAGGGTTTCCAGTCACGAGTGCAGTTCTATATGCCAAGGTGGACCAAGGCCTTGGCCTTTTGCTGCCTGAGGTACAGATAAGATGGTGCCCCACTTCATTCCAGAGACATCAATAGAAACCAGTCCTACTACTAGATTTTAGCAAATGTAGAGGGCACAGGGAAGTGAAATTGATCATTCCATCCTCAAAGGTCTTGCACTATTTCCACACTCCAACAACTGTTGCTTGAGGCAGCTACTTTATTCTGCCCAATGGTAGGGCCAGCCCCAGAGCTGCCCACTGCACAGCTAGGTTGCAATTCACTGATCAGGCAGTCAGAGTGGCAGCACCAACTCTTGCATACATTCAACCTACTACATTAGGGTAGGCAATGAGTATTTTTAAAAATGCTATTGGATTTCAAATCTCACCAGCCCCAGACAGCTTAGCCAACAGAGAAGGATGCTTGGTACCGACAACATGAAGAGGTGCACAACCCGCCGGCCACTGGCCTACATGATTCCAGAGGTGTGAACCAGGCAGCAGATGTTATAATGCTAAAAGCGGCAGATCACGTTGTTCAAAGTACAGCTACTGGAAGAGGCTAGTTCAAAATGTGGTAGAGGGTTGTGGGAAATAGTTTCTATGGGACACGAGCTCTTGGCAGCATGACATTTAGGTGTTCTTCTCAGTATGCAACTCTGCCTTAAGGTGCAGCACCACATTAGTATGCTGTGGTCTCAATCCGAGATGCAGAGGATTGATAGGAAAAATAAAATCCTCAGGGCAGCCAACCATTGCTGGAAGGCTGTCTAGACTATCTAACTGAAAGCTAATTTACAGTGAGGAGATGCCCACATCAGGAGCCGTTAAGTCTAGCCAGTCCCACAGCTCTTGTTCCTGGGCATCAGTCTGACAAATTATGATCCAGCCATGAACTCTGCTGCTGGAATGGAAATGCTTTTTATCCAGTAAGATTTTTTTTTGTTCCTGTTGTTCTGGTCCCATTAGCTCAGCATTTCTCAAAAGCAGCCTCTAGCATGATTTTGTGTGGTTTCAGCATTTTCCTTTTGCACCTTCTCAATAATATTGTGCTCAGCTGTGTTATGCACTTCAGAGAAAAGCCCCCACACTTTTTTTTCAAATAAATGCAAGAAAATAAAAAAATCTGATAAGCACCACTGTCACCAGCATCACCTACCCTCCGTTTCAGATTCATGGCTAAAAATAAAGAGAAAAAGAATCAAACAAATGACTTAATTGCAGAACTCTGCTAATTATTTTAAAGCAGGTGTAGGGAATGTGTGACTTTACAGATTTTGCTCAATTGCCACTCCCACCCACCCACCGTTGGCTACGCTGGTTAAACTGATATCAGTCCAACAAGTTCTGGAGGGCTACACATTCTCTAGTCCTATTTTAAGACGTTTTCGCACACAAGGCCAACTTGTACATTACAGACAGCTCATCATTAGGAGGAAACATTCCTTAAGCACTGAAAACAGCTTATTTTCAGAGCAGGAGCTTTTCACTTCTCTGATGTTTGCAAATTAGCTTGATTTGTTGTTTTGTTTTGTTTTTAGTGGATGATCACTGAGATATAAGCAGAAGCATAATTTACAAGTACAATTTCAGCTTTTAAATGAGTTATAACAGAGAACCAGGTAATGCAGGGAGAAAGCAGGAAGCCTGCTGCATTTGTTGTTTAGAATTTGACTTGTCTGAGGCTCTAAATCATTGGTTCCCAATCTTGGGTCCCCAGATGTTCTTGGACTACAACTCCCAAAAATCCTGGCCAGCACAGCTGGTGCTGAAGGCTTCTGAGAGTTGCAGTCCAAGAACATCTGGGGACGCAAGGTTGGGCACCACAGTCCTAAACATGAATGGCACCTGGATCTGTAGAGCAGGCTTTTCTCTTCAGACCTGCCTCCTTAATTTCTGGGAAATGAGGCTAGCAAAGACACAGACGTAATTGAATTAGGGTAAACTGGCATCCAAGGGCTGATGTTAACTCCCATATACACACTCCCCATATCTTTGGGAGAAGGGGTTCCCACTGCTTTAACAGTTTCAGTGACCTGCTGAAATTTAACAGTGACTGTTTTTCCTAGCAGGAATGAAGAAAGCCTCACCTTTTGCATTTCCACCTCTCATGAACTTGTCAAGAAAAAGAGGGCAATTCAATATCTATAGAGAAGAACTAGAATCTTAGAATCATAGAATAATGAAGTTGGAAGAAGTCTATAAGGCCATCAAGTCCAACCCCCTGCTCAACACAGGAATACAAATCAAAGGATATCTGCCAGGTGGTTGTCTAAGTGTCTCTTGAATGCCTCCAGTGTTGGAACACTCACCACCTCTTGAGATTATTGGTTCCACTGTTGTACTGCTCAAACAGCTAGAAGGTTTTTCCTGATATTAAACCAAAATCTGGCTTCCTGTAACTTGAGCCCATTATTGCGTGTCTTGCACTCTGGGTTGATCAAGAACAGGTCCTGCCCCTCCTCTGTGTGACAGCCTTTCAAGTATTTGAAAAGTGCTATCATATCTCCCCTCAGTCTTCTTTTCTCAAGCCCAGTTCTTTCAGTCTTTCCTCATAGGGCTTGGTTTCCAGCCTCTTAAAGGATTTTTTGCCCTCCTCTGAACATCTTCCAATTTCTTGAAATGCGATGTCCAGAACTGGACACAGTACTCAAGATGAGGCCTAACCAGTGCTAAATAGAGGGGAACTAGTACCTTGCAGGATTTGGACACTATACTTCTATTAATGCAGCCTAAAATAGCATTTGCCTTTTTTGTAGCCACATCACACTGCAGGCTCATACTCAGCTTGTGATCTACGACAATTTCGAGATCCTTCTCACTTGTAGTATTACTGAGCCAGATATCACCCATCTTGTAACTGTGCGATTGGTTTCTTTTTCCTAGGTGCAGTACTTTGCACTTATCCCTGTTGAATTTCATTCTGTTGCTTTCGGTTCCATCCTATCAAGGTAATTTTGAATTTTGTTTCTGTCTTCTAGGGTATTAGCTATTCCACCCAATTTGGTATCATCTGCAAATTTGACAAGTATTCCCTGCACTCCCTCATCTAAATCTCAGTACCACACATGTGACCTCCTCCCAGTTTGAGAAGGAGCCTTTAATCACTCTCTGAGTATGATTCTGTAGCCAACCGTGTATTGACCTGACAGTTGTTCTATCCAGCCCACACCTAGTTAGCTTGCTAATTAGAATGTCATGGGGCACTTTGTCAAAAGCTTTGCTGAAGTAAAAATATACTATGTGTACAGCATTCCCTCTGTCTATCCAAGGAAGTTACCCAAACAAAAAATGAGATCAGATTAGTCTGGCAGGATTTGTTTTTGACAAATCTGTTTTGGCTTCTAGTTATTACTTCATTGTTTTCTAGGTGCTTGCATAGTGACTGCTTAATAATCTGTTCCAAAATTTTCCCTGAGATTGATGTCAGGCTGACTGGTCTGTAGTTCTCAGGTTCCTCCTTCTTGCCTTTTTTGAAGATAGGGACAACATTAGCCCTACATGATCCTTAACTATTATTACTATTACCCTGTTTGTAACAACAAAGCTATTCCAACTATAACAGTTATGTTTTTTAAAAATTAAAACTATCATTTCCACTACTAGTAGTTCCACTGAATTTGCTATTTATATACTGCTATAAACAACAATTATGCTTCGAGCTATGCAACATGTATGTATATAATTCTACCAGCTAGATAGCAAGACACTTTTCTGGATGTTAGAGGACGAGCAGGTGTACCTTATGCATGATCTTCTGACATTATTTGTGATGTTAATTTCCTAAATGATAGAATGTCTGATCAGAAAGGATGGTAGAAATATGGCTCCATAATGTTTTATTCTTGTGGTTCACTTCCTATTCTTGTTGTTGTTGTTTAGTCGTTAAGTCGTGTCCGACTCTTCGTGACCCCATGGACCAGAGCACGCCAGGCCCTCCTGTCTTCCACTGCCTCCCGGACTTTGGTCAAATTCATGTTGGTAGCTTCGATGACACTGTCCAGCCATCTTGTCCTCTGTCGTCCCCTTCTCCTCTTGCCTTCACACTTTCCCAACATCAGGGTCTTTTCCAGGGAGTCTTCTCTTCTCATGAGATGGCCAAAGTATTGGAGCCTCAGCTTCAGGATCTGTCCTTCCAGTGAGCACTCAGGGTTGATTTCCTTCAGAATGGATAGGTTTGTTCTCCTTGCAGTCCAGGGGACTCTCAAGAGTCTCCTCCAGCACCACAATTCAAAAGCATCAATTCTTCGGCGGTCAGCCTTCTTTATGGTCCAGCTCTCACTTCCATACATCACTACTGGAAAAACCATAGCTTCGACTATGCGGACCTTTGTTGGCAAGGTGATGTCTCTGCTTTTTAAGATGCTGTCTAGGTTTGTCATCACTTTCCTCCCAAGAAGCAGGCGTCTTTTAATTTCGTGGCTGCTGTTCCCATCTGCAGTGATCATGGAGCCCAAGAAGGTAAATTCTGTCACTCCATATCTTCCCCTTCTATTTGCTAGGAGGTGATGGGACCAGTGGCCATGATCTTAGTTTTTTTGATGTTGAGCTTCAGACCATTTTTTGCGCTCTCCTCTTTCACCCTCATTAAGAGGTTCTTTAATTCCTCCTCACTTTCTGCCATCAGAGTGGTATCATCTGCATATCTGAGGTTATTGATATTTCTTCCGGCAATCTTGATTCCGGTTTGGGATTCCTCCAGTCCAGCCTTTCGCATGACGTATTCTGCATATAAGTTAAATAAGCAGGGGGACAATATACAGACTTGTCGTACTCCTTTCCCAATTTTGAACCAATCAGTTGTTCCATATCCAGTTCTAACTGTTGCTTCCTGTCCCACATATAGATTTCTCAGGAGGTAGATAAGGTGGTCAGGCACTCCCATTTCTTTAAAAACTTGCCATAGTTTGCTGTGGTCCACACAGTCAAAGGCTTTTGCGTAGACAATGAAGCAGAAGTAGATTATTTTCTGGAACTATCTGGCTTTCTCCATAATCCAGCGCATGTTAGCAATCTGGTCTCTAGTTCCTCTGCCCCTTTGAAATCCAGTTTGTACTTCTGGGAGTTCTCAGTCCACATACTGAAGAAGCCTACCTTGTAGGATTTTGAGCATAACCTTGCTAGCATGTGAAATGAGTGCAATTGTACGGTAGTTGGAGCATTCTTTGGCACTGTCCTTCTTTGGGACTGGGATGTAGACCGATCTTTTCCAATCCTCTGGCCACTGCTGAGTTTTCCAAACTTGCTGGCATATTGAGTGTAGCACCTTAACAGTGTCATCTTTTAAGATTTTAAATAGTTCAACTGGAATGCCATCACCTCCACTGGCCTTGTTGTTAGCCATGCTTTCTAAGGCCCACTTGACTTCGCTCTGCAGGATGTCTGGCTCAAGGTCAGCAACCACACTCTCTGGGTTGTCCAGGACATCCAGATCTTTCTGGTATAATTCCTCTGTGTATTCTTGCCACCTCTTCTTGATGTCTTCTGCTTCTGTTAGGTCCCTACCATTTTTGTCCTTTATCATGTCCATCTTTGCACAAAAGGTTCCTTTAATATCTCCAATTTTCTTGAACAGATCTCTGGTTTTTCCCTTTCTATTCTTTTCCTCTATATCATTGCACTGTTCATTTAGGAAGGCCCTCTTGTCTCTCCTTGCTATTCTTTGGAAGTCTGCATTCCATTTTCTGTAACTTTCCCTATCTCCCCTGCATTTTGTTTCCCTTCTCTTCTCTGCTATTTGTAAGGCCTCGTTGGACAGCCACTTTGCTTTCTTGCATTTCCTTTTCTTTGGGATGGTTTTTGTTGCTGCCTCCTGTACAATGTTACGAGCCTCCATCCATAGTTCTTCAGGCACTCTGTCCATCAAATCTAGTTCCTTAAATCTGTTCTTCACTTCCACTGTGTATTCATAAGGGATTTGGTTTAGATTATACCTGACTAGACCAGTGGTTTTTCCTACTTTCTTCAGTTTAAGCTTGAGTTTTGCTATAAGAAGCTGATGATCAGAGCCACAATCAGCTCCAGGTCTTGTTTTTGCTGACTGTATAGAGCTTCTCCATCTTTGGCTGCAGAGAACATAATCAATCTGATTTCGGTATTGCCCATCTGGTGATGTCCATGTGTAGAGTCGCCTCTTGTGTTGTTGGAAAAGAGTGTTTGTGATGACCAGCTTGTTCTCTTGACAAAACTCTATTAGCCTTTGCCCTGCTTTGTTTTGAACTCCAAGGCCAAACTTACCTGTTGTTCCTTTTATCTCTTGACTCCCTACTTTAGCATTCCAGTCCCCTATAATGAGAAGAACATCTTTCTTTGGTGTCAGTTCTAGAAGTTGTTGTAAGTCTTCATAGAATTGGTCAATTTCAGCCTCTTCAGCATCGGTGGTTGGTGCATAAACCTGGATTACTGTGATGTTGAAAGGTCTGCCTTGGATTTGTATTGAAATCATTCTATCATTTTTGAGATTGTATCCCAGTACAGCTTTTCCCACTCTTTTGTTGACTATGAGGGCTACTCCATTTCTTCTACGGGATTCTTGCCCACAATAGTAGATATGGTAATCGTCTGAATTGAATTCTCCCATTCCCGTCCATTTTAGTTCACTGACACCCAGGATGTCAATGTTTATGCTTGCCATCTCCTGTTTGACCACATCCAGCTTACCTAGGTTCATAGATCTTACATTCCAGGTTCCTAGGCAGTATTTTTCTTTGCAGCATCGGACTTTCCTTTCACTTCCACGCACGTCCGCAGCTGAGCGTCCTTTCGGTTTTGGCCCAACCACTTCATTAGCTCTGGAGCTACTTGTACTTGTCCTCCGCTCTGCCTCAGTAGCATGTTGGACGCCTTCCAACCTGAGGGGCTCATCTTCCAGCGTCATATCTTTTAGCCTTTTGTTTCTGTCCATGGAGTTTTCTTGGCAAAGATACTGGAGTGGCTTGCCAGTTCATGCTCCAGGTGGATCGCATTTAGTCAGAACTCTCCACTATGACCTGTCTGCCTTGGGTGTCCCTGCACTGCATAGCCCATAGCTTCTCTGAATTACTCAAGCCCCTTCGCCACGAGAAGGCAGCAATCCGTGAAGGGGTTCCTAATCTTACCAGCTAGGAAAACTAAGATATATTAAGTAACATTAGATTGTAGTGCCAGATTATGACTTAATTGATATTATTTAAAGCCATAAATTACTCAATATATGTAATTCAATTGGGGAACATCCTTTCTTGTGCTACTTACTTGATATGGATACAGAGTAACCCCATTTGTTCTTGACAAGGACCAGGTGCCGTCAACGTACTGATGAGCCTGGATAGCCACAGAATTCAGGATGTTACCGTTGCTGGGACTGGTGGCCATCTGTACACTGACCTTTGTCTGATGTCCCAAGGAACCATTTTTCTTCTCTGACCCATTAACGATCCCTACGTTGTTCGATTTCCCACTAAGCTTGTTAGGTAGAAAGCCAGCATAATTGGAAGTAGCATAAGGAGCAGACATATATGCCCAGTCTCTGGGTTGCAGGCTGCCCATATGTCGAGAGCCCACTAAGGTGGGAATACTGGGAAGGGGAGGAGGGGAGCCAGGAGAAGCATCACCGTGTTCAGTGTTGGCAGCCTGCTCAAGTGTCAGTACCATCTGAACAGCCTCCTGCTTCAGCTGGTTCAAGTGAGTGGCACACACATCACACCGGTCGTCTCTCTCATTCCATGCCTTCCGGGTAGCGTTGGGCACCTGTAGTTTGTCGTGAATTGCTGAGGAAAATGCTGGATCCTAAAAATCAAACAGAAGAAAAGAGGAAACTGTTACATCGTGACTATTTCTCTCTCCCTCAATTCTATAGTATCTTTTATGATAGGAATCAAAAGAATTAAGACATAAAAATCCTCATGCTTTTATCAGATGCAGTTAGAGGTGATATTCTTGAATGCCACTGAAAGACCCATTTGGCTGCTGACTTGTAAAATTTGCCCCATATACAATTCTAAAAAACACCAAAGGGATCCATTAAATCACATCAGCCTCACCAGAACAATCAATGATCTCTCCAGTTATTACTTAGATCCACTTATAAATCATAAATGCCCTTAAAGGCAGGTTTTACTTATGAATTCATAAGCACAAATGCAATGTTTTCGAATTTTCAAAAATTTAAAAAATTATCCATTCCCCACCATCTAAGAGACAAATACCAGCTGTACAGTCAAAACACTGCTCTTAACCTTTGTACATAAAATGAAAACCCATACAGAACACTGGTTTCTATCTCATGATTGATTCTTCTAATTCTTCCCTCAGAGTGAGTATTTGTAATCTGCTTGGAAACCTAGAAGACAACTAGTTCAAGCAGGGTACTAGGACAGGATCCCACATATTTAACTCTATTGTACAAGTTCTTATATACACAATTAATCCTACTAGATTAATATACCAGAAGAGTCCTATTCTGAAGTACAGAGAAGAGCTTACTCATCCTTCCTCCTCTACCGAGTCCACATCATTCCAATAAAAGTGTTGCAGGCTGAATGGCTACAGCAGGAGTTGGCTCTACTCATGTAGTTTCCCTGTACTCTGTATGTATGTATGTATGTATGTATGTATGTATGTATGTATGTATGTATGTATGTATGTATGTATGTATGTATGTATGTATGTATGTATGTATGTAGGTGCACATGTGGGTGATGTGTCATCCATTCACTTCCACTATACAGTGCCCCATGAATTATGACAACTTCACAAGAACAGTCAAGTTTGATTTAATCTAGCATTCACTTTTTTAATCTTTTCAGCAGTCCATGGTATCCACCAAACTCTCCCCCAACACCACTGTACCATTTGGAACTCTGGAGACTCAAGGCTCTGAATCATGCAGGAAGCCATCCGTGGTGGAAAAGACTCCTGGCTACAGATGATGTTCCCCCTCTAAAGCATGTGAAACTGCAGAGATGGGCACTAAGGATAAGGCCACTATTTGCATGCAGTTCAGATCATGAGGGACTGTACTTCTGACGGAGGCTAAGCAAAGAGTAGGGGCAAATTATCCCAGAGCAGCCTCCATATATTCAATTGTGATTTAATAAGACACTGTATATGCCTCATTCAAATGAACCAACTCACACCATTGCCATTGCTAATTAATCTGCCTGTTGGGGGGGGCTCTATTCCTTAATGGTCCTCTACTTTGATTCTTTGTTCCTGCAAGGTGAGCCATCCACTTTTCATAACCATTCTGACTCTCCAAAGCCTTCACCCACATGTCCTAATTTCCATAAACTGAAGCATCTGCCTCTAGGACAAAGGTGCTGTTGGATACAACAGCAGTCTCTAAATTATATGGACCAGGAATAGGGAAACTGTAGCTTCCCAGATGCTGTTGGATTACGAGCGCCATCATCCGTGACAATACACCATGCAGACAGAGCAGCCTGACAAGGTCTACAGGCTGACCATCACATGACTTCACATAATAAATGAACAATACACAGAGCAGGGGAGGACATGGAGCAGATGAGTGTATGTGTGTGCGCATACATGTGTGACAGAGAGAAAGATTGAGAGAGAGACCGGATGCTAAAAAGAAGTGCAGTTTAACCTGTGTGCAATGTCTGCAAAAGCATGTGAAGTTTGACTCCAATTGTTATAAACAAGATTGTTCCCAAAAATCCAATATCATATGTAGACAACTTGAACCTATAATGTTGCTTTCTCTCTTCTTCAGCCCTGGAAGAATACATTTTGATAATAATTTGAAATATAATTAATAAAAAATAAGGATATAAAGTTGTTTCACGGGAATAAGTCAAAGCCTGCTGAGTCTAGCCTTCTGTTTCCATCAGCTCTTTCCATTTTCAGCATGCATTTTTATTTAGATGGGATAGAGAACAAGACAGATGGCTGCTCTGAACTGGCAACCAAAGCAAACAGAATTCCACAACAAAAACATTTCTGTATCTGAGGAAAAGAAAAAAGAAAAACGCCAGCAAGTTCTTAGGACAAAGGAATAATGTAATATTCACTCTTGGGAAGTTGTATTAATTACTCCATGTTCGTTACATGCTGAAACATTTGTTATTGTAAC
Organism: Intellagama lesueurii; assembly: GCA_037013535.1. Lineage (NCBI taxonomy): Eukaryota > Metazoa > Chordata > Lepidosauria > Squamata > Agamidae > Intellagama > Intellagama lesueurii. Next base: position 299,842,628 of record JBAJHW010000001.1, on the reverse strand, counting down.
TGTTTTAACTACCATGAAAAAACTATTCAGCATGCTGTGATTAATAAATCATGATAATTTTCAATGCCAATCAGCTGTATATGTACATGAGTGTTTTTTCTTTCTTTCTTTCTTTCTTTTCCTTCCTTCCTTTTTCTTCTATCTAGGCAGCTGACTATCTGATAATCTGCAGACTTCTTAATTCACTACACTGTTCCTACGGTCACTGTGCAATATTATAACAGTGCCACCAGCCTGGAGTAGAGATGACACTGGTATGGCCAGAGACGTTCAAATCTGGAGCCAGTTTTTCTTCTTGGATGATTTTAGTTCTCTGAGATGCAAAGAAAAATTGAGTGCACATGAAAGAATAATAAAGGAGTCCCACCAGAGTGAGGCTAAACATCTATGAGCTGAATATCTGCTTTTCCATAGTTCACTGACCCACACGTTAACAATTTATTATTCTGCATCACAGCTGCCATTTAGCACCTCAAACTGTGGCAACTATTTCATACTTACAACATGTAGCCTGAATCCAACTGGTAGCTCCAACAGAGTAGACCAATGGAATCAATGGAATTTACATAGGTACTGACTCACCATTCAAAAATTGATTAAGCGGGTCTATTCTAGCTGGAATGAGCAACTAGACTTAGACTGCTAAAGTCATACTGAGACCATATTTGCTTCAAATTAAATTTCATTACATTCATATCCTACCATTCTGTATCCCACCCAGGTCCCAGGCTTTTTTCCACAGAACCTTAAAGAGGCTGCCTATCTTTACAGCAAGACTGAGTCCCGTTCCTTCAGTATAATTTGTTTTCTACCAGGTTCATTAGTTCGGCTATAAAACCTTTGCCAGTTCTCCTGTTTCAGCTCCTTAAGACAACAGGGCTAGTGTTGTCCTTTGAAACCTAACCACCCTCTGGCAACGATCTTGACTAGAGAGTAAGAATGTCTTATGTCCATCTCTAGACACTGTTCAGCATCAAAGATCCTGGGTGCTATTATAAATAAATCTTCAGAAATTATATATTTTCTAAGATAGACCTAAAGTCCAAACAATATAAATATTCCACTGACTGCAGCAGCTTCAGGGAGGGCTATCTCCTGGCAGGTTCAGCTGTTTATCATTAATGAGACAAACTTCACTTCCTTCTCAAATATCATCAGGCACCGTGCATCTGGATACACGACTTCCAGGGACATATGCAGAATTTTATTCTCTCCAGGACCAAAGCAGTCAGGTGCACTGCATTTAATGCAGCCTGACAAAGCAATCAGCTGTTCGATCACCTGACACTGAACTCGATATAGCCAATCACTTCTAGCTCCTGAGTATGTGACTTCCTTTTTCTCACTGGCTCACTGAGTGCATTGTCAAGGATTTTCACAGATCCCCCTGCACAGATCCAATTGAATCTGTACAGGTTCGGCCTCTCCCCTGTGTTCACTCACCCTGTGTTTAAGTTCGCCCTTCTTCCACTATTGACAGCTACAGTGATAAGTAGTTAAGCCATACGGAAAATCACCCCTTATCAGAAAAAGAAATAGGAACATGAGTCCAGATTCCCAGACATAGCTAATGTGACACTAGGATTTAAATTACGGGATAATTAAACAAATATACAGTGTGTTTTTATATGAAAATGATTAAAAGCAAAAGAGGTTTCAAACTAGTCTAACTATTACTGATTTTATGATATGTAAAGATCTGGGCTTAATTATTTTAAATTATTTTAGTCAATTTTAGCAAATCAGGGCTATCAGAATGAGATGGTAAAAATTATTTCCTTATCAAAGAGCTTTCATTGGTGGGCAGGAACTTAAACACCAATAAAGTGCAAACGTTCTCCTTGGCAGATATGTTACAGAGTTATTGCAAGAAAAGCTGCTGAGACTGGGATGGCCACCCAAGACTACATATGGTATGGAGGGAAGTTAGATCACTCTTACGCAAATCAACGCTTCCAAAACAGATTGCTGGAATAGCATAACTGTTGTGTTTTGGCACGAGTATGCCTTCCGTACGAGTTCCAGGGGGCATGTTGGTTGGTTTAATGAGCAGCAAGTTATTAGTCCCACAGGTGAGTATAAAACAGGCAGGAGGACTTCAAGTTATGTATAGTTTGGGTTGCACAGCATCAGCAACAGGAGGAAGCCAAGTTATGCACACTATTTGAGCTCCTCCAGCCTTAAAAACGCAGCAGGAAACACCACAGAAATAGGTCTGCTTGTGAGACTTCATGTCGACTTGAAAAGTCCATGGTATTTTGGCATGCATTTCCAAAGTGCCAGCTGGGAAGAGAAGCTCCGAGCTTTTCAAAACTCAGACAATAATTCAAGGTTGTAAGCATATGTTTATTTTTTAACAAAGGCTGCATACAGAGTCACTGATTTCTTTATCCCATGCAGTATAAGCTAGAAGCATGAGGAAAAAGGAAAATAAACTAGACTCATGAATGTACCTATGGATGAAGAATCATATAACACCAGACTGAAGAAGAGTTGCAAAGATGAGTGTAACACAAATTACTAAGTTAAAAGAGGTCAGGCAGATGGCGAGCTATATATTGTACATAAAGCTAAGATATGCAAAAAATGCTGTCCATACTATTTCCTTGTTCTTCTTTCCCCAGCCTCATTTGCTTGAGTCATCCACCTGCTTCATCTTGTCACTTAAAGAACTGAAATGCTCTTCAATTCAATCTGCTCAGTATATACAGAAATTGACAGCTGATTGTTGCCATGGATTTTAGGAATTATTTTCATAGGAATAATATGTACACCAACCTATTAACACCTTCTTGCTAATAATTTCATGGAATGTGCATAGGTCATGTCAAACCTCATCTACACCAGACAGTATTTCCTGTATTTTTCTGACCGACTGGTAAAATTGACAGCATACAATGCAACAAATTACTTTACACAAAGTAATATCACAGCAAAGGTAACAATAATTGACATGAGCCTGCTGAGAAATAATCAGTAATGTAACTAGTTCCAAGTTGCCTATAGTCCTCATGTCACTCATTGGAGTCTGGAGGTTTTGACTGGTTTTTGTGCCGAACTAAAAATTTGTTTACGGACAAACACTAGCTCTACGGCTTGGAAACGGGGATGAGAACCGCCCCCTAGAGTCGACACGACTGGACTAAATGTCAAGGGGAACCTTTACCTTTACCTTTTTAAAAATTTGGGGTCACTAAAACCCTGCCCATATTCCCCAGTCTTTACACTGCATACTTTTTCCTGAGATACATGTACCAATTTATTCTGTTGAGCTATCAATTATCAGGGAGTTTTCTGCTCTGGCTCTGCATTACTGACTTCTATGATTATTTCGCAGTGCTTTTTGTGTTTTATTTACATTGCAGATGTTTTTTCTTAATGATTTTTAAAATCTGATTTATTTTGTACAAAACTTTGAAGACTTTGAGTGGAAAGGTGGCCTATAAATACAAATGCAACTGAAACACAATTTGCAATTGAATATTAGAACATGAAAGGGCCAATAACATGCAAGATGCAAGTGAACCATAGAAATTGCCTCTCCTTTGAAGACATGCTGTGCAGGGGCTCAGCTTCCAAACAAAGATGGTAGCAAGAACCTGAGTTAGGTGTCAAACTAACTGGTGGGAAACGTAGAAGAACAAAGATCAAGGCTTGCACATCTTTGTCCTGACAGAAGTGTGGCTTCCAGACCTCTACTCCCAGCATGGAGTATGAAAACTAGTTTTTTTAACTAGTGGGAAACTCTGATGAGAATGGAGACAGCTTCTCTGATAGGAACCACATGGGTTGTTTCTTTCTACCATTCTAAAACATGCTGGCTCCCTGCGTCTTGTAGCTCTAGGTTACTAGCACAGAAGCGATTTTGTTAAAGCAACGTCTTTGCCATCTTTTCAGGAGACAGAATGGAAGAATGAAATGATTTATTTACTTGGAGGAAACCACATGTGTTTTGAATGTGTGTGTATATATCTGGGCCACCTTCCAGATTGTTTTGTGCCTTAAAATATATACACACTCACCCCTGAAACTGAATTAATGGCCAAGACTTGCCAACTTTCACCAATTGTAGCATTTGAATGCTGAAAAACCAAAGCTCCCAACTGTTAAAACGACACCATTTCTGTTGAAATAACAGAATGCTTGAATAAACTGAAGTTGGTGGGAGTCCTGTGCAAACAGGGCCTGTGGTTTTAGGGTGAGGAATACAAATGAGCAAAACTGCTACCAGCAACAGTTACAAATCAGAATGATGATGACAGTGATGATGATCATTTTGCCAGGAAAGAAAATGAAAAGATTACTGTCTTACATTTCAAGATGACTTTCCACAACAGTTTCCAAAGAACTTGGTATCAGACACTTTTTATCTTCTAATACACTCCCCCCCCCCCCCAGGCACTGTGCATGATTACTGTATCTATCATATAAAATCCTGCTTCTTTTATTAGCTGCTAGCTATCATTTTGCATACCCAGTGCTCTTCGTTTATTTGATCAAGATCATAGTGGACAAAGTGATGGCCTAGGATCTAAGATTCCTGGGTTTGAATCCTTGGTCCAGCATGGAAACTCATTTGGGGGGGGGGGGGGTGTCACACTGGTAAAACCACTCCTTAAATATCTTACTTAACTTGAAAGTTATGTCAGATTGCTATAAGTCAGTTTGGACTTGATGGCACACAACACACACACCTATCATTTCACAGGCAGTCTCAAGCAGGCTTTATGAGGAGGAAAACTATATTTTTTAACATGTTTGCTTGGCAGTGATCTGTACAGCCAACCAGGGCTTCCTGACAAATGTCTTCTTAAGATGTAGGTATTTGCAAATACACATTTTACTGCATTCCAATAATTACCTTTTTCCAAGACTGGCCTGTCACATTTTCTTGCATAAAGGAGACAAGTAATTGTACCCACCCATCCAGGTCAAATGTTATACCCAAAGCTGGCCATATTATATTGGCCCATGAGACAGAAAATACTATAAATGCTCCTCTCCAGCACTGGGTGGGGGGGGATTCAATAATAATGAATTAAAATACCTAAAACTTTGCTGCCCTTTCATAACACTTGTAACCTGAGGCAGCCGCCTCACTCTGCCTAACGGGATACTTTCATATTCAGATGTTAACAAAACTAACATGCATATTAATCTATAGCAGTGATTCCCAACCTTGGGTTTCCAGATACTTTTGGACTACAAAATCCTGGCCAGCAAAGCTAGTAGTAAAGGCTTCTAGGGTTACAGTCTGAGAACATCTGGGGACCCAAGGTTGGGAACCACTGGTTTATACTCACAATCCTTTTTTTCCCCCTGGCCATAGTATTTGTCCATGGGAAGAGGGGTCTCTGTAAGGTAAAGGTAAAGGTTCCCCTTGACATTTAGTCCAGTCGTGTCCGACTCTAGGGCACGGTGCTCATCCCCGTCTCCAAGCCGTAGAGCCAGCGTTTGTCCGTAGACAGTTTCCGTGGTCACGTGGCCAGCGCGACTAGACACGGAACGCCGTTACCTTCCCACTGTGGTGGTACCTATTTATCTACTCACATTTACATGCTTTCGAACTGCTAGGTTGGCAGGAGCTGGGACAAGCGACGGGAGCTCACTATGTCACGTGGATTCGATCTTACGACTGCTTGGTCTTCTGACCTTGCAGCACAGAGGCTTCTGCGGTTTAACCCGCAGCGCCACCACGTCTCTGTACCTTAAGCTTATCACGAAACCTGTTTATGTTCATTCATTTTAATTATACCCTGAGAACAAAAATCTGGTTTCTTGACTACTCTAAAGGATAGATTGACATTGTCAGGTTACCAAGTGTACACATTGGTACACAGGGGTTCGTATTATTGATTCGATTGTGAAATCTGACTATAGATTCCAACCATCATCAGATATTTAATTTAAGAAAGCATGAAGTAAAGTCATAGGAACAGATTCCTGCCCCATATGTCTATACAGAGAACTATTTCATACCAGATACATTGCTGGACTTTGGAAAGTTGAATGTTAAGATTCCTACTTAATCATGATATGTACTAGATGACCTTGTGTTTCCTCCTCACTCCGAGACTAACCTACAGTACAGGATTGTTATGCAGGTCATTCATTCTACCCCCAATTCTCTCATGTGAAACCAAGATTTAAAATTAAAGTTAAGAAAGAGGAAGGAGAGGGGAACTGAAACTAACTATGTCTGCCCCTGAGAATTATACATATCTGCACATTCCAGAATAGCCAGGCACTTGTCAAATGCAGAATTAGCCCTGATTTGAGATATTTTTATCTTAACATTTTGCCCTAAGGCTAAATAAATATAACCAAGAGTAAGAGATGCCAGAGATAAAACTCCTTCCGACACCTCTAAATTCTACTTTTAGGGAAGCATATACACAAAGAGATATAGAACAGTTTCCAGAATGCATTTATTAGGTTCCTGCTACCGGTCCCCAAATGCATGGAAAGGCTCCATGTGTAACAGACACTATTCTCTTTAGACAGTCCTGTTCCCCTTGGAAACAGCAAAAAACAGGGGCTCTGCTAGAACTCTCTCCTTGCTCACATGCTGAGATTCATCCTTTCATCCTGAATGCCATAAGAGTGTGTCTTTCTTTTTTCCTGTCTTCAAACAGCAACTTTTATATCAAAAAAGGAACCATAATAAAAAATTGGCATAGCAAAACCTCCAAGGTCTTGGAAATCACCGGTCCTTCTATGGTCAGTCCTCAGCAGAAAAGTAAGATTAAAAAATAATTGGTCTCTTGTCAAATACGTTATGGATCAAGATGAAAAATGCTACTTCACAATGTAAAGTTCCATGAGCTCTCATCCTAGAAGGATAAAACAACAGCCTAGTAAGCTGCTGTAACTTCTGGCATCTATACACAAATTGGACAGATGTTTATTATCTAAGAAAATGGGGAGGGGATGTTTATTCATTTCCATCAGGTGTCAAAATGAGGAGTTGATAAAACACTTCGTATATCAGTAATGATACCTTTTCCTGACAATGGCTTTGTGAGATGAACCCATTACAATGACATCCACATGGCATTCCATAAGGAAGAAATATTTGAAAATTATGGTTCTAAATGCTGCAGCTGCCTCTCTGGCATAACCCCAGGTGGTCCACTGTTCCAACACTGTATAGAAGTAGTTATAGCTCAGCCTATTACTTTTTCTTTTTACAATCCCACAGAACTTGTTAAATCAACAGTATAGACTGAAACATCCCCTTGCTCTCTGGAAAGCTGTTTTATGCCTTCCTGCTGAGTGTTCTTTTACTATAAATTCACTCAGAATAAAATTAGGATAAAACAAATTCAGACTTCGGAATTTGTACTTGGGTGCATAGATGCAGCCAAAATCAAATTGTAGAAATTCCTTGGACAATGGGAACTTCACAGCTAGAGCTGATTCCTTGATAGCAATTCAAGAAAAACTATCTGCTGAAGAAGAAGAAATAAACAACAGTCAAGGAGAAGAAGACATGGCACCAATCCACCAGGATCACCCAATGCTGTTATTGTCTTAATTCCTTCTAATACCATACTTGGGTGGTCCAGTAGCTTTCTAAATGGGACCACCCAAATATAAGGCAATCATTTCTGCACATTTGAGGGACTACTGAGAAGAACATTTGTTTGCAAATAATAAGAAATGACCTTTTTTAGAAAAAGCATGCTCAGTGATTTCTAAGCTATTAAGAATGCTGAGTTCACTTGAAACACATTTAGAACACTGGTGGACAATCCTTCAGATGTTCTGAACTGTGCCACAATCACTGACCTTTTGCTATGCTACTTTGTGCTCACGGGGAGCTGCAGGCCAAGACAACAGGCGGAGATAACCATGTTGTCTACCGCTGTTTTCGAGTGTCAGTCTTCTTAAAGAAAGGAAAGGAAAGGAAATTGGAGGCTATGGGAGAGCGTTGATCTATTAGAGCAGTGGTTGCCAACCTTGGGTCCCTAGACGCTCTTGCACTGCAACTCCCAGAAGCCCTTGCCAGCACACCTACTGCTGAAGGCTTCTGGAGTTGCAGTCCAAGAATATCTGGGGACCCAAGGTTGGGAATCACGGTATACGGGCCCATTAAGCTGGGATCTGTTCGTGTCCTGAAGGTCACAATACCACTCAAAAGAAACTATATTATTTTCATCCAGTCACTTGACTGTTTATCATTTCACAACCCAACCCAACACTTGTATATATAATCAAGCACAAAAAATGTTCCTGTTTTGGTGGACTGGGCTATCATTAAATCAATTTGTCACAGAAACTATAATTACCCCTCACATGATAGTATTGTTCTGAAATTCTCTTGTTTGGTGCTACAACGTAAGTAAGGATTACATTTATTGGAAAATATAACAGATTATGTGCATTCTACATTGCTTAATGATAAGGTTATACTGAACAGTATGCTATTAATACTAAACTTAATATTAATATGAAATAAATGGCACTGTCATGGAATATCATATGTAAGTCATTACCATTTTTTAAGTCATTATGGGTTATCCAATGCTAAATTCAGGAATAGTCTGTGTTCCGAATTCAGGCTCTGCACTATGAATTAGTGGGATGAGAACAGGCTATTAGTAGCTAAATAAATGCTTGCTTGCTTGCTCGTTTGTTTGTTTATAATATTTCTATCCCGCCTTTCTCCCCCAAAAGGATCCAAGGTGGCTTACATCATTAAAACAGTATTTAAAGGCTAAAAACAGTAAGTATACAAATATTTAAAAAGAATTAAACAAGATTATATTAAAATGCTAACTAAGATCAATATTAAAAGACATTTAAAACCACAGAGCACAACAATCCATTTAAAACTCCTCTTAGATCACCAGCCATTAAGGAAAAGCTTGCCTGAAGACAAAGGTCTTTGCCTGCCTGAGGAAAGACAACAAAGATGGGGCCAGCCTCGTTTCTCGTGGGAGGGGGTTCCAGAGTCTGGGAGCAGCAACAGGGAAGGCCCTCTCCCGTGTCCTCACCAAGTGCACCTGTGAGGGTGGTGGGACTGAGAGAAAGGCCTCCCCGATGATCTCAATGCCCAGGCAGGCTCAAAGAGGGAGATGCAATTTTTTAGATAACTTGGACCCAAGCCATTTAGGGCTTTGTAGGTTAAAACCAGCACTTTGAATTGTGCTTGGAAACAGATCAGCAGCCAGTGGAGCTGCTGTAACAAGAGAGTTATATGTTTCCTGTAACCAGCCCCAGTTAACAATCTGGCTGCAGCAGTTTGGACTCTTTGTAGTTTCTGAACACTTTTCAAAGACAGCCCTACATATAGCGTGTTATAGTAATCCAACCAAAATGTAACTCGGGCATGTGCCACCATGGCCAGATCAGACCTCTCAGGAAAGAGAGACAGCGGACACACTGGTTTTAACTGTGCAAAGGCATTCCTGGCCACTGCGGAGACCTGGGCATCCAGGCTCCAGGATGAATCCAGGAACACCCCAAAGCTCCATGCCTGTGTTTTCAGAGAGAGTGTAACTCCATACAGCACAGGCTGTAACCCTATTCCTTGAGCTGCTTTGCAACTGACCAGGAGCACCTCTGTCTTCTCTGGATTAAGTTTCAGTTGATTCACCCTCATCCAGTCCATTACTGACCCCTGACACTGATTTAAAAACAAGACAGCTTCCTTGGATTTAGATGGGAAGGAGAGATAGAGTTGGGTGTCATCATCGTAATGGTGACACCAAACCCTAAAACTTTGAACAACCTCTCCCAGCAGTTTCATGTAGATGTTAAATAGCATGGGGGACAGCACAGAATCCTGAGGGACACCACGGGCCAATGGCCAGGGTGTCGAACACGAGTCCCCCAGCACCACCCTCTGGGTTCTCCCCTCCAGGAAGGACCAGAGCCACTGTAAAACATTGCCTCCAAGTCCCACCCTGGATAGACAGCCCAAACGGATACCATGGCCAATGGTGTCAAAACCTGCTGAGAGGTCCAGCAGAACCAACAGGGATACACTCCCCCTGTCCAGTTCCTGGCGTAGGTCATCCAGCAAGGCAACCAAAGCAGTCTCTGTCCCATAACCAGGCCTTAAGCCAGACTGAAATGGATCTAGATAATCTGTCTCATCCAGTGTTATATACAAAGGCCTTGTGTTTGTTTATGGGCTGGATATCCCAGAGGTCTGCCTGGAGAATTCTTTGAGAATTCTGGGAGTTGGAGTCCAGAGATTTGAAAAAAAAAATGCCACACCCCTAGGTGAGTGGGGAGAGAAAAGGAGAGAGAAAATGAGATTTAAAAGAGGTACAGTATGTGTGAGGCTATGTGAAGTGTTCTCCCGCCAACCTAGCGGTTCAAAAGCATGCAAAATGCAAAATGCGAGTAGATAAATAGGTACCACCACGGTGGGAAGGTAACGGCGTTCCGTGTCTAGTCTCACTGGCCACGTGACCAGGGAAGATTGTCTTCAGACAAAACGCTAGCTCTATGGGTTGGAAATGGAGATGAGCACCGCCCCCTAGAGTCGGACACGACTGGACAAATTGTCAAGGGGAACCTTTACCTTTACCTTTTTTATGTGAAGTGTTATGTATTGGTGTTTATAAATGAATGGGGATTTTTGTATGAGAGTGTGAGATGGTCCTGCCCATTTTTGTAAAAGGGCCCCCTGTACATAAGCAACAAGAAATGCAATTTTAAGGCCAAAAAGGTTTCCTGTGCTGCACTACATTATAAACACCTACCCTGTTTCCCCGAAAATAAGACAGGGTCTTATATTAATTTTTGCCCCAAAAAACGCATTAGGGCTTATTTTCAGGGGATGTTTTATTTTTATCATGTACAACCATCTACATTTATTCAAATACAGTCATGTCATCTTCTGGTTGCTGCACAATGGTGGAGGGCAGGGTTTCACTTTACTAGGGCTTATTTTTGGAGTAGGACTTATATTACAAGCATCCTGAAAAATCATACTAGGGCTTATTTTCAGGTTAGGTCTTATTTTAGGGGAAACAGAGTAGTTGGCTGGATAATCACACATTTTACAATAACAGTATTTTGATCTCATATTTGTCAGTGGTACTGTAAGTTCCCCCTTCACGGATTGCTGCCTTGTCGCGGCAAAGGGGCTTGAATAATTCAGAGAAGCTATGGGCTATGCCATGCACGGACACCCAAAACGGACAGGTCATAGTGGAGAGTTCTGACTAAACGTGATCCACCTGGAGCAGGAACTGGCAAGCCACTCCAGTATCCCTGCCAAGAATACTCCATGGACAGAAAAAAAAGGCTAAAAGATATGACGCTGAAAGATTAGCATTTATGCATCAACCACCGATGCTGAAGAGGCTGAAATTGACCAATTCTATGAAGACTTACAACACCTTCTAGAACTGACACCAAAGAAAGATGTTCTTCTCATTATAGGGGATTGGAATGCTAAAGTAGGCAGTCAAGAGATAAAAGGAACAAGAGGTAAATGTAGCCTTGGAGTTCAAAACGAAGCAGGGCAAAGGCTAATAGAGTTTTGTCAAGAGAACAAGCTGGTCATCACAAACACTCTTTTCCAACAACACAAGAGGCGACTCTACACATGGACATCACCAGATGGGCAATACCGAAATCAGATTGATTATCTTCTCTGCAGCCAAAGATGGAGAAGCTCTATACAGTCAGCAAAAACAAAACCTGGAGCTGATTGTGGCTCTGATCATCAGCTTCTTATAGCAAAACTCAAGCTTAAACTGAAGAAAGTAGGAAAAACCACTGGTCTAGTCAGGTATAATCTAAACCAAATCCCTTATGATTACACAGTGGAAGTGAAGAACAGATTTAAGGAACTAGATTTGATGGACAGAGTGCCTGAAGAACTATGGATGGAGGCTCGTAACATTGTACAGGAGGCAGCAACAAAAACCGTCCCAAAGAAAAGGAAATGCAAGAAAGCAAAGTGGCTGTCCAACGAGGCCTTACAAATAGCAGAGAAGAGAAGGGAAACAAAATGCAGGGGAGATAGGGAAAGTTACAGAAAATGGAAGCAGACTTCCAAAGAATAGCAAGGAGAGACAAGAGGGCCTTCTTAAATGAACAGTGCAAAGAAATAGAGGAAAATAATAGAAAGGGAAAAACCAGAGATCTGTTCAAGAAAATTGGAGATGTTAAAGGAACATTTTGTGCAAAGATGGACATGATAAAGGACAAAAATGGTAGGGACCTCACAGAAGCAGAAGACATCAAGAAGAGGTGGCAAGAATACACAGAGGAATTATATCAGAAAGATCTGGATGTCCCGGACAACCCAGAGAGTGTGGCTGCTGACCTTGAGCCAGACATCCTGGAGAGCGAAGTCAAGTGGGCCTTAGAAAGCATGGCTAACAATAAGGCCAGTGGAGGTGATGGCATTCCAGTTGAACTATTTAAAATCTTAAAAGATGACACTGTTAAGGTGCTACACTCAAGATGCCAGCAAGTTTGGAAAACTCAGCAGTGGCCAGAGGATTGGAAAAGATCAGTCTACATCCCAATCCCAAAGAAGGGCAGTGCCAAAGAATGCTCCAACTACCGTACAATTGCACTCATTTCACACGCTAGCAAGGTTATGCTCAAAATCCTACAAGGTAGGCTTCAGCAGTATGTGGACCGAGAACTCCCAGAAGTACAAGCTGGATTTCGAAGGGGCAGAGGAACTAGAGACCAAATTGCTAACATGCGCTGGATTACGAGAAAGCCAGAGAGCTCCAGAAAAACATCTACTTCTGCTTCATTGACTACGCAAAAGCCTTTGACTGTGTGGACCACAGCAAACTATGGTAAGTTCTTAAAGAAATGGGAGTGCCTGACCACCTTATCTATCTCCTGAGAAATCTATATGTGGGACAGGAAGCAACAGTTAGTGCCTGGATATGGAACAACTGATTGGTTCAAAATTGGGAAAGGAGTACGACAAGGCTGTATATTGTCCCCTTGCTTATTTAACGTATATGCAGAATACATCATGCAAAAGGCAGGACTGGAGGAATCCCAAACCAGAATTAAGATTGCCGGAAGAAATATCAACAACCTCAGATATGCAGATGATACCACTCTGATGGCAGAAAGTGAGGAGGAATTAAAGAACCTCTTAATGAGGGTGAAAGAGGAGAGCGCAAAAAATGGTCTGAAGCTCAACATCAAAAAAACTAAGATCATGGCCACTGGTCCCATCACCTCCTAGCAAATAGAAGGGGAAGATATGGAGGCAGTGACAGATTTTACTTTCTTGGGCTCCATGATCACAGCAGATGGGGACAGCAGCCACAAAATTAAAAGACTCCTGCTTCTTGGGAGGAAAGTGATGACAAACCTAGACAGCATCTTAAAAAGCAGAGACATCACCTTGCCGACAAAGGTCCGCATAGTCAAAGCTATGGTTTTTCCAGTAGCAATGTATGGAAGTGAGAGCTGGACCATAAAGAAGGCTGACTGCTGAAGAATTGATGCTTTTGAATTGTGGTGCTGGAGGAGACTCTTGAGAGTTCCCTGGACTGCAAGGAGAACAAACCTATCCATTCTAAAGGAAATCAGCCCTGAGTGCTCACTGGAAGGACAGATCGTGAAGCTGAGGCTCCAATACTTTGGCCATCTCATGAGAAGAGAAGACTCCCTGGAAAAGACCCTGATGTTGGGAAAGTGTGAAGGCAAGAGGAGAAGGCGACGACAGAGGACGAGATGGTTGGACAGTGTCATCGAAGCTACCAACATGAATTTGACCAAACTCCGGGAGGCAGTGGAAGACAGGAGGGCCTGGAGTGCCATAGGGTCACGAAGAGTCAGACACGACTTAACGACTAAACAACAACAACTGTAGGTTCACTGATTGTCGTAAACAATGCTGTTCAAAAGTATAAAATATGGAACTATGAGCTCCCTGGTCTGTTAATTAAGTGGTTAAATCACCATTCTCATGAGTGAAAATTCAGCTTTCTATGTTTCCCCTCTAGTTTAGGTTGACCAAATTAAATGAACCAGATTAACCTTACGTTTAATAATGGTATGCAGAAGAAATCTGAACAATTTTCTCTACCACAACGAGCAGCCAAAACATCTCTATGCCCTGTGTTCATTGCAACATTTACCACAGAAATCAGTCTGCTCCACAGTCTTCAATATTCTTTCATTACAGCACAGTATGAACACCATTCCGTTTATTTTGTTGTGGTGGTTGTAAAGTGCCAAGACTGTGTGCCCTTTGCAGAATGTCAAAGTTATTTTATGTTGAATGAATTCTTTTCATTCGACATTAAATTTAAAATATATGTTTATGCATTCAAATGCCTCACATAGCATCTGTGTCTTTTAACTGGTGGTTATCAAAATATCACATTAGTTTATCACATTAAAAAAAAATCCTTCAACCTGTTTGATTAATTCAGGGTATAAACAGTCTCAACTGGAGAGCCTTCCTTAACAGGACTGAAAGAGGCTATTCAGAGCTCAGTGAAACTACAGCTACACACACATACAGGCTCCTTCAGACAGGCAGAGGCCCCAAACAATCTCCTGTTACTAAACAGCTCCATTCTTGCTCACCCTGTTGCACTTATCTCCAAGTGCGGGCTGAAAATATACCATCACCCCAGTCCTCCTACGCTGATTAAGTCAACTGCTGACAAGCATGAGTGGGTGAACAGCTTCTTGACTTGTGTGGTCCAACAAAAAGACTACAATTACAAATCTCTTCCCAAATATTCCCCAAGTGCCCCCCTCACTCTGGCTCCTGACAATTGGGGGAGAAAAATAGAATGGAAAAAAGGGCTTTCAGCATAGCTGGTAACCTTACCCATCTAGGCCTCAAATCAAAATACACTCTTACTTGGGTTACAGAGTCAGCTGGAAAGGTCTTTAATTGACAAGGGAAGGGAGGGAGAGATGCTCAAAGACCAGGCTCCAAACTCTTGGTAAAGATCAAGATCTTGCATCATGATTCAGGAATACAACAGCATTCTCTACATGGCCAGCATCTAAGGTGCAGTCATCTGGGGAAAAGAGAAGTGCTCTTCTTGCTGCAGTTAGCTTTGGGCTGTGCTACTTGATTAATTAGACCAATATACAACTTTCTCACCCTTTGGCCCTCTCTACAATTAATCCAGAATTTTGTCAAAATCAGCCTTTTTAACATTCAAGTGGCATCGGGTTGCCCTCTGTTGACCTGCTGCTTGTACAGTATTGAAATCAAACTTGGCACCCAACATCCCCACTAGCTAAAGCTCCTGAAATGAAGATGGATTTTGTGGTTTAAAAAGTAATAACAAGAGCCAGGTGCCTCGTCAGACCCTTTATACAATTTCTATCTCCTATTGATTGCCCTGATGGTGTGCAATCTAATCTCTGTGGCCAGGTGCTCTCCCAGCCAAGAAAAATCTCTCCTTATGAAGCATATAATGATGATGGACACACTGACTCCTGTATTTGCACTCCAGTGTCTCAAATAGCTTTGCCTAGAAACAATAAATTTGTCAGAGGATCATCAGGTAATATTCATACTCTAGATTTCAACAGGTTTTGCAATCATTTCCAAAGAACTGGAAAGTGTGGCTATACAGATATATCCACAGGCATGAGGCTTAAATCACATTTGAACATCCATGCCAGCAGATTACTCCGTTTTCTGCCTCCACTGAGTATGGACTGATTCTGCAAGGTATTTTTCCCTCCTAGTTTCTTCTGCCTTAAAAAAAATTCAAACCTTGGGATTCTTTAAGCATGCTAATACCTCTCCTTTCTCAGTGGCTCTGTTTTGGCTATAATCCTGTCAACACTCAAAAGCCGATTCTGCTATTTGCAGTGATCTCTTTGGCCATTTCTGAGCTCCCTATGCATATTTTTCAAAATATGAATAAAATTACAGTAAGGACTTCTACTCACTCCATTCATTACCAAATATTTGCTAGAACATCCGTTAGACACTTCATATGCATCGGTTCTTCAATTAACCACTTCCCGTTCACACTGCTCTCCACAGAGAGCCAATGGATAGAAGTCACAAAGCTGCATCTGAGAATTTATTGTTTATTTTAGTTGGCAGCTGCTACTGTGGTAACATTATGTGATAACTGAAACACAATATCAATATTCATTGCTAGAGAAAGGAAATGATTTTCTATTCATCACGTGTCATTCAGGACATATACAAATCTAATAATTTGACACGTCTGTGATACAGTGTGCTCTAAATTTTTCGAATGCAACAAAAACAATTATCTGCAATCTTTCTGTTCTTTTCACATTTCAGTACGCTGTGCTGCAGAGGACAGCCCTGTACTCTGAACTAAGATTGTATGTTTGTTTGTTTGTAGGCCTCGACTTAACGACTAAACAACAACAAGGCCTGTAGAAATGAGTGGGTCTTAAGACTCACACCAAGGGTCCCAGATTGGTTTTTTATCACTTTCATTGTGATGTAATGTGCACAGGCAGAACATTAATTTTGAACCATTTATTGGAGTGTGTCTAAAATGGAGAACGTTTCTACTGTATTTTATTTGATTTATTCTTCTGTTTTAGTTCAGAATAATTATTTCTGTATTGTTACCTTGAACAGTTTTGGTAGAAAGGTGGAATATAAAAGAAAAGGAAGAAGAAAGAGGAAAAAAAGAGAGAATGGCTGAAATCCTGTTACTTAGTGAATTGCACTACAGTGGGCCCTCTGAATCAGTGGGGATTTGTTGAGTCAATTCCTCTGTATGTTCCACTGACTCAAATTTGCCTATTCTAGTTCTGAGTTAGCTGAGCATAGAAAGGGCTCAGTCTTACTGACAATAAGAAACACTGTTGCATTGTTGTTGTTTTTTAAAAATGTGATTTATAATCACATGACTCATGTGATTATAAATCGCTGTTAACATTCCCACCGCCCATCAGCTGCTGGGCATGTGGTGTGTGTGTGTGCCCATTCTTCCCTGCAGGAGGAGGCAACATTCCCCTCTTGGCTCCAGACCAGATGGCTCACCTGGTAGTGGAGGGGGCTCATGGCTTTCTGCAGGCATTGCTGGATGAGCACCTGGTCCCGCTTAGCTGGGATGGGGGGGACGGCAGGGAGAAGGCTGCTCTGCTTGGTGCCCACTACCTGTCTCAGCCCCACAGGAAGAGATGGGCAACTAAGTGGAAGATGGTATAGCAAGAGGGGGCAGATGGGATGAGGAAGAATATGTGGGAAAATGAATGTGGGGGGGGGACAGGCTATCTAGGAGGGGGAGGGGGACAAGAGGGAAAGGGGTGGAAAGGGAAAGACAGGGGCAAGGGAGAAGGATGGGAGTAGCGTGGTGAAAGGTGACTGAGGGAAACAGCAGGCAGGAAGATTTGGAGGGTGGTGGGGCGAGAAGAGGTTGGTTGAAGGATGGGGCAGGAGGGGAGGAAGGTGGTGGGGGCTGAAAGGAAGGCTGGGCTCAGCTGGCTGGTGGCTGGGAATCAGCTGTTTGGTGCAGCACTAACCTTTTCAGCAAGCAAACCATAATGCTTTTATTCTTATTTTCAATTCCTGCTATCTAGTATAGCACTGTATCAAATAGCAGGAATTTTTAAAAAAAACACACATAAGGGCATTCACATATGCGGAATCAATTTCAATGAATCAATTCCACATCCGCCTTAAAATAAACAGACCTCTGGAGGAGTAAAAAATTCACTGACCCTCAAAATAAAACAATCCCATCACGTTACTCTGCACATGCACATCCCTCATGTGTTTGCCAAAATTTAAACTGATTTTTTTAAGGAGAACCCAATTCAACAACCATTTTTACTGTCAGTAGGACCAAGTCCTAAGTCGCTGTTAAGAAAATACTCATTTGAATCTATGAAACTTCGAGAGGAGTTGAGTCTCGAAATCCCCAGTTATTCAATGGGCCTACCGTAGCTCAAATTACAACGCTAAGCAACAGGATTTCTGACAGAGAAAGAGAGAGAGATGCTGATGCTGAGTTTAGTGCTTGGTTGCAGACTAGAAAAGCTGTAAATTTCTTCTGCACAAGTAGGCCTCAGCTGGTTAACCTATAATTGTGGCAAGCAGCAGCAAAGTTTCTAACACAGCCAATTTGCTCAGAGTGGTCATTTTAACTCCCTATCATAAATACCCCAGATTGATATTAGTCCTGTTAAAACTATTCTGATCCTAAACAGAATAAAAGCCGAAGAGAAGGAAAGTGTTAGTCTTGTCCCTTAAATAAGTTTCTGTGCACAGGCACTTTCTGAAAAGGAGAGACGTCTGTATACCAGACTTTCAAGAAAACTGGAAACCTGAGGGTTTCCTCAAACCGTAATCCAGCTGAAGTACAGTACTTTTCCAAGATCAGGGCAATCACAATCACAGTCTACGGAGCTAAGCAATGAAGTGACAGAAACGTTTCACTTAGAGCTCTGGCTTATAGACAGCCTATTACCTGTTGACCATTGGATGCTGAAACGGTAAAAAAGATGGTCCAGTTCTCTCTTTTTGACATGCACACAGATATTTCCCCGATGCCTTTCATCTGCTGCTAAAGTCTCTCCCCTCAATCACAGAAAGGAACTTTGCTCTTAGTTTTCATTCATCTTTCTTGTAATTATTTTATAATAGGTTTTTCTGTGTTGAGTATTCTAGACTCCTTTCATAATTTTGATTCATCTTTGTTACTACTTTTGTGAAATTTTACTACTTCCATATCAGAATTGTTCTTTGTGCTTTTTGCACAATGCCAACTTTCTTTCTGCTGGATTTTTAACAGCTCTAATAAATGGGCACACAGAGCTATCTGTCCTTGGACTCGATTTCTGGCTTATGAAAAGTCAAATAGACTTCACTTTCATAGGTTTTCCTATCCTTTCTTATTCTTCTATTTTGTTTTATTTGCTACCTGTGAAGATTAGAATTCACCACTCTGTTCTTAGAAATTCTTTTCAATTTCCACTAGATTAATTTTTCCTAAATCTTCTAACTGAGTTGGTATCTCTTAGGCTTAATCTGAACCCACACGAGCCTGTCTCCTCTTTTCATGATCGTGAGCTTAGCTTTTAGGCCAAACTGGCAAAAAAATTGAGAACATAGCAAATGTAAGGTTTTATAAAGGGCTAACCGTAATTCCTAAAATTTTATTGGGTGGAGAGGCTGACCAACAAATAAGTCCTGAAAAAATTCTAGAAAACGGTGAAATAATAAAATACATGAAAAGGAGAGATGGGCATGAACCGCCAGTTGAGCAGTTTCTCCTGGTTCATTTATCATCACAACAGGTGTTTGGCAGTTCAGCGCCCTGCCCCTACCAGCGAGCTTCCACTCAGAGGCAACATCCAGAGGAGGCGGGGCAGGGAAGCGAGAATGTAGCCTCCCAGTGGTTGCAGTGTTGAACCACCAGAACACCTGTTCCGGTGGTAAACGAACCAGGACAAACCACTGAACCAGCAGTTTGTGCCCATCTCTAATGAAAAGCAAAAGGCTATAATTCTTCAGACACATAATGAGAAAGAAAAATTAAAAGTTGTTACAGCTGATCATTCATAGGCAAGAATTACATGTTTCAGATAACCTGCAGTAAGTTTCTTACTGGGAGTCATCTGAAAATAAGTGTGAAACTGTTGGTTTCACACATCCTGGTTTAATACAAATCCTCACCATTAAAGCAGGACACAGGCCTGTCCCTGGCCTATAGACTGACCAGTGCTGGTCAGGGCAGCCTTACCTGCTTGCCATACATGGAAAAAGTTGCTGCTGAAGCTGTGCTTTCCCAGCAGAAACACGGTTACCAGCCAGTCTGTGCTGAGATGGCCTGGAAGCCACCCCAGCACAGGCTTGGCAGCGATGCTGTTCCTGCCTGTGTGGTTGCTCCATGGGCTCTGCTTTTGCCACATGAGAAGCCCTGACCCCAGGGCCATCAGTAGCTGGGAAGCCTCCCAGCACTAGCCGGTTAGAACAAAAGCCTGTGGGCAGTTTAAAAATGGCACCAATGCACACTTTTAACAAGCGTACCAAGACTCGCATAATATAAAATGATCGAAATTGCCGAGAAGCAACTTTGGGTCATTTCTGTAAGTATAGTTGTGGCCATAGTGATAAGGTGGGAGAAGAAAGTCAGGAAAGAGAAACAAATTATGATACAAAAAGTCTTGTCTATTTATTTGGGTGAACCATAACATCATCGTTTACAGTGGCCATGTCCAAAGTCAGAATAGCCATATGTTTTTCAGTATCCAGAGAGCAACAAGAAGAATGGGAATGTATTTTGCAGGTCTTATTTATAGAAGCCACTTCATCTTATTGCTTTTAACACCATTGTTTCCACATTACTCTTCATTTAATAACCGCCTATTGGTTTTGAGAGCCTGAGTAGTACAATGGCTGTGTTGGACTAAGACTCAGGAAACCTGGGTTCAAATTCTTGTTCAGCCATAGAAATTGACAGGGAGGCGGTACTGATAAAACCACACCCTAGACCCCCACTTATTTTAAAGCAATAAGTGGGGGTCTAGGGAACACACTATTTATGAAATTTAGATTTTAAAAAAAGTTTTTTAATCTCGATTAATGTTTAATTATAGTTAATACAGTCTTATACAGCATTTAAACTTGCTATTATTGTACAGTTAATTATTGTGAAGTGTGCCTCGACTTACAAACGTCTTGACTTGCGACCAATTTGAGTTACGACCAGCTCCGGCCGCAAAATTTTGCTTTGACTTGCGACCGGAGCTTTGAGATGCGACCGGAAAAAAGGCGGGGAATTTAAACTGCTAACTGTTGGTCAGCGAAGAGGCTGCTTCTCTGTAGCTCTTTCACCCCAGCGGTTAGAGAGTGTGCCTTCGGAGGAGGCTTCGGACTGCCTGGGACTGCTTTCTGCTTTTGAAAATGCCTGTTCTGAGTGAGTACAGGGTTTTGCAGCGTGGGTTTGGGCTGGGAGGGGTTATGTTTCTGTGCTGTGATGGGTCTTGCAGTGTTGTTGTTGTTTTCGGTGTGTGTTTTTTTCCAGCAGGAACAGATTAATCGTGTTTCCGATTGGTCTTGCAGTGTTGTTGTTGTTTTGTGTTGTTTTTTTTTCCAGCCGGAACGGATTAATCGCGTTTCCGATGGGTCTTGCAGTGTTTGGGTTTTTTTCGGTGTGTTTTTTCCCCCAGCCGGAACAGATTAATTGTGTTTCTGATGGGTCTTGCAGTGTTTGTTTGTTTTTCGGTGTGTGTGTTTTTCCGGCTGGAACGGATTAATCACGTTTCCGATGGGTCTTGAAGTGTTTGTTTGTTTTTCGGTGTGTGTTTTTTTCCGGCCGGAATGGATTAATTGCGTTTCCGATGGGTCTTGCAGTGTTTTTTTTTTGGTGGGTTTTTTTTTTTCTGGCCAGAACGGATTAATGGGGTTTCAATGTATTCCTATGGGAAATGGTGCTTCGAGTTACGACCAACTTGAGTTACGACCGTCTTCCGGAACCAATTAAGTTCGTAACTCAAGGCACCACTGTATGTAAATAATAAAAAATTATTAAATAAATAAATAACATCTTACATGGGTAGAATGTACATAAAGAACAAATGAAGTCTGCTAAAAATGAATCTATGTTTTATCGTATATTTGTTGATGGAAAAAATACATCCCAATAGTCTGCAACTGATTAGATTTATTATCATATGTGAAGGTGAAAGCTCAACCTCTACTAATCTGAAGCACATTGACTATCTTTTTAAAAACTTTAACTACATTTCTCCATAACATACCACTATCTTCCAAACACTATAAACATCCATCCAGATTCGCTATCATCTGTAAAACATGAATCCCTAAACAGCTAATCTTCCAAGAATGCTGAAAAGATACAGAGTTTTTGCCTCTAAATACAAACAGATTATATTAAAGTCAGATGTCACAGCACAAGTCTATATGCTGTTCAAATGACCTTCATTGTTTGACAGGCTTAAAACCAAGTCTTACAAGTTCTAGACTGAAGGAATTCTCCTCTATTGAAGTGACACATCGTTTCTTGTCTAGAATTATTTTCAACAGCCTACTTCAGATTTCACCATGTTCCTTGCTATAAGAATAATAGGGCTGTTCAATGGCCCCAGTTTAGTTCAGAGCCCAATCCAGCAACTTGGACTAACAAGGGTCCAGCCCCCTGGGGCCAGACCAACCACTCACGATCACTCCGTGGTGCCTTCCTATCTCTCCGTTGCTCATGATGGATTAGCCACTCTGCGACCTGGCAGAGAGGCTCGTCATCCCGCCTTCTGCCAGGACTGGGTAATCCATTGCGAGCAACGGAGAGATAGGAAGGCTCCGCAGAGCTTGTGGCAGAGGTGGAATCATGAGTGGTTGGTCTGGCCCAGGGGGCCAGACCCTCGTCATCTGCACCTGTGGGGGGATATTCATATTAGTATACTAATACCCCCATCTCTAGTGACAACTCTTGGTGAACACATTACAGACTTATACAAGAGAAAATGTTCACACACACACCAACATAGTTGGGCAAAAATGGTGTGTGGATAGGTGTTAAGAGGATAATGGAATAACTGATGCCTAATAAACTTACCCAGCACTGGAAAAAGAATACTCTCCCTCCTCCTAAGCCCTATGTTTACAGAGGGCTGCTATTTTGTCACACTCCAAATGTTAGAGCTATTGATATGTACCATCTACCTTCTGCACTCCCACACCCTGCCATTTTTCTTTCATTTTGTTGCTTTGCACAATTTTGGAGACATACTTCCAGCTTTCTTGCACTCCAAATCATCCCAAACCAATGTAGACCCACTCCAGACCCAGTCCAAAGCCCTCAGCAACCAGCCATGCTGGCAATGGGACTGAGAGGATCCTCTGATGATGTTCAGAGCCAAGAAGGCTTATGTGGGAAGATACAGTCCTTCAGATAGCCTGGACCCAAGCTGCATAGGGTTTTATAGGTAATGACCAGCAATTTGAATTGGATCATATGCACAGAACTAGCTTTTTCATATTAAAGACGACTCCCAATTTATACTCCTGCCAACCTAGCAGTTCGAAAGCATGTAAAAAAATGTGATTACATAAATAGGTACCACCTCAGTGGGAAGGTAACGGCGTTCCGTGTCTAGTCGCTCTGGCCATGTGACCACAGAAACTGTCTTCGGACAAACGCTGGCTCTATGGCTTTGAAACGGGGATGAGCACCGCACCCTAGAGTCGGACACGACTGGACTAAATGTCAAGGGGAATCTTTACCTTTACCTTTACCCAATTTATAACAGTTCATTTTGCTATCCCTCAATTCTGCAATCATTTCAGAATGGGCTAATGCCCCTTCCAGTGATGTTCCACACTAGTCCCATGGCCCTGACAACCAGTGCATTTATATCATCAAGCAAGCCAAAAAACAAAGGTGGAAGGGAAATACAGTGCAAACTAGAGAGCAGATGTGGAAAGAGAGAAAATTACAGAAGTTACAGACGAGAGGATAGCTTTACAAGTTTATAATAAATAAATAAATATTAAATGAGGTCTGCTAATTTTGAGGCATTGACATTTTCCAGGAACCAAGCCCTTACTTTAATACTGAGTCTAATAGAAAAATAGGATTCAGCTAACACCAGGAAACCAGTTAGGTCATACATGTGGTGGTCTGATGTATTATGTGGAAGATAATAACACATATACCTGAGATTAATCATTAATCTATATTCCACAAATATAACTTGAAATTTGACCACAGAACAGATTGAAGGTGAAGAGCATTTACAGAGCCAAGGGGTACTAAACTCTATTTTGTAAGATGTAACTGCAGTCTGTAATTAAGAGTCTAATATTGATATCAGCAGGTGTTTCCCACTTAAAACGAAAAGCTTTCATTTCAAGCTAGATCTCTAATGGATTCTGTCCAGCATCTGGAAATAGTGCACAATGGCAATGGAGGACAATAACACTATCACAAAGAAATACTTTTATCACAATTCACATTTATCTCCCAAATAGGATGATTAAAGGTTAATTTAATCGTCATTTTCATCCAGATAAGCACAGGATATATTTTGAATAGTACTTTTTAAAATGTGCACATGTTTCCATGGAGAAAAACCTTCAGAATGATTTTTCTCAATTTTTCTGTGTTCTTTAAAAAAGAGATGTTGGTAGTGAACTGGTGAGAGCGAGATGGCAGACCACCAAGGAGGCTGTCTTGATTGGTCTGTCCTATGCTGCCCAACTAATGGTGCTATTACATACAATCAAATCCACTCCTGCCTGGAGGAGTTCGCAGAAAAAGCACACAATTTTCTTGAAACTTGAACATGAGGTAATACAAAACCAAAAACCAGAGGACTGAAAGGTAGAAGTACCAGCCTTTCAAGATGGATTTAGAGTTGGTTTAGGGGCACATACTGTATTTTCACTTCCCATGGCAGGAGTACCTTTGCAAGGTATCTGAAACTGAAAGGCAAGTTCATCTGGGAGGAAAGTTCATCTTGAAAATATCCAAGTTCTGAACCATTCAGGTTTTCAATGTTAAAATCATAACTTCCAGTTTTGTTCATATACAGATCAAGAACCAGTGTTGTGTTTCAAAACTGGCTGGATGACTTTCCTTCTGCCTGCATTATTTAGCCATCTGGCTATACTAGAATCAGCAGAAATTTTAAAATAGTCTTCAAATGCAGGCCTACATACAGTGTGCTGTAGCAACCTGGGCCATAATAGAAAACTGGGATAAAACTCTGTGATTAACAATGTCAGCCACTGAAGACACAGACTACATCTATCCATTCCACTAACTGGAAAGTCCTACCAGCACAGTAATGTAGAATCATGCTACCTGTGCAAGCATTGCCACTGTGTAAATGGAAAAAGCATCTTTTCTTCATGAAGATCACTGCTTGTGTAACAGAGACACTTGTGCAAGCAACATTATCCTGCATCGCTATACTAGTGGGACAATCTACTCAACAGAAACACAACAGTACATTGACCACAGTACAGTTTATTAGCCTAATTATGAACACTCAATGCTGTTAACAGAATGAAATCAACTCCTTGACACACACATGAACATAAATGATGCAAATAAACATTATCAAAATATTGTAATAATGACTCCCTGTCTTTGTCTTTTTCCTACTGGTCAATGATTTCCTCGCTCTACATTGGGGGGGGGGGAGGTCTTTGGTTCTGGTTTCTGCAGGATGTGGGACTGTTTTTCCTTCTACAAACAAATAACACGCACTGCATTTTCATTTAAAGTTGCAGACTAGAACAAGCACTGGCTGTAATTCCTCTCAATGACTTGACATGTCTACTCATAGGTAGGTCAAACTGAAGTAAATAGAGCGTACTGTCATTATATGTGTATTATGTACCATCAAGTCGCATTTGACTTACAGCAACCTTAAGAGGGTTTTCAAGAAAAGTGAAATATTTAAGTTGTGGTTTCTCCAGTGTCATCCCCCTGTGAGTTTGTATGGCTCAGTTTGAACCAAAATCTCCTGAGTCCTATTCTGGCACTCTATTCATCACACCACACTGGATAAGCAGGCAGATAAAGGATGCAGCCTGAATCTTTTTTCTTTTGAAAAACAAACACAGATGTATAAAATCCAAAGAAATACACCTCTTTTCTCCTCTAGTCTTATTTATTCAAAGGTCTTTGAAGAACTAATTAAGCTAAATTTGTGGAAAAAAATTAATAGAAATTTGAATGCAAACATAAAACGATAACAAGATTTTATCTCACTTCCTTTGGTATGTGAAACAAACAGTTACTCCAGGAGGCTTTGAGAAACAGTTATGGAAAACCACAGGTGACAAATTAACCACAGAATGACTCCTCATTTGGTTCTCTTTTTGGAATAGAAACATACTGAGATTTGAAAATAATTGAGGAAAACAGGCTGTGAAGGTCAAAGTCAGTTTTGTTCTTGCTATCTTATCTCCTAGTAGAAAATAATACAGAAAAATGAGAATTGCCTGCTTAACAAGGAATATTCTTTCCAGTTCTTTTTCTCCCCCTCATCCCATATATATGGTACGTGAACAAACCAACCACTAAAAGAGTTTTAGAGTAGGCACATCAATGCCAAAAAAGACTGGTTGTGTAACACAGATGAGTGTAATCTGGGTACATAGAATCTGCTGATGAAGACAGCAGACTACTGTGCAAAGTAAAGGGGGGAAATTAGACACATACACCCAAGCTTTCTGGACTGCTATGGCTAAATAAAAAATTTTCTCCGAACCAGAGTAGGCCCACTGAATAAATGAGACTAAGTATTGCTTTAACATGATCCTCTCATTCTGTAGCCAGACTCCTCTTGGTGTTTTCAGGCTAAATAAGTGAAATCATATAAATTGTAGTTGCAAACTACTGCTAATTATCAAAGTGCTGGCTGTGTTCCTGGTCATACGCCAATCACATGTTAGGCACATAACCGGGTACATGATTGGCATACTGTTAATTAGTGGCAATTTGCATCCTGACTTACTCAATTTCACTTACACACATGTAAACCACCAATAAGATTCCGGTCAATGAGTCTACTCTATTTGAGGCCAAATACTAGATATAACCTTCACCACTAATTCTACGCAAACTTAGCATAAGATCTTGGAAAAGTTTTTGTTTTTGTTTTGTTTTGTTTTTCACTTCAACTACCAGCCTCACCATACTGACTGGAATATTTGGGGAACTGTAGTCTGAAAAAAAAGAAAGATTTCTAAGCTCTGAAAGAGAATCCATCCAGACTGAGTATTTGTTCAACTTTCCTTGTACCCATAGTCCTGGTATTGTTTCCACCATCCACATGATGCAGGGCTAAAACTGGGGTCAGTTTGAGTCAAAGCAGGACAAAAACCTTTGCTCCTCTGGATATTTTTTTACACTGCCATGTGGTGGTGTTGTATTTACATCCTGTTTTGTTCCACAGCCAGATTTACTCATGTGGACCCCAGTACCATGTTAATGTGTGCATTTTGGGAGACAGATATTATTTCTGATGCTCCTGTTTAGTTTTCTTGGCATATAAGCTGTTCCTACATTGTTGTTATTATGTTTTCTTAATGTTATAGGTGCACTAGTGCTTAGTAGGCAAGGGGAGCAAGTGGCTGCTTTGAGGGGAAGGATTTAGGAGAGACCTGACCTGTCTCCATTAGACCTGGAGCTGGAGTGAATCCAAGCAGCAGCAGAAGCCCCCACTGCTGCAGCAACACCAAGCTCCAGCTGCTATGGTAGGTCTTTCTATGTGCTTATAGCACTCAGTGGGACTGCTGAGCCAGGCAGGTACATCAGAGGAGATAGAGAGAGGACAGAGAAAATGCCTCTGCTGTTGCTGCATCTTGCCAGATGTGGAAAGCAGAAGAGTCTCTGGCTTAAATGGGAATGAAATCACCTCTGAGTTCCAAGAAGTGACGAGACAACAACAGGTTCAAATCAAACACTGATTAAACACCATAGTTTAGCAATCAAAACGTAAACAGAAATTAAAATTAGAAAGCATTGTGGCAATAACTTGAAGATCCAAGAACTCTGGGTAAGTAAAACAAGGAAGGGAGTTAAATCATGAGAATGTCAGAACATTTCCCAAAAGCAGAGCAGTTCTCATTCTGTTCCAGGCAGAATAGGATGCCCCTCTCCCAGATATTAGGCTCTCTTACTAACTCACAGGTGAAGAGGTGCGGGGTGGAATCCTGCAGTTTCCCACCAAGGAAATTCATTTGTGATCACCTTGATGGAAAAAAGCAAAAAATATCTGGGGGAGAGTCGATAAAGCTGTTTAAAAGTGCAAAGATGTTTAAAAGTGGTAAATATCCCCCTCATTAATAACAATATCAATAAAGAGATACTGCTGGAGTGCTGAATTGGATCAATTGCTAGTGAGATGTACATGTACGCACGCACACACACACACACACACACACTAGCAGAGCAGCCTCAGTTGTTGGAATGGATTACTTGAGCTGGGATTTTCCAAATCCCAAGTAGGAACACAGGAACACTCTGTACCTGCAGGGAAAAGAGAGGTAGGGAAGAGAGAATGAAGGAGGTGGGGAGAGAGTGGAAAAGATGGGCAAAAAAGGAGGACAATCTGTTTTGGGAGTAAAGCATCAGGGAAAAATTCAAATGTGTGTGGACAGGCAGTACCACGACAACTCCCTGTGCCCAGCAACAAATACATTCTCCAGGTGTGGATGCCAATATTGGGATGATCTATTGGGATGATCTGCAACAAAAAATACCAGAACGACCCAGAACAAGCAGAATAACATCACATTGTAAACAAAGCCTTAGATGCACCGAATTTTTCACAAGATTAGGCTATAAACTGCCTGTTTATAGTATTCAAAGTATGAGTTGCTGTCCTTCTATTACAAGGCAAAAACATTTCCCCCAGTGAAATAAACAGCAAATCACATATGAGTGCCAGCATATACATTCCTTGACCAATGTGAGAACAGCTGCAGAGAACGGGGAGCAAAGCTGCATAAAAGCAACAGGGAAAGATCATTACCCTCATCCCTGTTTTGCAGGTCCCAAGACATATTTGGTTGACCACTGCTGGAAACAGAACACAAAATCCGTGTTAATCCTAGCTGAAATGGCCGAAATCCTGTTGCTTAGCGTGATAACTTCCAAGTAGGCCCACTAAATCAATGGAACTTATGGAGGATGTGACTCTCTATATCTTCACTGATTCAATGGGCCTACTCTAGTTACGACCTACTATGCTAAGCAACAGGATTTTAGCCAATGAGATTTTGGTAAGTCAACACTTTTGCAAGTTATAAGAAATTCAATGGAACTACTCACAACTAATAATTGGTTTTAGCCAAGAATGATGGACCAGATTAGTGTTCCCCAACCTTCAATCCCCAGATTTTGTTGGATCACAATGCCTGTCTTCCTGACCTGATGGTGGAAACTGGGGATGACAAGATTCATAGTTTAATCTCAAATAGTATCTGTTGCCTCAAAACTGGGAAAGGCGAGACAAGATGGACCCTCCAGGCATCAGTCAAGTGGTCACTGAATGGTGAAGAGTGGCTTTGTTGAAATCCCTTAAAATATGGAATTAGACAGACAACATAATTCTCTACCCCTGAACCCCTTGTACTGCTGCCATTTAATTTTAATTCACCCTAATGTGTATTTCTTTCACATTTATTCTCTTAATTCTTTATTATTTATTATTATTTATTATAGATGTAAAGCAACACCCATTCATTCTAGAGGGACAAAAAGTTCCCACAGATTAAAAAATAAGTCACAAGCTTACTATGCACAGCAGTAATTAAGAATTTTGGTGGTTACAGTAAAGTTACTTCTCATTGAAAGTTATTATAGTTGAAAGCAGAAGGATCCCATTGCTTTCAGTTAGTGATTTCAGATCTTCAATGGTTTCATGAGTAATCTGTTGGTCTTTAAGGTTCCATAAGACTCTTTGAGGGTTTTGCTCCAATTGCCATGGAAATCCACAAGTCAGTGATCCCATGACAGTTGCTGCTGCTACGTAGAATATGTTCATATATGCAGAAGGCAGTCTAAGCAGATTGCAAGCAGTCAAACAGCTGATGATCAGAGAATGTGGATCAGTTTGACCCCAACTGCTACTGAGTGATATGAAACAACATATGAAATGCTACTGAAGAATATTAAACTTGGCATCCAGAGGAAAAATCCCAGTAGAGTTCTAACGGAGTCATACACCTCTTACAATTGACTCAAAAACAGTGATTTCAGAAAAGTGAAACATTCCATACATATCAGAAAAATCCCATTATTCTAACAGAATATAAAGAGGTGATATACACAGATACTATAATCACTCAATATATTATAATGGCCATTCACTTCACAGCTATATTTTTTCTAAAAGCTCTTTTATAGTACTGAAAATATAACTTTAAGTTCCAGCTGTTTTAGCAGATCTATATGGAGAGAAACTGAAACAGATATT
This sequence comes from Intellagama lesueurii, assembly GCA_037013535.1. Taxonomy (NCBI): domain Eukaryota; kingdom Metazoa; phylum Chordata; class Lepidosauria; order Squamata; family Agamidae; genus Intellagama; species Intellagama lesueurii. The sequence goes on along the minus strand of JBAJHW010000001.1, from coordinate 299,812,745 downwards.
GAGCTCAAGACACACAAGATACCCTGAACAAGCTTGAAAGAATACAGCAAACAAGATTTTCTGTTACTCTTGGGACAGGATTATAAAAGATTTTCAGAAGTCACAAGACTGGGGCAGAAGCCCTTCTAAATTGCATTTCTGGGATTTTATGTTATTATCTTTATGGCACAGTTATTACATATTAAAGCTAATGGCTCTCTTTTGCTAGTAACCTAATATAGAATGTGATTGATATCCCTATCAGGGCTTCAGAGAAATCTTTGGATTTCATAAACAGAATTAGAGGAAGCTGAAGCAGGTGAGTGGAATGTCCTTCTATGTACAATATACTAAGCCCAAGGTTTTCATCAGAGCTTATCAAAACCCATAGCACCTTCCTCCACTGAAAAACCTTAAAGTGAAACATTCCAGCTTCTCTTTTTCATAACAAATTTACTCTTAATACAATTCTTCTTTATAAAATTCTGAAATATTACCATACTTGCATTCGAAAACAATCATACCACAATTATATGTAACTCCTTTCTCTCCCTTTCATTCCTTTCCCTTGTTTCAGATGCCAAGACTAACTTGTATACCTTATGGGATAGGGTTCTTTCTTTTTTGTTTATCTTATTTTATGAAGCACTACATACTTTGATAATGCTATTTTTTAAAATTGTGATCATAATGTGATAACATGCCCCCTGTGCATAGTGGGCATATTTGCTCCCTCCTTGACTTCAGGGAACAAAGATGGGGTGGGGCAATCCCATTATGAGGCAGAAGAAACCTGCCAATCAGAGTTTGACATGAAGCTCAGCCATCCTAGACTCACAAAAATGTAAGATGCTGCCTTATATTGCATTAGAACTCTGGTTCATCTAGTCTAGTATTGTCAACCCTAACTGTAGTGGCTCTCCAGGGTTTCAGCAAGATTCTGTCTTGGAGATCCCGGAATCATCTCGTAGTCTCCCAGGCCTGCCCCTGCTTAGTTTCCATAATTAGTCAAAAATTCATATATTCATTATAGTACTCCACCACTCCCCACTTGCAATCAATCTCACACACATCGTGAGTTCTGGGTATTCCACAACCTGTTCTCTCTCAAATGCTGGTCAATCACAGAATACTCCTTGAGTTAAGCTCAGTCTTGTATACTCTGCTAGCTAATAAAGTGATGGAGGTTGTCAGGGCCTGTGACAGTGAGGCACTGTTAGGAAAATGTGACACTTTAACTGCAGTCCACACAGCTTGATTCCTTTAATCTGGGGTAAGTATTCTGTAGCTAAGGCCCTGCTGATGGGTCTGTCCATATCAGGCACTGCATTTAAAACATTTTGTTTTGTAATGCACTCGAGCAGACTCTAAGATTTACAATGAAGCCAAAATCGACTGCTAACTACCTTGATTACACCTACTTTGTGCGTCCCACAGAGACAGAACAACATAACACTCAGATGTCAGGATTTGTTTGTTTTCAAAAAATGTAGGCATTGCACTAGGCTAAAAAAAAGTCAATTAAAGCCACACTGGTAGCCATACGTAGGAGACAAAGCACTCACTGAAGTGTTGCTTTGGGGGGGGGGGGTGTTAACTTTTCCCTAGGTATCTGATTATAGAAAGTCCAGTAATAAATTTTAAAAAATGTGCACATGACAAGAATCCTATTGGATATTTATACATGTGAAGAAGTGCTGGCACATGTCAGTTGCATGCTTAATTGCATACTCAATCATGCACCCAGCACGCATGCTGTACCTTGTAAATTAGCTGTGACAACGTCCGTATGCCTCTTGTGCACACACAAGTATCTGACAGAATTCTGGCCCACGTGATCCATGAGTTCAAGCAATCCACATATTTTGTATCATTTAAACCTGAGGGAGGGTTCTGGAAAACTTGAAAAGTTGTCACTGTTGTAGCATTTTAATGGTTCCCTAAAGGTATTATTTAATGCTGTGTTTTATATCTCATAGATCCCATGGCAATTTTGTTTTATTTGTTTTATTTGTTACTGGACCAGACACCTAAGGAAGCATTTGCTAAACCTTTTTTTCTATTAGAATGCACTTCAATTAGGTTTTCATCTCTTCTCAACCATTAGGTACAACTAACGATCAATTTAGTTTTCCTCCTCACCAAAGTGCCTGCCAATACTCACGTGTCTAGTATTCCAATACCACCCAGAACCATCCCATCGATTTATCACCAGTCAGCCTCTTAACTGTTAAACTTCTTAACTGTTAGAGCAGTACGACAATGGAACCAACTATCTCAGGAGATGGTGAACTCTCCAACTCTGGAGGCATTCAAAAGAAAATTGGACAACTATCTGTCACATCTGCTTGGGTTTGTATTCCTGCATTGAGCAGGGGGTTGGACTCAACAGCCTTATAGGCCCCTTCCAACTCAGTTATTTTATGATTCTATGATTCTATGAATCTAACCTTTGCTGTTGCCGCTCTCTTTGTGCCTAGGTCAGCATTCTGCCATCCTTTTATCTGTTGTCCTTTTTCTCATCTCTATGAAAGAAAATCGTATTCTGACAGTATTCTGATGCAGGTAAAGATTTTAAGATGTGAATGATTCCATATGTCTGTTTCAACTTTTTACCAACACTTTCCTTGCTAGCTAACTGGATAGCTCAGTCAGTTAGGTATCTCGCTGTGGAGCCCAAGGTTGGGAATTCAGTCCCCCACTGAGCACCCCAGATGAGTCAGTCTGTGTGGCCTTGGGCAAGATGCACAGTCCCAGGATTGCCTTAGAAGAAGGGAATGATAAGTTACTTCTGGGTGTTCTATACCTAGAAAACCCTAGAAAGGGTCACCATGAATCAGAATTGACTTGATGGCACATGATTATCATTATTTCCTTTCTACTTTCAAGAATTTAAGAAGCGGAATGCAATTTGCTTGTTGTAGGAGAGTTCCACATTTCACCTAGGTTACTGTGGAGTAAGTAGCTTGTGGATCCCAATCTTTCTATATCCTGAAAATGTACTCTTCTTCAGTTCTTTATGTCACTTCATAGCTATCTGTTCATTATGTCTTTTGATGTTAAGAAAAGTCTCTGGTTTTCAGTTTTGCAAAAAAGGTCCTAAACATTATTCTGTAACTGTTGCAACAACAACATCAACTTTTTAAAGGAATTGTTTAAATGACAACTTGTTTCATTAGGAAACAACTAACCTAATTTTTCTAGGAAGCCAAAAATAAAAAATATACACACCACACACAAAAACCATAGAAGGTCTCATGAAATATAGGCAGAAACCTTCTGTTTGCAAAGCCAAAACAACTGGACGATGATAAACAGCATCCTACTGAACTCAGCCTCCATCAGTTAAATAAAATAAAGAGCAAAACCCTGTCAGGCTATCTGGTTGTTGTCACTGTTTTGCAACAGAAAGTTTTTTTGGGGAAGGAAGGCTGATAATTTGCAGACTGTATGTCTCCTGTTCAATGGGTGTCTGACAGTGAAGAGAGATTTCCCACCAAGAAACTGGAAGTAACCTGGAGGCTTGTCTATACTCAGGAAAATTTGCACTGATGATGATATCTAGATCCATTCAGGGACACCATGCGCCCCTTGATATGCCTCGGATAATGTCACAGGCACAAAATGGCATATGGTGTTAATGACGTGATTGCCACGATATACCAGGGAGTGGAGAGAATGTTTCCATTCTGGAAGAAGATATTAGAGATAACCTAGACTGCTTTAATTTACATCAACAACTTTCAAATCTTGGTGAGGAGTGTGATGCACACTCGTTTAGTAGCCACACTAAGAGTGTACCTGAATTGTAAATAGTTACTTCCTTTTGTTGCCAGGGTTCACTGGGAAGTGTAGCATTGCTGTCAGCATTCTGATAACACAGAATTTTTAAGCATTATAGTTAATTACCCAGGATTCCTTGGAGAAATCCATTCAATTTAAAGTGGGTTTAAAATAATATACATTCATTACAAAGAGATACCTTGAGGATTTGGATTAGTAAAAAGGACTCGGATTGGTAAAGAACTCTACCTACATATACCTGTCTCAGCAATGTATAAATTGTCAGAGGGCCTCTCTGTGCCCCATTCAGAGGAACCATACATCATCTGGAGACACAGAAGAGGACTTCCTCCATAGCAGTGCCCCATTTGTAGAATGGAGGGCTGACTGGTTTTGATGCTGTCATCATTTTAGCACCAAATTAATTTGTGACTCTTTCCCAAGAATTGGAGTTTAAGGGTCTTGATCCGAGTGTGTTGTAGAATCCTGTAGGTGTAGTTTTATGATTTTTAGTTGCTTAACTTTCTTAAATTGTTGTGTATTGCTTAAGTTGTTTTAACAGAAGGAATCCTATTTGTATTTGCCTAAGGTTTACATAACTTGTCATTGGTTAATTGTAGCTAATTGATCAGTTAATTGTAGCTAATTGATTTACTCAAGCCCCTTTACGGATTGCTGCCTTGTCGTGGCGAAGGGGCTTGAGTAATTCAGAGAAGCTATGGGCTATGCCGTGCAGGGACACCCAAGACGGACAGGTCATAGTGGAGAGTTCTGACTAAACGCGATCCACCTGGAGCAGGAACTGGCAAGCCACTCCAGTATCTTTGCCAAGAAAACTCCATGGACAGAAACAAAAGGCTAAAAGATATGACGCTGGAAGATGAGCCCCTCAGGTCGGAAGGTGTTCAACATGCTACTGAGGAAGAGCGGAGGACAAGGACAAGTAGCTCCAGAGCTAATGAAGTGGTTGGGCCAAAGCCGAAAGGACGCTCAGCTGCGGACGCACCTGGAAGTGAAAGGAAAGTCCAATGCTGCAAAGAAAAATACTGCCTAGGAACCTGGAATGTAAGATCTATGAACCTTGGTAAGCTGGATGTGGTCAAACAGGAGATGGCAAGAATAATCATTGACATCCTGGGCGTCAGTGAACTAAAATGGACAGGAATGGGCAAATTCAATTCATACGGTTATCATGTCTACTATTGTGGGCAAGAATCCCGTAGAAGAAATGGAGTAACCCTCATAGTGAACAAAAGAGTGGGAAAAGCTGTACTGGGATACAATCTCAAAAATGATAGAATGATTTCAATACAAATCCAAGGCAGACCTTTCAACATCACAGTAATCCAAGTTTATGCACCAACCACCGATGCTGAAGAGGCTGAAATTGACCAATTCTATGAAGACTTACAACACCTTCTAGAACTGACATCAAAGAAAGACGTTCTTCTAATTATAGGGGATTCGAATGCTAAAGTAGGGAGTTAAGAGATAAAACGAACAACAGGTAAGTTTGGCCTTGGAGTTCAAAACGAAGCAGGGCAAAGGCTAAGAGAGTTTTGTAAAGAGAACAAGCTGGTCATCACAAACACTCTTTTCCAACAACACAAAAGGCGACTCTACACATGGACATCACCAGATGGGCAATACCGAAATCAGATGGATTATGTTCTCTGCAGCCAAAGATGGAGAAGCTCTATACAGTCAGCAAAAACAAGACCTGGAGCTGATTGTGGCTCTGATCATCAGCTTCTTATAGCAAAACCCAAGCTTAAACTGAAGAAAGTAGGAAAAACCACTGGGCAAGTCAGGTATAATCTAAACCAAATCCCTTATGATTACACAGTGGAAGTGAAGAACAGATTTGAGGAACTAGATTTGGTGGACAGAGTGCCTGAAGAACTATGGATGGAGGCTTGTAACATTGTACAGGAAGCAACAACAAAAACCATCCCAAAGAAAAGGAAATGCAAGAAAGCAAAGTGGCTGTCCAATGAGGCCTTACAAATAGCAGAGAAGAGAAGGGAAACAGAATGCAGGGGAGATAGGGAAAGTTACAGAAAATTGAATGCAGACTTCCAAAGAATAGCAAGGAGAGACAAGGGGGCCTTCTTAAATGAACAGTGCAAAGATATAGAGGAAAAGAATAGAAAGGGAAAAACCAGAGATCTGTTCAAGAAAATTGGAGATATTAAAGGAACATTTTGTGCAAAGATGGACATGATAAAGGACAAAAATGGTAGGGACCTCACAGAAGCAGAAGACATCAAGAAGAGGTGGCAAGAATACACAGAGGAATTATACCAGAAAGATTTGGATGTCCCGGACAACCCAGAGAGTGTGGCTGCTGACCTTGAGCCAGACATCCTGGAGAGTGAAGTCAAGTGGGCCTTAGAAAGCATGGCTAACAACAAGGCCAGTGGAGGTGATGACATTCCAGTTGAACTATTTAAAATCTTAAAAGATGATGCTGTCAAGGTGCTACACTCAATATGCCAGCAAGTGTGGAAAACTCAGCAGTGGCCAGAGGATTGGAAAAGATCAGGCTACATCCCAATCCCAAAGAAGGGCAGTGCCAAAGAATGCTCCAACTACCGTACAATTGCACTCATTTCACACGCTAGCAAGGTTATGCTCAAAATCCTACAAGGTAGGCTTCAGCAGTATGTGGACCGAGAACTCCCAGAAGTATAAGCTGGATTCCGAAGGGGCAGAGGAACTAGAGACCAAATTGCTAACATGCGCTGGATTATGAAGAAAGCCAGAGAGTTCCAGAAAAACATCTACTTCTGCTTCATTGTCTACGCAAAAGCCTTTGACTGTGTGGACCACAGCAAACTATGGCAAGTTCTTAAAGAAATGGGAGTGCCTGACCACCTTATCTATCTCCTGAGAAATCTATATGTGGGACAGGAAGCAACAGTTAGTGCCTGGATATGGAACAACTGATTGGTTCAAAATTGGGAAAGGAGTACGACAAGGCTGTATATTGTCCCCTTGCTTATTTAACGTATATGCAGAATACATCATGCAAAAGGCAGGACTGGAGGAATCCCAAACCAGAATTAAGATTGCCGGAAGAAATATCAACAACCTCAGATATGCAGATGATACCACTCTGATGGCAGAAAGTGAGGAGAAATTAAAGAACCTCTTAATGAGGGTGAAAGAGGAGAGCACCAAAAATGGTCTGAAGCTCAACATCAAAAAAACTAAGATCATGGCCACTGGTCCCATCACCTCCTAGCAAACAGAAAGGGAAGATATGGAGGCAGTGACAGATTTTACTTTCTTGGGCTCTATCATCACTGCAGATGGTGACAGCAGGCACGAAATTAAAATACGCCTGCTTCTTGGGAGGAAAGCGATGACGAACCTAGACAGCATCTTAAAAAGCAGAGACATCACCTTGCCGACAAAGGTCCGCATAGTCAAAGCTATGGTTTTTCCAGTAGCGATGTATGGAAGTGAGAGCTGGACCATAAAGAAGGCTGACCGCCGAAGAATTGATGCTTTTGAATTGTGGTGCTGGAGGAGACTCTTGAGAGTCCCCTGGACTGCAAGGAGAACAAACCTATCCATTCTAAAGGAAATCAACCCTGAGTGCTCACTGGAAGGACAGATCCTGAAGCTGAGGCTGCAATACCTTGGCCATCTCATGAGAAGAGAAGACTCCCTGGAAAAGACTCTGATGTCCTCACACTCTGAAAGTGTGAAGGCAAGAGGAGAAGGGGACGACAGAGGACGAGATGGTTGGACAGTATCATCGAAGCTACCAACATGAATTTGACCCAACTCCGGGAGGCAGTGGAAGACAGGAGGGCCTGGCATGCTCTGGTCCATGGGGTCACAAAGAGTCAGACACGACTTAACGACTAAACAACAACCACAAAGGTTTACATAACTTGTCATTGGTTAATTGTAGGTAATTGATAAGTGCCAGAGTGCATCTTAGTTGCACAAACAGGCACATGATGAAGCCTTGCCCTGGCAGGGCCAGAACCTCATAAACCTCAAACCTCTTGACACTAATTCCTCATTTGAACTGTTTGAAGGATTGCTTGTGTGGTTTTGACTCTCTTTTTTTTTTAGTACACTTTGTGCTTTATCCTAAGCAAGTGATGCCATTTGGCTTCCTATGTTAAGAGTTCAAGCTCATATTGTTTTCCACACTCTGTGTATACATACAGAGACATTTGTCATGCCTCATTGCTTCCCAATGCTTCCTTATTGTCTTTCTCTTTGTATTGATAGGTTCATGTACCACTGCTAAAGTTTCTGGTACATCACTGACAGTCTTGTCCCCAGTTCTCTACAAATTTTAAATAGTTTTAAATTATTTTTACATGTTTTAAATTATTTTAAATTGTTCTAATTTGTTCCCAGTGGTGGGAAAAAAATCACTTACAAAATGAATTATTATGGCAAAGTCCTAAAGAATTTATATTGTTTTAAATCATTTTGAATTGTTTTAACTAATTTAAACTCCCACTGTGTAAGCAGAAGTCCACTTGTGTGATGTTTGATGAACCCCAATGTGATGGTATTTCAATTCAACAGGCACTAATCCTTGCATGGTCAATTTGTGGGTCTCTGGATATTACCGAACTTTATCTCCCTTCACCCATAGCTGTGCTGACTAAGGCTCATAGGAGTTGCTATCAAATAATACCTGGAGGTTGCCCATTCCCACTCCAATTTTTGGCAATATTTTCTTTCAAGAAAGTACCTGCACAGTAACCTTTCACAGGGATATCAGATATGGCACTAATCCGTAACCCTAATTTTTTTTTTAAGTTGCAAGTCTGGAAGTTTTTTAATGTGCAAATATAGTGATATTTTCATTCTTAACATTGATTAGTCATCCCTTTAAAAATGCAGTCAGGCACATCTTATTTGCTCTCAGTTTTGAAAACAAGTCAAAACAGTGGGAACTTTGTGGGGGAGAAATAATGAGGGGAGGCAAATATCCTGGGCAACATTCTCAGGGGGAAAATGGAGGAGGGGAGATAAATTCCCCCAGTGTAGAGTTCAGAGTAGATCCTCTCTCAGCAGAAGATCTAATCACAGATCTCTAGCTTCACATCTAATTATGCCCTAAGTTGACGGTCTTTCAGATGCAGCATTTGTTCCACTTTGTTTCATCTCTTTTGTCACATGGATAACAGGAGATGACATTTACCATGATTTGGCAATGCTGTGCTAACTTTCTTCAGTAGTATTGCCACCATGGCCACTATGGGTTTACAGCTCTCTGCGGATCGTGCCTCTATTCCAGGACTTTGCAAGGAGCCAGCACTGTATTTGCACTTGTATCCACCAAGGTCCTGACTGCCGCTTCTTGATTTCCATGCGCTGGATAGGGATGATGAGAATGGTAGTCCAATTCATCTGAAGGGCACCTGGTTGTAGAAGACTAGCCAAACACACAAACAATCCTGGGTTCAGTATTATGAATATAAATCATGATCTCCTGATAGCAGTCTTGCTGCCCAACTGTCTTTTTCATATTGCATTAAATTCAGCCTTTCCTTTTACAAAACTGTTTGAGCTTCTGTTCTGATGCTTCAAAGGAAGCATTGTACACATAAGATAGGCAGCCTGCCAAGACTACACAGCCATGAACAGCTTAAAGCTCTACCAATTTGTAGGTATGGACACACAATTTATTTTCTCAACTTAACTTCTGTCATGCCATTCAATCTTAGGAGGACCAGGAGTCATGTACACGAGCCCATTTGTTATAAAGTAATGCCATCCATTAAAACACTGGCAAACAAACAAACAAACCATTAAGCTAAACTTTAAAGGGTTCCAAGCTGTTGTGACATAAAAGCAGGCTAGCTGACATACTTCTGGCTGACTGAGAACAAAGGAGCTGTCCTTAAGTAATATGAATCCTATACTCTGTAGTTTGCTTTAAAGGGGAGCACAGCAGCGTATGTATAATCTGTGCATCAGATAATACTAAGGGGAATACCAATCGGCACTATAATGACAGCTAGTCTGGTTTACAAAGGAAAAAGTGGGAAGGCACAAAGCCTCTTGAACATCAAGGTCACAGCAAACTATTTCATTCCCATGCCCCGCAATAATCATTTGTTAGAATCCTTCCTTTCAGTTGTCAAGCAGAAGCAAAGATCCTAGTGTTAGTGTTTCCAGTGCTGTTCAAGACATTCATTGTCCAGATTCTCCACAGCTCTGCCAATGGCATGAAAGTTACCAATACCTAGGTCCTAGAACCTAACAACATCACAATCTCTAGGCCCAGGATAGGGAGTTCCAGATGTTTTAGATGGCACCTCTCTGAATTCACCATACCACATCAGGCTGACAGGAGTTGTAGGCAAAAACAGCTGGACAACCAACGTTTCCCTATTCTTCATTTAGGCAATGTGGATGGAGCTATGACACAGCTCCTTCCCAGGAGAATGGTTCCCTGTTCCAAAGCAAAGCTGGTATGGGAATGAACTATGGACTCCCCTGTTGCTATACCACTGAACATTATGGTGCAATAAGGAAAAGAATCACAGTGCTGCAGCTCCCAAATTACTAGAAGTAACATGAAAAGAGGAATTCCATAAAAAAACAAAATCTACGGTCAGGATGTATTTGGAATAAGATTGTTTTACTATAACCCATTTTAATATTTTAATTTTACATTATGAGAGGTGTAAAGCAAGGGGCAAGGGACTCAATTGTAAATATATATGTCACTTCTATACACCAGTAGTTTTTTCTGGATACCAGCCAAGATAAGTGTAAAATGCTGTGCCTTTGGAAAATTGTATTTTTCAGGCTACAACTGTTGACTGTGACTCACAAAAGAGTGAACACAATTACCAAATCCTCTTCTGCAAAACAAAGCTGTTCAGACCTGGGGCTCCTTCATCTCTTCAAAAGTATTATCCCAGTTAATAGTTAATATTATAATCCATTGACTTGTTTTGCAGCCACACAACTACAGTTTCACTTACATATTGCCAAAGAAGAAGAAATCCATTAACAAACAAAGAGGACAAAAAGGGCTTTTGTGGATTTTACACTAAAAATGTATTTGCCAATTTAAACACAGGTGCTGAAGTAGAATGATATTAACATAAATACCATATATTACTTTAAATGAAGTACATGCCATTACAATGGGGAAGGCAGTTGTACCTGCTCAGTCTGCTGTTCATGGGCAAGTTTTTGGAACTTTGTTCCAAAGAAACTTGGGTTGACTCCAACTTCCAATGAGCGGTTAAAACTCTACTTTCTACAATAAAAATAATAATATGCTATCAAGCTGTTCCTGACCTATCAGAATCCTCCAACAGTTTTCTAGGTGCAAAGTATTCAGAAGCGGTTTACTAGCCCCACCTTCTTGTGGCTCTCTAAGATCATGCAGGTTGCCCAAGGCGACACAGGTGCCAGGGCATGTGACCCAATCAGTTACATACACTCAAGGTGATCACAACTGACCTCTCTCCTGTAAGGCACAGAATGGATGCAAACTCCAGACAAAGCAAGGCACTCCGATCCCATAAACTATATCAGATTCACATTTGGTCTCTTGGACTGTATTTTTTCAAATGGTCTTTCAGAGATTAATTTAAATCCATGTTTAAAAGTTTTAAATCTCCTTTTCAATGAGTTTTTGAATGTTTTTATGTGTCTTTATTATTTTAAATTTATTGTAAATCAACTTGGAGCCTTGGTAAATAGAAAGGCACTGAACAAACAAGCAAATAAATTGAAGGTCACTTCTCTCCCTTTGTAAATTGCTTTATCTTTACATCAGATTTCGCCTGGACAGCGTATCAGAGAGGATGGCTTTGAAAAGAAGACAATCATCTGACAGCCCTTCCAAGTGAATTTGTCCTCTATAAATTAGGGTGTGTGGCTTCGTTACCAGAGGTTGCTTCACTGGCAGGATGGCAGTGTGCTTTTTCATGGCTACAAAATAAGATGTTACCAAGGAGCTCAGTAGTACTGTTATTTTTGAAGCATGCCTCACATACCATGACTCTAGAGTAGGGGCAGATTTGGTAAGACAACACTAATGTAAGTCTCATAGAATCAATGGGTCTACTATAGTTAGGATTAGTAATTGAGGTTTAGCTTGATGTAAACCAAAAGCAATGGCCCTTAGTCTATAATAGCTGAGCAGGGTTGCTAATGAGGGAAGGTTCTGGATATACTAATTCATAAGGTCACTATGAGTCAGAAGTGGCACATACAGCAAGCTCAATGCCAAACTAGTGGTCAATCTCTATTTTTCCCTTGTTATATCCATATACATTTCAATAAATATAGGATAACCTATATTTACATGTAATGAAGTGGACTCTACTCCACAAAAGCTATACAATAACGTATACAGTAGCCTTTAAGGTACTATACGACTCCGCTGTTTCTGCAGCAAACCAGACTCATCTAGTATTCTAGAAGTTCCCTTCCCTTTTTGCAAGCTTTTAATAGCATTCCCCATTGTAAAATCTCTTGCAATTTTTCTCCCTTAAATTATATTTTTACGATAACTGGATGTTGGCAGCATTCAGTTATATTTTTTTTAGCTATGCTCCAATAGTAATTCAACACACACACACTTTATCATACATAGTTCTGTCTGTAGGTAACGTAAGCTGAAAATATCAGAAGTGATAAATGATAAAAGAGATTTTGGAATGAGGAAAATTTGTCTTTTTGACAGCTAAGTTAAGAGAGAGGTTGTTGAAGTCTCTCCTCCAGTTGTACATTAGTACTGTACTTTCCAAAATATTGTTCAAGGTTACAGCAATGAAAAATATACAACTTTCTGATTTAGCGAAAGTCTGGACAAAATTAATAACATGTCACTCTGTGTGTGTGTGAGAGAGAGAGAGAGGGAGAGAGGGAGAGAGAGCACTGCACTTCTCTTTCTTCTGGACTCCATACTGCATGAGATCATATTTGTAATCTTAAATATAAATCCCTAACATATAAAACTATCAGCACTATATTTTCTCTACACCATTATATCTAAATGTTCCTCTGAAAATCTCTTTTCCCTTTTATAAATTCAATCCAGACAAACCTAGGAATTCATGTACAGACGTGCCAGTTGTTCTTAGCCATGCTGTCGCAGAATTTGACTCTCCAGTTCCACTGAATTTTAATTAACAGAATGGCTCACAGTCTAATTATTGCTAACTATCCTACTTATTTGGACATTTGTGTATGTGGGGTATTCTAAATAAGTTAACATTCCTTTTCATCTACAATATGGACTGAAGCCTCAAACTGAGCTCACATCGAAATATGTCTACTTCTTTTGTGCTAGGTACAATTAGTGTATTTCAAAATACGCTAAAAGATTTGAAATTATTTGTAGCAGAGAGAAAGATGTTCTACTTTTTTTTTGTTAATTTAATAATGGATTTCCCATTTCCATACCCTCACTTTACTACAGTTAAACCAGGGGAAGGCAATCTGTGGCCCTTGACTTAATTTTATATACCCTGTTTAGCCAGATTTCCAAAGCTCTCTGCAAGCATCAGTGTTGACTTTTCAAGAAAGGAATCTTTTCCTCCCATTGCAGCTCAATTCATGGCAGCAGAATTTAGGACAATTACTTTTTTGGACCACAAACCCCAGAATTCCTATGCCAGCTTGACCATGATAGTCCAGGAGTTCAGGGAGATTTACTCCCAGAAAAAATAATATTTCAGAACTCTGGATAGAAACTTAATAAAGTTACGTGCCCAAGAATTAAACTTATTCTTAGCCACTTCATAAATGCAGTTGGAAACACCTATCACATCCAAGCTAAATATTTTTCATTCAAGTCTGTACCATCTTGTGAAACAATATTTTCTTAGATTACTGTCCTTGGAAAGTAGTGCAAATACTGAGGCAAAGGAATTATAGCTTGGACAGGATCAGGAAAAATCACAATTGGTTGAGATTCCATTTTATACAATTACCTATAATATCCCCAGCAACCCATGATAGTCGTTGTCTTCAACACCGAAGTGTGTAAGAACCTCCTGCTTGTCATACACTCTCTAAAAATCCTATGGAGTTCTGGGATGGGCTAATTCTTTTGAATTATGAGCTTTCATTAATAATCTGAAAATTGGGTGTAACATCATGAATTTATCTTATGGGAGATATACATTATTTGAGATGGAAATGTAACCTGAATTATTCCAATCTGTGGATCATATATCTAACCTTAACCCTTCTGATAACACACAATACATTAGTATTCCCACATGAGGTTAAAAAAAAATAACAGGCCATTTAATAATTTTTTTAAAAAAATTATCTGGGTGAGTGTTAAGAAGCCTCCACATGGAATATGTTCATTCTAAACCAAAAGCAGATTATAATGTGAATAAGATGATTGTGCCCTAAGGCTTTTTTGAAAACCTGTGATGGGATACAAACTGGTATTTCCTTGTAAACAGTTTTTTTTAAAAAAAGAAATATAGTCAATTAGTGTTGAGGAAAGCAAAAAAAATCTTGTAGTAGTAAAAAAGAAGTATGTATTAGAAACAAGAGGTAACATCTTTTAAAAGAATGAGAGGTACAAGTAAGTGTTTGAAGAAAGATTAGTGATGTGCTCTGTATTTGGGCTTTTATTTTAAGCCACATCTTCTACACGTTTTAGCTTTGTACAATTTTGAGAAGAAAGACTGCTACTTGGTTGGCACCAGCCCCATTTCTTGCCTAGCATTTCTGAAAGAAACTCAGCTTCATGATGAGCAGGCAGAGCTTGGGAAACAGCCAGCTGCTAATCACCCTCCAAGAAAAAAAAATCTCATTTAGTCATTTTGTTTTCCAGGCATTTAGACCTGCTCATTTTTCAGCCATTTTAGAGTGTGAGCACTTTGATCACATTCCAACCCAAATATGATTGTTTACATACAGTATAGCAGCATACAATTTGTTAAACCTTGATCTGAAATTTTTCAGACACTAGCTGCATACTTCACACGCTGTGCAGTTTACACCTGAGGCTCTTCTGGCTCAGAAATGCTGGGGTTTCTTTTTCTTTCTTTCTTCCAGGTAAACATTCATTCCCATTCTTTTCAATAGAAGCCTTAGTAATAGCCTCTCCAGAGGTTAAGAAGTGCAGGGAGATGATTGGCACCAGTGACTTGTAAGAGGCATATCCAACGCTACAAATAAAGAGAAAAGCAGACTCGTTGCCTGGTGTTTGTAAAGCTGTATTGAAACAGCATTTTCCCCTCCCTTTAATTATATGAAATGTTCACTTAGCCCTGACAGAAACACAAGGGTCTCAAGAGAAAAGCAATTGCTTCATATGAAAAAAAGCTTAGGGAAGGCTGGCATCTCACTGCTCTCTTCTGTAGTTTTGTAGGCATCTTGAGGCCATGCCATAAAACTGCTGAGTATCATAAATAATGTATCTCTCTCCAGTAATAGAAAAGATTGTAGAAGAAAGTCATCGGTAGAAAATATGACCAAGATGAATCACCAGATTCGGATCACAGAAGAAACTAAACAAGGGAAGTTATTGGCAAAGCCTAACTTCCACTTTATGAAGAAAGCAGCCCATACACGAGGGCTGGTTCTTGCTGCAGCCCAGGATACAGGGCTGTGTGGGTGCCCCTTGTGGATGGATTGACAAATAGTTTCCTGGGATGCTCCCCAGCATTAATACTGCTCTTCTGCTGTAATCTAGGATTCTCTTCAGTAGTAGAGCTCATAAAACACTATAACACACCTTTTTATAATTATGAAACAAAGCCCCTTCTGATCTTTACAATTAACTATGTTGATAAAAGTAGGGGACGTGGTGGCGCTGCGGGTTAAACCGCAGAAGCCTCTGTGCTGCTAGGTCGGAAGACCAGCAGTCATAAGATCGAATCCATGCAACGGAGTGAGCTCCCGTCGCTTGTCCCAGTTCCTGCCAACCTAGCAGTTCGAAAGCATGTAAAAATGCGAGTAGATAAATAGGTACCACCATGGTGGGAAGGTAACGGCGTTCTGTGTCTAGTCACGCTGGCCACATGACCTCGGAAACTGTCTATGGACAAACACTGGCTCTATGGCTTGAAAACGGGGATGAGCACCGCCCCCTAGAGTCAGACACAACTGGACTAAATGTCAAGGGGAACCTTTACCTGCACCTATGTTGATAAAAATTAGTTTTTGAAAGAGTCTTTGTTTTTTATTTAAAGCATATTCCATTGGTATGTTGTTGTCATATGCTGTCATCTTATGGCAACCTTGTGAATACGTGACCTGCAAAATGTCCTGTTATTAACAGCCCTGCTCAGCTATTGCAGACTTAACACTGTGCCTTCCATTATGGAGTCAATCCATCTCCTATGTGGGCTTCCACTTTTCTTGCTGCAATCCACTACTCCCAGCATTGTCTTTTCCAGTGAGTCTTGTCTTCTCACAATGTACTAAAAATATGATGGCCTCAGTTTGGTTGCTTTTGCTTCTAGGAAGAGTTCAGACTTGCTGTGATCTAAGTCCTACTTGTTTATCTTTCTGGTTTATCTTTCTTGCAAATCTCAGAGTATCACTTTGCTTACATGGGAAATTAATACAATGGTCCTATAGTTACAGCACTCTGGCATTTTTTGGGGACTGAAAGGTACACTGAACATTTCCATTCAGTTTTGATTTCCATATTGGTTGGCACATTCTTTTAAAAACCTGTGACAGATTCAGTCTCTGTAGTGTGGGAACAGTTCTCCTGGCAGGCCATCTACTCCTGCTCATTTATTTACTCCAAGGGTTTTCAGAGAAAATTTCATTTCACTTTCTGAAATGGCAGTTTTTCATCACAAGATTCTTCTTCAAAGGAATCGGTCATCCCTTTCATTTCATTCTTTGATTTTTTTTCCCTGTCAGTTTTCTTCACTGTCTACTGATAACGACTTCTGAGGAAGGTGAAAGAGAGAAAAGCAAAAACAGAACTGAAGTTAAATAAAAAGAAGTACATTGTTTCTGTCTTCTCTTTATCACCTCAGTGGAATAGAATTGATAGTTCCATGGTGATGTGGGTGGGAAAACTCCTGAAGGCAACTACTGGGCAGTAGAAGCAGAGGAAAGTGACATTAGCAGAAGATCTTTCACAAATAATGGCAGTAACACCCAGGCAAACTCTTGTTAGTATTGTGCAGAAGGGTGCAATGATAAACTAATTTTTAGTATTTCATATCTTGAAAAATTTATGATGAGACAAACCAAAATGAAACAAAAGATAGTGCCGTAAGATGAAGCTCTGAAATTGAAAGGTAATGATTCAGCTAATGGGGAAGAGTTTGAATCAGCTGGAAACCTTAAAGCAAAAAAAAAGAATGTTATACACTGAAGTACTTGGTGTAAATGAAATAAAATGGAATACAACATTTTCAGTCAGACAATTACTAGGTGTTTTACTCTAGAAATGACAAAATCAGGGAGTGGAAAGGAATAGCTCTGATACTGAATTTAGCTGGCTTGATAGCTTGGTGAGTGTTGGATACCTGACTGTGGAGACAAAAGTCAGGAGTTGAATTCCCCACCAGGGAGAAAAGCCAGTCTGTGTTTACTTGAACAAGCTGCACAGTGCCAGAGCATTCCCAGAAGAAAAGAACAGTAAGCCACTTCTGCGTTCTCTATACCTAGAAAGGGTCACCGTAAGTCAGAATTAATTTTATGGCATGTAGGCCCAGGCAGTTAGGGGCTATAATACAAAGTCTGACTGAGTAATATCAATCAGGCTTCTTAGAAAATTTATCAACATAACCATCAGTCTAGTCTGTGCTTGAATTACAGATGCTGCTGAGGAAGAAATTGAAAGCTTTTATGCAAGTGTCGAAAAGGAAACTGATTGCACTACAAGACATGCTGATAATCATAAGTGACTGGAACACAAAAGTAGGGAACAAAGCAGAACCAAACATTATTTAAGAATTTGGCCTAGGAGTCAGAAATGAAGCAGGAGAACAACTCATAGAATTCTGTGAAGTCTGTTTATTGCAAATGCACGCTTGCATTTATATCCAAAATATAATTTAAATAACATTTCTGATGAATTTAGCTGGCTACATGGGTTAGTGAGTTTGCTACCTGACTGTGGAGCCATAGGTCAGGAGTTCATTGAGCTTCCCAGGCACAGAGCCAGCCTGTATAGCCTTGGACAAGCTGGACAGTCCTAGAGTACTCCCAGAAGAAAGGAATGACAGGGAGACCCTGGGAATGGTCACCATAAATCAGAATTGAATTTATGACATGTAATTATCATTTGGATGAATTTAAGGTTTATATAAAGAACAGATTTGCATTATAAAACTCAGCCAAAGGAACTGTGGATTGAAACCTAAGATTCTCAAGGAAGAATGCAAAATTACAATTCCTTTAGTCAAAAAAACTAAAGTGATCCCTTTATGGATGCTGAAGAAACTCTTAGAATTGTTAAATACTAGAGACAAAAAGAACTATTGCAATAACCAGAGTGATGAAATAGGAAAAAAGGGGAAAACAAATTATCTGTTCCACGAAATCCAAAACAACAAAGGGAAATTTAAACTTAGATTAGGAATGCTGAAAAATCAGCAGCAGAACATATTATCTCACATTATATTGGTATAAGTGCCTTGAGGCTCTGGGTTGGGATGAAATTGAGATAGAAATGAAATGAAACTTAAATAAATAAATAAAATGTTAATATATCCATATTAAATTACAACTGGATAATAATTTTTAGCACTAAATTAAAATACTGACTAAAAAAGTAAGTAAGGCAATAAAATTGTTACAGTGTCATGTGCGCTGAGCCTGCCTAATACATTGTTACCTATATCATGCTGCATTCCTTTAAAACAGAGGTCGTCAACCCCCGGTCCGCAGCCCAGTGCCGGTCCATGGCCTGAGCCGGACCAGGCCGCGGAAACAGACCTCCCGCCCCACCCCCACCCCCCGCACGCACTCCCCTCCCCACAGCTGTTTTGCGTGCGCACGTGCCAGCGCCGGCGTGAGCGCTCCCCCACCCCTTCACGCATGCACCCGAGCACCCACCCGAAGGGTTGGGCGTGCGCGCGGGCATGCACGCAGGCGCCCCTGCACCTGCATGAAGGGGTGGGGAGCGCTCATGCTGTAGCTGGCGGGGCACGCGCACTCCCCCACCGCTTCACGCATGCGCCCGAGAGTACGCATGCATGCGCCCGAGAGAGAGAGAGCGCGGGGGGGTGCCCCACCTTCCTCAGAGGCTCAGCCGGTCCACGGTCCCAAAAAGGTTGGGGACCGCTGCTTTAAAAGATGGAAAGGTAGAGCAATGGGTGTAAAGATTAGACTACTGTTCTGGGGAATAAATGCTTTCTGCAGTTTGAGTAAAAGTAGAATGAAAAGACAGCTTGATATCATGTAGATTAGATTAGGCATCCTTCAGTCTCGAGAGACTATGGTAACGTGCTCTGAATAGAGGACTTGGAACAGTGTCTAGTGTGGCTGAGAAGGCCAATTCGAGAGTGACAATCCCTTCCACACTGAAGACAAATACAATCTGTCCCCTGTCCAGCTCCCTGATTTTGCTGCTTTCGGGACTGCCTCTTTGCCTTGGCCTGCTGAACAAGGGTCTCTTCAAATTGGGAGAGGCCATGCTGCACTGCCTGCCTCCAGGCTGAACACTCAGATGTCAAGGTTTCCCATCTGTTGAGGTCCATTCCTAAGGCCTTCAGATCCCGCTTGCAGATATCCTTGTATTGTAGCTGTCTCCCTCTGGGGCGATTTCCCTGCACTAATTCTCCATACAGGAGATCTTTTGGAATCCGACCATCAGCCATTCTCACAACATGCCCGAGCCAACGTAGATGTCGCTGTTTCAGTAATGTATACATGCTAAAAATTCCAGCTCGTTCTAGGACTACTCTGTTTGGAACTTTGTCCTGCCAGGTGATACCAAAAATGCGTTGGAGACAACGCATATGGAACATGTTCAGCTTCCTCTCCTGCCGTGCACAAAGGGTCCAGGACTCACTGCAGTACAGGAGTGTGCTCAGGACACAGGCTCTATAGACCTGGATCTTGGTATATGCCGTCAGCTTCTTATTAAGCCATACTCTCTTTGTGAGTCTAGAGAACATGGTGGCTGCTTTGCCAATGCGTTTATCCAGCTCGACATCTAGGGAGAGAGTGTCAGAGATCGTTGAGCCAAGGTACACAAAGTCATGAACAACCTCCAGTTCTTGTGTGGAGATGGTAATAGAGGGAGGTGAGTCCACGCCTTGACCCATGACTTGTGTTTTCTTCAGGATGATTGTTAATCCAAAGTCTTGGCAGGCCTTGCTAAAACGATTCATGTGTTGTTGGAGGTCTTCAGCAGAATGGGCAACAAAAGCTGCATCATCGGCGAAGAGGAACTCCCGCATGCATTTCAGCTGGACTTTGGTCTTTGCTCTCAATCTAGAGAGATCAAAGAGCTTTCTATCTGATCTAGTCCGGAGATAGACACCTTCTGTTGCAGTTCCAAAGGCGTGCTTCAGCATGACAGCAAAAAAGATCCCAAACAAGGTCGGCGCGAGGACACAGCATGTAGATGGACTGTAAAATATAAGCTAACAAAACAGGGATATTCTGCAACATAGGCATAGTGAAATCACACTGGAAGAAACTACATATGACAGTGCTCCAACTTTTCTGTCTTGGGATTTAATTTATACTGGTTTCATGGGCCTATAGCAGGCAGTATTGCTCAGTCTAAAATTTATTGTATTGTTAACTGTTTAAATTTGAATAATACCAGGAGTAAATCCATGAAATCATTGGGAATGGGTAAGTTTCACTCTATAAGAGAACCAGATTCTCCTATATCCATTACTTTATTATGTGGTTGTATCAGATACAAATAGGTTTATTTAAACCTCTGGCTTCTGTTTGCCTTCAAGCAGTGTAAACACTAACTACATGATGATACTAGAAATGATCATTTTCACCATATAATTAAGAGCTATAATATGACTACTATTCCAGTTTCTGGTCGTAAGCAAAAACCGGCAATTCGACAGAAACAGTTTTCTAGTACTATTAAAGTACGATTGATTCCCTCATTAATGCTACTTTTATGTTGGTTTTTATGAGGTGTTTTAATTTATTGTGTAATTCCATCAATTTGTGAGTCCCCACAAGTGTCACACTGGCAGGATAAGGAGAGATAAATATGTGTAATGAATGAATTAATGAAGAAGAGGAAGATGGTTTGTATTAGAGCAGAATTAATTTCTTGTATGTGGGAACCAACATTTTCCCAAAAAACAAACTATCCTGCCCGCCCGCCCACCCCCACCCCCAAAAATGCAGGAGGCTCAAGTGGTAAGACAGCGGTACACATAAGTTTTCTCCATGGTGATACTAGTGAATACTTTTCAGTATTTGTTTTGCCAGTGTTTGCTAACCTTATGGAAGCCACAGCAAAGAGTGCCAAAAATTACAAGGACAAAAGAGACTGAACCTGATTAAAAGCAGAAATGTTTCTGGCACCCACTCAGAAAGGTTAAGCACTACATAGATTGAAACATGCCTGTGTATTTTAGACATTCAACTGCCTGCTTAGGAGTTTTAGCACAATTTTGTTGATAATTCATGACTTGTGGGTTCAGACAATGCTTGTCAGGATCTTAAGGGTGTTTTATGTCTGTGTGAGAGGATCCTACCCTGGCCCTGTCTTCAGGAACCCCTTCAGCAAAACTTCAAAACTCGTCTTCTTGTTTGAACACATCAATGTTCACTGCTGGTTTATCCAACAAAACGTCACAAACATCCTTCTGTACCAACTTCTTTTCCCCCCTCCAACAGGGAGAGAATGGGGTTACACATACTTGGAACTAGGTCTTTCAGTTTTAACAGTGCCATTCGCCTTCGAGTCTGGTGCCCTCTCAGTCTCTACCTTTAGGGTCGGTTCTCCTAGCATAGGCTGCCACAACATGGACAGGGGGTTAGTCTCCCACCACTCCTGGGGCTCTCCCAGCCCTTTTGGATGCCAGGCTTCCCAGTCCCTTGTGAAGGAAGGGGCCCACTGTGATGGCGGGGGGTAGTTGTTCCATGATGGCCTCGTTCTCCTGGAGGCCTCTACCAGGGCCGCTGCCTCTTGCTCTCACCTCCTCTTTTCTTGCCTCTTTTGTTCACACCAATAGGATGGCCTGTAGGGTGGTCAATGACTCCTCTGCAGCTCAGCTTCTCCCTCAGGAAAAAATGAATCTCTTCCATTCATGGGTCCATGGGTTTTGCATCCACGCCCATTCCCAACCTTCAGGGAGGGAGGCTTTTTCCTTCTGGGTCTCCACTACTACTGCTTCTCTTAGGTTTTCCCTCTTATTTATACCTTCCCCTTTCCATTTTTTCCTGCCTTTTCTTCTCCATGCATTTTGTCCTTTTCCTCCAGGGGTCTCTCTTCTCTCTCCCTTTCCTCTGCTAACAGCCAGTGACTTGGGCCTCCTTCATTTTCCAAGGGAGAAGGGATGACACTCAAACAAAAGACACTGCTTTCTTGTCCCCTTTCTCACACTGTGTAAATGAAATCAATTATGTTGTGGTGGAAAATTACTGCTAATTAACAAGGAACTATTTGCATCCCTGATTGCATACCCAGTCACATGATGGGAATGTAACCAGGAACATGACTGGCATCTTGGTAATCAGTGGCAATTTGCTGCTGTGACTTAACACAATTTCACTAACACATGCATAAATTGCCAGTAGGACTCTGGCATAAGAATGAAGGAAAATCAAAACAAACCATGGAGGAATTTAAAGGAAGTATTATTGTATACTAAGCAGTAAAAGAAAAACCAAGGCCAAGATTCAAAGTTAATGCTGGAAGAGCAAAAACATACTGCTGGCACTGTTCTGAGATATTATCTGCTGCAGTTGTTGAAGACATGATGATCACTATCATGAAAACACAACTTCCATTTCCACCACAAGGCTTCCATGTAGGAGTGTATGAGGACCAAAGATGTCAAACTGCTCACACAATGGATCATTGCTTTGCCACTGTTGCATCCAGACCCTAGCATTTATATATAATAATCACATGCTATCAAGTCAGTTCTGATCTATGGTAACCCTTTCCTTGTTTTTCTAAGTAGAGAGCACTCAGAGGTGGTTTACCATTCCCTTCTTCTGGGAGTACTTTTGGGACTGTGCAGTTTGCTCCTTTCCCAGGTGGCACAGGAGGCAACTGAAAATATGGCTCTGCACCCATATACCTATCCAGCCTGCTTAAGCATTTATGTGACAGTTTGTCCTTCATTTTCCAAGATTACTATCTCCATCAGATTCACCATTTAGGGAAAAAGAGAAGTGAGTAGTTAGGATTGAACAATAGCATGTTGACAGACACACGGGTGACTAGCTAGCCCAATACAAGCCCAGGAGATATAGAAACAGTAGGGGCAGGTTAGCTGATCTGGGGCTTGTTGGGCTGTCAAGACATTACATCCTTGCTTTGTCATTTCTCTACTCTTTGTGAATCCTTGAGTCTCACTATTTTGAATTCTTTAGCCCCTTATCTGATTAGTATTTCACCAGGCACTTTGGTTTTGAGGACAGCTTCGCAATTTACATTGTTAGCATTTAATTATTTCAATATTATCACCAGTGTTGAATGGTTTATTTTCTCCACCATGCAATCAAGCATGGGCTACAAGCTCTCCATAGAAGATACTTTTGGGGAGACAGTCGTCCAACATCTTGACGACATGGCCAGTCCACTGAAGTTGTCAGGGACCTTCTCCTGCCATTTGATGCTGAGAATTCTCCGCAGATAGGTAAGATGAAAATAATTAAGCTTTCTTGCATGGTGTTGATAGATTCCCTGCGTCTCCACTCCATAAAGTAGAGAGGACAGTATGACCGTTCTTACAGCTTCAACTTAACAGAAAGATTGATTCCATGTCAATTCCACACAGAGGATCAAACTCTTCTAAAGGCACAGCTGGCTTTGGAGATTCATGAAATTATTTAATTGTCAATGAGAATGCAGCAGAAGACAGTGATGCCAAGGTACATGAACTTATCCACTGCAGTAAAGGGGTATTTGTGTACCTTCAGAACTGGTTCCTCATAAGATACACCTGGAAGAAACTGGTACATCCCCACAGTCTTATTGGTACTGATCTTCAGGCCAAAATTGTTGCTGGCAAAAGTGAAGAGATCAAGACTTTTTTTGCATATCCAGTAGCATGGTTGCATTAAGAGTGCAGTCGTTGGGAAATAAAAGTTCATGTATTGTGCAAATTGGAATTTTAGTTATAGTCTCCAGATGCTATAGACTGAACAGCTTCAAATCAGTGTGATATCAAAGGTCAACAGCAATATTTTCTTCCCTGTAAGCATTTCAGAGCATTGCAGAAAACATATAACAGGAAAGGGATCAAAGAGGATGTCATTGTTGAGGACATGAGCTTGCATATCGTCATGGAATTCTTGAACAATACAGTCATGGCCAAAAATATTGGCACCCTTGCAATTCTGTCAGAAAATGCAACCCTTCTCAGAAAATGGTTGCAGTTGCAAATGTTTTGGTACTCACATGTTCATTTCTTTGGTTTGCGTTGGAACAACACAAAAAAACAGAGAAGAAAAGTCAAATCTGATACAATCCCACACAGAAACCCAAAAATGCACTGGCCAAAATTATTGGCACCCTGTCTAAACTGTAAGAAATAATTGCTTTTCAAGCATGTGATGCTCCTTTAATTTGTATTTAGACACACCTGTTGCAAGTAAGAAGTGTGGGCAATATAGTAATCACACTTGCAACCAGTTAAGATGGAGAAAAGTTGACTCAACCTTTGTGTTGTGTGTGACACTGAGCATGGAGAAAAGAATGAAGTGTAAAGAGTTGTCTGTGGATTTGAGAGAAAATATTGTGGAAAAACATCGACAATCTCAAGGCTACAAGTCCATCTCCAGAGATCTTAATGTTCCTGTGTCCACTGTGCGCAATATCATCAAGAGGTTTACAGCCCATGGCACTGCAGCTAACCTCCCTGGATGTGGACGGAAGAGCAAAATTACTGAAAAATTACAACGAAGGGTTGCTCGATTGGTGGATACAGAACCCAGATTAACTTCCCAACAAATTCAAGCTGATCTGCAGACACAGGGTACAACAGTGTCAGCTCGCACTCTCTGTTGCCATCTGAATGAAAAGGGATGCTATGGTAGGAGACCCAGGAGTTCACCACTGCTGACACAAAGGCATAAAAAAGCAAGACTGGAGTATGCAAAAACTTATGTGACAAAACCACAATCCTTCTGGGAGAACGTACTGTGGACAGATGAGACAAAAGTACAGTTTTTTGGTCAAGGACATCATGGCACTGTTTACAGAAAAAGAAATGAGGCATTCAAAGAAAAGAACACAGTCACTACAGTCAAACATGGTGGAGGTTCAAAGATGTTTTGGGGTTGCTTTGCTGCTTCTGGCACTGGATGCCTTGACTGTGTGAACGGTATCATGAAATCTGATGATTACCAAATAATTTTTGGGTGCAACGTAGTGGCCAGTGTCAGAAAGCTGACACTGCACCAGAGGTCATGGGTCTTCCAGCAGGACAATGACCTGAAATACACTTCAAAAAGCACTCAGAAATGGTTACAAACAAAGCGCTGGAGAGTTCTGAAATGGCCAGCAATGAGTCCAGATCTGAATCCCATAGAACACCTGTGGAGAGATCTCAAAACAGCAGTTGGGAGAAAGCATCCTTCAAATCTGAAGGCCCTGGAGCAGTTTGCAAAAGTAGGGTAGTATAAAATTCCAGTAGAGAGGTGTAAGAAACTCATTCATAGTTACAGGAAGCGATTGATTTCAGTTATTTTTTCCAAAGGGGGTGCTACCTAATATTAAGTTAAGGGTGCCAATAAATTTGGCCAGTGCATTTTTGGGTTTTTGTGTGGGATTGTATCAGATTTCACTTTTCTTCTGTTTTTTTGTGTTGTTCCAACGCAAACCAAAGAAATGAACATGCGAGTACCAAAACATTTGCAACTGCAACAATTTTCTGAGAGAAGGGTTGCATTTTCTGACAGAATAGCAAGGGTGATGATGATTATGATTATGATTATGATTATGATTATGATTATGATTATTATTATTATTATTATTATTATTATTATTATTATTATTATTATTATTATTTATTAAATTTATACCCCGCTCCACCTGGCAACCAGGCCACTCTGGGCAGCTAACAACAATATTAAAACATGATAAAAATAAATTAATACATAGCCAAATAGTGTAAATTATTTTTGGGTGCCAATATTTTTACCCATTACTGTATATGTGAAATTCTCAGGTCACCCAAATTTCTTTGTGATTTTCCATAGACCTGCTCTGCAGTGCAGACCATATCCAAAGTTTTAGCTACATCTATGAATGTTGTGTTGAGGTTGACATGGCTGCGCTTGACACGCTTCTTCTCTGTTGAACAGCAAAGATCATGTCAACAGTCCCTTGATCCTTCTGGAAGCTACATTGAGTTTCTGGTAAGAGTCCTCTCTCCAACTGTCCTATGACACAATTCAGAAGGATTCTTGCCAGAATTTACCCAGCAGTATTTAGAAGTGAAATGTCTCAAAGAGTTGACAGTTTATAAAGGTGGGAAACTGTTGAATCTTTGAAGGGATTTTGCCTTGTGCCCACATGTCTTGAAATAGGTGTGTCAGTCAGTTGTTGAAGGAGTTTATTGCCACTTTTTAAAATAGATCTCTGATGGAACTGCATCTCCCCTTAGGGCTTTTTCATTGGAGATTTGGTTTATAGCCTCTGGTTTTCTTCCAGAGATGGAGGGAGGTCCATGAAATTGTTGATTAGCATTTATGGCAGCCTGGTAATTGCCTTCTCACTACTTTTAGATTATTTGTTCAGCACATCTGTGCAAATGTGTGATTTCTCTGTGATGAGTACTGAAGTGTTGTCAGAACCAGTTAACACGTTGGGGACCACAGATGTTTTTGGTTGCTTCAAATAATTTCTTAGGCTACTACACACTGAGGCAAATGTGAATTAATTCTCATTCTTTTGCTGTGAAGTCTCACTGAGCCATTTGGTTCTCTCCGATATAAATGGCTGTAATAAGCAGCAGAGGAAAAGTTTTCCACTTGCAGTTCCATTTGAAATGCCTGTAGGTGGTACAGTTCAAAGGAACTGCTTTAGGAAGGACTTCCTTCCTCCCAATTAATTTCTGTGGCTTATCCTGCTGGCAGGAGAATTCCTTAAGCTGTTAAAAATGAATAAACAGGACTAGAGGGAGCTGTTTAAAAAAGAAGCGGCAGCTTAGGGGAGCAGAGGCTTTGCAAAGAGGAGTAAATGCTGGCACTGTGTGTGCACAAATGCATGCACACATGCACCCTCACACACACACACACACACACACACCACTCCCACTCTCTTTCCCTGCCCCCTCTCTCATGCTCCCTCTCTTTTTTTCCTGGCTGGAGCTTCTCCTTCTGCTCTTTCCCCTGTCCTCTTCTACAGACAAGGCCTTCCACTGTCCACACAGAAAAAATTCTGGTTTCGATATCACACAGAAAAAACCTCTGGTTTCGATATCACACAGAAAAAAAGCCCTTTCAAATCCTTCCAGCAAGAAAAAAGTAGAAACTCCTCAGCAGGAGAGAGAAAAGCTGCTTAGTGAGCAAAAAGGGCTGGATGGATTTAATTCAGCCTCTATGTCGAGTGGGCAGGAAAATTTACTTCAAATTCAGTTTTATACACAGAGCAAATTCCAAGGTATTTGGTGGTGTAATCCAGTTCTTAGTTTCTCCATGATCAGCAAACTCCCAAATTTCCTCTGCCTTCCTGCTGAGTCAAGAGTTCTACATCTCTCACAGTTGGAACTGAAACCCATGACTAATTTCGTTAAATGTGGCCCTATTGGCAATTGTTTTGTTGAACTGATGTATTTCATGTAGTTGTTGGTTTTGTTCAAGACGTTTTGCAATTTCCTCATCATTCTCATTAAATCAATCTTCATGAACATGTTTCTCAGGTCCAAGAACATTCATGGCAGAAAATTAGCATTTATATACTTCATTTCAAATTATCTAAACACAATGCATGACAGTCTCTCAAACTGTGGCACCTTCCAGATGTTTTGGACTATAACTCCTATAACTCCCAGTCACCACGGTTATGCTAGTTAGAGATGGCAGCGGTTATTGCATAACACATCTGGAGAGTTGAGGAAGCCTATGTTATTTCATTAATTCCTAGAACAGTCTGCCCAAGATAATCCTGTACTTGTCTTATATGAGGTGAGATAAAGTGAGACAAGGCAGAATAATAGTTTTCAAAAACCAGTAAGCAGATACTTGAACTAGGGACTACAGAGCTTCACAAAACAACAAAGAGTTCAAACTAAATAGTTTTATTTTGTGTATGAGTATTTTGGACTACCCACTTCAGATGTTATACAAATTTATTACAGTTTTATCAATTAAGCAGTTGGACAGTCAGGTCAGAAGGCAGAAGAGTAATAAGGGGAAAAAATTAACCAGTAAATAGCCCTCTGCAAGAGAAGGAAGTTTTCAGGAGAAAAATCATTCACTTCCAAACAGATCATCTATGCACTTCTGTTGTTCATTGCTAGCAAAAGGAGAAACTTCTAGTCTGGCTTGAGACAAATCACCAAACCTCTGTTTCAGATCATCGTCTATAAAACAACATCATTGTGCTTCTGTGCTAGATAAAAATATGGGAAGGTGTGCAATTCTTGTAAAAATTACTTTTGAAGACTACACCTCCAGAATCACTGGACGGTGATTTCAATAGTCCAAAAAGCAACATTTCAAAGCTCTGTTATATAGTAGCATGCAGAATACACTAATGATTGCCAGATGCTCATATGTTTCACTGATGAGGATCATAAAAGTACTTAGATCAAAAGAGGAGCCATTGAAAGGGTCACTTATGGGAGACTTTATTAACAATTTGGGGAGGCAATTAGTCTTCAACTTAACTGAAGTATTTTTTGTTTTGTTTTACTTCCGTTGACAATGTAATCTGTCCTAGGATGAACACATTAATCTGCTAGCAAAGTAGCAAAAAGTAGCAATAAAATGAGGCTCTCATGCCAGTTGTACTGAGTCCATTTCTTCTAAGCCGATATTAAAGATACGGATTCTATGTGCATTTATAATTTGCAAGCAGTGTGAAAGCACACTGAGATTTAACTGAAACACAAACAAACAGCACCATAACTTTATAAAAAGGAAGGAAGGCAGCACAGTCTTTTTCTAGTATCCATCTGAGCAGAAGGTGCCGATTAGATTGGCTGGGAAACTTACAGCTTGTTAAATACACATGCCATGCTGTAGCACAACATGCTTTCATACTGTTAGGAACACTTAGCAGGCCCCTATCACAAGACACAGTGGGGAATTAGCTGCTGCTGGGTGACTGTATACCATTCAGATGCCAGCAGCAGAGCAGCCAAACCCCACCTACAAATTTTCTCTCACAGTTCCCTGTACCAAATAGCTGAGTGTCATCCAAGGCAGGCCTAACAAGGCAATGGCTCCAGAGTTAAGATTTAAATAAGTTTGTAGCTAAACTAAACTATGTTATTTTGAGAACTAATGGAGTAGGGTTTTGCAGAACAGTAGGGGCAACCCCTCCCAGCTGACCTAGGCCTCCTTCAGGTCAACCAAAAGGAAATAAAATCAGAAATCACATTATTGTTTTCTGGTCAATCTAGAACAGATGTGGTCCTGTGGGGCCATTTCAAACAGCATGTGGCTATGAAAACACTGACTGAACAACTACAGAATAGCCAGCTTGTAAGATTACAGGAAAGTAAAATGGGCCTAGGCTGCCTGCATGTTTGGTGTTTCGTTTTGCTTTAACCTCTGAGAGTATTTCAGCCTTTTTTTGCTGAAAACCGTGTGCCCTTCCTCTTTATTTGAGAGAGAATGCAGATTAAACTGAGACAGAAATTAAGAACTAAAGCCCTCCATGGTTTCAGAACTGTACATTATTCGGAACCAACATAATCACATTCAGTTCTGCAGAACAAAACCAAGGACATACACATTTCTACCTTCTCTATATGCTATCCCCATAATTAAAACTGCCCAACTAACCAACACATACAAACACTATTCTTTTGACATATAATGCTACTTCCCCTTCCATTTTAAAGATCTTATACCCTTGTTATATTCCTGTCACCCTCAGATATTTCTTCTTAAAGACCAGCAATGAGATCATAGGTGTAGAGTGTGAGGCCACAGCACATTCCTGCATGGGAAGGCAATGGAAATACGGGTATCTATTCCCAGTTTCAAGGTATCACTATAAGCTGCTTTGGCAACATAAGAAGGGATGAGAAACCTGCAGCTCCCAGAACCTCTTCTGGATGTGGGATTCTGGAAGTTGCAGCCCAAAAAGATAACATTTGCCATTGCAGACCATAACAGCAGAGAAGGTCCCAATGGGAACTCATAATCATGTTACACCAGTTTTGCATCTCTTTATTGGTTTCTGGCTCTTGGCCCAACTCAGACTGTTGCTGTTAAATTTATAAAGACCCCCAAAGCATGGAGTCACCCTCTCTGAAGGAGTACATCTTTCTATATCTTCCTTATCTCTGAGTCTTGAGATTATCACCCACAGACCTTGTTCAGCCATGTGTGCTGAGCTGTGGCTGCTTGGGAGCTAATCTCGGCACGGAGAGGCTCCCAGTATTGAAACAACTGCAGAGGCGTCCCAATATATTTTGTCACCTGAGGCACAGTACAAGATGGCACCCCTCTCTGCTCCTTGTACAGAAGCTGACTGAACTGTCAGTTCAACAGTGGTGGACCAGGCACAGGGAAAACAAAACAAAAGAAGAGGCCAGAATCTTATTGCTTACTTATGCTGAGGTAAGTGCAGTGGTGTAAAGCACAGCAGGAAATTGCCACTTGTGAAAACCTTATGCCCCTTTACACACACTACTAGCATGACTTAATGTGTAACAAGGAATGCAAGTACCGACTCCTTAACTAGTGGCAAATCACCACCATGCTTCACACTGCAGCACTTCACATAGGAGCTACAAGGATTCTGAACAGAAAGCCATGAGGCATCTTAAAAAGCAATAAGCTTTATTTGACACGAGCATTCATGGACCGCAGTTCTAAAAAGCTCATGCCAAATGAAACTTGCTGGTTGTTAAGATGCCACAAGACTCTATGAATTTGATGTGTTTCTACTGCATATTCCTTTGATGACTGTAAGTAGACAGGGCCTCCAGTTTCTGTTGGGACTGCGCAACCAAGAGTGAAAGAGGCTGAGAGTTGTATTTTCCCTGCCCTTTCTAAATCTAGCAAAACCTAACCTTTTATATTAATAACAAGGATGAAAATGGCACTCATAACCAAACAATCACATGAAAAAGTGTATAAATATTAAAATATGCATATTTGTTCTTATCCTGAAAAATATTCTAGTAATAAAAGTGTTTCCACTTATTGGCATAGAACCAATACATTTTCATTTAAACAAAACAGAATTCCATGTAAGAAAATTACAGACATATGCAAACATCAAATGAAAATGGCTAATAGAAATCCTTTTTAAAAGGCTTAGTGCAGTTTCATAAGCATAAAAGACTAAACCATTGCATTACATTTCAAAGCAGAAACATGGTTGGTGTGGGGATAGTTCTCTAAAGAAATGTATTTTTCTTCTTTGAAACCCAGGACAATTCTACAGAACACAAGATGCAAAGACAAAAGGACTGTGGTAAATCAATTTTTCTTGGCCACAGTACAGTCTAGCATTAGCCATTTAGTTAATCTTCATAAACAAGTAATTCATTCAAAGGAAAATAAATTAAATGTTTTGCCTTGAGGAATTGTTTTATTTCAAATCTTTTGTAGTTATAGCGTCAAAATGTATATCCTGCTAATGTGAATTCTCTTTTGTCTTCTGGAGCATCTTGAAAATGATTTGGTAGAAGAATGGCTCAGACTAATTTTCTTCTTCAGCAAAACAATTTGAAAAACAAAAGAATTTCTGTAGCACACATATAGGAATAACACAGAAAATCAACCGTATCTTCTTCAAGGAAACACATCTTTTGCAAAGCCTTTGTAGTATCCTTCAGAATGCCAATGTAATATTGAAGACATTGTTACCAAACACTTAAGTAAATAGCCAAAGCCAGCATTAAAGTGATGACATATTACTGGAATGGAAAACTATGCTTTTAAGTGAAAGCACATGAATAAAATAGATACAAGTTTCACATTATTTCCATGATGTCAGCAATAGCCCTTCAGTAATAAATAATGGATACTCAGTGTGGTGTAGTGGATAGAGTGATGGACTAGGGCTTTGGAGGCCTGGGTTTGAATCCTTGCTCAGCCATGGAAGCTCACTGGTAAAACCAATCCTTAAATGTCTAATTTGCCTTGAAAGTCTTATTAGGGTCCCTATAAGTCTGTTCTGACTTGACAGCATTTCATAACAACAAATAATAAATAACCCGTAATAATGAAATAATATCTATATGTATGGCATATATTTTGTTGCCTTTCAAATTCCCTAAAGAAGGAATTGCAACACGTGTTGTCTGTGAGCAATACGGAGCCCTCAGGAACCCAAATGTCCGTCCCCCCCAGACTTGTGGGTCCTTGGCTCACCCACACATAATCAGACTTCGTTTGTTAGTTAGACAATCCCCTTCTGTTCTCTAGAGGTTGTGGAATTGTGCCATGTTTTTTCCCCCACCAGCATCTTTTTGCCTCTTCCAAAATTGGGGAGAGGGAAGAGTTTTGAAAAAATTAGCACTAGAGTGTGTGAAGAGGTGGTTGTTGTTTTTTCATTTAAAAAAATAACAATCTCCATAAAGAAAAGTATATTATGATGGGTGGGTGCAGAAGCAACCCTCATAGGTCTGAGGATAGGCACCAGAAGTTGCCCTACCCTGAATTACAGACTTCAAATCATACTGGACATAACAAACAGATGAATACTTTTCTGAAAATTGGGATTACGGCTGGCTATAATTTCACCAAAAATAGCATGAGGGAGTTATTATTGAAAATACATCTGCAAGAAGGGATTTGATTTTGGAAGTCATTCATTCACTGAAATGTGAAATACAACATAGGTTGTTTTTTTAATCCTCAAAATGAAGTACACAGATTTATGTACATGTGTAAGAGGCTTCACTCTGAATTACCACTATTTCATAAAGACAGATGTATACAAGACTACAAATTGAGGTCACTCTTTAAGATACCAAAACACTTGCCAGATATATTTTGTCTTGTTCTATGACTACTATTTATCAGACTGATTGAGTATAGCTCTTCTTTAATACATACTCTTCAAAGCTACCATCAGAAACTAAAGTAATGATACTATTATGAAAAAGGGAGGGTCAACACATATCAAGAGTTGACTGACCTTTTGTGTTTTTAACACATTTATTTCATATGGCAGAAATCAAGTATAGTAGAATAATTTCCAAAACACCTGAATATTCTAATAAAAGGGCTGCGTGCTACAAACTATGCAAGCTATCTCTTTTTTGCCTATCAGAAACTGTTACTTTCCCACTGGCAGCAATCTGTTTCACCAGGTTCTAATAGCCCTAAAGCCTTAAAAAAAAAAAAAACTACCCATGCTACCCTTCTGATAGTGATCCAAGGCTAGTCTTCTCAATCTCCCTTTATATTGCTGTTGGAAGATAAAGTTAAAACATTCATTAGCAAATCACGTATTCTGGCATAGGCCAAAAATAAAAAAAATAAAAAATGCCAAAGCCTTTTATCTCCAGCTTCAAAGATACAACTGTCATACAGAGCCCTTTGGGAGAAGGATTCTGGAATTTCAAATTCTTACAAATCTTGAGGAAGACATGACAAAGGTAAGACCTGCAGTTGAAAAGCAAAGGAAATAAGAAGAAAGCTGATATTTCATATTTAATCATACAGTGGGTGGCAAGAGCAAGAAATACTCAACTTGGCAGTGGATAGAAAACTGTATGTTTGGCTTATGCTAGACCATGTGCCCCTGCAATCTGACAAAAATCAGAGATGGGAAAAGTTGGGGGGGGGGGGGGTTGTACTGCAGCTCCCAGAATCTTGCAGTCAGCAAGGTCATCAGCAAATAACTGCATTGGGGTTTGCAGCAGAGATGGGCACAAACCGAACCACAAACCAGAAAAACTGACAAACCAGACTAGTTCGTGGTTCGGTTCATGACCCAGTTCTGCGATCCTATATTGCCAAAGCAAAATGAAGCACCAACCTTTTTCCTGCTTGGTGCTCCATTTTGCTTTAGCAAAACGAGATAGCCTGCCCACCCTCTTCCCGCTGCCCCCAGTGCCTCTACCTGCCTGGTCCTGCCGCATCTACATCCTTTGCCACCGTCACCAGCCACTGGTGCCATCTTCAGAGCTCTTAGCAACAGGCTCTTAGCAGGGAAGCCAGGTCTGCTGCCTCTGCTCATTTGCCCACCTATCAGCTGGGCAGCAGGTGCAACACACAGAGGCAGTGAGCCCGTTTTCTCTGCTAGGAGCCTGCCGCTGCCTCAGAATATGGCACCGGTGCCCCATGGTGGCAGCAGAGGACACAGAGGCAGCAAGACCAGGTAGTCCTCCCCTCCACTCAAACCTGAAAAGCAAACTGTGAACTGGTTCATTTTGGGTGGGCAGGGGTTCATGATCACTCCTAATTCTTAATATGTGGGTAACCACCATATTTCCGGTTCATGCTCATCTCTGCTTTGCACTAGACAAATGGTTATGGAAGGGTCAAGAAATGACAGAATTTGCAGAGAATCAAGCAGCCACAAAAGTAGTACATCTATATACAGTAGTACTCCTCAGCTGTTGTGATATACAGCTGAAAGTTTAATAATTAACACAAATCTTGGTCTTCCCATCCCTCTAAAATTTAAATGAAAATTTAAAGACATTATTAAAGTCTATGAGACTCGTTATCAAGATTGGCCAGACAAAGGTCTGAAAAAACAACTGTATAGAATTAATCCTTTAAGCATTTTTGTTGTTGTTGTTTAGTCGTTTAGTCGTGTCCGACTCTTCGTGACCCCACGAAGAGCATTTTAGCCCCATGTAAATGTTATGATCAGAAGAAGAGGAAAGAAGCATTGTCTGTGTTCAACCAAGACACCTTTAGGTACGCAAGACTGATACATACTAGGCCATTTTGTTGCCTGAGACAGAACAGCAAACATCACACCTTTGTTCTCAAAGTCATTATGTGTAATATTCACATCCACCCATGCTACTTCTACACTTGAGTCAGAAAATCCTACAACCTCCTCCCTTGAAGGCAATAATTAATAAATATTTGCTGCCTTTTTATTGACAACAAAAAGTTGTTGCCTGAGGCAGATACCTTAATTTGCTTAGGATAAGGCCAGCCTGGGATGCAGACATCATCCCATATATATTTTAAAAAACGAGAGTGCTGTTATTATCCACTCCACATGGATTCACACAAACTGCATCTACCTATCAAAATGCCTATCAAAACAGAAAGGAGAGGCTCTAGTTTTCAGTGCAGTTTTAAGCACAATTTAACATTTAAGAATCAGCAAAAATCTTAAAAGAAATATATCTTTTTATCTTGGATTGTTGCACTGCCCTAAAGGGAGGATATCATTATTTGAATTTCTCTCTCACCAAACAGCAGCCCATTGCCTATTTCTTTACAACAGCCATCCTGCCATTTCTTCAGCTATCTCAAAGCATCATATGGGTATTCTCAGTTTAGGCTGAGTTTAGGTGGAATATGAGTCACCCAATGAGCTCCATCACTGAATGGGAATTCAAACCCAGGTCTCTCAAGTCTTAGTCCAACACTCCAATCACTATGCCGTTCTCACTCAGCAGCCTAACCAATCTGGAGCCAAGAACCCAACCAGGATTCTAAACTCCACTTTATGGAAAGGAAAGCATCCCTCTGGTTAAAAAGTTAAGCATTCAAAGGCAAACTCTACATGCAAAGAGGCAAAGCTGCTTCTTGTCTTTTTTTTACTTATAGAAGCCAAACCAGCAAACTTCAGCAGGAATTTCAAAGGATTTTCTGTGTGACACACTTTGTTCTTGTTGTTACATGACACTTAGCTTGCTTATAATGAATTGTGACCAACATTCCCTCTAATTTTCTGGAGCACTAAGCGGGGGCTCCATCCCGTGCCACAACTAGAAGCAAATGGGCAGCAACAGTGGCTTGGCTGCATCGCCCAATACAGTGCTGCACGCCAGCGTGGCTTAGAGTGAAGGTTGATTGTGACCCTCATAGGGTTTTCAAGGTACTGTATATGAAATGTTTAAGGAATGATTCACCACTGCTACCTATCCAATGTGTTTTTATGGCTGAACGGGGATTTGAACCCAGGCCTCTGAAGCCTTCCTCAACATTCTGTCCACTACAACTGCCATGGTTCCCATGTCACACACTTCCAACTCTTTTTTACAGTTGTGAAAGATACCCATTTCAGCTCCTAATATGATGGCATATGAAAGAGCTACTTTCATAAAGCAAACCTCTCCAGTGTTGGATAAACCTAATCAGTAAGATGGCAATCACAATTATTTTTTTCCTTTCTTTTCTTAAAAAACAAAAGCACTCATTAAAAGAGGTAATTTCATATCTGAAAGTTTTGGCAGTTATGGACAGTAACTGCCAGTGTAGTATAAACAGGACAGGAAAAATAAAACTGAGTTACAAGACACTTAACTTTTCTGAATTGGCTGTTAAATGAGACAATAGTCTACAAGATGCCGTCTGCACCATCTCATTAATAAAATTCCAAGTTGTTTTCAGCAATTATGTGCAATCATTGTCACGTTATCACTGGCCAAGAAACATCCCTCGCTGTAGGCTTCAAACACATAATTATAATCTCAGAATGCCAAGGAAATCATCCTGTATGCAGAGAAGACATGGAGCTGCATCCCACTGATACAGGAAAACATATCAGCAAGAAAGAAATTTCATTATGCAAGGAACCTGCTGTGAAAAAGAATCTCCGCATTGTTTTTGCAAACCTTTAGTCAGAGATGTTCCTGTCCCTGCCCCCAGGTTGTGCATCAATGACTAGAGACTGCAACCCCTGCAGACCACTCTGTTCACCCAGATAGCAGGGACCCAACTTCACTTCCCACCACTGCCTGTCTCGTTCACCATTTCCACTACTGAAGAAAAGCCATTGCATCCGCTCCCTTTAAACCTTTATTTCTAGGTGACTTGCTTTAGGGAAACTTGGGAGGTAAGAAAACAAAAGAATAGTGATATCAACAAGGTGCTTCAAGAAGACAGTGCACTTTCTTTAAGACAATTTCTATGCAGGACACTTGTGACTCATATTGTACAATCTTCTCACCATTTTCTTTATTGGGCAAAAGTCTCTATGCAAAGACTACGTGCAAAATTAGGAAACCAAGATACCTGAAACTTGGCCTGTGCACTAGGGAAACTCAGGGGTGTGTGTGTACATTTGGGGGCTGATTTTCAAAATACGTTGGCCAGTAACCTATTCAATACTTACATGCGGACCGCTCCAGCTGAGGAAGCTGATTATAATAACTGCATGTCACCAAGTACGTAGATTCTGACTTATAGCAAACCTTTTCAGGTTCTAAGTAGAGTGTACTCAAAAGTGGTTTACCATTCCCTTCTTCTTGGAGGCACTCTGGAACTGTGCAGCTTGCCCAAGACCACACAGGCTGGTTCTACTCACAGGAAGCGCAGTGAAGAATCAAATGTCCAATCTCTGCTACGGCAATCTAAAGAGGTGCCATCTATGGTCAAGTCATGCAAACATGTACAATCACACTGGATCACGACGGCAGTTTCTGCAACTGGAGCTCTGGGTATACAAATACTGAACAGGATACTGGCCATCAATTCTAAGTAATGTAAACGAGTCTGTGTTTTTCTAGCCCTACAGAACCATCTCCAGAAACCTTGGGGGCACATTTCAGTGATCACTGCATAGTTCTGCTGTCAATAAAAACAGAAGCAACAGTAATTCAAAAGATGGAGTTACAATACTGCCCCTACCTCCTGTGGGATTACCCCCTCACTTTCATGGAATGGGTAGACCACCCTCTCAGCAGGCTTTATAGGTACATCACCACACTTGGTACCCTTAGAAGCCCCAATAGGCATGTCTCGTTCTCTCAGAAGAACAAGCAGGGTGGGCACAATGGGTTAAATTCTGACAGTTGTGTAAAATTGCTGGTAGGCTTGGGTGTATCAAACAGATTATGACCAGTGCAGAGCCAAGTCTCAAGCTTTAAAACAAAATACTGAAGCTAGTGAAAATATACAATTGTGAACAGATTCTAAAAACAGAAACAGAAGATTATAAAGCAGCTCTCAGAATAAACAACCAGCTGGTGATAATAGGCACAATGTAAATCTCCAGTCCAATTTCTCTATGCAGAGAAATCTATTCATTCTTAGAATCTCGTTCTGCAAAATTTCAGCTGATGTGTTGTTGGTGCTGGATTGAAGGATTCACTGCTCAAAACACAGCAGGGGATAGTTCTAAAAGTGTCTTCTCCCTCCCCAACAGTTTCTTGGTAACTTTTTCCGCAGTGCCATTGTCCAAACACTTTCTAGACACCAGCATATGTTCAGATTTTCCAAACCCTGGATGATCTCTAGTTCTACAAATCCTAGCATCACTGACATAAGCTCTTTATCATGGTTACTGCAATAAAAATGGCAATAACATTAATGCCCCACTTGGCTGAACTTGCTGTCCAGAAATTAGAAACAAGACTTCCATTACAGATTCCCAAAGATATAGTTCTCTGGATAGGAGACTCACATGCATATGAATGATCCCAAGTAGAGATTGGCATGAACCACTGTTTGGGCACAGTTTGTTTCCCTGTCGAACAGCTGATTCATGGTTCAGCGTCCCGCCTCCTCCAGCGGGAGCTCATTCAGCAGCAGAGTCTGGAGGAGGCAGGGTGAGGTGCTGCTGCTGAATGGGCATCTGCTGGAGGGGGTGGGGTGCCGAACTGCAGATCAGTTGTTCAGCCAGGAAAGGACCCATGCCAAACCAGCAGTTCATGTCTATCGTCACTACAATTCCTCCTCCAAGGAATTGCAGTGACCTGGGATCATTAGGGAGATAATCTGAATATACCTAGATAACGTATCTACTAGTGGTGTATTTCTTTCAAGCCAAAACTTGAAAATTAATTAGTTAAAAGTATGTGTTAGAAATTATGAAAGTGCCTGTATGAATACAACAGGAGATGGGATGATTAAAGAATATGAAAGAGCAAAAATCAGAGCTTTTCACTGACACCAGGGCTCTTTTTCCTTCATGAAATTATAAAAGTATTAATCCAGATTAGCCCCATACCCTTGTATTTCACCCCTCTTCCTTCCCACAGGAATGCTTCGTCTAAATCTTTTCTTCCTGTTCTTTTTCATATTCATCTCATTTTCTGTTTCGTTTAAAGAAGCAAATTTTCAGCCACTCTAATTTTGCCAAAAAAACTACATTCAATTGTAGCAGTTTAGCTGTCTGTACTAGCCAGCTTAATAATAGGCCTCTACAACTTCTGCAATAAGAAAAAGAGCCCCTCCAACAGAGGGCATGTCAAAATTGCAGAGGGCTTATCAAACCTACTATTTTTAATAAATGAAACTCTTGTTCATGTTACATTTGAAACATTATTTTTCAATTATGAGATTTT
Source organism: Intellagama lesueurii (assembly GCA_037013535.1). Taxonomy (NCBI): domain Eukaryota; kingdom Metazoa; phylum Chordata; class Lepidosauria; order Squamata; family Agamidae; genus Intellagama; species Intellagama lesueurii. The sequence goes on along the minus strand of JBAJHW010000001.1, from coordinate 299,773,302 downwards.
TACAGATTTTTTTTCTGGCATTTGCCTAAATATGTAATGAAGCTAGCATTAATGTGTTAAACCTAACATGCTATTATCAAACTCTGTTTCAAACTACATTCAGCTAGGTAGCCAGTGAGAGATTTGAATGATGGGGACCCCAAAATCCATTCCCACTTACCCTTCTGAGATTGAGACAGTTTATCTTCCATGCAATTTTAGACCCAAATAATTTGTCATTATTTCTTCTCTGTTATCGAAGTGTCCTTCACTGGAAGGACAGATCCTGAAGCTGAGGCTCCAATACTTTGGCCATCTGATGAGAAGAGAAGACTCCCTGGAAAAGACCCTGATGTTGGGAAAGTGTGAAGGCAAGAGGAGAAGGGGACGACAGAGGATGAGATGGTTGGACAGTGTCATCGAAGCAACCAACATGAATTTGACCCAACTTTGGGAGGCAGTGGAAGACAGGAGGGCCTGGTGTGCTCTGGTCCATGGGGTCACGAAGAGTCGGACACGACTAAACAACAAAATCGAAGTGAACAATTCACAGATGTGCCTGCTGGTAATATTGTCGGGGGATATGCAATCTGATATATGCACAGAGGATCTGCCTTAAGTGAAGCCACATAGGGTTGGCCCCCTGAAGCTTGGATCTTGATTGTTCTTCTGACAGTTGTGAGAAGAGAGTATCTCCTATTATATATATGTTTCTGGAGCATTAATCTCTATGTTGATTTAGTTCATGTTTAGAAAATAGTTGAGGATAGTCTGCTAGTTGGAGCTACAGGAGATCTGACTGGAACTAAACATTTCAACTGGAGCACCAAGTTCTCAATGACTTAAAAACCAGTAACAAACCACAACTAGTGTGTGTTCATTGAATCACTGATTCAATGAACACACTGATTCCAGTGCCTGCTTTTGTTGCAACTTACTACTGGATTTCAGCAAATGTGACTGCTAAAAAAAAGACTGGTGTTCCTACCTAAATGTTTTTTGTTAAATGACCCAAAAAAGCTGTTGAGTTGCATGTGGAGGATTTACAACATAATACCATCCAGACGCACAGTTTTCACCTTCCGAATCTCTATATTACATGTCTGTACTTAGTTTTAAAGCTTTTTTTGATCCTCTAAAAAAGCAGCAACTTTAACTTCTTTTACTAGCTGTACTGCATTTATTACATGGGATTGGAAACCTCACAATGACTAATTAATTGATTTGCACAAAATGATTGATTTCATGCTTTTCTTACTTGTCAAAGTAATCATCCTGCCTGTCACTTTGGGTTTTGTTTTTTGTTTTTTAAATGATGCCATTATGCCTCCATTATCCCCAATGGAAACACATTACCAACAGGGTCAATATTTGTAACATATTACTCCCAAATTCCAAATTAGGTTGGACCTAGAAAAGACTAGATGATTTGTATCACTGTTGGTATGGTTTGGTTCGAATCAAATTACAGCATCCACACGTTTCTACTTAGGTCGATGCATCCTGCCCCTTTAAGAGCTGTCCCACTCTTTTCTGGCACAGGACGAGGGGCTTCACGGTTCTTTGGTATGATTCAGCATGCTTCTAATTATCCTATTGTGTAGTCTGTTTAGATGGCTAGTTTGCACCCAAATGGAGCTGTGGGTGGCGTTAACTAAGAAGACACCCCTGTGATGTATTAGGTTAATTCTGACATTAAAAGGGAGGACAGAGAAACTCCCTTCTCTATTTCTGTCTCTCTCTCTCTCTTTTTTTTTTTAAAAATATTTTCCTAACCGATGCAGTCGATAATATGCTAGGTTGATGCATTGCAATTTCAATCAGATACTTACCTTTGTTTAACAACAACAAAACGGGAAGTTACCACAGTCCACTGAACAACATCCATGGGAAAAGGTGGGGAAGGGGGCTAGTTGGCTCCAAGGGCTCTGCCCCCAACAAGGCAGCACAGCCCCAGCAGAGCCCCAGCTGAGGAGAAAGGTGGGAAAAGGGGGTTACAATCTCCCCAACCTTCACCCCAATGTTTTCCGTCACACTACCACTGTCTTCCACTGCTGTTGTGATTGCCTCCTTACTCATGAGTAAACCAGGTAAACATACATAAACCTTGCATATGAGTAAACTAGCTATCAGAAGACCTATGTGGGCCCTTCTCATGGGAGAATAAACATCTCCAGTGTGAATAGAAGGCTCCTCAAGTGAGAGATCAAAGTAAATCACACTGAAGATAAGAACTACTGCAGCATGAACCAGACTGCAGGGAGTTCCCCTGTCTGGACAGGCCCTAATACAAAGAGAACAAAGGCTTAATTCTGACAAACTTTTTGGTTATTCAGTAGAAGCTTCAGGGAGGCTCCTCAACCCTTAACTAATGTTACACCCAAGCAGCTACTCAGCACAATATTCAAGACAAAAGTATATATAAATTGGTTCAGTTAATGTTTGACCTCACTGAACTGGTAGGCAAACAGAGATGCTTCAGGATTGATTGTTTTTCTTGTGTTGTTGTTGTTACATGCCATCGAGTTGCCTTAAACTTGTGGTGACCCTATGAATAAGATATCTCCAACATGTCCTCTCCTCAATAGCCCTGCTCAGCTCTTGTAAATTCAAGCCTGTGGATTCCTTTCGGGAGTCAATTCATCTCACATTTGATTTTCCTCTTTTCCTGTTGCCTCCAATCCTTGCCAGCATTATTGTCTTTTCCAGAAAATACTGCCTTCTTATTATGTGCACAAACTGGGACAGCCTCATTTTCATCATTTTTGCCTCCAGATATAGTCCAGTATTGATTTGCTGTAGGACCCACTTGTTCATCTTTCTGGCAGTCTGCAAAGCTCTCCTCCAGCACCATATTTCAAATGAATCGGTTTTTTCCTAGTCTGCTTTCTTCACTATCTAGCTTTCACACCTATACAAAGTGATTAGGAATACAATAGTATGGGTGATCTTGGTTTTGGTCTCCAGTGACACATCCTTACACTTGATTATCTTTTCTAATTCCTTCATTGCTGCCCTTCCAAGTCTCAGTCTCCTTTTGATTTCTTGGATGCAGTTTCCATTTGGATTGTATGCAAAATCTTAAACCATTTCAATTCATTCAATGTCAACATTAAAGTTGCATAGTTCTGTAGTCATGATTTTTTCTTCTTCGTGTTCAACTGCAGTTCTGTTTTGGCACCTTCTTTCACTAAAAGTCATTTCAAGTCATTCCTTCTTCTGCCAATAAAATGGTGTCATCTGCATATCTTAGATTATCGGTGTTCCTTCCAGTAATTTTCACTCCTCCTCAGTCTGAATCTAATGCAGCTTTCCATACGATATGTTCTGCGAACAGACAGATCCAGATCAATCTGTTTTTCTTACTATGGCCTTTTTGGCCAATTAAAAGTTACACCTTTAGGTTAGCAGGCTATACAGTAAGGTAGATACTTGCAGGATTTTTCTAGACACAGAGAAATATTCCTTTTAATGAACTCAAGCACGAAATACAGACACTGGGTGTCTTCTGTACCTTTGCACCTTAATTCCATAGCTTTAACTATGTTCGGACTCCTGTTTTACCACTGAGATTAATCAGCCAGGGTGACAGTAATTCAATAAATTAAAAGCACATGGAAAAAGTAAATAAATCTAAAACATATAAACAAAGAGCCAACATATCTGAAGCTTCTCTGCAACTGCTTATAAACCAGGACATGATACAAGGCTCTGATCTGAAAGGGGAAGATTAAGAAAGTAGCACATGGGCACATCATGGCCCATTCAAGACCCAATAAGCCATGGTTTGTCAGCTCAGAATTGTGACATCTGAATGGGCTACTATATAAAAAGAGGTCCAAATAAAAACGAAATGATAAAACTAATTTTGAAAGTTCACTCACTTTTGACAGGCTTGTCAAAATTCTGTAGTCCAATAAATACCTCTAGACCACCTTACCACAAACACATTGAATATCAGATCACAAAAAACGTCCCAACTCAGACCCCAAGCCAGTAGAACAGTGTGCAAATCAGCTGAAAGAGGTAATAAGTTAAACTGTATATTTGGAAGCAGGGTAATAAACTGTGGGTTCTTGATCAGAACTAACTAGCAGAAGTACAGCACTAAAAGTAAAGTGGTACTTTTCTTAAAGGTAAAGGTTCCCCTTGACATTTCAGTCCCCTTGACATTTCAGTCCAGTCGTGTCCAACTCTAGGGGGCGGTGCTCATCCCCGTCTCCAAGCCGTAGAGCCAGCGTTTGTCCGTAGACAGTTTCCGTGGTCATGTGGCCAGTGCGACTAGACACGAAACGCCATTACCTTCCCACCGTGGTGGTACCTATCTACTCGCATTTACATGCTTTCGAACTGCTAGGTTGGCAGGAGCTGGGACAAGCGATGGGAGCTCACTCCATTGCGTGGATTCGATCTTACGACTGCTGGTCTTCTGACCTTGCAGCACAGAGGCTTCTGCAGTTTAATCCGCAGCGCCACCACGTCCCTTACTTTTCTTAATTGTCTGTAAAAGTAACAAAGGCTCAAAGTTACAAGCTGGCTTGAACCCACATATTTCGAGTAAACTGGATTTTGGACTGGGTGCTCAAACACTCCAGCTTAATTAGTTTATGCACCACAGCCTGGGATAATTCACAATTGTTTAAAAGAATTGGGCTGTAGTAGAGACGTTTAGGGGAAATTTGCCATTAAAATCACTGTTTGAACATTATGCTTGAACATAATGACCTCTTTCACATTTTGCTCTAACTGAAATGACTGATCCTCATTCCTTAGAATGTAAAGAATCAGAAGTGTATTCAGCAGTCAATATATTTATTGAGATGTTTTCCTTAAACTGTTCTTTTAAGGAAGTGAAGTTTGGGAACTCAGAAACAGCTTCAATTAATCTTTGTTCACTTACAGAAATTTGTTGCTACTTGCTATATTCGGACGTTGTTCCTCTATCTGTTGCCTTATAACGCTAGCCTTTTGAAACTCTTTGCTCCATTACATGAAATGTTAATATAATCATTCACTCACTTGTCAAACTCCTATTATTACCTCTCTTGTAAAGTAGTTTTCCTATCAGCTACTAAAGGTTTTGCTTCATGCTTCTGACTACCCCCAGGGAAATTTGGTTGCTTCAAAAAGTTAACTGCTTAATTAGCTCTCCAACAACCACCCTGTCGCAAACATTTCATACACTTTATATCTGAACTCAACTCTCCTGATTCAAAAAATGTAAAAGGATCTGGAGAACAATTAAAGAAATTCCATTGTATTCTAAGAATTCTATCTTAATCTTAGCAATTCCAAATAGCAATATAGTCTGTAATACTTTACATGTTTCATTTATTTTTCAAAAGCAGAATTGGAACTGTGTGAAATAAATTTTACAAGTAGTATAAATAATCTCTTTTATACTAACTTTAAAGAATTATTTCACATATAATACCAAGTGTTAAAAAGTATATTATTATTTGAAATGTGTTAAGATTAAATTAGAATTCTTAGAATTGCTTGTCTAATCAGATTTTCAGAGACAACTGTTCCCTATGACACCAGGTTCAAACAAATGTCTGTGTTCTACAAGCTACTGAAAACCAATGTGGTATAGCAGATAGAGTGTTAGGACAAGACTCAGAAGACATGTTTGTCCATGGAAACGTACGGGAGTGTGTGTGACAATGGTAAATTCACTCCTTGACTGCATCACATACTCGGAAAACTCTATTAGGGCCATTATATATTGGAAGTGACCTAATGGCACATAACAAGAACAATAACGTATGCTAAGAGGGTAAGCCTGGTCAAAAATAAACAAAAAAGAGATGGACCTGAAGAGCTACCCACCTGTAATTTCTTTGTACATAAAAGAAATCAGGTTTATCTGGATTGGGTTGTTTTTGTTTTGTTTTCCTTCCCTAGTTTGAGTTATTTTCACCGTTCCAGATGTTGTTCCTTGAATGTTGGGGACCACTGGAGTATGCTACGTTTAGTGATTTACTTGTGCTAGTTAGTGAATCGCATGCAGTTAAGAAATCAGTCCACCATCTTTTAGGATTTTAGGTTTAGAGAGATCTTGATCATTAATTAATTTTAACTGAATTGCATAATGTTTTCTTTGTGGTATTGGGTTCTTTGTTGTTGTTTAGTCCTTAAGTCGTGTCCGACTCTTCGTGACCCCATGGACCAAAGCATGCCAGGCCCTCCTGTCTTCCACTGCCTCCCGGACTTTGGTCAAATTCATGTTGGTAGCTTCGATGACACTGTCCAACCATCTCGTCCTCTGTCGTCCCCTTCTCCTCTTGCCTTCACACTTTCCCAACATCAGGGTCTTTTCCAGGGAGTCTTCTCTTCTCATGAGATGGCCGAAGTATTGGAGCCTCAGTTTCAGGATCTGTCCTTCCAGTGAGCACTCAGGGTTGATTTCCTTCAGAATGGATACGTTTGATCTCCTTGCAGTCCAGGGGACTCTCAAGAGTCTCCTCCAGCACCACAATTCAAAAGCATCAATTCTTCGGTGGTTGGGTTGTTTAGATATGCCTTTTTAAAATTGTCAACTGCCCAGAGTAGTGCTTGTCACCAAATCAGGCAGTATACAAGTATATGAAATCTATCTATCCAGCTATCTATCGGAATCTTGGACCTCCAGGTCCAACTTCAGTCTTCAGTTCACTACAAAGCCAGGATGCCTCTCAGGCTGCGGTCACACCTGCAAAATGCTTCCAATTTACTCCTCATGAATTTCAAGTTTGTTTTTTGTCTTCAGACAACGCATGGCCATTACTGAATCTTTTGTTCCCCCTCCATGCTATCTCCGCATCAAATCCAGCCTGCTGGGAGGCTTCTAGTATATTTGTTCCACATTTCATCGCACATTACATCCGAAATTCCATCATTTGTGCACTACAAAAACTATTCGTTTTCATTAAATCTGGTGTGCAGTCAACACCCCCACAGTTGTCGTTCCAGTCCCTTTGTTTGTTTGTTTGTTTGTTTGTTTGTTTGTTTGTTTGTTTGTTTGTTTGTTTAAAATTCAAACTGGAGTGTTGGCATGTTGGTATACTTCTGTCAAAGATGACTTTAGTCCTCAAGGGGTGGGTTTCTATAAGGAATTGTGAATCCCAGAGGACTGAAAAGGAGAAGGAAGATCAGTGACGATGGCGGAAGTAAAAGGCTATCCGAGAATAAGCATGTGGAGCATCATTCTCCCTACTGTCTTTCGACCGCCACAACATTGAGGATAACACAGCGCGGAAACAGGAAAAAGTGCCTCAGATCAGTGTGTGGCCAGCAAGGACATTTTGCCAACATAGCGATGTACCCACACACATTTTTTTAAAAAAGAGAGGGGGGGAAAGAGGGCAGAAAAATGCACAAAAAGAGGAAGGCATTTGTCCTGCTGCAGGGGTGTAGATGAATATACCACATCTAATTTACCTTTAAAAAGCGGAATGGTTTAAAAATGTGTGAACCACTATCATGGGATATTTGTCACATGACTGCAGCACACAACTCTACAGGAAGCAGAATATGTGAGAAAATGGGGGGGGGGGCATTTCTACAGTGTGACTGCAGCCTCAGTTTTGTTACTGATAACTTTTTTCCCGCTTGAGATAATAAAAAGATGGAGGCTTGGTTGATCTATTCTAAATTATTTCTATACTTTTATTCATCAGAGAATTTCACTGTGGTTCAAAAGCTGACACAAGCATTGATAACGATAGAAAAGGTTAATTCAGTATATAAGCAGCAGCAAAAATCCCAAGAGGGAACAGCAGTGACCTGTCTATCTTAATATCAGCCATTATCATCTGTTGTAACGATTAAAATAGCCACAAAATCATCCCCTAATTGGAAACCTAAATATCATCTATGTATGTATATACGTCTGGAGACTTCTATTGTAAGGAAAGTAGCCAAGACCAAAGACTCAAAAGAAAGCTGAGAATCAGCAATCTATAAATGAGATCAACGCACACACAAAGATGAAAGCTAAGATCTAAATCATGTTGAGAGAAGCCTGGAAATACTACAGAGCAAGACTGTCTGAGCAAGCTTTCTGATTGCCAATCAATAAGGAAGCTTAGAAATGTGACATGAACCGCCTGATCCTACTCACAGAAAAACAAATAAGACAATTAAAGGGAAGCTTCTGTAAGCCATTGCTATAGAATAATTCATGTTTAAATTTAGAAGCTCGAAAGCAAGTTAGACAAGGTTAAAGAAGAAGTGAAGACATAGAGGAGGTGGGAAATTCATGATCTTGTTCTGCCAAAAGAAATAGTATAGTAGTATGAGTAGTGGGAGGAGCAGCAGCAGCAGCTGCGAGGAGTGGGGGACATGGAAGGAGGATCTCTGTGAACACATACATGCAAGCATCCCCTGGGCCACATTGGTACCCTGTCGGTTGATTCTTCCCCTCTGGAAGCACCACTGGATTGCTTCTGACATAAACCAATGAGCAGCTAGTAGTATATTAAAGATGGCTTTACGTAGCTTTTCCTTGGAAGGAACCACCATTTGTGTCCTTTAATTTAAAAAAAAGCTTCAAATAAAACATAAAAGCAGAGAAAGAGCATTGTAATTATTTGCTTCTTTCTTCCTTTCTCCTGCCTGTTTTATTTCTATAGTGTGACTGTATGGAGAAAGGTAGGTCAGGTCAACCATCAAAAAGAGGGTTTTAACGAACACCAGGCATTCTCTCTAGCCAGACGGCATGTCCTCCCCGCTGCAATGCGGGAGGGGAGACACAGAAAGACCCTTACGTCAGAGCGTTTTTGTCCCTGTAATGCAGGTATGGTCAAAACCATATAACATGTAATGTTTTCTTAACAGTTTTACCAGGAAATACAAATTAAGTTTATTCCTGCTCAGTTTAGAATTTATTTATTTATTTATTAGATTTCTATCCCGCCCATTTAGACAAAGTCTACTCTGGGCGGGTTCCATTAAACATCATAAAACAATTAAAGCAGTTAAAACAATTCAAGTCAATAGTGTTAGTAATGCTCAAGATGGGAAAGTCAATAAATTATAGTATAAATAAAGTCAAGTATTGACAGGAGGGAAGGCCTGCCTAAAGAGCCAAATTTTTAATTGGCTCTTAAAAACAGCCTGAAAGAAGGCTTTCAGGCTATTCAGATTCTGAGACTGTTTAAAAGGTACTCATAGGACTCAATCTGCAAACGACAGGTTCCTGTGCAAGGTTTTTTACAGCCACCGGTAGAATTCAAGGAGACATTAATTGTGTAGTTTTGAATCACTGTGAAATGTCTTTATTTATCTAAGACTTGGACCACTAGTAACATATCTTTGATACTTGCAAATTCTGTAATGCGAGTTGTGCTGGTCGTCCCCTTATTAGTAAATGAAAACGAAACAAAACAAGCAGGACTTGCAACAGCAGTGTCCCTGTAGGGATTGTCCATGTTCACAATTCCAGCCAGCCAGCCTTGCCCTTCCCTAGGACAGCGGAAAACTTGCCAGAAAAGTTGGCAAGAACAAAAGCTGAACGGTTCAACCTTACTTGCCAGACACAGAACATTGCAGGTAGCAATGAAAGTCACTTTCTTTTCTTTTTTTTCTCTTTCTTTTACTGCCAAGAGCTAAATTACTTTTCTAGCTCCTTTTCCCCACTAATGAAGAAAAATAAATAAATAAATAAATAAATAAATAAATAAATAAATAAATAAATAAATAAATAAATAAATAAATAAATAGGAATATCTATATAGAGAGAGAGAGAAAAATATATATATTCTCTTTTAATTAACATTATAGCTGGGATCAAAAGTAGAAATTTTTATGAAAAATACAAAGGCTGGACAAGTTTTAAACTAGCCAGGTGGAAAGCTTAATCCCGGTCAATGGGAGGTTGCTGATAACCATCAGCTCATTTCACATAAGTCATTAAACACCCATTAGAATGTAATTAGTTTTTTATCACTATGGACCTGTGCTGACCTGAGAGAGAATTTGAGTCCTGGCCCCGAGCACATTGTGAAGTCTCTGAATAGTTCAGTTTACCTCTGTTCTTAGACGCTAGATTTCAGCCTTAGGTATGTTGCTTATGATGGACAGAATGCACAGACACCTTGATTCTGCTCATTCACTGACTAGATCCACGTCAGGCTGGGTTTTTGGCAGTTATCAGATATGGAAAAATTTGGATGAGAAATAGAAATTACTGGTACTATGCAGTGGACAGAGTGGCAGACTAGGCCTCAGGAGACCTGCGTTCAAATCCCCACTCAGCTAAACAAACTCACAAGAAGGTGGCACTGGTAAAAACACTCTTTAAGTATCTCGCATACCTTGAAAGCCCTATTAAAGTCACCGTAAGTTTGTGTGTGGCTTGATGGTACATAACAGCAACAACCAGGTGTTGTAATAACTGAAGCATACTGTATATAACTTGAACACAAGGATGGGTATGTCCTGTATATATAACAGATGAAGAAATAAAAATAAACAGGGAAAAAGGAAGGAAGGAAGGAAGGCCCAGAAAGTTCCCCTGTGTACTTTGGAGACATTGTAATACCATACTTTGAAGGGCTCCCACCACCTCTGGGGTCCCATATTACTTCTCCCAAACTTTTTAAAAACTGGCCATTAGAGGGCATGGAGGAGCTCTTTAAGTTAAAGTTTAAAAAGAATCTAAACACATTTTAGATTCAACAAAAAACTATTGTAGTGACATCAAACTTTTATCTAAAAAAATATTTTAACAAGTAACTTAGCCTCTTTGCTTATGCCCCATACCAACTAAGATCTCACCTTCTGGCTACCAGGAAACCTGAAAAAGCCTCTCCAGCTCACTGAGATCATCCACCCTTGCCATAAGTACAGATACCAACATTTGTTAGAGATAAAGAAAGGACAGAGGTCAAAGTTGGGGTATCAAAGACTTTTAATAACTTGAAAATTATTTCTTTTTTCCCCCTTTTTTTTTCGTGAAACAGTGTCTAGAGTTTTTACCATTTTAACAAAAATTAGCCAGGGAAGTGGCTGAGGGAGAATTATTTTTTCAGTTGCATCTGGTCTATGAACTGCAAGGCAGCTCTCCCTGGTCTAAGTCACCCAGAGCCAGGCTTCAATGAAATTTGATGTAAGGGGAACCGTTTATAGTTATTCCCAAGTGTGTATATGTGTGGTTTGTTTGTTTTTATTAAATACACATGGTGTGTTTTATTTTGTTTGCTTTTGTATGTGTGTTTTGTTAAATGCACATAGATGAATGCCCACATACATACCACCTTTTTGCCTCAGAAATATTTGGCATTGCTTATCCCAGTAAACAGTAAGAAACAAGAACTAAAATAATTTTTTTAAAAACCAGGTAGTATATGGCAAATTATATAAAAACTGTTTAACAAGCAGTCAGGCTGAAGAACAAATACATGAGCAGACCATCAGCTGACCAAAGAAACCAGTGTGAACAGCTGAGTGCATATGCAGGTCTTCAGTTTTGACCAAAAAAACACAAAAATCAGCAGGGAGAGGACCAGATGGGTCTCTGAGGATTGCACACAGCTAGGAAGACCTACAAAGCAGGCCCTTTTGTATGATCCTCCTAAATTAAATGCAGATGAAGGCAAAATACACAATGCAACAAAATGCTGCAAATCTTTAGTAACAGAAGAAGGCATTATTCAGAATGGGCAGATTAATTATTATGTTCTGGCTTGAGACAACAGGAGTCTACAGTAGGGAGTGCAGAACCTTTGGTCTGACAGATGTTTCAGATTACAGCTTCCATAATCCATCACTGTTGGCCAATTTGGCTGAGACTTCAGGGAGCCAACATCCAAAACATATCAGGACCATAGGTTCCTTGTGCCTGCACTTCAAGAACCAAGAAGGGACAAAACTAAGAAATATACAAAGCAGAAACTTTGCTTAGAAGCTGCTTATACTTATCAGAACTAGAGATGCACACAAACTGCAGTTCGTGCCGATTCATTTAGCAGCTGAACAGGTCTTTGGTGCTTCAAAGCCCCACCTACTTTGGCGGGTTCCCACTCAGATGCAGCACCCAGAGGAGGTGGGGCAGGAAACTCAGGCTGCTGCTTCTGAGTGGGCACCCACTGGAGGAGGCGTGGCTTTGAATTTCCGAATACTTGTTCAGCCATTAAATGAACTGGTGGTTCATGCACATCTCTAACCACAACACACAGCATAGCTTCCTCAGACGATCTAAGTAGGCAACATGATATGAAAGGAAACAGTCATTTAGGTGCTCTTTTGTCCCTAATCACCATTCAATTCAAAAGCAATGACCAAAATTTCAAAGTGAACTTGGAAACAGACCAAAAGCTAATGAAGGTGGTACACAAGAGAAGTCACTTGCTATGAATTACCATCTCCAATCTGAAGTTTCACAGCTGTTTTCTGGACTACACACACTTTATAGACACTCGTCCATTCAATTCCACGTGGCTCCATACACAACACAGTAATTCTTGTTGCAATGATTTCTGCTGCTAGCACTTGTATGGTGTATTTTATTTCCACCAATTTACTCATTACTGGTTGGGTTTGCAATGTGGAGACTCCTCAGAAAAGTCTTGATTTTCAGTTTCACTTTGGTTGTCCACACCCTCTGGTGCTCTCTAAACCCTCCTGAGTTGACAGGAAGGGTGAGATGGAATTGCTGGATAGTGTAGTGGCTTAGGCATCTGGCTCCGGAGACAGAGGCTGGGAGTTCAATTCCCCACTGTTCCTCCCTGAGAGGGGTTGGACTTGATAATCCATAGGTACAGCTCTGCAGTTCAAAGATAATCATGATTCCCTGGTTGTCGCATCAAACACGTTGGGGGGCATAGGGCTAATGCAGCTACAATAGAGACACAAATCAGATGAGCAATGGGAACTTTCTCCAACCCTTAAACGAAAGCGCTATGTCCTGAATACACATTTATTATGCAGGATTTGTTATTAATGTCTTTATAAAAATGATTTATATTTCACCTTTCTGTCTTTGTGTTGAAGAACAAAAGTCTGCCAGTTACTGGTTTTTAAGTAATATTGTTCTTGACTGAAGAGCTGTATGGGCATGCATCTCAGTCACTATGGATAGCAAAGCAACTAAAGGAACACTACTGGTACTAAACCACAGGTTGCAAAATTATTCGTGCTATCTCATAGCTCCTAAAATATCTGGTGGGTCAAATAATGTGTGGGTCAACAGTTAACCCATCAAAAATCCTGACCAGTCACTTCACTTCCTCATGGATACTTTTTAGGAAGAAGGGAGAGTAAAAATATTTTAAATAAATAATAAATATAAATAAATATCCAAGTAACCAAGGTCTGTAACTGCAGCTTGTACTTTTCCTAAAGGCAGCATACCCAGGTTTATTCCTTAAAACAACCCTGTGGGTCAGCATTCAAGCTGTGAGACAATTATGTGAGGCACCTAGTGAGCTTCATAGTTAAGCAGGGATTTGAATGTAGGCCTTCTAAATCCAAATTTATCACTCTGTGGGCTGCACTAGACACGTTCTCAATTCTCCATTACTTATTTTCTCCATGGGGTTGCATACTTTGCAGCTGTCAACAAGATAGTGGCATTGTTGAAAAGTAGTAAATTTGACAAGACTAAGCATGAAATATACTTGTTTGCAGATCAAAGATGGAGAATGTATGGCCTTCCAGCTATTACTAAACTGCAAACTTCCATAAAGGTCCACCACTGGCTATGCTGGCTGTGGCCTCTGGGAATTATAATCCAATAACATCCAGAAAGCCATACATTCTCCACATGTTTCAGACAAAAACGCCATGTGTATGTATCAGAATGTCTAACTATTTTCAGGGGAAAGGGTAATCTTCAAAAAGTTGCCTATTACTTCCATTGCTCCAAATCAGTTCTGGAAATATATCATTCAAACCACCCTTGGAAAGCTGAATAACTAATTCTGGAAATAGCTGCTGTGAATTTTTTAGGGCAACGCCTTCTTTCCCACCCTTGCTTTCTAAAGGAATATCCTGAACATGTGCCAAGGTGAAAGATCTATGACCTAAAATTATAGGTCATTTACCTAAGTTCTTTCTCCTTGCCTTTGGCAAAAATGTCCTAAAACAGCTATAAAGTTCTAATTATCCAGGTGGCAAATAGACTCTGAAGGCTAAAGTTTACCAATGGTCATAAAAACAGCTGTTAAAAAGGCAAGTAGGAAGGAAAAAAGAATGCAAAGGAAAAGGAGTGCTGGTTATCTCTTGAAGAATTCACACACACACACACACACACATTAAATAAGTCAGACAGTCTTGCTTTATACCAGGAGGGTTTTAAAAATCTGTATGTACTTATGGCAATTGTTAATCTATTTAATGTTATACATGGGTTGTCTGTAATAACAGAAGTAGTAATCAATAGGAGGTGAAGTTTAGCATTTGTCCAAAATAAAGTTGTTATTTATATATTTGTTATCCATTATTTTATCATCATTTGAGAAGCTGAGAAGTTTACATCCCAAACAGAATGTACTTGGGAGCCAGGAAAAGTTAGGTTACCTACCTGTAACCATGGTTCTTGTAGTGGTTCTCTGTGAATTCACACAAATGGGTTTACCCTGCGTCTGCGCAGGACGTTCGGAACTTTCTAGAGCTTAGAAAAAAAGCCAGACAGTTAGTCTCCCCCCCCGAGGGTATATAAGCTCCGCCTCCTCCACCTTCCTTAGTTCCCTATGTCCGCCGTAACTAGAGAGTAGGTATAATAACCTGGTATCGTGACGGACAGCGGGGAGGAAGGGAGGGATGTGTGAATTCACAGAGAACCACTACAAGAACCATGGTTACAGGTAGGTAACCTAACTTTCTTTGTAGTGGTCTCTGTGAATGCACACAAATGGGTGATTAGCAAGCTTACTCACCGGATGGAGGGCCGTCACGGTATCAGGGATGACAGGATTGCCCTTCCAAATGCAGCATCATTTTTAGCTCTGACATCGAGGCGGTAGTGCTTCGCGAACGTCAGAGGATTGGACCAAGTAGCCGCTTTACAGATGCTTTGAATATGGATACCACGATGGAGAGCGGTGGAGGTAGAAATAGCTCTGGTGGAGTGAGCTTTCAGTTGGTCCGGTACCGGCTTGTTTGCAAGTTGGTAAGCAATCTGTATGGATTGTACGATCCATCTCGATATCGTTTGAGAGGATGCGGGAGCACCCTTGTTATGTCCGTGGTAGCACACAAAAAGACGGGAAGAACGTCTAAAGTGCTTGGTTCTGTCCAGGTAGAAGGCAATAGCTCGTCTGACGTCCAGGGTATGGAGCTTGCGCTCAACCGGAGTAGACGGAGAAGGAAAAAATGTAGGAAGTATCAGCGGTTGATTCAGATGGAAGTCTGATACGACCTTGGGAAGAAAGGAGACATCCAGGTACAGAGTAACTTTATCGGGATGTATTTGTAGGTATGGAGGGTCAGATCGAAGAGCTGACAGTTCACTCGCCCTTTTAGCAGAGGTTATGGCTATTAAGAAAGACGTCTTAAGAGAAAGCAATTTCTCGTTACAGGTTGCCATGGGTTCGAATGGTGATTTGGTAAGTGCCTCAAGGACAAGTGGAATCGACCATTGAGGTACGATGGGTAGAGATGGTGGCCGGATGTTCTGCAGACCCTTAAGGAATCTTTTGACCGTGTGGTGGGAGAACAGTCTGGCGGAGCTAGATTGGGATGGCTGGTGAGCAACAATCGCAGAAATATATACTTTAACGGTAGAGTGTGCGAGCCCAAGGTTAAAAAGGTGCAGTATGAAGGTAAGTAACATTGAGAGTGTAACTGGAACTGATTGGAGACCTTTGGACTGAACAAAGTTCGTAAAAGATTTCCATTTGTTACGGTATAGGCGAGAAGTCGACGGTTTCCGAGAGCGGTCTAGAATCGCACGGAATTCGGGGTTATCCTCCACGCCGTCAGGTGAAGAGACTGGACATCTGGATGGAGAAGAGCCCCGTCGTTCTGGGACAGCAGAGATGGTATTGGAGGTAAGTGGAATATTTCCTCCGTTATTCCCTTGAGATGGGCGAACCAGGGTTGTCGCGGCCACCATGGAGCGATGAGTATTGCATTCGCTTGGTATTGAATGATCCTGACTATTGTCTTGAGGAGCATCGGTATGGGAGGAAACAGGTAAGTGAGTTCTCCCGACCACGGTATGAGGAAAGCGTCTCCTAGTGACGCGGTGTCCCTGCCTGCTCTGGAGCAGAACCTGCGGGCACTTGGTGTTGCGGTGAGATGCAAAGAGGTCTATGGTGGGTTGACCCCCATCGACGACATATGTCTTGGAAAACTGTCTCGTTGAGGGACCATTCGTGCATCCTGGTGCGGAGCCTGCTGAGGTGGTCCGCGAGACAGTTGTCTTCGGAAGCGATGTGAATCGCTTGTGGAAAAATATGATGGATACGGCACCATTCCCAGAATCGTATGGTGATATGGAGAAGCGGTAGGGATTGAGTCCCACCCTGTCTGTTGACATAGTGCATAGCTGTGGTATTGTCTGTGACAAGCTGCACTGCTTTTCCCTGTATATGCGGAAGAAAGGCTCGAAAAGCCTTCATGATGGCGAGCAGCTCGAGTTGATTTATATGGAGAGATCTCTCTCTCATTGTCCATATACCGTGAATCCGCAGCTCTTGGCAGTGAGCGCCCCAACCAGAAGGGCTTGCGTCCGTCGTAACCTGTATGGACAGGAAAGGAGGTTGAAAGGGTCTGCCCTTTGACAGATTGCGTGGAATTGTCCACCAGATGAGTTGCTTTGCTACATAAGATGTGACGTGCAACTTTTTCCTTGGGTAGTCCGTTAGAGGGTTGAACTGGCCAAGGAACCAGGACTGGAGTGGACGCATTTTGAGCTTGGCATGAAGAACGACTGCCGTTGTGGATGACATGAGACCCAAGAGACGTTGGGTGTCGAGTGCGGTGACGGTAGCCAGCGGTTGAAACCGCTGTATTGTGGCTCGAATCCTTTGGATTCTTTGGTAGGGTAGAAACGCTCGTGCTTGGGTGGCATCTAGTGTTGCTCCTATGTAGTTGACCAACTGAGATGGTATCAGGAGAGATTTTTCTTGATTGATTACTAGACCGAGTTTGTTTAGGGTCTCGAGAGTGGTATTTGTGGCAGCGATGGCCTCGTGGTAAGATTCGGCCACCAGGAGCCAATCGTCGATATAAGGGAAGAGCTTTATTCCCTTGGTACGGAGATGGGCCACTACAGGGGCCATGCACTTGGTGAATGTCCGAGGGGCTGTGGAGAGCCCGAATGGGAGGGCAGCAAACTGGTAGGTTGTGCGGTGGAACCGGAACCGAAGATACCTTTGATGAGAAGGGTGAATGGAGACGTGGAAATAGGCGTCTTTGAGGTTGATGGTGACGAACCAACTCCCCTGGGAGAGAAGGGGAAGAATGGAATCGAGTGTTAGCATGCGAAACTTTCTGTATATGATATACTGATTAAGTTCTCTGAGGTCCATGATGGGCCTGATACCTCCATCTTTTTTAGGGACGGCGAAATACCAAGAGAAGAAACCCTCGTATAGTTCAGCAGTTGGAGTTCTGACTATTGCCCCCTTGCGTACGAGAGATGAAATTTCCTCCTGTAGATCTATAGAAAAGGGGGTGGTCTTAATCAGATTAGATGGAGGGAGCTGGAAGAATTCTATGGAATAGCCCTTCTCGATAATGGTTAGGACCCATTTGTCAGTCGTAATGTTTTTCCATTCAGAGAGAAATGGAAAGAGTCTAGTTCGAGAAAAGGGGTAGTTAGGTGTACTGCTTACCCCTACGCTGAGGTTTACGAAAGGACTGCTTGTGTCCTTGGTATTGTTGCTGCTTGAAATTCGAAGGGTTGGACTGAGATGGCTGGAAGGTCCTGTCGTGGTGCTGCTGTCTACCATACCGAAATGGTTGGTACGGGGAAGACGCTTGGTAAGCAGGTTTCTTGTAGGTAGGTCTTTGATACCTGTATGGTTGGTACGGTATGTAAGACTTTGCGGTCTTCCGCATCTTATGAGTGTTTTCCATAATGTCATCAGTTTTGGAATTAAAGAGACCAGCTGCATCGAATGGAAGATCTTCGATTTTGGTCTTGGTATCGTCTAGTATGTTAGCCGCTCCGAGCCAGGCATGGCGATGAACTGCTACGGCTGTAAGCATGGACGTAGACGCAATTTCAGCTGTATGCTTCGCTGCTACTCTTTGCTGTCTTGTGAGAGTGTTGGCCTCCTCGTAGGCATTGAGAAGTTCAGTCTTCAACGGCTCGGGGAGGTTTTGTAGGACAGGGACGATTTTATCCCAGAGGTGTTTTTGATAAGCACCCATAGCGGCTTGATAGTTCGAAATTTTAATCAACAGAGCCACAAGTGAGTAAAGCTTTTTCCCGAGGGCGTCATTTTTTCTGCCCTCCTTATTAACAGGTGTAACAGAGGACCTGCTGCGGGATCTGTACTGAGTAGCCTCGACCACAATGGAATTAGGCATGGGATGCTTGGTTAGGAAGTCCGAGTCGGAACCATGGGTCTTGTAGTGGTGGTCGATTTTCTGGGGAATTTGGAGAGTCGCAGGCGACTTATCCCAAGAAGCCTTCACCAATTCAAGAAGTGCTGGGATGAGGCTAAGGCTAGGAGGAGACGACTTGTCCTGCTCCATATCATGGAAGACAAGGTCTTTTTGTTGCTCAGGAACCTGCGCATCTAGGTGCAAGATCTTAGCCATGCGCAATATAAGTTGAGCATAGGACGAGTAGTCTTCTAATGGGTATTGAGAAGAAGTACTCGGAGCACCACCATCAGGTACATCAGATTCCGAAGAAGCTGAAGAGTTGTCATGGAAGGATTCAGATACCAACGAGGAGGGACGGTGCGATATTGGTACCGTGTCTCTCGGTAGTGGCTCAGCATCAGTGTACCGAAGGAGAGAAGGGTTCTGTATCATGGCCCTCGGGGCCAGAGTACATCGTCACAGTCTGTACCGTGGGTCGGCCTGCGGAATGCTTAGACCGTTTTAGAGGCACAGAAGGTGCCATCGGTGTCTTCCTCTTTCGGGAAGGAGCAATTTGGGGTGTGGAAACATGCCCCTGTTGCTGTTGCGTGGTTTCAGGAGCCTGAACCAAAGAAGGGTACCAGGCTGATGGAGGACACATTTGTCCCCTGAAGTCGGGTGGATAACCGTATCCTTGGTATGGGTAGGGCTGGTATGGACCGAAAAATGGAAGGCCATACTGTGCCGGCATTTGTGGATGATACTGGTCCGTAGGATGCTGAGGTTGGTACGGAGAAATATGCTTACGTTTCTCCTTTTTCTTCTTAGGAGTGCGAGGAGGCAGCTCCTGTTCTGATTGCGAGTCAGTATCAGCCTGCCTGGAGGATCGCGGGCTAGTAGGGGCAATGGCCAGGCTGGTAGACACATCAGCCCCAAAATGGCCTGACGACGGAGACATGCTCATGATATCGTGAGCAGTTTGGGCCGGAGGAATGATCCGTTCCTCTATATCAGATTGCCCAATGTCGTCTCTTGAAGACTCCTCGAGTAATATAGGAGGCGCAGGGAGAGGCAAAGGTGCCGGCTTGGATAGCTTTGCCAACTTCTGAGACTTTGCCTTGTCATTTTTCTTTCTGCAAGACACAGTCGACCAGGAAGAAGCTTTGGTGGAAACTGGCTTGGGCGGTCTAGAAGTGTCCTTCTGTTTGGAAGTCGCAGAGCTCATGGTAAGTGAAGCTGAATCGAATGAGCTGGCGCCTGTCTTAGGTGCCTCCACACGCGGAGGGTTTGGGGAGGTAGTAACGGACACCTCCATAGCAGGTTTGAGAGTTCTTTCGTAGAGAAAGGCCCGAAGGCGTTGAGACCGCAGTTTAAGAGCCTGTTTGGAAAAACTCCTACAAGCGGTGCACGCCTGGATAAGGTGGGATTCCCCCAAACAAAATAAACACTGATCGTGCCCGTCCGTTAGCGGGATTTTCTTAGAGCAAACGGAGCACTGTTTGAAGCCCCGCGGGGCCATAAAAGGAAGAAAATAAAAAGGGAGGAATCCGGGGGGGGGAAGGCGGGAGGGACGCAGAACGAGGCAAAAAATAAAGAAAAGGTTGTTCTGGCGTCCTAAAGAAATAATGGTAAATCTAGTTAAGTAAGTAAGAGCTATAAAAGCTATGTAATGGAAGGAAATACTTTCCTTGATCGCTCTAATGTTCCTACGTCCTACTCTAACGGCGGAAAAAAAAGGAACTAAGGAAGGTGGAGGAGGCGGAGCTTATATACCCTCGGGGGGAGACTAACTGTCTGGCTTTTTTTCTAAGCTCTAGAAAGTTCCGAACGTCCTGCGCTGGCGCAGGATAAACCCATTTGTGTGCATTCACAGAGTCCACTACAAAGAACTGAGAAGACTTTAGTTTTCAGCCATCTCTTATGAATTCAAGTCTTCCCATATCTGATGGACTACTTCAATCTTCTGCAGCTTGATGTGCTCAAGCTATACTGGACTGCAAGTCCCTTAATTCCAGACAGCTTGGCTGGGCCGCAGTCCAAAATATCTGGAGAGCACCTGGTTGGGGAAGCCTGGAAAAGTAATTCACACCTCTGTTGTGCAACTGGCACTAGCAACTCATGCCTGCTCACAGCACATGATAGGCAACAATGCATACTGCAACGTCAGCTGTGCTACAAGGTTTGTAGACATCCAGAGGGCCTTCTGGTGTATCTTTTTCTTTGAACAGCTGACAACATGTATAGATTCTTCAGAGTTTCAGCTGTAATCTTCTGCACGATAGTGTGCTGTTTTACAGAAATAAGGAAGAGCCAAATACTGTGGCATGCAGACAGAATTACTCATACATTTCTCCTGTTGCAGCCCAATGTTTCCATCTAGTCCTTGTAAGCTGCAACTGAAACCAGTGATCCCTAAACAGGACACTGGCAAGGATGTACATCAAAGGACGCAACTTACCAGTCAAATAAGAATCAGAGGTGCCTCTCTGCTTCCAAACACAAATTGTCCATTCTAGATCAGGGCATAAACATGGACTTGCACAGTAAATAGTAGACACATTTTGACACCCTCCTCGCATAATGCCATACAGATGTTTTAAACCAAAATCTCCCATTGACCATTGGCTGTGCTGGACAAGCCTGATGGAAGTTGAATTGCAAAGCACCTGGAGGGTATGAGGTCAAAGAAGGTTGTTCTAAACTGTCAACGTACACGTATGCTTATCACTAAAATATTACTATCTTTCTGAAGAGTGCAGCAAAATATTTAGCACCTCTTTACATAATTCTTCTAATACTAGAGTACTAAGTTTCACACACTGAAGTAAGGCATGAAGACCATATCCAAAACTGGGCAAATTTCCTTGCAAGACAGAAATGTAATCACAGCAATGTCATTCATTTGCTTTCCAACTGAGAGAAGAGTTTAACTGGCCTTAAATCTGAATTAACATTTAGCTAAATGATCTCTAGTCAAATTTGGGTTTGGACATAAAATTATCAAGGCCTGCAGCTCAGGAGTTTAAAAAAAACCAAATTATGCAAAATGGGAAGACTTGCCTGAGTTCATTTAGTTTGTATACTTTGTTCTATAGCGCTAGCAGACATGGACAGCAGGGAAGCAACACATGTTGTAAATGGCAAACGTATTATAGAAGCTGAAACCAGAAACCACAAAGTCAGTCTGGATACTACGCTGAGCAGCAACAATGGACCCCTTCCAATCAGCTCCAATTTACAGCCTAGCCTAAGAGGTTTCTAATTCTGGAGTGGAATTGCCAGCAGCACACTTCCAGAAGCCCTCGCTCTCAGCTGCCACCACATGCTTTTAGAAACACAAGGTCTTAAAATTCACATCTTAAATATTAATGCAGAAATTCCAAAAAAAATACAACTTGAGGAAAGAGTATACAATCATAGTGCAATCATAGTCATGTAAATTCATAGATCCCTACTAGGAACTTGAATTTTTATTTTTTGGACTATAAATTCCATAATTCTCCATTCTCTGAGTACCATCTGCTAGACCCAAACCTTGCAGACACCTAAATTGTACTCACCTGAAGAGAAGGCCCAGCTAGCAAGCTTCATAGCTTGAGCAGGCCTAAGTTCCTGTTTAAAAAAGAAGCTTCCCAACAACCAGGGGGACAGCCTTTTTTTTTTTTCATATGGGAAGTTAAACCTATCAAACCATGAAGCTTGTCAGTTGGGCCTTCTCTCCAGGTGAGCACAATTTAGGCATCTGTAAGGTCTGGGTCTCCCAGAATGGAGAACTATGGGATTGGTAGTCCAAAAAATCCATAATGCACATTGCTGCATATAAATATACTACTAAAGTACAGTAAATGGCTGAATATTGCATAGCTATGTTTGATGCTTCCAGATATAAGTGGGTTAAGGTTGCAGCCAAGCCCTTGTGTATGACATGCTGAGAACAAAGGAATACAATAAGGTCATAAATTTCTTGTAAGCCAGAAATGCAAGATAATTCATCTGTAGGTCTTTGAAAAGAGAAGACAGAACTGGATTTGAGCTGATTATCAGCAAAATGCTGCTTCCATGCTTTCTTTTAAGTTCCAATTAAGTTCTCAGACCTCTATGATAGTTACCTTATATTCCCATTTACAGAAATATTACATCATCTCACAGGCATAGGGATAATACAAACTTTGAAGATGATAATGAATTAAACCATCATCTTCCTCTCATTTAATTCTTTGAGATCTGAAGAACTGTATACATGTCATTTCAGGAGGCCTAAACAAGTCCTTTTTGGGATATCTTATTGGCCCTTTCAGTGGTCTTGATTGAGACAGTGAAGGCAAAGTTAAGAAATTTAAGTCAGGGGAACAAGGGCATATTCTTATGTCAAGTAATTCTTCCAGTAATTTACTTTCCTGATGCACAAAGGGTTAAATACTATAAAACAGCTATGTTTGATAACCACAGCTTAGAAGAACATTCTCATTCTGTGTCATTCAGTAGCTATTCTTTCTGGGAATTTGGGGAGCCGTAGCATAAGAAAGGAACTTGCCCAAGTTCTAATAGTAACACGAACCACATGTTACATGTGAGGGTCCTGTTCATTCAGAGATAACAATTAAGCTTATTCCACAGATGCTTCAATGTTGACATAAGAATATGCCCTTATTTCCCTGACTTAAATTTCTTTACTTTGCCTTCATTGTCTTCATCAAGACCACTAAGAGGGCCAGTAAGATATTACATATCCCCCAAAGCATCTGTTTACGTCTCCTGAAATGACATGTATACAGTTCTTCAGATCTCAAAGAAACAATCATTATCCTGAGTTAATAAGAAGCATACATATATCATCCAAAAAACAAGTGTGTTTTCATTTTCTTCACAGATTGATCGCCCATGGTGGGGTGAAATAACCTGCTTGATCTCTGCCAAGAAAATATGCTAAGGATCGCAGCCACATTGAAATGCTACCCCCAACTTTCTGTCTTGACTTTGATCATTTGTGCTGATGCATGCTTCAAAACAACTGAAAGCTGGTTTGGATTGTGCTACACAACAAATAATGGCAGTGCACTGGAAGGCAGTGAAGTAGTGTGCGTTGCCAGCACCAAGGGCAAGGCAAGTATTGTGGCCCTTGAGGTCACCTTGGGAAGCGGCAGGGGAGGGGGCTTGGGGCTGGCAAAATCCTCTCCCCACATCATCCCCTCCATATGGCCCACCCACCCGCTTTGTTTCTGCCTGGAGAGGGAGGCCAGGCTGCTCCAGGTTGCCCATTGCCCTATGGGCCACCCTCTCCTAGGAAGCGGGTCTACTTGGCCTTCATCAAACTCCTCCACCACTGCCTACCCAGAGGGAGAAACGGAGCAAACAAGACAATGACATCCAGAAGAGGGGACAGGAGGCTCTCACGCTTTTTCGCCCACTGTGCGTTCCACCTCGCCCGATGGCTCCATGGCAGGGCTGAAATTTTGTGCCCTTACGAATTTTGTGTTGGCTAGTTAGCAATCTTTATGTAAATTTCAAGATATGGGAGGATTAGTTAGCATGCAAACAAGCAAGCGAACAAGACTAACATGTTTGCTTGTTTGTTTGCATGCTAACTAATCAGAGGGGCTTGTTTTTCCCGGGCTAGAGATACTCCGCCCTTGTTCTTCCCTTCTCCTCCTCACGCGTTTTGAGAGACTCCATTTTGTCTCAGACATTTCTTCACCTTGAAAGATGCTAGATCTCCAGGCTGGATCTCTGCACCCTAGAGATCCTCCCAGCCACGTGGGCTGAGGAAACAAACCTTGTTTTTACTATTTTCCTTTCTATTAACTTTAAGCCTAATGTGTGCCTGTTTTAGAAATGGAATTTAAGTGAGTAAAGTACACAAAACCTTTTATACTTAAAGATCACCTCCTGAGTCTTATTTCCTAAAGTGCTAGGCTTTGGCGAGGGTGGATACCAAGAACAATTGGGTAGAAGGGGACTTCTACAGCTAATTCTAACCTTAAAGAGCTGGCCTTCCGCTGTGCATTTTACTGGAACTTAAGCAAGTTCCCAAAACTCTCAACATTTTGCGCCCAGGGCAACCAGCCTTGTGGCCCTGCCCACGCTATGCCATTGCTGGAAGGTGCCTCAGCAGAGGGGAACCTTTCTGAGGTGCCTCAGCAGAGAAAAGCCCTTCTCCTTCTATTGCATGCACACTCTCAGGGCTTAGCAAGTTACTTTTTTTGGACTGGCACTCCCAGAATGCACCAGTTATAGTGAAAAAAAGAGTAAAGTTTCTAAGCTCAAGCCTCAAAACCTTTCCCACCCATAGTAATCTCACAATCATGCCAGGCACATTGCAGTTGTAATAGGACCTGGCACACCAACAACACATGGCTCTCCACTTGTTCCAGAGGCCACAGCACAAACCTAATTCTCTAATTAATAATCTTCTATACTAGATGGATTGTGGGTCGATTGTTTTGTAATATTCTTCTCATGTCTTATTCTTACATCAAAGTAACTATATCCATCATGTCAACTATTATACCAACTACTCATCCACATTACCTGTCTCATCCTGGACACCAAACAGGTGTCCTATTTCCATCCATGGAAATAGGACACCTGTTTGTTATTTGACAATCATTGTTCTTCCTCTTTACATATAGGTTAAGTACAATAAATGACTGCATATGAAAACATTCACATCAGGGAGATCTGGAGTTGTTGTTGTTTAGTCATTAAGTCGTGTCCGACTCTTCGTAACCCCATGGACCAGAGCACGCCAGGCCCTCCTGTTTTTCACTGCCTTATTCTAATATGTTTTTTGCTACCGCAGAAGCTCTAGAACTTTCCGATGAGGCTCCGCGCAGGCGCGGATCACCCAGGGTGTGATTCACAGAGGCCACGAAGAAGAACTTTAATTTAGATAAGCCACAACCTTTCTTTCCTTACAGTAGAATGCTACATACAGTATACATGCACAAAAGCAAGTCCTTAACAAGCACAGCCTCCGGAGCCCCGTGTATTTATGTCTCCACAGAACTTAAGTGATGGAATGTGGCCCGTATGCCTCTAATTTCTAGATGCTGGACACATAATGGACTATCCATCACAGTGCAGAGCTATTTCAGTTATCTGAGAACTATGAATATCAGGATTCAGTGCATGCCTTATATTAATTAACTGCCATCATGATTATATCAGCAGGTCTTATGCATGCACAGAATTGTAGCCCCTGTAGAGAGCACTTTTGTTTATTGGAACATCTGGTTATCTAAATGTTCTGGACGTCCTTCAAAACTAGGCAGATAATGTACACACCACAGAATTTTGAAATACAAAATACTCAGAAGATAATAGCAGTTCGCATTTATTCCTTTAAACAAAGTCAGTGGAAGTATGGGACAAGTCACTCAAAGTACCTATACTAAGTCAAAACATGCTATGCTATCCTTCACAACAAATCTAGACATTTGACTTTTAAACCTTGGAATGATCTGGTCATCACAAGAACATCTGCCCAGAAGTCTGCCCTTCACTGTGACTGTACAACAAGCTTCAGCTTAAAAATGAGGCTAATCTGAGTTGCTCTGTTTTATCAACTCCTATAAAGATGAAGCCTGCCTGGGAAGCCAACAGACTGCTACCTTTGCAGTGAGATTTAATTGTTAACTTCATAGAACCAGGGGGAGTCTTATCCAAATGAGCTATTAGGCAACAGACCAAATGAAAGAAGTTTAAAGTTTGAAAGCATATGTTTGAGGGAAGAAGCTGCATGTAAAGAAGTTTAAAAAAAACCTATAGCAAATTAGGACATCCCTTGACTTGATTACAGAATCCTGGCCTTGATGAAGTATATTTTGAATTCTGCTAGAGAGGTCCAGAGTATCCCCCCTGAACTACAGGAGAGAAGTCTAAGTACTTCACCACTAAACCACAAACCCCAGGATTCTACAGGATGTAGATATGGCAGTTAAAATGATATTAAAGTGCTGTAAGTGTACTGTATAGTGTGGACACCACCTTATATTTCTTGACAGGAAACATAGGCTTTCCCATGACTTTAGCCCATATACAGATGTCCTTCATGTATGACTGCAGTCTTGGGACTCAGTGTTGCTGATCTATACACTCTGTCAATGGAAAGATGAAAATAGGGGCATGTACAGCTAGGGTTGCCAGACGTCAGGCAAAAGGAGGGCATGTCCTCCTTTTTAGCCTAATGTCCTCCGTCCGGCAGGCAAAGCTAAAAACCTTTAAAATGTCAGGCATTTGTAATATTTTATGTTATAATTTTGGATGGGAGGGGGAGAAGTGGAAGGTGGAAAGCAGTCTCTGATGGAGTCACAATCTAAGACACCACTTCGGGCTGTAAATCAGCCACGCCCACGTGGAGCCTTTGCTTCTGGAGGTGACTTCCTGCTTCGTTTTGAGCAAGCTGTGCGTAAAGATTAGCAAGGAAAGGACAGCAAGATATATACATACATATATATACACACACACCACGAGTGAGAAGGAACGGACAAAACAAAAGGAGAGAGTCGAGAGAGAGTGGCGGCCTGAGAAGGGCAGGATCTTTTTTATTTTTTTAAGGGGAAAAAAAAGTTTGTGGGTTTGCCCGGAAGTATTCGAGCGAGCAGCAGGAGTCGAGAAAGGAGAGACGGCGGCGGTGGCTAGAAAAGATTGAGGAAGGCTGGCGGAGAAGAAGTGAAGCTGCAGGGAAGGGAAGCCAGAGCAAGAGCGGGGCTTCGCGCCAGGCACCTGCCAGAGAAAGAGGGAGAGGGAGAAGAGGCGGCAGCCGCCGGCGCCACAGCAAAAGGAGGCGGGAAAGAAAGGGGAACTTTTTCGCAAATAATGTTTTTTGGTATTTTGAAAAAAGCCTCCATTGAATTTATTTTTATTTTTTAACATGACTGTTTCTTGGTTGGTTCACTAAGAGACATTTATTGGCAGCTATTGTAATAAAATTGTATTGATTGCGGGTTTAAACCAGAACGATTCAAATGAAACATTCAATACATCCTCCTCTGTCCTCTTTTTTGTCTTTCTATGTCCTCCTTTTGGTACCCACGTATCTGGCAACCCTATGTACAGCAGAAATCTATTGATATAAAAACACCAACAAAGTTAGGCTCTTTCCCTTCATTTGGAAGTCCCTGATATTTAGTTCAAAGCAATAAAATCAGAAAGTATAAAACAGGGAGGATGTTCACAGTGCAATTATCATATCACCAACACCTGAAATAACAAAAAATCAGAAGTAAAACTAGGAATGGAAAGAGGTTGAAAGAAGAATCTATCAACTGAACAAAACATAGTAATCACCAGTTGCCAAGCATAGTAAAGTCGATATGTCTATGAACAATAGACACCTTCTAGAAAAACATGTGAACAAGTAGAAGAGTCTGTGCATCAATCCATGAGAAAGATATGACGAAATTAACTCAAGGGGACATTTCTGCTCATCTGATACAGATTATTAGCATTTATATGATGTTAAGTATAGCATTAACTCTTTGATCTCAGAGAAGACATAAGCTGCATATAAAGTAGTCAAAAATGAATGACATATGAGCTAAGAAAACCAAGGTACTCCTGCATCATCCAGTAAACTGTGCATATTGCAACCAAGAATTCACCCCAAATCAGAGTGACTCAGGCTGCAGAACTGTCATGACAGGGATTCTGAGCCCTGAATATCTCCCTATGAGCCCTTTAGACCTCTAGGTAAAAATCAGAAGCCTGTGTTTGTCACAGCAGGCTTTTATCCCAAAAAGGTTAATTCCAGAATGAAATCAGACAATCATTTTCAACCATACCAAAATTCATCTGAGTACAAAATATAAGTGTTTTCATTGTTGTAATAATTCCCGGCAACATTAGTTTGTTTAACTCTACAAGCTTTATTTATCTACATTGGTTCTGTTTCATAAGCACAAAAATATTACGGAATTTGAGATCCAAAAATCTTACAGCTATGAAAAACTGTAGGCACAAATACTTTAAAATTATGAAAACTAAACTGAAGTTGCAGGCAAATACTTAAATCAAAATTCAATCCTGAATACAGTAGCATAAAAAGTAAATACCAAAAATACCCATTCTGATTACATTCTAAAAATGCAAGACCTGATAGCCTAAAAAGTCTAAAGCAAAAAGCATGGAATGGATCTCTAAAAATACCAAAGTTGTTAAAATTAAAAATCTACAAAGGTAAAATATATTACTTAGCCTATTATCATATCTAGACACAGATGAAAATTTTTCTCAGTGCCCATCCAGCCAAGCCAGTTTAAATCTATGGAGGAAAATCCAAGTTGTCCTTGTCAGCTGTCGCTGCCACTGCTATATGATTGTTCTTGATATCTAGTGTGTGCGGTGTAACATGCTGTGTTGCCCTCTTGCGTTGAATGAGCTGATGTGTGTGCATCTCTTGCCTCCCTATAGTTATAGTTCTTCCAGTTATTTTCCTTTCCATTCCAACTGCAAACATTTTCTTTTCCAGGGCCTGCAAGTTATAGGGTTCTAATCCACCATTTTTAATAGGAACTTGTATTGTTCTTATACCTCCTGTAACTACAAGGGGTTGTAACTCAGAATCTGGCAAGCTGCCACTATGATAGTAAACATCCTTATTATGACTACAATTTTGCAAAATCTGGAGGAATAAGGGCTTGTAAACTAAAGAATCTGGTACACCAAGGTACTATAAAACCAAAGTACAGTAGTTTCAAGCGTGCAGGTTATTGTTGTTGTTTAGTCGTTAAGTTGTGTCCGACTCTTCGTGACCCCATGGGCCAGAGCACGCCAGGCCCTCCTGTCTTCCACTGCCTCCCGGAGTTGGGTCAAATTCATGTTGGTAGCTTCAATGACACTGTCCAACCATCTCGTCCTCTGTCGTTCCCTTCTCCTCTTGCCCTCACACTTTCCCAACATCAGGGTCTTTTCCAGGGAGTCTTCTCTTCTCATGAGATGGCCAAAGTATTGGAGCCTCAGCTTCAGGATCTGTCCTTCCAGTGAGCACTCAGGGTTGATTTCCTTCAAAATGGATAGGTTTGTTCTCTTTGCAGTCCAGGGGACTCTCAAGAGTCTCCTCCAGCACCACAGTTCAAAAGAATCAATTCTTCGGCGGTCAGCCTTCTTTATGTTCCAGCTCTCACTTCCATACATCGCTACTGGAAAAACCATAGCTTTGACTATGCGGACCTTTGTCGGCAAGGTGATGTCTCTGCTTTTTAAGATGCTGTCTAGGTTTGTCATCGCTTTCCTCCCAAGAAGCAGGCGTATTTTAATTTCGTGCCTGCTGTCACCATCTGCAGTGATGATAGAGCCCAAGAAGGTAAAATCTGTCACTGCCTCCATATCTTCCCCTTCTATTTGCCAGGAAGTGATGAGACCAGTGGCCATGATCTTAGTTTTTTTGATGTTGAGCTTAAGACCATTTTTTGCGCTCTCCTCTTTCACCCTCATTAAGAGGTTCTTTAATTCCTCCTCACTTTCTGCCATCAGAGTGGTATCATCTGCATATCTGAGGCTGTTGATATTTCTTCCGGCAATCTTAATTCCGGCTTGGGAGTCATCCAGTCCTGCCTTTCGCATGATGTATTCTGCATATAAGTTAAATAAGCAGGGAGACAATATACAGCCTTGTCGTACTCCTTTCCCAATTCTGAACCAATCAGTTGTTCCATATCCAGTTCTAACTGTTGCTTCCTGTCCCACATATAGATTTCTCAGGAGATATATAAGGTGGTCAGGCACTCCCATTTCTTTAAGAACTTGCCATAGTTTGCTGTGGTCCACACAGTCAAAGGCTTCTGCATAGTCAATGAAGCAGAAGTAGATGTTTTTCTGGAACTCTCTGGCTTTTTCCATAATCCAGCGCATGTTAGCAATTTGGTCTCTAGTTCCTCTGCCCCTTCGAAATCCAGCTTGTACTTCTGGGAGTTCTCGGTCCACATACTGCTGAAGCCTGCCTTGGAGGATTTTGAGCATAAGCTTGCTAGCGTGTGAAATGAGTGCAATTGTACGGTAGTTGGAGCATTCTTTGGCACTGCCCTTCTTTGGGATTGGGATGTAGACTGATCTTTTCCAATCCTCCGGCCACTGCTGAGTTTTCCAAACTTGCTGGCATATTGAGTGTAGCACCTTAACAGCAGCATCTTTTAAGATTTTAAATAGTTCCACTGGAATGCCATCACCTCCACTGGCCTTGTTGTTAGCAGTGCTTTCTAAGGCCCACTTGACTTCGCTCTCCAGGATGTCTGGCTCGAGGTCAGCAACCACACTATCTGGGTTGTCCGTGCAAGTTATAGGACCTACAAACTCCATATCCGGTCATATTAACACATTGCAACATAAATACGTTCAAATGTCAGCCATGGGGGAAAATCCTTCACAAGGCAATATTACATTTCCAGACTTGACTGGACAGCTGGCTGGTTGTTTTGCAGTTACTCTTAATAAACTGCTGTTCAAACCTCATTTTTAATACACAATGTACATTTTCAGGGCTGTATTTTCTATACTCCCCTTAATTATTTTAGCACTCTATATATGCAAAATTTTACATTTTGACAGGATTGTACTGTAAAACAAAGGAGAGCTGCCAAATACCAGCATCTGAATGATCACTTATGAGAAATGTCTTGTCCTTTCTATTACATTTTCTTCTGACTCTTCCCCCTCCCCCATGAATTCCATTTGTTCCTCAAGAGATTTATTTTCCTATTCTTTTTATTTAGTTTACTCATATCCTGCTTGGACTTACTGCACAAGCTACCAGGAGTCATCTCTAACATAGACAGCCTATTGGATTATGTTGTATCAAGTATATTACAAATGAATCTACCATGGAATTTACAGTATTGTGTTCCAGTGCTGCAGAATTCCCACATGGTGAGCGTCTAGCAAAGTCTGAACCCTAAGCATCTTTCAACAGTCTTCTAGGATCTAATCTCAAATACTGGTTAAGTCATGATCCGCTAGCATTTTTTAAACTTTTCTTGATTTTCACTAAACCAGAAAAAAATATACTTGAAAATATATTTAGTACTTATCTTGGTGCTTTCTCCCAGCTACAAATAATAAAAATCAGGACCATCAAATTCATTTCATTTCAGTGGAAACAGGATGTGAGAACTGAGAAAGCAAGTACTTTACCCAGAAAACCACTTAACTCCCTTGTTTTTCCCAAAGAGGTATGTATCTAATCAGAAACAGGCTACCTTGTATCTGTCACTGCAAAAAGCAACAGAAGAAAAAGAAATAAACTTAAATATACAGTGCATTAAAGCAAAATCAAATCAAACCTGCAATAGGGCAATGAATCCTATCCCTCCACATTTCACAGGTAGATGGGTAAATAATGGCTCAACAGAGATTTCATTCACACAGAGGAATAGAGTATGCCGGGAACTCTTCTCAGTCTGACAGTTTGCTGCAGATGCTGGCTTAGGGGAGCCATTTATCAATGTCATCCGTATACATTACTCTACACTAGTTCCTCTGCAGCACAGCTCCTCCCTTGCTTCCCACATAACAGTCTCTGGCCTCTGACATTACAGCCACAAAAAGACCCCTTATCCTGCTTTCCCCACTAGATACCTACCACGGGAACCACTGCAGTCAAAACCGGGGCACTTTCTCCTCAGGTTCTTCAAGGGACATTTTACTCTGATCTTTAAAAAAGCAAATACAAAAAGTGAGGGTTTTTTTTTCCAAACCCTTCACCTCCATCCCTATCACTGTCCTTTCTTCTTTTCTCTTTCTATTTATGTGCACTTTGGTGCTTATAGCCATCCTGTGAATTTACCCCAGTGAAAATGACTCCTGAAGGATATAGAGAGTTTAGATGCATTATATTTGGTTAAACTGGAACAGAATATTAAACAGGCAGAACAGAAAGACACAAAGCTACAGAGAAGCAGTCATGCATCCACCATCCATTATTTAATTGCTGCGTCAGCAGCAGGCAAAGCAGCTAATACAAGGTGAAGCCTTCACCTGATGGTTATTCTCTTATCAGGGATCATAAGAAGCCAGTCCCACCTTATCTGCACATCTAATATGGGAACTTGGACCAGTCATTTTCTTCCTACTACTATTCTCCTAACTCATCCATCTCACCTCTTTGAAACACATGGCCTACAAGGCCCTTCTTCCCCAGGCAAACATATAACACATCCTTCACTCATTTGCTATGCCCTGTTACTTCCATGTTCCAAAATCACAAAGCAATAGTGCATTACTCCTTGCTTTGTACATATTTTAGTGGCCAGTGTAAGGTAGCTCATCTAAGGTAGGGGAAGGCAGCATACACCTAACATCTTTTTTGCACCCCAGCTACCCCACTAATTCCCCATCCCAAATGAGAAAAAAATGGTTACAGTGGTGCCTCGCAAGACGAATGCCTCGCAGGACAAAAAACTCACAAGACGAAAGGGTCTTGAGAGATTTTTGGTGCCTCGCAAGATGGGCCGTCTTGCGATATTTTTCGTCTTGCGAGGCGCGTTTCCCATAGGAATGCATTGAAATTTAATTAATGCGTTCCTATGGGGGGGGGAAAGTCAGAAACAAAAAAAAAAGTCACCAAAAAGTCACTTACCAGGTAGAGTAGACTGAGTCCAGCTCCTCACAGTGCGTTTGTAGCCCAGAACAGCCGGAAAAAGAGTGCCAAACAGCGGAGAGTCAGCAACCAGCAGGGAGCCGGCAGCCATTTTGTGGTCGTCTCTGCTCCTGCCCCCCCTTTCCCCACCTCTCAGCTGATCGGCGCTGGGTCTAACAGGCTTCCCGAGGCTTGCCTAGCAGGGAAAAAGCCTCTCAGAGGCTCTCTCAGCCTCTTACTTCCAAATGGGGTAGGGGATTCAAGAATAACTTCTGTGGGTCCAACAGGACCAGCTACTAACGAAGACTCTGTCCATAGCATAGGAAGTCCATTGATCATTTCACTGTCCCTTAACGCGGAGACGCTCCAAATCTCTGTCTGTCGGTTTTCTCATGGGACTGCTCTTCACTGCACAAATGGTTCCACAGCATGGGTGATGGGCCCAGTCCCCCTCTCAATGTGTCTGAGCCGCCGGAATCGGATCTGGTCAGACCACCTTCCTCCAAGGACCTTTCTCCCGCGGGTACACATATACGGTCCATTCCAAAGGGTCTAGTTCTCCAAGTTGTATCTCTAGACCATGTCCTCCTCACCCTCGCATATATCCACCACCTCTCTCTCTTCTCGCTTCCTCTCTTCCCGGCACATTGAACACATAAGGTTCTTCCTCCTCTCCCCTCTTCAGGCTACCTTCCTCTTTAAGCTCTCGCTCCGGACTAATCCATTCTTCCGAACCCCAACTTTTCTTTTTCTCTCTCCCCTCCTCCTCCATCATCAAGAAACCTTCTATCACCTCCTCTCCTTTTCCCGCCTTTTCTCCCTCTTGCGCTTCAGTCACCCCTCCTCCTACATTTAGATCTTTCATTCCCCCAAGCAAGGTGGACATAAGGGTGTCGACTCTTTCTACCCCAGACGATTGAGGGGACGGCTCACATCCTTAACCACAACCTTAATCTCCTCTTCACAATAACTAAATAAAATCAAGTTATAATTAGAATAAATATTAAGATTTTTGCAATCTGTATCAGATATAATGTATCCTATTCTGTTCAGTATAGGTTATGTCAGGGTTAGATGGTACAAAGCAGGATAAATCAAATAAAGATTTTTACCATGTGTGCAGCCCACCTACCTGCCAGCACTGTATGCTTCTAATAGTGACATTGCTGGTGTTCAGATGCTGCATATACCAGAGGAGCTTGGTAAAGTTACCTTTTTTCGACTACAACTCCCCAAATCGTCAGCTAGTTGAAGGATTTGGGGAGCTACAGATATAAAAAATCCTAGTTGCGGGCAAAGTTTTTTAAAAAGCAACTTTCTCCTATGCTTAATTTCTACCAAAAAAAGAGTGTGTGTGAGAGAGAGATACTGCTTGGATTCATGTCTTTCTGGAAACAGAAAGTTGTCAGCAAACACCACCACCACCCTGCATTCCTGATAATTATAAACTCCCTGCAGTCCTTAAATTAACTGGAGAGGGAAATGCCATCTCATCCGCTCAGGTGCTCCCAGATAAAGCTTGCCAATTATGCAGCACAAATAATTTTAGGCTGTCCCCAAATCACAACTCCCATTTGTAAATCTCCTGCCTTTTTTTCACTTACCACCTGAAATCTTGTAAGCAGGAAAAGAAAGAATAGCTGCACAATATCTTTTAACTGGTAGCACTGCAAGGGTCCTTCTAGAAGATTGCCTGATTTCCTTCTGTCCATCTTCTTCATCATCCAACTTTCACAGCCATATGTAGTTATAGGGAACATGATGGTGCGAATTAATTTGCACTTGGTCATCAAGCTGACATCCTTACTTTTCCATATTTGATTCATACTCATCATGGCTGTGCAACTTAGCATGATTCCATGTTTTATTTCTTGGCTGCAAAAACTGTTTTGATTGACCAGTGAACCTAAAAAGATGAATTCTTCCACACATTCAACCTCCTCTCCACCAATTACTATTTTGATGTTTCGATTCTTTGCAGATTCTTTGCCCTTTAATAGTCTCTCCAAAAAATCAGCTTCCCATGTCACATAGTGCTCTTCCCATGTCACATCAGTGCTAAAGATGGCTACACAAAGGGAAGCCAGAAAGGTAACAACAAGGAAGCATTCTCAGTAATAGACACCATTTTGTGGAATAAACTAACAGTTGAGGTGCACCAGACTCAGTCCCTCCCAATAGTCAAGAAATTTCTCAAGGCAGAATTATATAAGACAACCTTTAAGGACATTTTATCTTCAAATGATCCTAACTTTAACGTTTGAACCTCAGATTTCTGTAGTCAGTTATATCACCATTTTGATTATGTTATGATGTTTTTATGGGAATAAGGTGGGTGGGGGTTGTGGGGCCTTGCTTGTTTGTGCACCACCCAGAGGAGTGTGAATTCACTAATAGGATGGTGTATAAATTAATTAATTAATTACATTAAGAAATAAATAAATAATAAATAGTCACTAGACAGCAGACTGAGGAAGCACACACTGGTCACCTACCCAAGTCTCCCTCACTATGGTTGAGATGTATGATACTTCTGTTTAAACTACAGTTTAAATATATAAAATTTGCTGTTACATACATACCTGTGAAAAGTTTCTGAAAATTTGTGTGCTTCTTCGGTGATGCATTCTCTTTTCTTTATTCTTCTCCTTTCTTTTTCTATGTTCCTTTCTCTCATTTATTATGTATTTATTTATTACTGATGCTTAACTGACTACACTATTATAAGGGGTTTTGACACAATCCTAAATACACTTCCTAAATAGTAAATCTCACTGGACACTTCCTTGTAAATACACATCGAACTGCACTATAAAAGTCCCTTACATACAAAAATGATCCTGTATACTTACTAATACATAGACTACTTTCAATAATCCTACTCTAAATAAGAAATTTAGATGTTGTTGAATACTCATAACATAAATATTAAATGTGTAGGGGGAATGAAATAATTGCTGATAAAGCAGTTACAGCTTCTGTACTAAAAAAAGACTACTTAATTATAGCAATATTTTAATAACTATACTGTAGTTTGAATCATTAATTACAAGCCCAGTACATTAGCTTCCCTAAGATGTTTACCCACTGAGAGAAACTGCTTTTATATAGACATCCAGTGTTTTCGTTTTGCTTTGTTTTTTTAAAAAAAAATAATAATTAAATTTTACAATACACTCAAGAAGCTACATCTATTTTTCTCAGTCCAGCCGTGGTCTCCAGTTCAGCATCTGTTGATTTAAACACTGATAACATAACAGGAATTCATAATCCTCCTTTTTTTGTGGTAAATATACCACAGTTACAATACTTATTTACTATTTGTTGTAACTCCTTTAATTCCTGCTCTGAAAATTTAATTGGAATCATTCTAAACAAAATATTTAATTTTGGTAGTATTTTTATTTTACACAATGCAATTCTACTAAACCAAGATAATTTCAATCTTTTCTATTTCTCTAGCTTATCTTTTACTTCTTTATTTTTCCCATATTTATTTTCTTTAAATCTTGTATTCCTTTTGTAAAATCTATATCCAGATACTTAATACACTTTGTCTCCTTAAATTTAGTTTTATTCATTGATTTCTATGTCTTCTCTAGAATAGTTGTAAAACATCATTTCACATTTATTCCAATTTATTGTTAATCCACATAGTCCCCTAAAACCCTTTAAATGCTTTTGGATCTTATTTATAACTTTTATTGGGTTTTCTATCATTAACAATGTATCATCCACAAATAGACTTATTTTGGTTTTCTGCCGAAATCCTATCCCTTTTATTGATTCATCTGCTCTTACTGCATTCACCAATAACTCAATTAATAATGCAAACAATATCGGGGATAGGGGACATCCCTGTCTTGTTCCTAGACTCAGGTTTATCATTTCCATAACACCATCATTTACCATCACCATTGCTTTATTACCAGAATATAATTGTTGTATAACATTCTTACAGTTCATTCCAAACTTAATTTCTTTTATCAATATCTTCAATGTTGGCCATTCCACACAATCAAAGGCTTTGAAAATATCTAATGTTAATATGCCTACTTTTAATTTATTTTTCTTTATATAGTAATTTATATTCATAGCTCTCATAGCCAGAGCTGACATTTGTCAACCGCCTATAAAGCCACATTGGTCATTTTGCACATATTTATCTATAAATTTATTCATTTTCTTGCCAAAACTACTGTAAATATCTTAGCATCCTGATTTATTAATTATAGTGGTCTATGGACAGTGTCACTGAAGCTACCAACATGAATTAGACCCAACTCCGGGAGGCAGTGGAAGACAGGAGGGCCTGGCGTGCTCTGGTCCATGGGGTCACGAAGAGTCGGACACGACTTAACGACTAAACAACAACAACAAAATAGGAACCTGGGTCTGTAGCATCCTTATTTGGTTTTAGAGAGTGAGAAATTTAAATTAAAGGATAGAAATGTGACTACGTTTGAAAAAATTATAAAGAATCTGGAAAAAAGGGATAGATGGGGAAAAAAGAAAGGAAGAACAGGGGTACTTTATAGAAATTTGATAGAGCAAGGAGAACAGTTAGAAGTTTTAAAAACAGTATGGGAGACTGATGTAGGGAAGATAAAGAGGACTGGGGGGAAATGGAATAGTAGGGTTTTTTTTTAATGTGCCAATTAAGATAAAAGAAATTGCCATAAAATATTGTGGAGGTGGTATCTAACACCGGTAAAATTAAATACTGTAGACTTTAAATATTCTACGAAATGTTGGAGATGTAACAAAGAAGTTGGTATACATTTTCATCTGTGGTGAAACTGTGAAGTTATACAAAAGGTATGGGTTAAAGTATATGAAAAAAGTAGAAAATTATTGAAAGTCAACATTGAAATGGTTCCAAAAACAGCAGTTATTGATGGTAGAAAACTGTGAGGTGAATAATATAAAAAAAGAAATGGTAATGAACCTGATAACTGCAGCTCGATTGCTTACAGCGAAAAATTGGAAGCAGAATTAGGATTTTTAGTTGCAAGAATGGTATAATGAAGTATGGAATATAGCAGTTCATGGTAAACTGTCATCAGAAATTTCCTTCCCTGAAGCATCCGGTACACACAGCCATGAGCAGACAGCATCTGCCGGCTTGGACCCAGGCTTTCTGGGAAGAAGGCAGAGAAAGAGGAGAAGATACTACCAGGCCAGGCTGCAACAGCAGTCTGCAGCAACATGA
This sequence comes from Intellagama lesueurii, assembly GCA_037013535.1. NCBI lineage: Eukaryota > Metazoa > Chordata > Lepidosauria > Squamata > Agamidae > Intellagama > Intellagama lesueurii. The sequence continues at coordinate 299,735,077 of JBAJHW010000001.1, read as the reverse complement.
ATAGATGCCACGCAGCAGGAGGTAGCAGTTAGTGCTCACTTTTGATGAGGGAGAGGACAGACCCCCCAGTGGCCACCTTATCATCTCACCTCCCCCACCTCCCAAAAGGCAACCTGCACCCCAAAGTAATCACACAACACTAAGAGGAGGAGGAAAGAGGACATTACCGTAACTTGTTTAAAATTGTATCTCGCCTTTGTGGGTGCTGATACAAAACAATAAACATTTTTAAGAACTAAAAGAGAATTGCAACGTATCTCACTCATGCAGGGAGGACTGTGAACATTGAGTGGGCTGATTTTTTTAAAAAATGTGGAGCAAGTGACATAAAGAGTGTGGAATATCATCTAAATAATCTGAGTATCTTAACTGATTTTGGGAACAGGATATTGAATGGTAGGTAAATTAATTAGACAACTGGCTTGTGTGATCTGAGATGGAAATGACTTAAATGAAGAATCTGGAAATCTACATGGGAAATTGACTTGCCCTTTCTGAAATTTAAAATCTAGTACCTATTTCTAGCTATAGTCTAAGTATAGATTGGCATATATAAATTTATTTCAGATGATACATCTTATTTGATTATGTGTACAGGGCCACTCATGCCCACACATTTAAAAGGACGTTTTTAATTCTGATTACACTGAAGCCTAAGTAACACATGTTAATTTTTCCTCATACTGGCAACAACAGATGGGTGAAATTGTCAATGAACAAAACACTCCACATGCTCGAAACACTTTCTTTTGTTTTAGCAAGAGCTGCTAAAAAGATTCCTGCATCAATGAAATGCACAAATGGCATTCCAACTACTTTTCCAAAAGATATCAATGAAACTTTTAAAAATGTCTTTGACATTTTGTATAAATTTAATCTCAGTTCAGCCCTAAACTGACCACAAATAATCTCCTAAATGATTTTTTAAAAATAATCCATTTAAAGATGATCACAGGGGATCCCTTAATAACAGGATCTCTACGGAAAAAACAGAAGCAGCATCAAGATAAATTTACAGATGAGTTTACCTGGGAATTCTACAAGAAATGTAAGGGTGTTCTCCTTCCATGTTAGAAAGTATTCAGAACAATGTATTATCTGGGGCTAACATGACCAAACCAAGAGCATGCAGACCAAGTCCAATATCCCTATTAAATCAACATTTGAAATTGATAAAGTTGTGTCCTTGGATGTGCCCACATTGCACATTTGGTTGCGCTGCTGGTTGTGTGCCCAAGCACATGACAGACAAATGGCAAAATGTGAAAACTCTTTACATGATTGCCCTGAATGCATGTAGTGTTATATATATAACAAGCCAATATATAAGTCAGGAAGTGAGAAGAACTGGAGGTCCATTGGGGAATTTGATGTGGCAAATTGGATAGACAAGGTCTGATCTAGCACCCAGTCTGAAAAACGTATACTCAAACTATTAAGTTTAAACTGAACTGGACTTGAGCAGTGACATAGTTTCTTAAGTGTCTGTTTTCTTTTCATTGTTTGTACAAATATTGCAGAGACCACCAATCCAGTAAATGAAAATTCTGAAAGATGTACTACAGTGAACATGTGCACATGAGGTTTTTAATTGTCAAATTTGCAGTAATGTACCTAAGAATGTGACATTACTACAAGGCTCAAGGTGCTTGTACAGCTAAACTAATTTTATTGTTTCATTCTTGACTATTAATTTTCCCTTCCCCAGCTTTTCCATGGCAACTTTTCTGTGCAAACTGTATATTGTGAAATGAAGCCTATTAATTTTTAAAAACCCTTTAATGTGAATGCTGCCTGGTGCCTTGAAAAGTGCCCAAGTTTAGAAAACCCATAGCACTAACTCAAAACTCCCTCTTATTATGCCCATATTAAACATACAATGTTAAAGAGTGTTAATTCTTCCAGTGGGACACCTGGGAGTGATACCACCAACATTAACCTGATTTAAAGAACTTGTTAACTGTTAAGAACACCCATTAGAAAATGAGAAACACATGAGTCATGGCTTCCAATTTGCTACAGAATGGGTTTTTATTGTTTTTCTTTACCAAATGCTGTTAACCAAGCAGGGTAGCTGACAGATGGATGAAGAGTAATCACCTTTGTTTTGGCAATATTGCAACTAAGAGCTAAAATTGCTCCACACCACTAATGCCTTTTGGACTCATGAAGAAAAACCTTCTGTGATGAGTGAGCAAGAAATGAGGGTTTGTCAATGTTGGAAATATGGGAGGGGGCAAGGTTTTATTTAGGGACAGGCATCTGATAATAATAATTTCAGTCAGTTTAAGGTAACAGAATCCGAGAAAACACGTAATGTATTAGGACAAGGCAAGCATAAAGATAACAGTAACAAGTTGAATAAATATCAGTGATTATCTCAGGGATGAATGTTGGTAGACAAAGATAATCCAGGTAAACTTAATACAAGCAAACACCACTGAAAAATTTAAAATTTTTAAAATACATTTTAAATATATATTAATTAGTATTTTTTAAAAAATTCTAGTATCCTCCCACTATTCCATCATGTCGCATTGGAAATGTATGATTAGCTGCTCCTTCAGATGGGGCAAATTATGATTAAATGCTTCTTCTCATCAAGAAGCCAGGAAAAAGTTTCTGGCTAATATTTCTGCCTGGAATGCTAATTTCCTACATCCACAGTCATGTTATTCAGGTGTTATATATTGAGAAACTCACCTTGCTCTAGCCCACCCCTTTATCATCATTTCTATTCCCAATTCTGTATGTGTGTGAAGAGAATGAGCTTTCCTATATGTCGACACTCTGAGTCGGGACTCTGGAAAATCAGAGTCCTGACTTACATGGCAAGGCCCATGAGTGGCAGGATTCTCACTCCTCAAACTTACTGATCTCCTCACCTAGGAGCCTCGTGGCGCAGTGGTTAAACTGCTGTACTGCAGCCAAAACTGTGCTCACTGCCCGGAGTTCAATCCCAGGTAGCTGGCTAAGGGCTGACTCAGCCTTCTAGCCTTCTGAAGTTGGTGAATTGAGTACCCAGTCCACTGGGAGGGGAGGGCAATGTGCAGCCTGCATAATTAACTTGTAAACCGCCCAGAGAGTGCTTGAAGCGCTATGGGGCGGTATATAAGCAGCACACTTTGCTTTTGCTTTAGGAAGGCATGGAAGCCAGGGTCATGGGGTTGTTATAGTGCTCTCCCTATGTATGGTGAATTTAATCTAATACTACTTCCTGAATAGGGTTATTGTTTCTGACATTCAAGGGCCATTCAGGCATTTTAAAGTAGCACAGTTCTCCTGAGTTCATTTTAAAGTTGCATAGTTCCAAGGATCACGTGTTTTCTCTAAGTATATACAATTACTGAAATCTTATGGTACAGTCATGCAAATACCATATTTTTCCATGTATAAGACCCACCAATGTATAAGATGACCCCCAATTTTGACCCAAGGTGGAGGCGAAGGAGCAGCTGCGCTCGGCCACCCCTCGCGGCTGCCCATTGACTGCTGCTGCCGCCGCCGCACGATCACCTCCTCCAGCGCCACTCGCAGGCTCCCTTCGGGCAGGGGACAAGGCGGTGGCGTGAGCTGGAGGTGAGCCCTGGCAGTGGTGATGGAGGTGGCGATTGGGCGGCGGCGGCAGCAGTAAGTGGGCAGCCGCAAGAGGCGGCCGAGCACAGCTGCTCCTTCACCTCCGTCTCCTGCTGCTGCCGCCGCCGCCACCCAATCGCCTCCTCCAGCGCCACTGCCGGGGCTCACTTCCAGCTCACGTCGCCACCTTGTCCCCTGCCTGAAGGGAGCCCACGAGTGGCGCTGGAGGAGGCGCTCCGGCACCGGCAGCAGCAGTCAATGGGCAGCCGCGAGAAGCGGCTGAGCGCGGCTGCTGCTTCGCCTCTGCCTCCTTCCGTGTATAAGACGACCCTCATTTTTTCTTCTAATTATTTTAGGGAAAAGTTTCATTTTATACACGGAAAAATACGGTAGTATATATTTTGAAAGTGAATTGCCCTAAGTTAATAAGTCTCCACATACATTATCTGTTGCATTTTGAATCCCATGACTCTTTATGCAACACATAATGCCTATGGAGATTTCTTAACTTACAGCAATTCACATCTAAAAGTTACATCATTTGCATAACTGCTCAACAGGATTTCAGCCAGTGAGTCTAAAATATTACTCAAGATTAATGTTATGCGATGACTGACATATTATAAATCTTAATCCAAAGAAATGAGCATCTAATAAGGAAGGATACAGTTCATCCACCTACCCATATCATTTTGCTAACTGTACATGCTCAGAGGTATGGCAGAAAGAAGAAGTGGAGCCACAGAAGAGAAAGCCAAAGATGAAAGAGTGACCTGATAGAGATCTCAATTAAAAATTAGGAAAAGGAGTGGTTTCTGCATTATGAGGACTGTATTTCCCCATATGAGCCTTCTTGGCATTTAAGATCATCAGAGGAGGCCCTCCTACCGGTCCCACCGCCAGTGCAGGCACGGCTGATGGGGACACAGGACAGGGCCTTCTCTGTGGCAGCTCCCAGGTTATGGAGTGCTCTTCCTCAGGAGATCAGGCTGCCCCCCTCCCTTTTATCCTCCCACATACAGCTAAAGACCCAGCGCTTCAGGCAGGCTTTTAATAGTAATGACTGAATCCCTGAATGTCTTCTTAGAGTCAGACAGTGTTTAATGTTTACTTGCTTTTAATTGTTCAATTGTATTTTAATTAGCATACAGTTTATTTATTTTTTAATGTTTAACTCATTACATTTTTAACTCTATTCCTTTTAATACTGTGAGTTACCTTGGGTCCCCTTATCAGGAGAAAGGGGCTATATAAATAAAACAAATAATAATAAATAATAATAAAAGCTCTTAGGAAGTAATAAGAAAGTAGTTATACAGAAGGTACAGTTAGTGCATAAGAAGCAAAACAGTAATGTGCCATACCTTGTCTTGTCAGATCACAGAAAGAGTCATTATTTAGAAATAGGAATCTGGACAGCCCAGTGTTACAAAGCTAACAGATTTCACACCAACACCTGACATGATAGGTCTTAACAGTTTTTACATTTGTGACAGTCACATATCACATATTACAAATGGCTGAAAAAAGACCTGAATAAAAATGCACAACATCACAGTGGACAAATGTTCTGCACATAAAGCTACAACAAGCTGTTCAGTCTGGTGTTTGGAACCATCCCAATTATCTGATGTTCCCAAAATAATCCAGGGTATTAGACTGCTGAGGCGGCTGAGTCTCTGTGAACTGCTTTCTCTCCTATGTACACAAAGCTACCCTGCCTCTTAACAATCTCCTGATTTGGGCAGCCTGCCCAGGAATACTGCTGACCCATATTCAGGATGGATGGTAATTTTAATGAAGAAGGAGAAGTCATTATGGAACAGTTCTACAGTAAAACTCTCCCTGTGCTATGCAAGGCTCATGCTACAAAGAATAACATTCCCTTTCTTATGAGAGAAAATGCAAGTATTTAAGAAAGGAAAATATTAGTTAACTGGATAAATATTCCCATGTGCAGCCTCATAACCAAGAGCTAGTAAAGCATTTTGGGCAAATATTCATGCAAACCCATGTCACCAATCAGATCAACAACATAACTAGCCAAACCCTATTGATATAATTATGCCAGCATAAACCACATCTGCAAATAATTAATTTAAACAAATTGAAAGTTTCATATCCCCACCCCTTTCAATTTCCAAGACTCGCTAGGGCTTCCTTTTGCCTGAGAGAAGGAACGTTGAGAGCCTCGGGACAGGGAGGAGCCTTTAACAGTATAAAATTACTGCAGGATTACTACCAAAAGGACTGGGCTGTACCTAAACAAAACTCTATTAGGATCACCATGTGTGAAATATTAAAAGAATGGTTTATCATTACTGATTGCAGTGAGTTTCCACTGGGATTTGAACCTAGGTTTCCTGAATCCTTGTCCGACACTCAAGTACAGCACAGTGATTACTGTCTGTAATTCACACTTAATAATTAATAGATTAATCCTCAAGAAATCGAGCCTTCTCGGTCATGGCCCCATCCCTGTGGAATGGGCTCCCATTAGAGCTTTGCCAGGCCCTCTCCTTCTCAACTTTCAAGAGGATGTTAAATACCATTCTTTTCAAAGCTTTTAATTTATTGTGTATTTTACTGTGTATTTAAGTTGCCTGGTCCTGCCATCATTTAGGTTTCAGACAGGTTTTGATTTCTGGTTAATTTTAATATGTATTGTTTAATGTTGATTTTGTGGTGTTAGGTTTGCTGGGATAATGTTCCTTTTTATTGTTATTCACCCAGAGTAGTGCTTGTCACTGAGTTCGGCAGAATACAAATATCTGAAACAAACAAAAAAACAAACTCAACCTTTTCCCATATATAGAGTACTCACAAGCACTTTACCATTCTCTTTTTCTGGAGGCTGTTGGGACTATGTAGATCACTCAAGACTACACAGTCTGGTTCTTCTACAAGGTACAATGAGGAACCAAACCTCTGGCTCCACAGCCAGGTACCCAACTCACCAAGCTAACCTCATTATCATCAGATTTAATAGCAAAGCAAGGAAGCTGGTATTCTTCCAGAAAAGTAAATACATTTAGAGACAATAATACATCTATGGGAAGATAGATACAATATATACAATAGATTTGTATAATTGGTACTGGATGAAATTAGATAATGTATCTAGAAAAACCTTCTTCAGTGTTGTAATCCGAGAGGGTTTAGATTACAACACCCACCATCCCCGAAGAGTGCCTTACTGGCTGGACTGATGGGAACTGAACTCCAAAATACTGGCAGAGCCACAGGGCAGAGCCAAGCAAAGTTAAACAGGGTTTTTTTTACCCAACTGGTTTTACCGTATTGATTTCAATAACAGATGTCCAAATAGATAAATGGACTATCTGAGAGGCTTCAAATAGTCTTCTAGCCAGGTTATTTCCCTGAAATAAATAAATACATTTTAATAAGATAAGATTCATGAACTAGATAATCTGTTTGTTTTTTTAATGAAAGAATATAAAATGATGACGTTATTCACAGTGCAAATAGCAAGAACTGACAAATCTATTTCTCTGTTTTTATTCTGTAATATGAGCGGTGTAGTGTTGTATTGTCAGGGCAAAGAAACAATTTATGGACATTCCCATTGCTGGGAGACACATAATTTATTATTTATTTATTTATTATTTGACTTTTACCCCGCCCCTCTAGACAAAGTCTACTCGGGGCGGCTTACAATCAATTATAAAAACATCATAAAATGCAACAATATAAAACGGATATATCATAAAATATATAATAATTTCAAATACGAGGTCCACAGGTTATGCTTCAAATTTGGTGTTGTGACCTATGATGCACTACAAAAGACTGGTTGTTGCTGCTTAAACTTTAGCAGACTTAATCCTTCCAAATGCTGACAAATTACTGCTCTGGGCCATTTAAAATCACATTTCTAATGCATTAATCCTATTTGCATTATACTGAGTTGGGATGAAATGATTAGGTGACTGAGACTCTGCACTACAAAATTAAGTCCCCACACAGACTGGTTGTGCTTATTCACAAATTAGAGATCTGGATATAAATAAAATTACATTATTCTGCCGTTTCCTAAGCTCTCAGGAAGGTTCATTACTGTCCTGTCTAGGAATGTCTCTCTCTCAAGTAGCCACAGGCTAACAGAGGCCTATTTTCCATTATATCAGCTGCAGGGCTTCTTTCATTATTAATATTATTAGTCAAGTATTTGACTATGGAACACCTCTGAAATGGAAAGGCGTTATGCGAACAAAACGTTATGTGAACAGAAATGTTGGAAAGCATCAACAATGGTGATGAGTTCCCATAATTCATTTTCTGATGGGGAGGAATAAACCAAACCCATTCATCCAGCATGCATCTACAGGATCTGTCAGGAGAGTTCACAGCTAAATGGTAGGGAGCATACTTTTAAAGCAGTAACAGCAAAGCCACCATTTTTCCCCACAGGACCTGTAAGCAGAAAAATAAGCATGCTGTTGCTTTTCATTAAATACATTCTTCTTTGTCCTTCACAACATTCTTCATATATGTGGTGGAAAAAAGAACACATGTTCCTTTCTTCCACAATATGCCAGGGAAAAGAACATTTAAACAGTTAAATTAAGGGTTGCACTTCTGTAATTAGAACTCAGCAACACAGCTAAACTTGAAGCCCCTAAATTCTCCTCCTGTTGACATATTGTGAGTGAATGTTTCTTGTTAAAGTTAATGTTCCACACTTCAGTGATAACTATGAGCTAGTCAAAGGTACCCTTGTTCCAAGTGAAGCAGTCATTTCTTTGCACTAAATGTAACACCTTACTGCGGTGTTTCATATACAAAGGTCAGTCAGGTCACATAACAGTTTAAAAAATGATTACACAATGGTGTGTGTGTGTGTGTGTAGCATGCAAAACTGATACACACATTCTATAACAACTATAGCTGGCTGGATAGCTCAGTGGTTTAGGTATCTGGCTGTAGAACCACAGAGTTTGGTTCCCCACCTGCAAGTAGATCCACCCTGCGTGGCCTTGGGCAAGCCCCTAGGGCACCCCCAGAAGAAGGGAATGGTAAACCACTTCTGAGTATTCTCTACCTGGAAAACCCTGGGAAAGGTCGCTATAAGTTAGAATTGACTTGATGGCACATGCATACAATTATGGCTGAAATCCTGTTGCTTAGCATAGTGCATCACACTAGAATTGGCCCACTGAATTAGTGGAGATTTGGTGAGCCAACTTCTCTATAAATTCCATTGATTAAATGGGCCTAATCTAGCTGCAATTTACTGTAGCATGGTATTCTAGTGCAACCTATTACACTAAGCAACACCATTTCAGCCAATATCTTGTATTTCTGTCCAAACATCTAATAGATTACTACATTCACTGTTGCTGTACCTTCACCTATCCAAGTTACATGCATATTAAGTAAGGAATAAGTGCAAAATGTAGAATATATATTGCTGACAATGGTTATAAGGCTGTTTTGCTGACAACAGTTATGAAAGCTAATGAAATTTCCAGGCTGCTATCAGCAGGAGTCACAAAAAACCTTATAAGTCAGCTGGATTCATAAATGATAAATGGGTAAGAATTAGAACAGACATTTGGTGGTTCTTCTTGTAGGCTACCCTTACAATTGTGTATTATCAGCAACAGTTTCTGTCAGGAAGCAAAACACAATTTACAGAAATCAAGTTAATTCTGCTCATGCTTAATTCAGTAGCTGGTCATACATATGAGGTCACTGAAAAAATATAAAGCTGCCTAGTTATACATCTACCTGATGCACACACTGAAAGAAACAGCTGCCTTCACTATATTATTATCAATAAGGCACTAGCCCAAACATCTTCTTAATGCAAGAAGACAAGCGCATTAAAAACATGATGCCCCCGGGCCTCTATAATAGACATATTTATAAGAGATAGGGAATTAAGTAGGCAATTTCAGTAGCTTTAGTGAAAGGGAGAATGAAGCTAGAAAGGGAAGCAAAAATAAAGACCCATTCTTGTATCCTGTTAATATGTGAGACTACATAACTGAGGAGGCTGTTTCTGGGAAGTCTAATACACACTGCTGGTGGTGGACCATGATTTTGCCTGTTTCAGGAAGTCAACCGTTTCCAATTGTTTTACATACAGTCCTCACAGTCTTCTCCGCACACACTGTGGCAGCTGCAGTGACTCATGTGTTGCTGACCCAAAGTACTAGTTCTGGCAAACCTGTAACAAGCAGTAGGTAAACCTACAGCCCCCATGTCACACAATTTAACACCTACAGGGAGGCAAGGTGGTCTTACTGGATGACCTAGAAGCAACCTATCATACTGGCTATGAGCAAGAATGGGAAACTTAGGCTTACCATTCATAAGAAACACACCTTATTTTAAAAATCTGTTAAGTCTAGTTTTACTCTGACAAGGACTCATCGCTTGTCTTCTCCAAAGAAGCCAAGATAGTACTCACCACCTTCAGACCCTGTTACAGGAGTGACAAATCAGGAGTCCCACTCAGACTCCTGCCTTACCCTTTTGTCCTTGTCTTTGAACAATATTTCCCACTTACTTTATTATCTATAACAGCTGACAAATATACTGAATTGTCCCCATCAATAAGTTGCAAGCACTGATGATCATGACTATTTCCAATAATTAGCGGTTCTACATGTAGAAGTCCTAAGTTATCTCCACTGCAGTTCTTTTCCACACGACTCTTTCCAGACATTTGCTATGCATGTTATTTACTAGTTCTTGCCCATCAGACAGTTTTCAATTTATTGCTCCATTTCATTTTTCCTTCTACATTTTATCCTGAATCTATGAATTTGTGTTGCAGCACAACTTTTTATCTTCAGTATTTTCAGCAACTTAGAAGGTTTCCCAACAGTAGCTGGTTTGGTTCTGTTACAGAACCAAACCAAGATTACAACTATTTCTTGAGCTCAAAGGACTACTTCTTTAGGATTCAGTGTCACTTCATTTTGACACACTCTGAAAGAACAGCTTTTGGCAATGAATAATTCATATAATCAAACCTGCTACATAGCCGAAGGTCTCTACTTCAGCAGAAATTTAGGAACGTCCCTGGTTTTATTTCAAAGAGCACCATAAATAAACAGTGATAGATGCAATTCAACAAACAAGTGCTAGAGACCCTTCCAACAGCACACACTGTTTTCACTTGATGCCCCTTGATCCAAACCACCAAAGAAAACTCTTTGAAGTGGAAGAGTAAATATTACCATTTGATAACTCTTGGGTTTGACAGTGCAAATGAAGTGGCATGGTATCTCATGCACAGGCGCAACAACATTCACAGGGTTACTATGGAGAAGAGCCACACTCACAATACCTTTAACACTTCATCAGCAAAAGAGCCCATGACGGAGCCTTCTCAGCAGCAGTGATTTATCTATTAATTTATTCAATATCTCACCTTTCCTCCACAAGACTCAGGTCAATGGACATGACTTTGTTCTCTCCTCCTACTTTTATTGTCACAACAATCCTACAAGATAGGCCAGGCTAACAAATAATATCTGCTTCGTGGTTACCCACTGAGTTTCATGACTGAATGGGGAATCTTAATTTAGTCTGGTACTGTAACCACACCCTATGTTGGCTCTCAGTAGATAGTCACTACTACTGTATCACAGACATGACAGTAGCAGGCAGGGTTTTCTCCTGACCCATTAATAGGCATGTGCTGTTTTTGGTTCTGGGCTCCACAACCCAGAATTTGCCATTTTCTGAGTTCTGCCTACCAGACTCATACTTAAACTGTGCTCATCCAGAGAAAGCCTGGGCTGGAAGGCTTCATGCCCTAGCCTGAGCTTCCTGTTAGAAAGGGAAGTTGCCCCAGTGCTCACTGGAAACACCCAGCAACCCCTGGGGGAACTTCTTTTTTTAACAGCAAGCCAGTCCTTTCCGAATAATTGAGCATATTGGTAGCTCTGATGATCTGCGCCACGTTACTGTGGAGCCTTAATGTGCCTGCCTGCTGGTTCATCTTTGGAAACCAACCATAGGTGCACACTGCACTTGAGCTGGAAGATGAAGTGCAACAAAAGATGAAACCACACACAGGAGAAATAAAATGAGAGCAGAGCAACAGTAACAGGGAGCAGCTGAGAGAGTAGTGTTTGATTTAGATTAGTGAAGGCATGGAAATACAAAATTAATTAAGGCAATTTAAAGGTAATCTTAAAGGCTAAAACTCTGACAAAATTCACAATTGAGTTATTGTTACCTCTAATGGCTAGTATGGTGGAGAGCAACATGAATTCAAATGCCTAACTTATGTGTGAAACACAGAAAATAAAAAAAATAAGGTTGTGATTCTTAAGTACCCTCACCTGGGATCAAATCCTATTGAACTCGGTGAGACTTAATTCTGAGGAATGCACTGCATGCAATCAAAACCAGAGTGTATATGAAAATAAGCTCCAACCTCCTAATGAACTGTTCAAACCAGGCTAAATTTAAAAAAAACCACCATCAAATAAATGGCTCCTTTATATATTTTTTACACTTACAAACTGTCCAGCCACCTTCATTGTTCTTACATTTATGCCCTGCTGTGAAAGCAGATCACTTTAATTCCTACCCATGATCTTGATCATGATGCACAAAATCTTGTTGCAAACCCATAGCCAGCCTGTAGTCTGAAGAATAGCAAGCTTCACCCATACATTTTGGGGTGAGGTTCCCCCACTTTACACCACAAGCATCTACTGCTAAGATCCAGTAGCTTAACTATATCAGTTAAACCTGTGTTTTAGGTGTACCACTACTGACTAAAGGTGCAAACTTAAACAGATTAAGAGCCATACAGGAAGATCCCACATACAAAAGTGTGTGTGACATACACATTCTTGATAGAGCCCTAGGCCCAAATGCTTGTTTCCATCATTACTGTTGCTCTAGCCAGTCTGCTAAAAGGCTAATAGCAAGCAATTCAAACACATCATTCACTCAATCACAATTACTCAGAACATTAGCTTGAAGTGCAGTCATAAGCTGCACATCCCAGAAACCTTTGCAATGCCTGAGGACAACTCTCCACCTGACAGTGTCAATGTGCAGCACCTGTGGCCAGAGGTCACCATGCACCAACTAAAAACAGTAGGAACTACACACAGAGGGGTGGGTGGGTTAAGAAACATTTGCCCACTTGCCCAAGACCACGACAGGGCTGATTCCCATTATATCAAACTGACTTCAGCCCAGTTCTTTAGCCAATAGACTACACCATTCAATGTAAGAGCTAAAGCAAGTCTTTACATGGCAGTTCAGGTCTCCCTGAGATCTATGTGACCAATATCAACAAAAGAGTGCAGTTCTAGGCCCACTTACCTTGAAAATAAGCCCCACCAACAAAAGTGGGATCTGAACAAACATGCATACATGTTGGATGGGTTGGAGCATCTGGCTGCTAAGCTTGGGATTCAGACAGTGACTAACCAGCCAAGATCATCTATTCTGGAGGATATATGGCGGATGAGATGAGGTGTTCCATTACCTGTTTAGCCTTAGACAAGCTGCAGAGTCCCACACTGCCACCAGAACAAGGCACTGGTAAACCACTTCCAAGCATATTATACAGAGAAAACCCTGGGAGAGTCGCCATACATCAGAATCAACTTGACAGTGCATAATAACAAACATGTACAGGCTTGAAACACGTGCACTAAGTAGACCACAGCTTGAATATTTGTGGACACAGACTCCTCTCTACTTCTTTACTTCATGTTGTGCAAGTAGGAGTGGACTTTGGGGAGAATGTTTGGTACCCAGGGTAACTCCAAATGACTATCCAGAGGGCCTCCAAAGGACCAGAAAGGGAACAGCAGGTAATGGGACCACCAGGAAACCGGCCAAGGCACTGGTTCCTGTGCCAGCACTTTTACCAAGACCAAGGCAGCTTGCTTTCAAAAATCCATGTTAGTCAGGGGGCAGAGGGCCAGGTATGCTCATGGGTATAAGTGCTTATTCATTTGTTTTACCGTCCAAATGTATTATCCTTTTTCCGGACACAAAATGGTGCTTTTTTTGCAGCTGCTCACTTTCAGGGCAGCAATTCCTAGAGGCGTGACGATGTAAGTGGGCTTACAGATACAAACCCGCACATGCTCAAAGTGTTTCTTCCCCCCCCCCCCACCCATGTGGACAAATTAGGAATACTACTATACACCAGCAAAGAAGCAACCGCAGATGGGAGAAATATTAGCTAGGTGCTTCCTGACTGAAGCAATGCACATGGCCTGGAGGAGGGAATAATGCCATCACTTAAACGCAGAGTCTCTTTAAAAATACATATACTCTAAATGTACACCTCGAGGTGTTCCTTTAGCTATCCAGCTCAGCCAGGCAAAGACCCTTCTCTTCAGGCAAGCCTTCCCTCAGTAACCAGCTACCTGTATGTGACTTTTAGATAGATTGTAATGCCTTACTGCTTTGACTGGATTTTTAGGACTACTTGTGTTTTCCATTTTCGTGTTTTCCATTTCTCAGAGTGACATTTTAAAAAAAAGGTATACTTATTGATCTTTGCCTTAATATTGCTTACGAATGATGTAAGATGCCTCCTTATTCATTGTAATTTTAAATATCGTCATTTAATGATGTTAACCACCGTTGTGTACTCATTGTTTTCAACTTTAAATATTATCTTTCTTTCATTGTTGTAAGCCGCCTTGGGTCCTCTTCAAGGAGAAAGGCAGAATATAAATCAACCAACCAACCAACCACCCATGTGGGAAGCAAGAAGCGCGCGCCTCCTCGCTTTGTTCGGCGATGTTTGCCCAGACGACGGGACTGGTCGCCTCCGGCGGGCGCCCCTCCTCGCTCCCGCGGCTCTCTCCGCGCGGGTACAGCCAGGGCTCCCCCAGGGGGTCTCCTCCTCTCGAAGCCCCCCCCCTCGCCCCCTTCTCCTCACTCACCTTGCTGCCGCCGCCGCCGCCGCCGTAGGGCCCCGGGATGAGCAGCTTCAGCGCCTGTCTCTTCAGCTCCACCAAGCGGGCGTTGCAGTTCTCGCACCAGACGCCTCGGTCGGAGCCCGGAGAGGAGCCTCCGCCGCTGCCGGACCCGGGCGAGCCGGTGCCGAAGCCCGGCGAGCCCCCTAGCGAGCCGGGCGAGCTGTTGCCGATCCCCGGGGAAGCGGGGCCGGGCGAGCCGGTGAAAGAACCGGGCGACGAGGTTCCCGATCCAGGGGAAGGGGTGCCGGAGGAGCCCAGAACGGAGCCGGCGCCTTCGGGGGCTGGGCGGTTGGCGGCCCGGGATTCCTCGTAAGCTTTCCTGTACCAGCTTTCCGGCGAGAAAGGCGCCGCGGGCTTGGTGGGGGAACAGGGCTCATTCACCTGGGCGGAGAAGGAGGGGGAAGCCGGTCAGTGCGGGGAGAGGGGCAGGGCAAAGTTGAAGGGATGGCTCGAGGCGAGTTCCGCAGCGACTCGTGGCCATTAACAGTAACAATAGCCCCGGGCAGGCGACGCACTCCACCCACCCCTCTCGCTCGCCTTGCCTGATCTTCCAGCTAAAGAAATCCAGGCGGGAAGAAACCTGTGCGCCCCCCCCACACACACACACCCACCCCCGCGAGGGCGAGATCCCCAGCCCCAAGGGAAGGCGCGATGGAGGTTCTCCGGGCAGCCGAGATGAGGGTTAAGGTCGAGCTCGCCCTGTTCTCTTGACCCAACCATATGCACGCAAAGCCCCTTTGCACAAGTCAAGAGTGTGGCATGCATGGGGTGGGGTGGGGTGGGGAGACAACCCAGCGTATTTGGCAAAAATGCCCCCCCACACACACACCCACACACTCATCCTCAGGAACCTGCGGCTGGCAAAAGTTAAAGACTGCTCCAGAGGCGCGGCGAGCGGGTGCTTGTCGTGGGGAAAGGAACGAGCATGTACGCATGTGTTTGAACGGGTTTGTACGCCTGGTGCTTGAACTGACCTGGTGAAAATAGCCACACAGGGCACCTAGGTGGGGAACATGCAGCTGAAGAAGGCTGAGGGTTTGTTTCTACGTGCCCGCTTTGCCTCCGCGAGAATGCAGCAGCCCTTTCGTATCAAAGCACCGACAGGTTTACAACATCCTTCCTCGCTCCGGACTTGAGGACAACTTACCCCATATTTCCTGTTGCGGGTGCTAACTGCGATTCTCTCCTTATTCCCAGCCACTGAATTCATGATGATTGCGCTGCACACGCTAGAATTTCCTCCGAATTTGTATCCAAGGGGGTGGGGGGGCGGGTTGTCAGATCCAATAAGGTTATGTGTGTGAGTAGGGGGGGTGTTCTTTCCCCTCCCCCCCCCCAAAAAAAACCAAAATAAAAATCCTGGAGCCCAGAGAACCACCACCAAGGTTCAGAAAACCAAAAAAAAAAAAAGGGGGGGGGAAGGGTCACAGAAGAGGGCTTCTTCCTCCGTTCATGTTTGTCCTCATTGTCTTCTGTTTCATTTACTTCCACTCTTTCGTTTGTGCGGAAACCCGAGGGATCCGCATTTTTTTTCCCCCTCCCAAGCCGGCGATGCCAATTTCTCTCCGCAATTCAAAAAAGCAGTCGCCTCTGAGGTAGAGATCTGAGAGGGGCGGAGAGCTGGGTGTTCCTTGAAGCCGCGATTTCTGCCTGCGCTACTTGCAGGGGAGGTAACTTGTTCCCTTCGCCAAGGTTCGTAACTGAGTTAAAAGAAATCGTCCAAAAATCTCGGGATCCGGGCTCGGGGAGGAGCCTCCGAGTTGCTGGCAGCCAATATCTTTCTCCCCATTTTTTTTTTTCCCAAACGTCTGACGGTTTTGCAAGAGGAAGGGGGGGAAAACGAGGGGGGAAAATAATCTCGGTCTACACAGCACGCCTGGCGTCGCCGAGTCACCCGCCGCAAGTGCCGCCTTGCTGAAACCGGTCGAAACGCTGCCGGTGCGCCTCGGTTGCCGCCGCCGCCTGACTGACTGACTGAGGAGAGTCCGTTTTCTTTGCTGTATTTCTTGATTGACATTTGTGATATATATTTTTTAAGCCTTCTCTCTGCGAGGAAAGGAAGGGAGCTGTTGCTCGCAGCCGCTGAAGTCGTTTTGAACCGCCAAGGTCCAAAGGGTTGGCGTCTCTTGAATGGGATTTTGCCGGCGCGGAGCGTGCGGGGGGGGGGGGTGGCTGTAAATCCATTTATTTTTGAGAATAATGTTGAGCACACCTGGACCAGTCCTGGGCCTCTCCCATTAGCCTGCCCTGTAGACAAAAGCCTCTGAATCTTAGGGCTGAGGAATGTTACTTTTGGGGGAGCCACAACTCCCAGAATTTGCTAGCTAGTGGCTTCTGGGAGTTGTAGTCGAAAAAAAGTAATGCCTCCCAGCTGTGCCGGATACCCTAGCAATAAAAATTCTGAGGAGCTTAACAGGGAGCCTTTAAAAATATATTATTCTTTTGCTTCAGGGGGGAATTTCCACAGTTTATTTCAAGCTATAAAGGGGCACAGGAAGGTTTTTCCTCAAACACCTGGCATGACTAAAATGGCTGAAATGAAGGCAACTCCCCCCTCAACTTGTTAAAGGGCATGAGGAGGCATTTTTGAAACCATTCATTCATGGCACTTCTACCCCAAATCCAATGTTGGGTTTGTATTGAGCAGTATCCATTCACCATCAAAAAAAGATTGCCCCATTCTTCCCTGCAGGCTTCTTATGTGCCTCCCCCCTTTGGTTTTCCCTGGAGTAGAAAGAAGGGTGGGAGAGACTTTGGGAGGGGTACGAGGAAAGGCCCATTTTATTCACATAATTTTACATCTGACCCTTGCACCACAAAAATGTAACATAATAGAAACCAGTATATTTTCTAATACATTTTTGTTCTGGTCCATGCTGATGTAATACAGTACAATCTGGAATCATGCAGAAGAGTGCCATGGGTAAGGAAGGGCACTTGCTAGAAACACAAGGCGTGACTCATGGTCCTGCCAAGCTCAGTGTGAATGCGTCCCTCAACGCATGCTTTTTTAGACTTTGGAGTGAAATCCACATCCTTTTGTGGTCAGTGGCAAATATACCTATACAACTGTAATAGAGAGAAAGAAGGCAGCAGTTTAATGGAGGGAGGGAAAGGAATGAAATGCTTCTGTAGCAACACAGAGACTGAGATTCTTAAGAAGCTCAGGAATCCATACCAACTCTATATGGAATACTAATAGCCCCGAGTAAACGGGTTTGATAAGAATTTGGCTTCTAGCCCAACCTCTCATGTCACTGTTATGTAATGTGTGGTGCATTTATTTTGCCTACTTAATCAAAGCCTTTAGGCCCCATCTACACATTACAGGAACCACATGGAAGCTATTTGAAATCATTCCATCTGGCACCAATTATTATATTAATACTTAGCAATTGTACCATTCTGGTGTTCAAAGCACTCCGCATTCATTGTACCAACCCAGTACAAATACGTTAGTGTTCTTCTGTTCCTTGCCAACATAACAGGGCTAGCCCATGACATTTCGCTGCCTGAGATAGGGTGATTCCTCCCCAAATTAATATTTTTAACCTTGTAGCCATGCTAGTCTGTCACAGCAAAAACACCAATGAGTCATGTGGCACCTTTAAGACTGACAATTTTATTTGGCACAAGTTATTGTGGACTGCAGACAGTTTCAAATGCCTGGAGTGTAGCCTCTGTAAACAGACATTTATACAGTGGTGAGGAAGATGGACCTCTTAACATTTGCATTACATTTCAGAAGTCTAGTTGTTTCATGACATTTAGTTCTTTCTTAGAACGAGCAGTATGCAGGCCATCCTGACAAATTTTTGAGATCTTTTCCTTAGACAAACTAAAAGGCAAGGAATCTGTAATGTACATTCTGTACATCACAGAAATCCATCATATTGCTAGGACACAGTGAGCCAATCCACACATGCACACACATGGCCTCTGAGTTACAGAATGGCTATGCAATGTGCAAAATGGTCCTTTATGCTTATTCTAACATGTTTGTTTGTTTGTTTGTTTGGCTTTTACACCACCCATGTAGATAAATCTACTCTGGGCAGTTTACAATCCAAAAAACAATAAAATTAAAAACATCTATAAAAAAAAAAACTAAAACAAGCAAACATAATCCAAGATGGAAAAACCAGGGGAAGAAATTAAGTAGTCAGGAGGGAAGGCCTGCCTGAAGAGCCAGGTCTTCAGTTTATTCTTTAAAATTCCCAGCAAGGGAGCCAGGGGGATCTCAGGGGGAAGGATGTTCCAAAGGCGAGGGGCCACCGCCAAGAAGGCCCGGTTTCTAGTTTTTTCCTTCCAGCCTGGCTAGAATGAGTGACATGGGTAGAACTAGGTGGAAGAAGGTGCTCTGACAGGTATCGAGGTCCTAAACCGTTTAAGGCTTTATATGTAAAGTTTTGGTGGCTCATCCCCCCCCCTCCATATTTATTTAACTTATGGCATAGATTAGCAGAAGATAGTTGTCTTCTTTTAAGGTTTAGGAAAAAATAATAATATAGCATGGGTGATGTATCAAAACATGTTTGCCCAGATATTAAATACAACAGGGGTGAGGAAACTGAATCCTTCTAGATGTTGTTGGACTCTACCCCCCTCCCCAATCATCCCCAGCCAGCAAAGGCAATGTTTAGGGATGGATTTATTCGTTGGCTTTATTTAGATCCCACCTTTCCTCCAATTAACTGAAGGCAGCATACAGAGCTTCTTCCCCCAACATCATTTTATCCTTATGACAAACTGTGAAGTAGGTCGAGCTGAGACTCTCCCAAGATAACCCAGCAAGTTTCATGGCCAAGTGGAGATCTGAACGCTGGTCTCCTAAGTTCTAGGCCTACACTGTAGTCACTATACCCTATTGGCCCATTGTAATTTAGCCAAAAACACCTGCAAAATCCTAAGTTTCCTATCTCTGAAAGAGAAAGACAGTATTAAGCACCATATTAAGTATTTATTAAGTCTTAGAGGTAATATAAAGTACCATATCTTCTAGGGAGAGTTGATGAAGAGGCATTTACACCCAGTCTGTGAACTTCCTGAGATGTCCAGCTGGGTGGCTGCTGATTGAAGCAGAATACGAATTAAATACAAACATTAGTCTAGTCTAGTTGAAATAGCCTAAAGTGAAACAATGGAGACACAGAGTGTATTTAACAGGAAACAGTGCAAAGGGGTTCTCCATTGTGGCTCTTCCAATGGTAGCATTATTATGGTAGTCTAAAGTGCAAATTCTACTCTTCAGTTATGTGTTCATTAGAAAGCAACCAGTATTCAGAAGATTAATAGCAATTCATATATACAAAACATAGGTTGCATAACAATGCGGTGTGCTGATTTCCATTTGTATACATATATGATCATTATTCACTCAGGAAGCCACAGATCCGTAGCACAACTGTGACATAAAACTGACTTCCGAAATCTTGCATATACAAGAATATCAAGGGAGCTCTGGTTGACCATTCATGTCCCGATCAGGTGGTCACTTATGGGCAGCAGGATGCTGGATTACACACCTTTAATCTGTTCCAGAGAGGTCATTCTTGGGTTCTTATATGTTTATTTTGATCTCAAAATATTGGGTCAGATCCAGAGTTTTATTCCGCTAGCAGGAAAATGGCTACATAGAATTCTGATTAGGATATTGCTGATGGCAAGGAGTTGTGGGAAGAAGATGCTTTTTTCACAGAAGTCACTCTCCTTCTACAGCTCTTAGTTCCTGAATCTTCTGTAGTATAATTTTTTAGGGTCATAGGCAACTGTAGAAAAAGAGAGGAAATGGGGAAGGCTCACTTTTGTTCACCATTCAATCAAGGGAAAAAGCTCCAGTGGATCCAGAGTTGCCTAAAAGTTGTACATGTGCAGAGAAAGTAGATTGGAATGTGTAGCAGCCCACACTGGAACCTTCCACCGGTGGGTGATCCAGGGAAGAAAAATACTTCTTCACTGAAGGCATCGTTAAATGGTGGGCTTCACTGCCACAGGATCTAGTGATGGATAACAATTTGGATGGCTTTGATAAGGGACTGGATAAGTTCATAGAGATGAATGTCATCAGTGGCTACTAGACCATATATCTCTTTGCAGCATCTGAGGCAGTACACTTGTGTATTATCAACTACTGGGTAATGTGAAACAGAGGGTGCAGTTGCACTCTCATCCTTCTGGTGGGCTTTCCCAGAGGCATCTGGGTGGCTGCCATGTGAACAGGCCTTCAGTCTGATCCAGCAGGTTCTCCTTATGTTTTTATGTACTGTCAGAAATTCCGCAGGGAAAACTATATTTGTATGTTCCAGCAAAATGAACAAAGAAGCCCATGGCACATTAAAGACTAGAATATTTATTATACTGTGACCTGTTGTGGACACTGGCCCACATCATCAGGTCCCTTTCCCTCCTTGGGATGCTTTTGCTAGATGCAATCCATTGCATTTTGCCTCTTGCTATTAGGACAATAAAACATTAAAGCTGGAAAGAAGGATGTATTAATATTGTTGTCTGGCTCCTGGTCTGGCACAGTCACTGCAAGGAAAGGTAGGCATGTGCCGTGTACCCCACGGCATATAACTATATTTTCCAGCACCAGCAGTTCTTATGACGAAAAGGCAGGTTTGCTTTGTTCTTCATCAGCCCTCTAATTAACACACCGTTAGATGTCCCTGCCGAACTGCATCTGCTGTGTTAGGGATCGTCAGATTGTGTATGTAATGGTATGTCTACCATGGGAGATTACAGAATATGAAGATCAAAGGGGGGTGGCTAACAGATTGGCCTGCATGCTTATAAATTCCAATTTGCAACCCACTGCCTTGTTACAGACCAGGAAGCAGAGGAACTGCAACGTCTCGGTGTCTGTTACCCTCAAAAGTTTGCTGAAAAGGTACAGTAAGGATGCATGACACCAATTCAAACATGGTCAATGAGGCAATATTTTACAGCTGACTGGTGGAGCAGCAAGAACAAAAGACCATTTAAATATCAGATGGTTTTCCACCATACAGAAAAGAGAAATGCTTAAGGGGAAATTGCAGCAGCTGTCTCTTCAACAAAATAAGAGAAGGAAAGACAGATGCTAAAATAGAGAAATCCAACTACGGTTAACTAAATATTACCTGGAATCAGTCAGTGACTTGAGGAGGCTATGGAGCATGCTGAGCAGAAGTTTATCTGGCTGAAGAAAAGTGGAATCCTTTGCCACCTGTTCAGCCTGCCAAGGGATGCCAAAACTGAGCTACATACAATGCCTCTGGCCAGGACTGCTTTCAGATGTCACATTATTTAACCTACTGCAGTGTTCTGATAATGCCAGCCCCATTTTTATCATGTGACAGCTGCTCTGTATATCCAGGCATAGCCTCTCACATGGATCATGGCATGGAACATTTCTGTGCCAACGTGAGCCCAAAATGAGGTCTACTGGCCCAGAAAAGTTGTACTGGGCAATTTGTGCTCTACATTTTGGGAACTATGCACAGAACATACCATTTGGAGCTGTTTCAGGTGGCAAATGCATAATAAATTTAATGTGCAGATTAGTCCAAAAGAGTAGCAGATAAAAGCCAGAATCCAAGTGACCATGTATGCTTCTGTAAGTGAAATGGCGTAAGTCGTGACAGCAAATTGAGGGTGCTGGTTGCTTTCTTGGGTGCAAAATGGGTGATTGGGCCCAACCAGCATGAAGTTAATGATCTAAAGTGGCAATTTGCCACTTTAACTTATGCCATTTCAATTTATACAGCCTATGAATAAATTATCTGTTTCATAATTTTCACCTCAACTTTCAGTATCTTTGAAGGCAGCTTATAAATTAAAAAAAAGAAGCAAAGTATGTACAGCAACTAATAAAAGTAAAAGGAATTATAAAATAATAAATTTTTAAAAGATTGTGTTTATCAAGAGTTTGTTTCACAAAATCCAGATTATATTCATGGCTGCACCACATAATTCCTTAGAACTACAAAGAAGATGTTTTATATGTCTTCAGAATCTGGTAGGTCTGTTTTCTTACCAGCATCTAAAGTCTAGAGGGTCATGAGAAAAAAGAGACCTACCCAAATAGATTCTAGATCACCTTCAGACACACTCAGTGCACAGGCATAGAGTTAAACATAGATGAGGGCCTTATAAGGCTATTTTTATAATCCCTGTATACCCCCATCCCCACTAAAAATAATTCAGGGGGGGAGTAATGATTTAGTCTTGGAAGGAGCAATAATTTTGTGATAAACTGGGGTGCAGAATTCCCCAACATGCCCCCATACACAGGAAAAAAATGAAACAAGAAGAGGATTTGAAGCAACATTTTAATGTTTGGTATTCTTTCTGAATGGGGGGGGGTGGCTTGTGTGGCTACTGGTGGGTCTTGGATTTTGGGTCCCTTGAACCCTCTAAAGTTACCCACCTTGTCATTAAGGAATAAAAAGGGATGTGTAGCCAGTTTAGTGGTAGGTAAGGAGAAGGCATAGGTCCACTGAATCCATAACCTTAGCTGGCAGAGGGACAAAAATATAGACACACAACAGAGCAATTTTAACTTAATCTTCCTAGTCATAAGAGAGTGTTTTTAAATTTCAAAATTCAAAACAAGGAGAAAGGTGAAAATAGGCTCTGAATATTTTGATAGCTTGTTAGGGGTTTGGATAGAATGCAGCCTTCAAGAATGAAGTCTTTTAATTCTGTGGCTTCTTGCCCTTAAAATTGCCCCCTACATACATGGATAAAAGCCAGGCTCCAGTCCTCTAGCCTGAGGTGAGAGCTGGTTTTGGCAGAACTACAGTATAAGTGTGTGTAGGCTCCATCCTTTCTAGTATCATATTCAAAGTCCCTCAGTTTAGCATTGGCTTTTGGCACACCTTCAAAAAGTATTTTTTCAATTCTGTAACATCAGAGTAGGATGTTATTTGCCCAGTTGCTGAATAACTAAGCCTATGAGTGGAATGGCAAATTAAAAATGCTGTCTATTTGCCATATGGAATGGCAGTAGTTTCCATCCCAAAGCAAGAGTCCATAGAGAGATTCTATACTGTAGGATAAGAGTGCCCTCTACCGATGACAGTGTGCAAAGTATACATGGATGCAGCAATAATTTACAACTACTAAATCATGTTGCATTCCAAATGTGTGGATAATTCAACAGCAGAAAGAAGACAAGTACCATAATGGAATCTAGTCACATTTTTACGAGATCAACATTCTCATCAGGAAATACTGAATTCAACTCAATGCAGTTCAGTTGACTGGTGCTTTGCAGGCTTGTTTTCTACATCAGTCTATTCAGTTTAGAAATGGTTTAAAATTACTGAATCATCTTATTAAAATGGTCCAAATAATGCAGTCCTCAAAAGTATGCTAATGTGTCATACTTTTTGTGTCCTCTGTATAGCCTTCCCCAGCCAAGACACAAAATCTCTATGATGCTTCCCCCACAATAGCTTAGGGGGGCAATTTAGCAACAGCAGTAACTGTTTGAACAAATCAGTAGGGTTTATTTGATAACTTGGCTTGTGTTTTTTTGATTCCTATCTCACAAGTGCATGTATTTTGGCTCTGAGTCCTAGAAAAGTGGAACTAGAGAAGACAATGTTTTATTTGCAACTGGGCTTAGAAGGTAACTACTAAATTAGTATATGTGTCACACACACGGAAAGATATAAAACTGATTGCTATCATCTTTTATCACCACAGAAATGTTATTCAGTATTTGTTCTGATGCATATTTTCAAATCCAATTTGCATGTTAAGTTTAGCAACAGTATGCCTTTGGGGTAAAGATACTGTACTTTTCAGGAAAGATCAGTAAAGCAGGCTCCACTGTCCTTTGGGGCATCTACACAAATACCATTTTGGAATACAACTCCGAGAATCCGACAGCCAGCCTGGTGAGTAGCCATGCTGGGTATGGGATTCTCAGAACTGTAGTCCAAAAGCATAACATTTTCTCTCTCAAGGAGCTGAGGTCTAGATACCTGTTGATCTATTTCAACTCTGCTGAAGGTATGATTTTCTAGAGACTTGCCAATCATTTTTAAAGCACTTAGCTCATTATCAGGACAGTTACAAGACAGGCTTGGGATAAGGGGATGACACATTTAGATTGTCTTCTAGAACAGTGGTTCCTGATCTTGGGTCCCCAGATGTTCTTGGACTAAAACTCCCAGGAGCCTTCGCCACTAGCTGTACTGGCCAGTATTTCTGGGAGTTGTAGTCCAAGAATATCTGGGAACCCAAGGTTGACAACCATGTTCTAGAAGATCACTTGGTGCCTCCAGATGTATCAGAGAAAGGCTTCATATTTCCCAGCCAGCATGGCCAACAGCCTCCTAAGAATAATGGTTGTAATTCAGCTTCCCAGAAGTGTGGCAGGCTAAGGGGAGGCTATTCTAACAAACAACTAAGAATGCTCTCAAAAATTATAATTTAGTTAAAAAATGTGTGTGTTTGCATTTTTCTGTTTGTGTATACATAAGATGGCTATTAAGTCCATTTGACCAGACTGTGGGTCATAAGACAGTGGCTGAAATCCAGTAGTAAGTTGCAACTAGTCTGAGCCCCTTGAATTAATGGAATTTACACAGGTGTTGACTCACCAAATGATTCGATGGGCCTACTTCAGTTGCAATTTATTTCATTCACAGATATTGAAAGATTAACTTTATCATTAGTTACCTTTCACAGAAAACATTTAAAAGCTTTATTTTGGAAAAAGGAACTTGTTGACAATGCAGTGAAATAAACTACCCTTCTATTAGTAAGAACACATCAATTGTTGTATGGTTCTTAATTTACAACATAGAGGATTATTTATTGAAATAAAACTCAGTATCACTTCTCATAGCTATACATTTCATCATTTTCATGAAACTGTAGTTACATCTCCTACTCTGATTTGTCTTGATTCCCACCATGTTCCTATCAATGGCACGCACCTAGTTCCTGACAGTTTTTCACTGCTAGAAAAATTAAACGAAAAGGGAAGTTTACCAAGCCACTAGTGGTAAAAAGACAGCCGGGACATGACTAATGTGTGGCTTTATGGAAGGATTCCTCTTTGGGCTTCAAGCAAAAAAGAATGTTTTCTTGTGACCAAGATCAAACAACAGTGTAAGAGAAGATCAAAACAAAAAGAAAATATCTCTCTCTATAAAAATGTAACAATATAATCATGTATAAACACAATAATAAAATGCAATCCATCTAGATTTCCAACAACATTTTCCAATTTTGTATATACTATTATTTACCACCAATGTCCCACAACTGTGGGTTCTGGGAGAGGTAAGGGGGTATTTGGCCTCCTGGAATAAATTTTTTTAAAAATTTTTTTTTTAAAGCACACAGATAGATTTACTGTTTAGGAGTTGGGTGTGCTATGCACAGGAATAATGCCAACATCCCATTTCTTTTCCTACCTTCCCCACTCCTGAGAAAAAGTCATGTGAACATTCTTGTCCATAGCTTTTTACACAGGTTGTTTTCTATACCAATAAATAAATTGACACAAATTTGATTCTAGAAATAGTAATATTCAAAAACTAGTAGAAGACTACTGCAGTCTCCTTGAATGCTCTGTCTTTCACCTCAAAGCAGCTATCCCTGAAGAGAAAAACTTCACAGACAAAAGGAAACAGCCAAACTAGAATACATCAAGAGGTTCAACTCTAGCTCCATTGACTTGAACAGGAAGAAAGGCTTTTAATCTCACCATATATGGTAATCAGCTCATTATGCAAGTTTGCCTCTATTGCAACTCAGCATTGGTATGTTTTATGATAATTGTCTGGACAATTTTCTTTACTTGTAATTTTTGCTTTCCTATCTTCCAGCCCTATTAAATGGGCATTAACTATATATATCAATAGAGGAAACACTTATTTTATACTTGGCTTAAATAAACGCTTTTCTATATCATGTGTATGTTATTCTAATTATTAGTGCTTGGATGTACCTGATACCCACCTTTGGACAATCTTCACCACCACCACCACCACTGAGATCTGTACTTTACATTTCCCAATGACTGTTAAACAGGAACTGCTGATAAGAACATTATCATGCTGGCATCTTTTGCATTGAGAGCCAATGTGATGTAGTGAGTAGAGTGTGGTATAGTGTCTAGAGTATCTGACTAAGAGTCAGAATAACTGGCTTCAAATCTTAGTTATGGAAATTTGCAGGAAGTAGCAATGGTAAACAAATCCTTTACCATACTTTACATCTCACATACCTGAAAACCTGATTAGGGTTGCCATAAGGCAAAAGAGATTTGATCGTGCATAACAACATGATTTTTTTTCTCTGGCCAGCCCCAAAATGCAATAGCTGCTGCATTTGATTTTTCTTTCAGGGTGGTGGGTAGGCAGGCAGAAGGTGAGTTATGAGCTAGCTTTGGCATAACGGAACGTATAACACAAAATGACAAAGCAGTGAATGGAACAGCCTCTTTGTAATGCTAGTGCACTAAACAAATAAAGATCAAAGATCCAATCAATATCTTGGGATAGGCATATTCCCTGCTCCAGGTCACAGTGGTTTTGACATACACATAAAATCCATCTGACTACATGTTACCTCATTTGGAGATCTGATTGAATTCCATGTTATCCGGAAATTTCAGAGGTACAGAAGGCAGCAAATTTCTCCATTTCATCATATTAGAAAAATGTATATAGACAGAAGACTAGGCAGAAACATGATAGCTCTGTGGTTTAGGTCTCTGACAGTGAAGTCAGAAGTTGGGAGTTTGATTCCCCACTGTGCCTCCTTGACGGGGGCTGGAATTGATGATCCATAGGGTCCCTTCAAGCTCTGCAGTTCTAAGATTATTATTATGTAGCTGAATGGACGGCCTGTTGTGTCTTTGGTGAACATTTTGTTCCCCAACCCACCCATTTTCTTTTTAATTCATTTTTGCTCAAAAGACAAACTTTCATTTTAGATCTGTGAGATGAGTCTCTAGGGAGAATTATACATCCTGTCTCAACTTGGCATCTTTAAAATCCATCTATGACTTCTCGGATGCAAATCACTGTTGGAATAGTGAGATCTGTATTACAGAAGGAAGAAGGGAATACTTAATCCTTGTTGTGTCGTGGCTGTTTTTCTTCAGTAATCTCTACTAGTCACTTTTCTTCAGGGTGTCACTAGCAAGTATGCTTATTTAAATGTAGGCACAATTAGTGTGAACAAACCAAGATACATACATTTTTGCAAACAAACAGCTCTGCAAAAACAAGGTGAGGAGCAGACAATGAATTGTTAACATCAAAGACAATTGCATTATCTGCAAACCAAAGAGTAAAATGTCCTTGGGTTCTGCCACCAGTCTAGATTCTTGGTGCCAAACAGATCAACAGTAAGGTGGGTAGCAAGACCAAATACCTGAATGCAATCTAGGTGAGAGAAAATGGAACACAGGGCCAAGTTGAAGACCATCACAGTGTGCAGGCCAAAAAAAATGAGACCAAAAGATCTCCTACAGGAAAGGTTGTCATAATGTGCGCATTCTCAACATTACAAGTTAAGAGAGAAACTTCCAATATGTATTTTATGAGTTTGCACTTCCTTACCTCATTCCTTCCTGAAATTTATTCTGTTTGAGTTCCTGATTTTGGCATGTATATCTAAGTAAATAGCATTTAGTACTCACAAATGTTGGAATTGTTACTTGCACAATGCCAAACTTGCACAGGGCTGACATTTCAAACAATTATTTCAAAGGAGAAAAAAAAGATGGTGATTTTATTTTAAAGAATAAGCACTCTACACCCAGAAGGCTTCAGTCTAACTGATTCTGATAAACTTTAGTAGTTTGTCTCATAAAAATGCTAAAAACCATTTTTGACATACCCAAGAGAAGAGGCAGCTTAGTTGTTTTGAGTAGGGCTGCATACAAACAAGCTGAAACAGGACTAACAAGAAATATCCAATGAATGTTTAATGAGAACTAATTGTAAAAATATATGAGTAGCTAGACAGCAGCAGCCATAAATACATTTTCAAAGACCCTATTAATTAGAGGTGCTGGCTTTCTTAAACACAACACATAACCTGGAGTTTGGGAGAATATTCCTGCCAAAAAGTATATCATCCAAAGGTATGTCAAGCAAACACGAAGACATAAAAATCTGCTCTGTCATTAATTTTATCCAAGCAGGGATTTGTTTTCTCATCTCATTTTCCTACACACCTAGAGCCTGGTATGTAAAGGCATACAAGAAAACTCCAGAAGCCTGTAGAAAGGCTGCTTCAAGAGGCAGCTATTTTCACAGATGAATACAGGACAAGTAGAAAGGAACTGCTTGACTCTTTCTCCATTGCTTTTCTACCACCTGCAACTTCCATTTCCCAAAAGAAACACTCAATTTCTCTATTTAATTGATGACAACACTCAACTCTATTACCTCTCTACATCAGATTTCTCTCCCTCTATGCTGCATCTCCAATTACCTATCCAATATTGTCCTTGATTCCTTCATAAACAGGCCAAGCTCAGTTACCTCCAAGACCAAACTTCTCAATCTCTTCCCAAGTCTCAAGTCCTGATTCATCTGTGGCATCAACAACCATCCTACTGAGTCGTCAAAAACCACTGATTAGCTCTTTGATTCTCTCTCATTTTTACCTTTTCAGATAAATCACTAAATCTTACTTCTCCCTTAGCAACATCATGAAAACATGGTCTTTCCTCTGTCTGTTCAGCAAAGCCTCTTGTCCATGCCTTGGTAAGCTCTTACTTTAGATTGCTACAGACTTCTCTCTAGCTTTTGCTCATTCATACTCATGGAGTGCTCTGCTGTCAAAACAGTCAACCTCTCAAATTGTTCTCTGTGATTCCATTCTTTAAACCTTTTAACCGACTTTCTATCCACTCCTGGATCCTGCCCTCATTTCTTGTCTACACCTTCAAAACCCTGCATGGTCTTTCCTCTCATATATCTGCACTTACATCTGGACACATCAATTCCTGCAACCTAGTGCATGCAGACATTCCCAGGTTCAATCCCATGTCTCCAGACAGGAACAGGGAAAACTCCTCCCTGAAATCCTGAGGAGCCACTGCTACTCAATATCATCAGTACTGTGCTAGATGGACCCACAGTCTGACCAATATAAAGCAGTTTCCTACAACATCTCTCTCTCTGTCACTGTCTGTCCCAAGGTTTCTTACTACCTGAAGTGATTATGTCCATTGTCCTTTGCTGTTCTCTATGCTAGCAGCTGCTAAAATAACCCCTGTAATATCATCTTCTGTATTAAGGTAAAGGTAAAGGTTCCCCTTGACAATTTGTCCAGTCGTGTCCGACTCTAGGCGGCGGTGCTCATCTCCGTTTCCAACCCATAGAGCTAGCGTTTGTCCGCAGACAATCCTCCGTGGTCACGTGGCCAGCGTGACTAGACACGGAAAGCCGTTTACCTTCCCACTGAGGTGGTACCTATTTATCTACTCGCATTTTTTGCATTTTGCATGCTTTCGAACCGCTAGGTTGGCGGGAGCTGGGACAAGCGACGGGGGCTCACTCCGTTGCGTGGATTCGATCTTACGACTGCAGGTCTTCTGACCTTGCAGCACAGTTGTTCTCAAAAGGCACATTTTTCAGGAAGCCTTTGCATCATTCCTTTAAATATTGTACTATGTCAAATTGCACACGCTTACATGCTGGGTAGCCCACTGAGTCAAGCTGTATGTGGTCCTTGAGGCCAGAGGTTGAAAGCTGGCTATTTCTATCTTCTAGGTCAGAAGGGTTACCATGACCTAGGTAACCAAAGTATTAGTAGAGCATAGCCTAACTTTGCTGAAACTGGCAGGGAGGAATGCAAAACAATTGCCATTCTCTTGGAGGATGGGGGGACTGTTATGTGTAAGTGGCACAAAATCCTTCTCTCACTGAGTACACATGTTATCACCTTGAAAAGTTAAGCTACTCTTAGAACAATTGTTTTGTAAGTTCAGGATCCTATGTGCCGTTTCTGCTATGCTTATGAAACAGTGTATATATATGTTCCGTACAGCAAATTTCCCATACAGTATATTACAGAGTATGGGCTTGTCATTCCAGTAGATTTGTAAAGGTCACACTGAAATCAAAGCAAATTGGTTATATAATTTTTGCTGTATCTTTCTTAAAATTCTGGCCACTCAAATTTTGACAGTTATGCTTTCCATATCTTTCTCTCTTCTGTATATGCTTTAATTCTGGATCACTTCCCTGGCTTTCTGGAATTAAAATGCACAACTATTATAATAGTATAAAAGGAAATAATTTGGCCAAGTTTAGTATTTGAATTTCTAAATAGAAGGAGTAGAGCTGTCAATATATAAATCCAAATGTAGAAATGACTGTAGACAGGAAAATTCCTGTTTCATGCCTTCATGGTTATTTGAGTGTGTAAAACACTCTTCTTGTTGCTCAGATGACATGTATCAATAGGTTATTAATAAATATGCATTGATTTTTTACTGAGGAGAGCAAAAGATTTATAAAAGCCAGTATTATTGCATGGCAGAAAATTAGAAGAGATCTTTGTGAACAATCAATAAAACACTTTGAAATCCAGAGACTACTGTCCTTCAGAATTAAATAAAACCAGTGAAACAGCCTCACCTGCAAAAACAAACGGACTTCGACTACACATCATAATACTTCTGTTTCTGCATCAGATTTGGCACACTTGAAGATGAATTAAAAATCTCCAACTACATAATGTAAAGCTAACCATGCTTTTTAGCCAGGAATTGGGAGGCTGGCTTAAACACCTATGTGGGGTTGTTTGTTTTAAATCAATCCTGGTCATTCATTTTTTAAAA
Source organism: Intellagama lesueurii (assembly GCA_037013535.1). NCBI lineage: Eukaryota > Metazoa > Chordata > Lepidosauria > Squamata > Agamidae > Intellagama > Intellagama lesueurii. The sequence continues at coordinate 299,703,742 of JBAJHW010000001.1, read as the reverse complement.
CTCATTTTGGCATGTGTGGTTGCCTGTGCTGAAGGAAATCATGTATGTGGGGGTCCGTGAGTTTTGCCAAGTTTGGGGTATCCTATTTAGCCTATCCCTCCCTTTAAAGGAAAAGAAATTTAAAGAGAGAGATTGAGAGAGAGATCCCCTTCTATATCTTCTCCCCCCCCCCCGCTCTTGTGTGCTGCAGAGAGAAGTCTCAAATTAAAAATATATATTTTAAAGTGGCATATCACTTGACACACACACACACACACACACACACACACACACACACACACACACACACACACAGAGTAGCCCAGTCAGGGACCCTGAAAGCTGCAGATGGCCAGATGGCCATGGATAAGGGTCGGGCTGGTTTGTGACTGACTGTACATCACGCAGTCACTAGAAAATGGAACAAATCAGCCTGTTCCCAAAATGGTCAAAACCACAGGACAAAGCACTGTCTGATCACAACCTCAGAAAGAAGAGTTTGGATACTTAATATTTTCTCTGCCTGGCACATTCTCACCTGCAATTTTCCAACCACTCTTTTTTTCTTTCTGCTAGCCCCACCCCTTTTGGATCACACAATAAAATAAACAAATATTTTAGCTTGGGTATTTGTACCTATGTATTTCCCTTCCTTCTTTTTTCTTCGCTGGCAAAAATGCATGGGACTTGCTGGAAATAGTGGATGGTGGGTGGTCTACCACTGAATTGGTTGTCCACTTTCCTCACTGTACTTGTGTTTGGCAGTGCCGAGCAATAAAGCTGATGTGTGCTTCCTTGTGCTGAAATTCTCACAGAAAATACTGTACACTGCAACTTGGGAAGCTTCATGGAAGGGCAGGTTCTGATGGAATCTGCCTCCACACACTCCATATGGAGGCAGTGTCCACTGGAACTCATTCTCCCATGCCCCTGTGGCCCTCTGCTGCCACCAGGAAGTGCTTGCACGTTGTTGTCTTTGGCATCCTTTGTTTCAGCCACTGCCTCCCAGCATGGATAGCACCCTACACTCTCCCTGCTGTGGTGTGACCTCTAGCAATTTTTCCTGAGTGAATGTGAGGCTGGGAGTACCTCCAAAGGTACCCCACAAGGTGTACCGTCCGTCTCTTCAGGAGGAAACACCGAGGGACACTTGTCGGGCATAATAGATGACTTACAAGGACTATGCATAGGGAAAGAAACAACAGAGGGCGCTATTTCGGCAGGAAAAGAAAGAGGGTTAAAAGGAAGGGAGACGGAGGGGGAGAAGTTAGTGGAAGCAGAGACAGAGGAAGCCTGTTGGATGGAGAAAGTAGAGGAAAGAGAAGACCTAGTAGGATTAGTGCAAGAGGACCCCTGGACAGGGGAATGGGTAGAATTTAAGGTACCCCGAGAATATGCTGAAAAGGAGTGGAAAAGGCAGGTGTACAAGAAGCCACCTTATTGGGGGGAAACAGAGGAGAGAGAACAAAGAAAGCAATTCAAAGCCTGGCAGCAGCAGGAGGCATAATGGAGAGAACGCAGTCAAAGTATGGAGAACCCTGGGAGACCCTGTGGGCCAGTCTATTCCGTCCCAAGTTGAGACCCAACCCAGGCAAAAAGGTATGGGAGCCGCGGGTGGGCTGGATCTTTCAGCCCCCTCAGTAATAACAAGCGCAATAGCACCAGAAGTCCTGGGCTCTTCACCTAAATGGTATGGACAAGTCTGGAGTTCTTCACCCCTCACGTTAAAGGGGAATTTGTTAGAGTTTGATGATGAAAAGTTATACGATGCCTCAAGGAAGCAAGAGGCGGATGTTACCGTTGATAAAGACTATGACAAAATGTTAAAGAATAAAGATGTTTTATTAGAAAATTATGGAGTACATGATTCGTCTTTGTACCGCCATGTCGCAGAAGGAGAGAAGAGGGCTGAACCAGATCACAGTGAACCACCCAGTTAGTAGCCATCACTTTCAGTTAGCTCTTCCTCCATTCTTAACTACACCAAATGTACTGTTCTCATTGTTAAAGAAGTCCCCATATGTAAATAGATACTGATTCTTGATGCTATGTTTTACAAATGTTCCCTTTTAATGATTTATTTTTATTCATATTATTTTATTGTATCATATTTCCTTTTTCTTGAAAGCTATTTTGATTTTCTTTAAATGGAAAAGTAGATTATAAATGATGAATTAAAATTAAGGTGGGAAACGAAGGCAGAGTGTAAATGATTTGCATAACCATTAATTTATGAAAGCTAAGTAAGTGTTTAACATTTCATATAGTGTCTTAGTGCATACTCATGTGTGGTGATGGCATAATCCAGAAAAGTTGTGCAGAATCACTGTGACTACAGATTAGTAGTAGAAAGGGAAGTTGAACCCTCTATCCTCGTTGTTATGTTATTGTTTTATCCTACTTGTATGCCACCCAGAGTGGCCTTGGCAGCTAGATGGGTGGTATAAAAATCAAATAAATAAATCAAATAAATAAAATTCTGTCCATGCTCCCTTCTGGCAGTCACTGCTCCCCACGTTTTCCCCCATAAGATGTTATGCATCATAGAATAGTATAGCCAGAGCTTACAGAGTCAAAGTCTCATGACTTTACGATTTTCTCACATCATCTGCCAACCCCCATTCCCGGGCTTCTCTGTCTCTCTGAGCTTAGCAGCTATACTCATAGTAGGTGAGGGAAATGGATTTCTCCAGGAACAATATTGTATTGGGCACTATCTGTACTGTAAGTCAAAGAATTTGATGGTGGTGCTTGATCCTAACTAAGCAATTAAGAACAATGAGCTTATAAAAGACCTGGTCCTGACTATGGCACTAGCCCTTTGCCCTTCCAAATTTATTGCCACAGCACTGAGTATGTCCCCTTGTCAAGATAATAATGTCTGGCAAAGAAGGTGGATATTTCTGCATGCTGACTCTAGAATTCTGGGAGCTGTGATTTTTTTTTTAAAGTGTTTCCCAACTTTGGAAGAGTACAAGTGCTCTTGCTCATGCTGTATTTTAAGTTCTGCTGTGCCCCATTATACACTGATCAGCCACAACACTAAAACCACCTGCCTAATATCATATAGATCCCCCCTCATGCTGCCAAAACAGCTCTGATGAATCAAAGCATAAACTACCACAGGACCTGAATGTGTCCTGTGGTATCTGGTACCGAGATATTAGCAGTAGATCCTTAAAGTCCCGCAAGCTTCGAGGTGGGCCTCCATGGATTGGATTTGGTGTTCCAGCACATCCCATAGATCTGGGGAATTTGGAGGCCAAGGCAACACCTTGAACTCTTTGTCATATTCCTCCCCAAACCATTCCTGAACAATTTTTGCAGTGTGACAGGATGCATCCTCCTGCCAAAAGAGGCCACTGCCACCAGGGAACACCATTGCCATAAAGGGGTGTACGTGGTCTGCAACAATCTCTAGGTAGGTGGTACATGTCAAAGTAACATCCACATGAATGCCAGGACCCAAGGTTTTCCAGCAGAAAATTGCCCAGAGTATAACACTGCCTCTGCCAGCCTGCCTTCTTCCCATAGTGTATCATGCTGCCATCACTCCCCCAGGTAAACAACGCACATGCACCCAGCCATCCACCTGATCTAAAAGAAAACGTGATTCATCAGACCAGGCAACCTTTTTCCATTGCTCCATAATCCAGTTCTGATGTTCACGTTCCCATTGTACACACTTTTGGCAGAGGGCACGGTCATTATGGGCACTCTAACCAATCTGCAGCTACACAACCCCATATGCAGCAAACTGCTATGCACTGTTTGTTCTGACACCTTTCTATCATGGCCAGCATTACATTTTTCAGCAATTTGAGCTACAGTGATCAGACCAGATAGGCTAGACTTCACTCCTCATGTGCATCAATGAGCCTCGGGCACCCGCAAATCTGACACCAGTTCACTTCCTTGCACCACTTTTGGAAGGTACTAACCACTGCATACCAGGAACATCCCACAAGACTTGCTGTTTTGGAGATGCTCTGACCCAGTTGTCTGGCCATCACTATTTGGCCCTTGTCAAAGCCATTCAGATCTTTTTGCTTGCCCATATTTCCTGCTTCCAACACATGAAATTCAAGAACTGACTTTTCACTTGCTGCCTAATATACCCCACCGATTGACAGGTGCCATTGTAACAATATAACCAATGCTATTCACTTTACCTGTTAGTGGTTTTAATGTTGTGGCTGATCAGTGTATCGCTGCTCACACAACCGTATGGCTCAAATCTGCTTTGTCACATCCAGTTTGGTTTCTATAATCCTAATAACAATCCTTTAAAACTGATCAGTATTATTATTTTGTCATGTGAGATGGCTGATGACAGAAGCACCTGGCACCTGCCTAAGGATACCAAGTGAGCCCATCATGAGTGTGTTAAAATTTTAACCAAGAACTGTAGAGCTCATATATGGCCTTCTTAACTACCGTGTGAAAGCAAGGCTCCCACAAGTAGAGCATTTGCAGATTAAAACCAATCAAAGCCATTTTTCTCATTATATTTTGGCTCTTCAGTCTTAATTTGCATTCACTCGTTGCATTCAAGGGTGCTCCACTGCTACTCTTATTAGAAAAAATTAATAAACGGTGGCATTACTTGTTTATTGCACTGAAATGAAATGTAACTGGGGCTAATTAGTCATTAGCAGTGTATGCAGGGAAAGGAGTTATTAAAACCTAAGTGAAAATTTAATTGAAGAAGAAATTACAGATACAGAAGGCAACAATTGCAATTATTCTTTATCCTTTAATTAGATATTATAGCAAAAGGAAGCCTGATGTCTCGTAATAGTGCATTCATGGGTTCAAATTCAAATAGTTAAGTATATGTTCTCCAGAACCATATAAATGAGTAGTATTTTGAACTAAAACTAAGAGCTCAGTGTTCAGTTCAAGGCACAATACACTAGGCTTGGCTATTGTGTAACCTTCATTCAGCTCTATTATCAAAAACAGAGATTTGTAGTACTACCACATCCTGGATTGCCCTGTGTTGCAATCACAGTGCCACTGTTTTTTTTAACTTCTGAGAAACATACACCTGAATTATTTGCATAGGTGTGAGAGATCTGTTTTATGGTCACAAGATACGACCCTACAATAGACTTTAGTATAGTTTAAGCCATAACAGATACTAGGATTAACTATGATTCAGCCAAACTTTGGAGGCGGGGGATGTAAATATTTAACTAGATAAAATATAACTTCTCTTCTAAAACCAGTCACTGTAGCATTGCAATAAAATGTGGTGATTCTGTTTCTCTAAAGAAGGTCCACTGTATATTCCTATGACACCTACTGCAATTATATAAGCTATTCTGGTAGAAAGCTTCTAGAATTGTGGTCATAGTCACACTATATATGTTACAAATAGCACATCCTTTGAATCTGAAGTAGCATTAGTGTCAGAAAGATGTGATCCCAGCAGTCTTTGGCATCTGCACTTCCAAGGAAGCCTGTTTACTTCCTGACGATCAATCACAAAACAAGGCAAGCTAACTTTAACATTATGGGAGGCATGAAAAACTTTTGCTGTGACAATCAGAGACCTTCCGATACTTAAGAAATTCTCTCTTCTAATGATGAGTTAGAAATGCAGTTTAACCCTCAGACCCATGGCTTCCAAGACTCTTTTGTAAACTCATCACCTTCAGATGTGGCTGATGAAGCTGGTGCTATCTTCGAACTAGGATGACAACTGTGCACCCAAACAGCAGCTGAATGATATTTTTGAAATAATATTTTCCAACATTCTTCAATGATTTATCCTTTTCACTTTTCACCTTTTCACCATGGCGTAACGTATGATTTGACTTCCATGGAAATAGTATATATTGAGTAATCTTGTATACTATATAGTGAGAATCTTGATAAAAGGCACAAATATTCAAAATGCATGGTTCTTCAACCCCATTAATTGTTTTATAAATTTTTTCCTACTATCACTGTTCTTCTTTCCTAGTCATTGTATATATTGAAGTTTTGAAGGTTAGAGATTAATTTGAATGCTTGTGGATTTTTCAAAAGGCAATGTTTGTTCTAGTTATCCCAAGCATTAAGAGAGTGAGTTATGAGATTTAGTATATTAGTTGTCTTTCATTAGGTCAATTATGGTTGATATAAGACTGTGAATATTTTCTTGTTTTCCAATGCCTGTTTTACACAATAATGCTTGAAATCCTGATGCTTAGTGTAGTGTTGTAACCAGAGTAGGCCTATTTGAATCAATAGAACCTACAGCAGAACTGACTCACCAAATCCTCACTGACTCAGTGGGCCTATTCTAATGTACTTCACTACACTGAGCAACAGGGTTTCAGCCACTAACTACTAAAGACTTCATATATTTATGTTAGCTTCTTATTTTAAGTACATAGGCTGGATTACAATGCTTCAGAAAGTTAATTTTTGTATGACAACTCCCAGAATTCCTCATTCAACATTTCCATATTGACTGAGGGCAGTTGCACTGCAAAAAAAGTAACTTTTTCAGCCTCTAGTGATGAGTGAAGAAAGGCGTTCCAGTAACGTACTGGCAAGTCAATATATTACTTCAATCCAAAACACAGTTGCATAGTCTTAAACTTGTTACTTTTCCGTGGCTTTAAAAACACTTAACTCTCTATTCAGTAGTAGTGGACTTTGTATCCAAAAGGATTCTATGTACAACAAGTTACTCCCTGACTAAGATTCTTAAAGCACGTGACACTGCAAAATAGTGATGATAATAGTAATTTAAACCATTTCTGAATCCAGGGAAGCAGCTAAAACACAGCCTAGCTAGCACATTAGCAGCAGCCATATTCTCTATAAAACAGCAAAGTTATGCCATGTAAATCTCATAATTGTCTCAAAAAAGCCTGATTAACAGGTCAAGGACTGCATGAATTGCAGGTATTTGAGGACAAAGTCTTCTCCCTCTATCTCTTAAATGCCCTGTTAATAGAGTTGTCTGTAAACGCCAAAGCGATCACCAAAGTCATAAACTTTCATTGTTCAAACATTGTTTGAGCTTTCTGATATTTACTAGCAGAGCAAAAGTTGATTGTGTTTTCCTTAAAGTTCATATTTAGTTCACTGCATGCAGGCACTGGCCAAATATTAAAAACACTCATGTAAGAAAAATGGACTGAATGTCCTCTTTATTATGCCAGCCATTATTTTCTCTGCCATACAGGTTAATATTTTTTGCAGGACCAAAGTGTTTCTGTCTCTCTTGGATATATTTATTACCTGATTAACAGTTTAGATTAGTAAGGTATTCAGGGTAGGTTCTGAAAAACTTCTAAAACTGTGCACTGACAGTTTTTGATACTATTAGGAAGACTTAAAATAGGATTCATAGTTCAAAAGAGAACTCAGAAGGTCCATGTAACTCTGAGCTCCACCCAATGTTATACAGTCAGATTTCCACTTATACAGACCTCCTTTTGCTCTCTTCCCTGCTACACTGTTGTGTATGCCCCTCATTGTGCCAGGGTTTTCTGATGTTTCTATTAATCACAATTTCCTGTTACTATCAATAATCTCTTTTCTGTGTAGGCAAACCATATATTTAAGAGTAATATTTAAATGCCTCCTCTACTTGTCTCTATCAACACCATAGGTGGGGAAATGGCAACCCTTGAGTGCTGGATCCATCTCCCAGCATTCGTCATCACCATTGGCTAGGATAGCTAAAATTCCTGGGAGCTGCAGTCTGGTAACAATTGGAGGGATAAACTTTACCCATCCATGATTTATATATTTCTATGTCAGCACTATTTAGCCTAAAAGCAGCTAATAAAGGTGCGGTAACATTCACATGATTACAATTAGCAGAATGCTGTTGGTGTTCATGTACGTTTTGTGCAAGTTACCACAGCTAACTGCTTCTAATTGATGAGGTGCCAGGGTGAGTGATGGTTGCATGCCCGGTCATATACACAAATGTATAACTGAGAGGCACCGTGGCACCTCAGCTATTAACTGCAATCAGCTGCAAGTTACACAAACCTGACATGAATACCAATTGGATTCTGGCCAATGACACATGGGAGAGATGATAAATGATACCAACTTCCAAATGGCATGAGGAAGCTCTTTGTAGAGAGATATGTAACATAACACAAATTTAGGAAATTTTTAATAGCAATTCAGCAATATTGCATTCACCAATATTAGCAGTTTGTGATAAGGTGGCATAATAACGTAGATGCAGAAATCATAGGATAAGCTTGCTTTTCTATTACCTTGCAGGTCTTATAAAACAGATGTTTCCTCTTCCATAACATACTTTGCAGTTACTTTTAATTGAAAAGATGTGCACAAACACTAGTGACCTGCTCCTTGAAGTCCAAGTTAATAATGTAGAAGCAAACCCCGAGTCTCCTTTCCTGTCCATTCCTTCAGAAGAGACAATACAGTATATATTCTATAACCAATACTTTATCTCGCACAAATATTTCCACTCCCTGGATCATATGTTTATGGATTATGATCTTATCTGGACAGCTCATACTCACCACAGGCTCAAACTTCCAAGTGCCTTGGTGCCCTCACCCACTGGCTGCTATGATGTAATGGAATGTTCACATACAATCCTTGGGATGCTTCCAGCAACAGCAGCACACAGAGGCCCCAGTGACAAGTGGTCTTGTCTGTGCGCTATTTATAGAATAAGAAACGAAAACAGAGGTGGGAGTGCTAGGGAGGTAAGGAGATTATCGCTTGAGAAGCTGATGGGCAAGAGGGCCCTGGAGACAAAGGGGAGCAATAAGACCCACTCTAAACGTCAGGACATCAACCCTGCAGCAATCTTAACATGAGTTGGCCCAGTAAAAATAAAGTGTCCAAATGTTGTTTGCTTTTCACTTAAATTCCCTACAGGTCCATATTACATGGAAGCCTTCTGATTATACTTACCTTATCTACTGCTTTTCCTTTATTTGCTGACTCTGGGGGAGGTATGTGTCTCCAAGTATGTTTGTAAAAAGCCTTAAACACAATGGGGTTTGCTCTTAACTGCAGCCTCTCAGATCTATTCCCAAATAAGTAATAAAGAGTGTCAACAAGACCTTATAATGTTGTTAACCTACGAAGAGAACTCTAGCACTGATATAATTTAACTAGGAGAATCTTCTTGAGTGTATACCAAGTCCCCTAGGATGAATAAATTAAAACATACCGTGTGAACAAAGAAGCGTTGCAACATGTCCCAAAGTGCTTTTCTTGGGACAATGAGAAAACAGTGCTCCGAAGTCAAGAGCCATTGCTTACATTCTTTGAGTTCAGCAACAGCTCCCCCACCAATTTCTGCAGAACTTTGCAGAACTTTCTTAGCAAACCTTAAGCTGTGTAACTTCCTTAAAGAAGCTTCACTGCCAAAGTCACTTTTAGTGTACAGCAGGCTCTGTGGCTTGTGGCTCTCCAAGTGTTGCTGAACTGCAACTCCCAGTGGACTGCACCTCCCATTGGTAAGCTCCCATGGAGTCCCTTTGGCATCTGGAAGCCATTAGGGGCCATGGGACAAGGGAAAGTCTTTAAGTACTGAAAATCACATCCACAAATAAATCACCCCAGCTATGGCAAGCTGCAGTAATTAAAGGCTACAGTCCCCATGGCTTCCCAGTAGGGAAAGGGATTACATAGGAGCTTTGGGACTTTTGAAGGGAAGTTAGAAATGTTTTATTTCCTAAAAAGTGCTACAGCTGATGCCATCAGCTTTATTTGGTGTAACTTAGAAAACGGGGTTTCAGTCTGCATCTCCTTCAAAACGTTCATCATGACATTATTGTTCTGCTTATCCCCATGCATTTTTTAAACTCTTGCTTCTTCTAGTTTTGTCTACATTAGAACAAGTTCAACAAATCATTTTTACGCTTTTTTTCTCACAACTGTCATTGTTTTACTGTATATGCAATATAATCCTATACATGCTTACTTGGAAATGACTCACACTGTTTTCAATGTGGCTTACTGTACGTGTATTTAGTAAGTGCAGTCTGATAGTCAATCACCTGGGAACGAGCCTTGCTGATTTGAATGCCCTAATGCTAGTTTCAGCGAAAGAGTATACCGATTGAATGGTAAGTCAACACGTACATAAATCCCATCATGTCAATGGGTCCGTTCTAGTTGAGACCAGGAACAGGTCACTAGCCAATGTAACTTACATGTGAGTAGTCACACACAGGTGTTTTCTTTGCAAAATGTTAGCTCTACTTCTGTTCTCTTATCCAAACAGACTGGCATTTTAAAACTAAGTTTTGGAAATCTTGTATTTTTCTAAGTAAAAAGAACAATATTTTCACACATAAATGATTTCACTGTTAGGTCTTTGCTGCAATCCTGTGGCAGATTCAGAAGAACTCTACTGAAGTTAATTCACAGGTATCCAGGAGAAAGTTCAAACCAATGAGCTACATGAAGTGCTTAGTTCTCATCCACAACCATCATTGAAATGTAATCTTTGTATCGAACAGTATTTGTTTCTGGATCTACAGCAGCAGAGAGCATTTCCTCCATTTCTTCCTGTGTGAAAGGCTCACCTGCAGCAGAAATAGGAATATTTACAAGGAATTGTGTGGTTTTTGTCCTACTTAGCCATCTTCAAGCATTCTTGGTATTTGACTTCATTCAAATCATAGCAGGAATAATTAAAAAATAGATTGAGTGTTTTTAATTATTTATTTATTGTTTATTGAATAATTGCTTCTCAGCCCATGAGAGCTCCCAAAACAATATATAACCACTAAATGATTAAATCATTCCATAAAAACATATAAAGAATTTTAATAATCAATGTTAAATGTCAGAATTCTTTTTTTAAAAAAAGATCAACAACTTTGAAAAACAGTTTTAAAACCACTACAAAGGAACCTACAAAGGAAGGCTGCCTTCCAGAAGGTCACAAAAGATGCAACAAGTCTGACATCCCTTGAGAGGGAGTTCCACAGTTGAGATGCTACAATAGAGAAAGCCCTGTCTCATATACAGAACTAACCTAGCTTCTTGGGTGATGGGACTTGCAACAGGGTCTCTACTGAAAATCTCAAATTCTAGGCAGGCACATATGGGAGAAGGCGGTCTTTAAGATATCCTGCCCCCAAGAAGTTTAGAATTATATAGATCAAGACTAGCACTTTGAGTTCAGATTGAAAGCAAATTAGAAACTAGTATAGTTGGTTCATCATAAGTAGAGAAGCTTCATAATGTTAATTTGGACAATGAAGAAACTGAAATTGTTAAAGATTTTATATATATTCAGGCATCAATCCAAGTGGAGACTGCAGCCAAGAGTCAGAAGAAGATTGACATGTGGAAGGGCAGCAATGAAGGAATCAGAAAAGATCATCAAGTATAAGGATGCTCACTGGATACCAAGGCTAAGATAATCAACACTACTATTCTTCCAATTACTATGCATGGATGTGAAGGCTAGACAGTGAAGGAAGCTGACAAAAAATGATGGATTAATTTAAAATATGGTGCTAGATGACATTTTTGCTAGTTCAAATCAAGCCTGAACTCCCTCTAAAGACAAAAATGACAAAACTGAGTCTGTCATACTTCGGGTATGTCAAGAGAAGACAAACTTGCTGCAAAACACAATAATACTAGGAAAAGCTAGAGGCAACAGGAAAGGAGAAAGACGAAATATGAGATGGATTGAATCCATAAAAAATTCCACAAGCCTGAGTTTGGAAGAGCCGAGTTCTTAATTATAATAGATTTTAAAAGTCAATCATTCAAAGGGGCACCATGGGTCGGAGACAACTTTATGGCAGGTAACAACTTCAACAGTTGATTCAAGCCAGATAATATATAGTCTTTAAAGTGTGCAACAGGCAGCAATCTTGCTACCATATTTTGCACTACCTATAGCTTTTGAACAGTTTCAAAACAGCCCCTTGTAAAGTAAATCACTTGGTGGCAGATTACTATATGAATCACATTAGCTGAAGCTGGGCAGATGCACTCTTGACCATGGCAGTTACACAGCCTTCTAGCAGCAATACTGGGTTCAAGAGCACCTGTAAACTGTGAACCTGTTCCTTCACAAGGAATACAACTGCATTCAGAAGAGGTTATAATCCTGATCCATTGCTGGAATATTACTGACAGGATGGTGTTTTGTCTTATTTGGTAAATAAAACAATTTGTTTACTAACATTTAGTAATTAATTGCACCTAAATAGCAACGCTGGATTTCCATGGCCTCCTTGGCATCAGTTGAAAAAGAGACCTGAGGATCATCATACTGTTGACACCCAAACCCAAAATATTAAAAATGATATTACTTATAGTTATATTCCAACAAGGCCTGCTTCATACATTACACAATCTAATATAAATTTAAAATGGCTTTATATGTGCATACAAACATATAGTGGGTGAGACAGATGATTTTGAACACAATTCCACATGATGGTTTTACCCTTTAAAATCCTTACTTGTTGGACTGTTGGTAAAAAAAAAAAATTCCATCTGTTCATTCGTCAGATATTCATGCAGTTGGAAAGCTGTACTGAAAGCTGAAGGTCAGATAGCACACACTTTGAAGTGGAGTACAAGAAGGACATATACTCTCGCCACTGCTTTCTATTTTGCTCTCTGAAAACATCTTCAGAGAAGATTTGCTGATGGCATCACTGCTAACATCCATATGCAGATAATGGAATATTATTAGCTGACAATGCAGAATTTACATCAGTGGTCACAAAAGTTACTCAATAAAATCAAAGGTATAGGTAATGAACATGGTCTAAAATGAATGTTAAGAAAACCAAATTGATGGTAATTAGCGAAAAGCATTAAGTCTAAAGAAATGCATCTACAGATTCAAAATGAAAGTGTGGAGCATCTTGACAAATATGAAATTTTGAATTTGGTTGAATGAGCAGTAGGTTTATAGCCATACAAGAAATGCTAGAACAGAAACGGCCCAGAGTCCTTTCCTTAAGATAAAGAATGTAAGATGCAACAAAAAAGTAAAATTTGTGATGCTGCTATGTATTCTCAGTTCTACTGTATTTAATATAGGTTACTATAAAAAAAGAAATTGAAGTGTAGATTTATCACAGGACGATAAGAATTTGCTGAACCAAGAACATGACCAATGAAGAAGTACTAAGGTGAATGAATAGAGATAAAGAAATCACAGTAGTGGAATTTATGCTACAGAAATACAGTAGTGGGACTTTATGATAAGTAAGGCTAATGATGTCATAAACTGTGGTGGTCTTCCACAAATCAAATCTTTCCAATTCCTTCT